>OX419719.1:38091778-39341778 GCA_948474765.1 Patella depressa
CAATATTGCAAGGCCTGGATGCTGGTCACACACAAATTATCTTCGGTCACCCTAAAAAAAAGTCATCCACATCTGACATGACGTCATCATAAGTAGGAAAATTATGACCTGATAATTCCAAATTGTGTGAGCAGGATGGACAGTCCAAAAAGTTTGAAGTCACAATCATGGATCACTGAACAGGAGCTTTGCCTTGAAAGAACAGGACGCCTCTATAGTATCTTCAATTCATAGTCTGGCCTTTTTCAAGGTCGTCAATCGGCAGAATACCCTTGAAATTGTAAACAAAAGAACCCATCACCTTTCTAGCAGAAGGAACAGACCTGACTTCTTTGGATGTTCCTTTTGACTGGATTTAGGATTCTGGTTGAATCTGATAAATCCAGGGCTCCTCCATGGTTAAAAATCTGGCTAATAAATTATCAGGATATGTTCAAAACAGCACAGATTGTCACAGGATGTCAGGAATGTGACAAATTTGTGATCCACGGTCAAGAGCTTTGGTACCCATCAAACAGAAATATTTTTCATTCATAACTCATTGGCGATTACGTGTTTAACCCTCTCATGAGAAGTGTCCATAACACCGACAAAATGTTGTGTGGTCAACTACACAGGTCATGGTCAAGGTCCACCACACTGCAGAATCTTCTTAAATTTGGAAAGAAAGGTGCGTCTTTCTCTAAATTTGAAACCATGTTAGTCCTTTCAATTGCAGGTCATTGATGACTGTCCTGTAGACAGATTTGTTCATTGGTGGGGATTTCAATGGGTGAGTTCACAAGATGGTCTGGTACAAAGGCAATAATAAAACTGTATTTGCAGTTCTTATCTCTATGATTCATTCAATGATTTTACTTGTTGGTAGTAAAAGTTTGTTTAAATCCAACTGCACTATCCTTAGAACTTTCCAGCCAGCCATCGTATTTTAGTATATCAACACAAAAACAAAGTTGAACAGAGAAAAAAACAATATTATAACATCATAAATCTATGAAATGACATTAAATATTGAGGCATTCATATTTCAATCAACAAAATCAAATGCATAGATACAAAAATCTATCTATGGATACAAATATATCTGTACAAATGTATAAATACTTCCACAATTGAAAACAAAGCTATCCCAATATCAGTATTGCCAATAAGTTTATTAATTTGAAATTTTAATTGCCAAGTTATAATTTTTGTTTTTGTCACAAGTGACCAACACTGTTAAAAGCAACCATAGTAATTGAAGATGTGTGCATATCTGTACATTTGATAAATATAATTTGCATCCACTCCAACATCCCGACCCCACCCATTTCCAATAAAAAATCATTGCGGAAATGTGTTGGGATATTTGTACATTTGATAAAAAAATTTTTGCATCCACTGCCAACAGTCCAACACCCCCACCCCAACCACTTCCAATAAAAAATCATTAGGGAAAGGGGTTTGACATAGGCTAAGCTTGTTTTCCAATCCAATATATCATGAAGATAAATGTAGATAGTATCTTATCCATTGAGAATTTGATAATTTTTTTTAATGTGTTGTGTAGATAGTATCTTAATCTTTTAGCACCCGGTAATTGTTAATATTGGCGTGTACAGGTTCACTGAAAAAAAAGAAAGGTGATTTTTTTTTAACATTTCTTTAACTTTGTCTTTATCATTTTCATTCAGCGCTTTCATTTATCTAATTTTGTCTTGATCGCTTTCATTTATCTTTATCTTCATCAATTTTATTATTCAACTCACTCCAATGGCAATTGCATCATGATAACTGAAATATGTCTGCAATATTTTAGGTTCAAAGTACTTACATTATAATTCTTAACAATGAGTTGTAATGTCTGTGACACACTATTTATAAAAATTCATATCCATACACTGATGTATACCAGCTGTATTAAAATCACCCATTATCATAATACCACCTCCAAAGTCATCAAGTTAATATAATAATTTCTGTAAATATGTAACAAATAAATCAGTTTTATAACATGGTGGCCTGTATATTATGGAAGCCTATAACTACCATTCATAATTTCTACTTTTTGCCCCTTCAAAACACGAAAGTCGAATGTAGAAAAGTAGAAGTTACGACAAAATGTAAGGCGACAGCATGGTATACAAACTAAAATACAAGTCGAAAATAGGAAATTAAGAAAAAACGAGGTCGCTAATAGCGCCCCTCGTTATTTCCTAATTTCTTATTTTCGACTTGCATTTTGGCTTGTATACCGTCTTGGCGACTTTCGACTTAGTCATATTTTTGTTTTTATTGATGTCAGTAAGAAGGCGACAGCACGGTATACAAGCCAAAACGCAAGTCGAAAATAGGAAATTAAGAAATAAAGAGGTCGCTAATAGCGACTTGCATTTTGGCTTGTATACCGTCTTGGCGACTTGGCGACTCGCTATTAGCGGCCTTGTTATTTCTTAATTTCTTATTTCGACTTTACATTTTGGCTCGTATACCGTGCTGTCGCCTTACATTTTGTCGTAACTTCTACTTTTCGACTTTCGTGTTTTGAAGGGGCGAAAAGTAGAAATTATGAATGGTAGATATAGGCTTCCATAGTATATGACAACTATAGTAATTTATGTCTGGTAAACCAAATGCGACATGCTCAATATTAAATACACCTAAATTATATAAATGACACATTCTATTTTGTTTCTGTAAAATAAGCCAAACCCACCATGAAGTATATATGTTTCTTAATTCTGTAAAAATCTGAGAATTATCGTAAGATGCTTGTCTTGATTTATTGTGTAAACTAAAATCATTAAGTTAAAAATTGCTGCCTTCAACATCATTTAACCAGGTTTCAGTTAAACATATATAATCACACTCAGTAAATCTATAGTCATATTTTAAATCTTCAAAATGTGAGTTTAAACCTTGTATATTATGGAGAATTATCACAGTTGCTGAACGCCCTTCAGTGCTTGGTTCAATATAAAGCAGCATTTTATTCAATGCATCTTATCACAATATATAAGCTTCTCATTAAAGTCTTTAACAACAAGCCCATTCAAAGATAAATCCAAAATAAACAATGTGCATGAGGCGTCGTTCCACGTGCTTGAAATTCTAGTCTATAGAAATAATCAATTACTTTACCAATTGGTTCAGCATCTGACATAATAACATGCTTTAGAAATAGTGAAACCTATGGCCAAACATTCTAGCAGTAGTTATAGGATTACTTCTAAGTATTTCACATTTTTAAGCCCAATCTAAGTCACAAGCCTTTCTATTATCACCTTGGTGTTTCAAAATACATTCTATTAAATCGCTGCCTCGGATCACACTATACGAATAGGTAGAAAAAAATTCGGACTACCCAACGGTCTTAACATTGCAAATAATCCTTTCTGAGTACATTTGTACTCTAACAATAAGGAGGTGTACCTCTAACAGGATTAATAAATTTATAGCCTTCATCATTTCTGAAAATATTTTTTAAGGGCTCTTTTGTTGTTAACATGTCTGATGTTATCTTATTTAAGTTATTTTAACCACTTTTTCCTTTTCGCAAAGCAATAGACACATTTGATGAAATTTGACTTAATTCAGAAAGATACTGGGCGTAAAATATGTAATCTGTGTTTTGTGCAAATCTTATGTCAGCATTCATCGATCGACAATTTAAATATCGTGACAGGGTTATTCTCTCTTCATGGATATCATGGTATGTAGCAGTGCCATTAGGAAATAGTGTTGGAATACATTTGCTTCATTAGTTTCATCAGTTAAAATTCTAACAGGGTTATTACCTTCTGCAGGAGAAATAGAAAATATACTATCAAAATGATTATCCAATGTTTCACTTACATTGTCAAGAGGTTTAAACATGTAGCTAATTCTGGGCCGTTTGATTTCTCCTCTTCAACATCAATGTCAGGTAAGTCATCTTTTTCATCTATCTCAGGTAAATCATTGACAGGTAACTTCGACTTTTTCATTATCTGTATGGTTTGAAGCCAAGCCTTCTAAAACAGAGTTATCTCCCTCTAACACCCCATTCATCATTAAATTCTATATCTAAATAATATTTATTATTGTGTTTAAGATAATGTAAAGCATCTTTCATTTTTTCTTGCTTATGTATTGATGTTGATAACAACCTTTTGGGGTTTTACGCCTTTTCAGTTTTATCCTGATCAGCTGTGTGTCACTTTCAATTCTTGGCAAAATACTGGTTGTTTGGCATATATTAGATGGTATACAAACTGTAGCTCCAGAAACCTTATGTTGTTTGAATTTCAATAAATTAACTATTTTCATGAAATGAATATGTAGTGATACCGAGTGAGTTTCTAATGAATTAAGTGCTTTTAGCTCATCAACTATTGGACCAGGATCTAAATTATTAGTCATCGATTCTTGTGGCTTTTTTCCTGATTTACAACTTTCGGGATGAGCGCATACATTTTGGCAAGTGTTTGAACAGTCGTATAAATATTTTTCAGATATACATTCACTTGCTACCTGTTTAACTTTGGCATATTTATAAAGTTTTTCATTACAACAAGTTACTTGATTGTTGAATAACAATAGTAGAAGATCGAACGGCAACTAGGGACAGGAATAACAAGATTAAAAAGTACAGTTCCATATTTCGACTTGATCTTTTCCAAGGGTGGCCTGATTAGAGTTGGTGGTCGTATCCAGAGAGCCAAAATTCCACAAGAGTTAAAGCATCCAGTCATACTCATTACACACTACCATCAGAAAGTCAACCACATGGGAAGAGGTGTCACCCACAACGAGCTTCTTCAAAATGGTTATTGAGTAATAAATGGTTCATCAGCTGTGGCCAGATTGATTTCCCAATGTGTAATACGTCGACGTCTACGAGGTTCCTTACAGACACAGAAGACAGGGTGGAACCAGCACCTTCATTCTCTTATTGGGCTGTAGACTATTTTGGTCCGTTCCTGATTAAAGAACGAAGAAGTCAAGTTAAACGCTCTTGAGTATTGTTTGTTCACATGCATGGCATCCAGGGACCCTGTTTCACATAAATTTAAGCTAAAATCACTAAAATAGATCTGAACTAAAATTAAAATGAAATTTTAAATTTTATGCGTTTCACGAAGATTGATTGTAACTTAAAATGCAATTTTAATAGATTTTAGCATTCGGCAATTCTCGACAGATTTCGGAACTTTCCGGAACCTACATCTAGTCTCGGCTGCATCACAGTAAGTGATATGTACCTACGCCCATACTTTTGCGATGCGGCTACCGGTTTACTTTAACAGGAAAAGTTGACGCTATTACAAACAAACAAGACACCATGGGCGCAGCCATGTTTCATCCGGGACCTTTAAAGTAGTTCCAAGACATCATGGGCGCATCCATGTTACATCCGGGACCTTTAAAGTAGTTCCAATATAGCGGAATTCGTCATACAGCCGAGACTAGATGTAGGTTCCGAAATCTGTCGAGATTTGCCAAGTGAGATGTTTGTTAAAATCGCTTGCGCCAGCGCAGTGCACATTTCCACAGCAGGTACGTACGGTGAGAGCAGATACGCTTCGAAACTAAAAACTGTTGACAGGTTGAATAAACGGTTGCAATATCAATGGGGAGTGTTTCATACGTTGTAGCAATATCCGCAAACGGTTAAACACTCGTAGACTTTTTAGTCCGAAAAGTATCGGTGAGTTGACCTTGAACTTGTCATTTGATTCGTGACCTTGGCGTTTGATTTACTCGCAGGCTTCAAATGGAAATAATGTGTATCGATAAACTAAGTCACTTGAGTTTGTAGTTTTATGGTATTTTAGACAAGACAAACTATTGAGAATTGTTACAAACATACTATGATATTTGCGACTCAAACGACTTATTTTGGCTGTATTTATTTTGTCGTATTTTAAAAGTATTTATCAACTTTAAAATTAATACACCAAATAGCCAATGTTCCGATGCCTAGATTTGAAAAGTCATTCCAATAGACCCATTCAATGATACTTTGAAAATGCCAATCTGTCTTACCCAATTATATAATTTTTCTCCAAGATAAAACAGCTTTGGTTCCTACAATTTCCCTTATTTATGTTGGTTTATTAACATAAGACTTCATTAAGAAATAATAATAAATTTATGATATTAAAATTTAATTTTATACAGGCCTATAACATTTTTCAATAAAAACATTTGAGATTATTAATTTTTCTTTTTGAAAATCGTTATAACCACCAAAAGCAATATTCAACACTACATATTATGGTATGTCTAGTTTTATAGGGTGGACCGTAGATGTATTAGCGGCGTGAAGCTAGCTTGTTGTTCGTTCTTCGGTATTCGCACAGTTTGTTGTTCGGTATTCGCGAATAACGAACAACGAGCTGGATTGTTGTTTGGTATTCGCGAATAACGAACAACGAGCTGGTTTGTTGTTCGTTATTCACCAGATATAGAATTAGTAATATAATAAAGAAATATTTGTAAGGAATACGCCGGGAGTGGGCTTTTAAGCCCAATTGGGTTTTAAAACTTCAAAGTCTTTGGAAAAAGAATTTAACTAATTTTCTTTCTATCCGAAGAAAGAGCTGTTTCATATTGGCGAATAACGAACAACGCGCCAGTTTGTTGTGCGGTATTCATGAATAACGAACAACGAGCTGGTTTGTTGTTCGGTATTCACCAGATATGGAATTAGTTATATAATAAAGGAATTTTTGGTGGGGAATACGCCACAGGTGGGTTTTTATGAGCCTAAATGGATTATAGCACTTCAAACTCTTGAGAAATAGATTCTGACAGCTTCTCTTTCTATCCAAAGAAAGAGCACTTTCATATTGGCGAATAACGAACAACGAGCCAGTTTGTTGTTCGGTATTCGCGAATAACGAACAACGAGCTGGTTTGTTGTTCGTTATTCACCAAATATGGAAGTAGTAATATAATAAAGGTTTTTTTGTAGAGTATACGCCACAGGTGGCTTTTTATGAACCTAAAAGGATTAGAAGACTTCAAACTGATGAGAAAGAGATTCTAAAAACTTCTATTTCTATCCGAAGAAAGAGCAGTCTCATATTGGCGAATAACGAATAACGAGCCAGTTTGTTGTTCGGTATTCGCGAATAACGAACAACGAACTGGTTTGTTGTTCGGTATTCACCAGATATGGAATTAGTAATATAATAAAGAAACATTTGTAGGGAATACGCCGGGAGTGGGTTTTTAAGCCCAATTGGGTTTTAAGACTTCAAAGTCTTTGGAAAAAGAATTTAACTAACTCTCTTTCTAAGTCTTTGGAAAAAGAATTTAACTAACTCCCTTTCTATCCGAACAAAGATCTGTTTCATATTGACGAACAACGAGCCAGTTTGTTGTTCGGTATTCACCGTATATGAAATTAGTAATATAATAAAGGTTTTTTTGTAGAGTATACGCCACAGGTGGCTTTTTATGAACCTAAAAGGATTAGAAGACTTCAAACTGATGAGAAAGAGATTCTAAAAACTTCTATTTCTATCCGAAGAAAGAGCAGTCTCATATTGGCGAATAACGAATAACGAGCCAGTTTGTTGTTCGGTATTCGCGAATAACGAACAACGAACTGGTTTGTTGTTCGGTATTCACCAGATATGGAATTAGTAATATAATAAAGAAACATTTGTAGGGAATACGCCGGGAGTGGGTTTTTAAGCCCAATTGGGTTTTAAGACTTCAAAGTCTTTGGAAAAAGAATTTAACTAACTCTCTTTCTAAGTCTTTGGAAAAAGAATTTAACTAACTCCCTTTCTATCCGAACAAAGATCTGTTTCATATTGACGAACAACGAGCCAGTTTGTTGTTCGGTATTCACCGTATATGAAATTAGTAATATAATAAAGGTACTTTTGTAGGGAACACGCCGCAGGCCGGTTTTTATGAGTCTAAATGGATAATAAAACTTCAAACTTCTGGGAAATAGATTCTAACAACTTCTCTTTCTATCCGAAGAAAGAGTTGTTACATATTGGTGAATAACGAACAACGAGCCAGTTTGTTGTTCGGTTTTCTCGAATAACGAACAACGAGCTGGTTTGTTGTTCGTTATTCACCAGATATTGAATTAGTCATATAATAAAGAAACGTTTGTAGGGAATACGCCGGGAGTGAGTTTTTAAGCCCAATTAGGTTATAAGACTTAAAAGTCTTGGGAAAAAGAATTTAACTAACTCGCTTTCCATCTAAAGAAAGAGCTGTTTCATATGAGCGAATACCGAACAACGAGCCAGTTTGTTGTTCGGTATTCGCCGGGAGTGAGTTTTTAAGCCCAATTAGTTTATAAGACTTCAAAGTCTTGGGAAAAAGAATTTAACTAACTCGCTTTCTATCCAAAGAAAAAGCTGTTTCATATGGGCGAATACCGAACAACGAGCCAGTTTGTTGTTCGTTATTCACCATATATGGAATTAGTAATATAATGAAAGAACTTTTGTAGTGAATACGCAGCAGGTGGGGTTTTATGAGCCTAACTATATTATAAAACTTCAAACTTCTGGGAAATAGATTCTAACAACTTCTCTTTCTATTCAAAGAAAGAGCTGTTACATATTGGCGAATAACGAACAACGAGCTGGTTTGTTGTTCGGTATTGGCGAATGACGAACAACGAGCTGGTTTGTTGTTCGGTATTCACCGTATATGGAATTAGTAATATAATAAAGATACTTTTGTAGGAAATGCGCCACAGGTGGGTTTTTATGAGCCTCAATGGATTATAACACTCCAAACTCTAGGGAAAAAGATTCCAACAACTTCTCTTTCTATCCGAAGAAAGAGCAGTTTCATATTGGCGAATAATGAACAACGAGCCAGTTTGTTGTTCGGTAATCGCGAATAACGAACAACGAACTGGTTTGTTGTTCGGTATTCACCAGATATGGAATTGGTAATATAATAAAGAAACATTTGTAGGAAATACGCCAAGAGTGGGTTTTTAAGCCCAATTGGGTTTTAAAACTTCAAAGTCTTTCACCAGATATGGAATTAGTAATATAAAAAGGGAATTTTTGGTAGGGAATACGCCACAGGTGGATTTTTATGAGCCTAACTGGATTATATGGAATTAGTTATATAATAAAGGAATTTTTGGTGGGGAATACGCCACAGGTGGGTTTTTATGAGCCTAAATGGATTATAGCACTTCAAACTCTTGAGAAAGATATTCTAACAACTTGTCTTTTTATCCGAAGAAAGAGCTGTTCCATATTGGCGAATAACGAACAACGAGCCAGTTTGTTGTTCGGTATTCGCGAATAACGAACAACGAGCTGGTTTTTTGTTCGGTATTCACCAGATATAGAATTAGTAATATAATAAAGGAGTTTTTGGTGGGGAATATGCCACAGGTGGGTTTTTATGGGCCTAACTGGATTATAAAACTTCAAACTCTTGAGAAAGAGATTCTAACAAATTCTCTTTCTATCCGAAGAAAGAGCTGTTACATATTGGCGAATAACGAACAACGAGCCAGTTTGTTGTTCGATATTCGCGAATACCGAGCAACGAGCTGGTTTGTTGTTCGTTATTCACCAGATATTGAATTAGTAATATAATAAAGAAACGTTTGAAGGGAATACGCCGGGGTGGGTTTTTAAGTCCAATTGGGTTATAAAGTCTTGGGAAAAAGAATGTAACTAACCCTCTTTCTATCCGAAGAAAGAGTTGTTTCATAAGGGCGAATACCGAACAACGAGCCAGTTTGTTGTTCGGTATTCGCGAATAACAAACAACGAGCTGGTTTGTTGTTCGGTATTCATCGTATATGGAATTAGTAATATAATAAAGGTACTTTTGTAGGGAATACGCCACAGGTGGGTTTTATTGGGCCTCAATGGATTATAACACTTCAAACTCCTGGGAAATAGATTCCAACAACTTCTCTTTCCATCCGAAGAAAGAGCAGTTTCATATTGGCGAATAACGAACTGGCTCGTTGTTCGTTATTCGCAAATATGTAACGCATTATTCAGATTCCTGAATCGAAGAGGTCTAGTTCGCGTCCTCAGAAGCGACCAAGGCACCAATTTCATCGGAGCTAGAAACGAGCTGAAAGCAGTCCTCAACGAGATGGATCAGGATCAAGTCCAGTTTGTTGTTCGGTATTTGCGAATAACGAACAACGAGCTGGTTTGTTGTTCGGTATTCATCGTATATGGAATTAGTAATATAATAAAGGTACTTTTGTAGGGAATACGCCACAGGTGGGTTTTATTGAGTCTCAATGGATTATAACACTTCAAACTCCTTGGAAATAGATTCCAACAACTTCTCTTTCTATCCGAAGAAAGAGCAGTTTCATATTGGCGAATAACGAACTGACTCGTTGTTCGTTATTCGCAAATATGTAACGCATTATTCAGATTCCTGAATCGAAGAGGTCTAGTTCGCGTCCTCAGAAGCGACCAAGGCACCAATTTCATCGGAGCTAGAAACGAGCTGAAAGCAGTCCTCAACGAGATGGATCAGGATCAAGTCCATAAATTTGCTCCAGAATGATTGTGAATGGATTAAATTTAACATGAATTGTCCTCACTTCAGTCACATGGGTGGAGCTTGGGATGGGCAGATCTTAACAGTACGAAACGCCTTGGAAACTTTACTGATGAGTTACGGTCAACAACTGGATGGTGAGTCCTTTCGAACCTTTATGACAGAGGTTGAATGCACCAGAGCCGTTAGTTAACTCCTAATCATTTCCTCATCAGGAAAGCGAAGATAGTACTACCACCACCTGGACAGTTCCAGGGAGAAGGTATTTATTCACAGAAATGGTGGCGTAGAGTTCAGTTTCTTGCCAATGAATTTTGGTTAGAGATAGACCTATAAACAAGTTGGTGTTGTTGTCAGCAGCAGAAACTTCTGAACCAGGAGACCAGTATGTGATCCCCGTCAATGGGCCAGACTCAGTTCCTAATGATGTTTAAATCCACGAATTGCCGTGACGCGAGTATATGTGACCTATGTGGTTCATCGCGAGTGACTGTAATACCATGACAATATACCGGTAGTGCCGCGTGGCCTTTATGGGATTAATACATTTTCGCTGTGACTTGTGTTAAAAATTTGGTTTGACTAATACCACACTGAAAAAAAAACTTGTGTTGGATCACAATACAAGTACTTGTGTTAAAACTAATCTACACAAACTTGTGTTGTTTTGCATTGCATCAACACAAACTTGTGTTCTTTTTAATTATTTAACACAAACTTGTGTTGATTTATAAAATCTCGTGTTTTCGTCATAAAATTAACACGAGTAATGTGTTTAATCCCTTCAAGTGCCTGTGCTAATAGGCTTGGTGAGCATTCCGGTGTGATTTTAACAATTGACTCCAAACGCGTTGACAATGGGTAAAACTCTTTCTTAATGTTATTTGTTAATAAAATCAACTACTCTAGGCTACATTTTGTCTGCGATATCACCTCAGCATAAGCGGACGTTAAATAAAGCGATTTCACACACAAACATTTACCATAAAGAGCGTGCTGAAATGATTTTTGAGCAGTGATATAATGTCATCACAGAGAATACAATACCGCAGGTTTGTAAATATTTATATATATATATTAAAAAAATGTCATGTATTTATTTCTTTAGCATCGATATTGTTTCTTTGAATATTAGTATTTTCTTTCCGTATCGCCTTGCTCGTACTTGTAGCAAAAAACTAACCGTCGCAAAATTCATTAAAATGACTAATAATACTAAGGCAGTGATCCATGGTGAATACCGATTAAGATTAAGCGGATTATCATCGCAGTAATTCACTTCTCGCGCGTAGATTACTGATCAGACGGAGATTCGCGCATGCGCAGTGATAATTTGCCATTTACAATGGCGGGGACAATGAAAAAATATTTCAGCATGATATTTTTGAATCTGTCTCATTTTTCTGAACTCTGCTTTATGAACATTAGTTGTTTGGCGCCACGATGTTACAGAATCACATTAAACCAGAAACGGTTCGACTTGAGCCAGTAGGTAAGAATCTGTTTTAAAATAATACCTAGGGCGGTTGGATTGGTATTTGGATTGACGGCTATGTTTTTTTTATATATAAAAACATTTTGGCTAGAGTAGAATTGTCCAGTCTACCTTAGGTTTATAATAGACTGGGCCAGGTTTAATAGTGGACTGGTCCAATGCATGTGCATTGAATAAGAGATAAAAGGCCAGTTTGATATTCACATGTTCTCTCTCACTTTTCGATATCATATTGTGATTTGAATGGTTGGACAAGAATTGTGGTGATTTAGAAGACATGCATAAGACAGAAATTAGAAGTTGACTTAGATTGATCAGACTATCAGACCATTGGTTGATAAGTACCCTTTTATACACTCAGATATACTGAAGATATACTTAGCTGTACAGTGAACAAAAACCTTGACCCATCAAGCCTTTACCAATACTTGGCCATCACCGGTGAGGTCAATAGATGGGCCTAAACCCAATCTAGAGGCAGATAGATACCTAATTTTACTTTAAATGGCGCTGCGACTTTGAACTTTAGCTGGTAGGGTTATTTGGGAGTTTATAAAATTCCAGGTTTCCTTATTTAGTGGAGATAGTTCACATATAAAAGTACCAATTGTAGTAATTAAAATCAGTAAATATTAAAAGTCATTATTCTAGTCAGATTGTAGAATTGTGATTTGAATTGCAATGGGAGGAAAATAGTGTATTTATTGGTAATTGAATTGTTGTTGGTGTATACGCGAAATCGCGGGAAAATACTACCCGTCGCCTTGGTAACGCATGCTTATTGAATGCAGGTAGTAGGTCTAGACATTCCTCATAGCCATCGGGGTTAGTAGTTGTTTATATATTTGACAATTTAATTAAACAGATCTTAGTCAGTTATTAAGATAGTATTTTAGTTAATATTTCTATAGGATAGTGAAATTAAAGTTGGTTTATTTTTACTTTCTCGATATTATTTCTTTGAGGTTAGATCACGTGGGTATATTGATTATTACTTAGAAATTTCCCGATAGGCAATTTAACCGGAAGAAAACAAACAAAATGGCCGACTATTGAGAAATTATTTTAGAACTTAGGATTTTTTGTTGAATAAAGTGAATTGATTGACTTTTTGAAGATAATTTGAGATCTTACATCACTATTACAATAAAGCCCTTTAAAGTGAAGCTTTCGGGAGGTTGTATAGATAAGTTGGGAATAAATTAAATTGGACTTTACCTAATTTTCATCATGGCATATGGGGATAGTCAGTGGTCTATAAAGATGGATAAAGATTATCAAGATGCGTTCTTATCTGAGACTCAACATTTTATGGAGGATCAGCGATCATTAATTCCACCTCCCTTGTACCCAGCCAGGAAGTTATAATTAATGACCCTATCCCAAATACCAATTACAAAAAAGATAAGGGGAAGGGGGTCTTAGTCAAGATGGTAGGGTTAATGATCCTATCCCACCCCTCAATGAACAGGGAGGGGAGGGGAGATATGTGAGAGCTGATGGGGGTACCCGAGCCCGGGAGAATTATTTTAACCCTTCTATCATACCCCGTTCTTTATACTTTAATGGAAAATCAGATGAAAGTTGGAATACTTTTAGTGTTAAATTTGTCCGGTTTGCCTTGTCACAACCTTGGGGGGGCTAATAGCTTTCAATGTATGAATTACTTATGTTATTGTTTATCTGATAAGGCAGCCGAATATTTTACAAATATAACTCGGAGATATCCGGAAATGAATTTTCAAGTGACGTTAGAAATGATGGAAAAACGTTTCGGAGGTCAAGATATACCCGAGGCAGCCCATGTAGAATTTCAAATGGCAACTCAGGGGGTTAATGAATCGATAAGTGACTGGAGTGACCGAGTGCAACAGTTAGCGTTGAGAGCTTATTCTGGTTTTGCGACAGAGAGTTTTATAGCTAGACAATCTGTTTTGAAATTAGTCTCAGGCTGTAACGACCCAGAGGCGGGTAGATTTGTCGCTAATTTAAGATTAATTGACATGGAGGAAGCGGTTGAAAGGTTGCAGTGGTACACTCACGTCAACACGGTTATTCCGTTAAAATCTAACACTAGTTCAACTAGGGGTAGTGGTTATCCCGGGGGAGATAGGAACGTAGGATTTCCTAATTCTGCAGAGTCTTTCCCTCAGACACTTAGACATGATGACTATGAGTCGGGTGGGGTTAGGTCTCGACCATCTAGATCTTCTATTCCTAGACGACTATATCAAGATCCACGATCTCAAGTAGGATTTACGGATTTGCCTCCGACGGATATGCAAACATCAATGGAATATAGTCCCGTAGACCCTTATGTACGGAGAACTAGCCCTTCGCCAATGCGTAAGCAAGTTAAACCTCCCAGTTCAAATGTTAGTGAGATTCCAGAAAAACCGAAAGAGGAATCTTAGATAGGTCAAGTTAAAATGGAAGTAAGCCAACTTAAAGATATGATAGCGACTTTAATTTTAACTTTGAATAGGAGAAGGTCCTCCCCTTCGCCTAATAGGACAAATATTACATGTTTTGGATGTGGAGAGTTAGGCCATTATAAAAATGAATGCCCTCAGCAGCCTACTAAGTTACCGACATCTACCTCCACAAAGAAACAGTTAAGGATTAAGGAAGAAAATGATACTTTAAACGCTCAAGGGACGAGGCAGTAGGCCTGCCCTCGTTCCTGGTTGAACAAGGCCCAAACTTGAAACAATCACTCTTATCTGAACCTGCAGAGGAATGCCAGGTTAACATTGTTCTTAGTTCCAAGGTTGGGGGGAGTGTTAGTGTATCTGAGCCTGATGAGGAAATTTCTGTTGCTAGGTTACCCTCTGCTATTGCATATAGAGTCCCCCTAACAATAGAAAATTTAGTTACTGAGTCGTTAATTGACACTGGTTCGGATTGTACTATAATATCGCCTAAGGTTTATGATCAGCTTGAAATTAAGCCACCCAAAATTAGGGATATTACAATACATGCCGCAGCTGAGAATATGACATTTCCTGGATTTCTAATTGGCCCCGTTACTCTCCGAATAGGGTCTTTTACGTTCACGGACAATGTGTATGTAGCCACAATAGCTGACACAGCTTTACTTGGTTTAAATTTTCTTAGAAAGTGGAAAGTTATTATAGATTTTTTACATGAGTGTTTAATAGTAGGTGATGAGACTATTCCCCTAGTAACAGGATTAAGGCCTACGTGTAATACTAATAGTACCCCATATACTGCCCAAGTTAGGGTTCCTATTAAAACTATTATTACAGCTAGGTCAGTCACTCATCTACCTTGTAAAATGGATAGGACATTAAAAGATTATATGATAGAGCCTATATAAAGTGAACAGTTACTTATTGGTCGTACTCTTCATTCTAATACTGATTATCCCACGGTATGTTTGATGAATGCGTCTGATAAAGATATTGTTTTGAAGTCTAATGACATAATTGGACAAGCCTATGAGGTCGGAAAGGAATCAATACTTCCTATTCCCTTAGGAGATTCTTCCCCGGGTTCCCCCAACCCTAACCCTGTAGGTCCCTCAGATGTTGACAATGGGGTACTAAATGAAGATGGTAGTCCAAGGGTACCTGAACATTTAGTTGCCTTATATGAACGATCAATTAAGCATTTGTCAAGTGGCCAAGCAAGGCAAATAGCGGAATTATTGATTGAATTTAGTGATGTTTTTGCTCAAACTGAATATGACTTAGGAAATTTTACTGCCATAGAACATGCTATTCACACGGGCGATGCCCGGCCCATTAAGGAACGCATGCGTAGGACACCTTTGTGTTTTGCCTCGGAAGAGGAAGCCCATTTAAAGAAAATGTTAAAAGCGGGTGTTATCGAACCTTCCACTTCTGATTGGGCGTCGGCCCCAGTATTGATACGCAAACCGGACGGGAATGTAAGATGGTGTATTGATTATCGAGCCCTTAATGCAGTTACGACTAAGTATGTATATCCTTTACCTATTATCGATGAATGTTTAGATACCCTCGCAGGAAATACTTGGTTTTCTAAATTAGATCCTAACTCTGCATATTGGCAGATTAAAGTTAAGCCGGAAGATCAAAAGAAAACAGCATTTCTAACTAAATTTGGCCTCTTCGAGTTCAAGCGTATGCCTTTTGGCCTTAGCAACAGGCCAAGTTCTTACTCTAGAGCCGCCAATTTGGTCCTGCAGGGCCTAAATTGGAATATATCGTTAGCATTTATCGATGATGTGTTAATTATGGGTCAAAAATTTGAAGATCACATATTCAATCTTAGAACGGTTTTGGCACGTTTCCGTCAGTATGGATTAAAAATGAAACCTAAAAAGTGTAAATTATTTAGGCAGGAAGTAGAATTCCTAGGCCGTATTGTGAGCAAAAACGGTATAAAAATGAGTGATAAACACTTAGCCCCGGTGAGGTAGAAAAATTCCTGGGATTTGCCAATTATCACCGTGTATTTTTAAAAGGGTACGCAGAGAAGGCGCTGGCCTTGTACTCTATTACAGGTAAAAAACCCTTTTACTGGGGGGAGGAGCAGCAAGAAGCTTTTGAAAATATAAAAACTGCTTTAATAACTACCTCAGTTTTAGCTCTACCTAATCAAACTGATCCGTTTGTCTTGGATACTGACGCGAGTAATTTAGCAGTGGCCGCAGAATTAAGTCAGGTCCAAGATGGACAAGAGAGAGTAATAGCCTACTCTAGTTTTTCTTTAACCCCGGAACAGCAGCGGTACTGCACCACGCGGAAAGAATTACTTGCGGTTGTTCGATTTACCCGCCAATTTAGGCATTACCTCTTGGGTCGTCCTTTTACGGTCAGGACTGACCATAGTAGTCTTACTTGGTTATTAAAGTTTAAACGCCCCAATGGTCAGTTAGCTAGGTGGATGGAAGAGCTTGCCCAATATGATATGATTGTAAAATATCGACCAGGTGTAAATGTAAATGCAGACGCCCAGTCTAGGATACCTTTGTCAGGTCCTTGTCCTGAATTTGCCTTGAATATACGTCCGAGTGATTTGCCCTGTGGAGGTTGTAAATATTGTGTAAGAGCTCATGAGAATTGGTATGAATATCAAATTAATGTCGAAGAAGCTGTCCGTTTAATCCCACCCAAGATTAATGGGAAACCCCCTATTGAAATTGACCTCAATAGTTTTAAAGGGGAATGGCAAGACAAAATTAATGAAAATCTTGGTACAACTGATTTTGATGGATTGTTAACAACTTGTGCTCTAATAATGTCTCCTAAGGATACCCAGGGAAATCCCCAAGTGTTAACCTTGACCCAGGACGATTCCGGAATCGATTTATCAGGCAAATAAGAAGAGGAAATCAAACAAGGCCAAAAGAATGATTCTGATTTGGCGATTTTGTTAAATTGGTTATGAATCATAAAATAGAACCAGGGGAGGGTGAATAATTTATAGCTAGTCCTGCCTCTAAAAGTTATTGGATTAATCAGAAATTATATTATCTAGATGAACATCAAATTTTGTATAGGAAAGATGTGGACGGTCATTCTCAACTAGTGGTGCCCAAACCTTTAGTCACGGAACTGTTACGATTAAACCATGATGTACCGCTGGCGGGTCATCAGGGTAGAGATCGAACTAGACAGAGGATTAGAACAAAATGTTATTGGTATGGAATGACACAAGAAATCAAGTTATACGTTGCATCATGTATGAAATGTAATCAAAGTAAAAAGGCAAATAGGATAGCTAGACATAATTTAGTCAATTATCACGCAGGAGCCCCTATGGAAAGAGTTCATTTGGATTTTTTAGGTCCTTTGCCCAAATCCACTCAGGGAAATGAATATATATTGATGATGGTGGATCAATTCACCAAATGGTTCGAATGTATCCCTTTGCCATCTCAGACTGCGGAAATAACAGCACAGGCTGCGGTTAATGAATTCTTTTCGAGATTTGGAGTTCCGTTCCATATCTTTACTGATCAGGGACGGAATTTCCAAAGTGATTTATTTATCTCCTTGTGTGATTTATTGAAAATTCATCGAGCCCGCACCACCCCCTATCGCCCTTCGTCGAATGGTCAGGTCGAGCGATACAATAGGACGCTAATGGACACCTTACGCTGTTATATGGGGGATACACAAGCAGATTGGGATATTTATTTACCTCAATTAGCCGGTGCTCTTCGTTCTTCTGTCAACCGGAGTACTGGGTATACGCCCAATAGATTAATGTTGGGGAGAGAGATCAATATGCCCACTGATCTCATGTTTGGGTCTCCAGCGGAAGAACAAGAACCCCTGCCTGATCTATATTTAAAGAATCTTAAAGAAAATATAGTGAAATCACATGAAATTGCGCGTAAAACTTTGCAGACTAGACAAAAGCGCATGAAAAAGGATTACGATGTGAAAATTTGGAAAAAATCTTATGATATAGGGGATTGTGTATATATCTTGGACACTGCCTGTCTTAAGGGAAAGAACAAAAAATTAAGTCCTTATTGGAAAGGTCCAGGGGTGATTGATAAGGTTTTAACCCCTTATCTCTTAAGGGTGAAAACGCGTAATGCCCAGTCCATTATGCATCATGACCGAATAAAACCGTGTCCTACTCGCAAAATTTATTGTGTTTGTCGGAGACCCTGGGGGCGAGGATTCGGAATCCAGTGCGATCATTGTTTAGAGTGGTTCCACGGAAGGTGTGTTAATTTGACCCCTGAGGATGCGGAGTGTATAGAAATATATACCTGCCCCATTTGTGATTCCTCTTAAAATTTTATTATCGCTGTCAATAGTTTTAATTTAACAGTTTTTATCTTTATTTCTACCCATTGATTGAGTGCACGTAAGACCTGGGTTGGGCAGGGGCATTCTTTGGGTTAAATGGATTTCTCCAGGGAGGGTCCCTTTTTTATAAAGTTGGGGGGTGTGTTGTAGAATTGCCCAGTCTACCTTATGTTTATAATAGACTGGGCCAGGTTTAATAGTGGACTGGTCCAATGTATGTGCATTGAATAAGAGATAAAAGGCCAGTTTGATATTCACATGTTCTCTCTCACTTTTCGATATCCTATTGTGATTTGAATGGTTGGACAAGAATTGGTGTGGTGATTTAGAAGACAGGCATAAGACAGAAATTAGAAGTTGACTTAGATTGATCAGACTATCAGACCATTGGTTGATAAGTACCCTTTTATACACTCAGATATACTGAAGATATACTTAGCTGTACAGTGAAAAAACCCCTTGACCCATCAAGCCTTACCAATACTTGGTCATCACCGGTGAGGTCAATAGATGGGCCTAAACCCAATCTAGAGGCAGATAGATACCCCAATTTTACTTTAAGACATAAACCCGGGCACGGACTAGAAAATAACTTTTTACACTTTTGTGTTTGTGGAAATGTAGGCCTAATCTAATTTATGTTTTTAAAAAAAGACCCTCTCTAATCAAATAAGCAGACATTTTCCACACACAATCCGTCCAACCTCTGTGTAAATAGTTCACTGATTCAGTCAATAAAAATGATAGAATTTAGAATTAGAATGAGTCTTTGGAAGTTTCTTTTTATTTTCATTTTATTTTTCAGTCAATGCTGCTATGTGACTCTTTCCACCTTCCAGCTTTTAAGCAATTATTGAGAATTTACCATATAGAAGAAAAACAGGTAACAATTTGAATTTCATATTACCGGTACTTTTACAATTTATATTTTCTTCTTCTTTTTTTTTTACCAATGTCCTACAATTATTAGTGTATGTGAAGACACAATCCCACATTATGTATTTATATGCAACAGAAAGAGAGAGATGGCGGGGGGATTGACATAGGCCTACATGTAAACAAGACCTATATGTACTTGTATTTGCCGAATCAAGTAGTCCAACTATGTCCTACTCCTACATGTATAGGCTACCGGTAATCAACTACAACGAGTAGCTGACTTCCGTTTTATTGCGTCATTCTACATGTATTCAAAATTGGTTTATTGTGCAATATTAATTCTGCATGAACCTAGAATTGTTGTAGGATGGGTCCTTATCTACTTACTGGCTCTAACTCTATGTCATTTCGGGACTAACTATGGTATGGTTAAATTTAATATGAATAATTCGCTTGCGAGTTTGGGTAGTTAGCAAAAAGATGAAACCATAAAACCCACAGAAAATTCAAGAAGTTGGACTCAACACAGACGATCTGTTGGACTCGGTATGATGACTTTTCGGATTTACTTAGGACTCCGTCTGAAGACTGTTTTGAATTGCCCTATTTCTGATAAATTCATCAGCAACTTTTTTTTATATACATAACATAGTACATATATGAAAATAAATAAATAAAACATTCTTTTCGTAAACAATTCAAAATTGGAAATTTTGCTGTATGTGCGTGATCAAGGTGCTGTATATTGATGGTGAGCGGTAAATTTTACCTGCATTTTTTAAAAAAAAATCATTTTTGGCTTCTTATAAATTGATTTGACAGTCGTGTTCAATCTTTCCTTTCAACTTATTCCCGAGTCTGAAATGTCACCCACCCAAGTCCGAAATGTCACCTACTGGAGTCCGAAACGTTGAGGCCATAGTCCGAAATGACAAAAGACCGAAATGACATGTAATTGGACAGGCGACCCGGATCCATGGCATCGAAACCATGCCACTCGTCAGAAAGACGGTGTGATTTCATGTTCATGTATTAAACCACTAGTAGACCTTTCACCCCACCCCATATTAAAAAAACAAACATGGCTTATGAAGATTTTTGCTAGTCTTACTAGCAAAATACTGGATTACCTGAAATGAAATGTGTGTTTAAAGTCCTACAGTTCAGCTTCGACTGGTCTAATTCAGCGTGTTAAGTAAACATTTTGCCTGGACAGTGGCATTATGGTCTACTCTCATATTAAATTCCAACTGCCAATGGAACTTTTACGTGTAAGACAATGTGTAGATTGGATGTCCGGGGAAACCATGCTACAAAATACGGATGGGCTTTCTCGGTCAACACCATGAGATAACCTGTGATCTCCAGGCTAGTGTGCAAGTACCTAACTCACTCAGTCACTATGGCCATCTTCTAATTACTGCGACAGTTAAATCATGTGACAACCAAAGATTATTTAAATAGCTTTATACAGCTTAGGTAGTCCCTCGAGATTACAACTTTTGATACATATAGATACATTAGTTTCAATTTCATATCACAGGGTTTGTGAAATGAAATGAAATGAAACCAGGTTTAGCGTCCTGCTGTTCTGCTCCTAACCTGGGCTAATGAAAAAGGGCATATGCCATAGAGCGTGCTATGAGGAAATTTTGCTCGGGAAGTGACTCTAAGGCCTACTCTTATATTGAATTCCAACTGCCAAGGGGTCTTTTACGTTTACGCCAATGTGTACACGGGACCTCAGTTTTCCTTCCCATCTGAACGACTAGACAACTGTCCTTGTCAGGCCTTCCGTCCTGCATCACTGGATGAACTTTCTCGGTCAATGCAGGGATCGAACACCCGACCTACAGGCTAGCGAGCCAGCATCTTAGCCACTTGATCCCCCACACAGTTTGTATATGGTAAAGTATCTTTAATTGTTAATTACATGTCATGTATTTATTTTTTTCAGTTTCAATAATGGATGCATATGAAAATCACCTAGAAAAAGATCATACAACAAAAGAAATTAAAAAATGGAAGAAGAAATAGCTGAATAAATGATGATAGAGCAGCTTGTTCTTGGTGGGTAACTATTCAATTCTAGTATAAAAGATTGTTGTTATGCTATTTTGATATATTACGTCAAAACTATAAGATTGATGCAATGTTACATCCTTTCATAACGAATATTATAAAGCTTTCAAATGTACGAAGTTGTGAAATATAATTAATATCATATTATATTACTGTATACAATACTGTATTCACACTTGTCTTAGTGGAGCTGGGGATCATGTGGCTAAGTGGGTAAAACACTGACTCTCTAGCCTGGAGATCAGGTGTTCGATCTCTGCATTGGCCGAAAAAAATCATCCAGATTGGCATGCAGGGCAAAATTTCCCTCATAGCACACTGTATGGCATATGCCCGTCTTCATTCACCGAGTTTAGGAGCAAAACAGTAAGACAATAAACTCATTTATATTGTCATTTTATAAGAGTTTTGTTCTGGCTTTTTACCCATTGAGGCATAATAATCAGCCTAGGTCTGTAAGTAAAAAAGGCACAATAAGTATTATGCAAAGTTGAAACAAAATAGAGACCCCACATGTGGCAAAATGAGTTGTTTATTTAAACATTCTGAACCACAGAAAGTATATTTATTGCCTGCTATAATAATGTATAATATTTTTTTTTCAGACTGGTGAGCATTTGATGCGTGGTTCCAGCAACAAGAGAAGTCGACCATATACCTTTTGAATATTAAGCCATCAAATTATTTTATAATTTTGAAAAAGAATGTAGTGATTATAAAAGCTAATAGGTTATCTGTTGCATTTGGTCTGTTATTCAAATATTTTATTTTTGTTTTTAATGTTAAAAATCCTTTGCAAAAACAATTGTATTGTAATTCTCCCCAGAAATGTGTGTAAAATATAGACTGTAAAATGACCTTTAAATCACTCAGAATTTGGTCGTCAATCATAAAGTATTATATAGGGCACTCAGGTACATTACGGTGACTTTGCCTTGCTTATTAAATGAAGGGGGGGATACGACGTGTATGCTGTATCATAAGGTTCGTCATTGAGTCAACTAACGTAGTTTCGATTCGATAATGAGTAGGGTCGCGTGACCAACCTTGTCGGTTTTCTCCGGGTCGTCCGGTTTCCTCTCGCTACTCACTACTAAAGACCCCTACTTGCAAGCTAATTATTGAAATATAATTGAACCATATGTTAGTCCTGAAATAACTGTCGAGTGGACATTAAACCCCATTTCTCTCTCTTTCTCTTTAAAAGCTGAAAAGGGGTTTAACATCCTCCTTTTCTTTGGGGATGGGGTGGGGGTGGGAGTGAATGGCCGAATGGTTAGCGTACGTGCGCTGTATCACTTGGCCTGCCAATCTGGCGTGGTTTCAAATCCCGGGTTGTAGTGGCAAGGAGTAGGGTCACTTGTCTAACCTCACGGGATCCAAAAAGAACCATCATGGCTCCCCCTTACTTATGACTTGTATATAAATATTTTGTACATGCCTCTTATATTTCATTTGTAAGTAGTTTTTCAGTTTTTGTGCATAATTTATGTCTTTAATGCTTGTTTTGATTGTTATTTAATTTAGATATACAATGTAGGTAAATCCTATTTTAAGGGGGCATGGTGTAGGAATATTGTGTACATAGCGTTTAAATTATCATTTCTTTTTAAAACAAAAAACTTTTGGTGGGGGTGGGGAATAAATTGTTATTATATTAGCATTGGAAGTAAATTTGTTTATTAGTATTCCAAATGTCTCAGTGCTTGTTTTGAGGGTTTTTTTTTTCAATTTAAATAGCTATTCTTATTTTATGATTTGTTTATTTTGTATTTATTTATATTTCTGTTGAGGGGGGATTTTTCATTATATACCACAATTTTATTAGTATTGGATATCTTAGTTTTTATTATCCATCGAAATGTCTGTTTAGTTTTGATCTGGCATTAATTTAATTGTTCATATAATTTTATGAATATATGATAATTTATGAATAAATAATAGTTTTATGAATATATGATACTTTTATGAATAAATAATAATTTTATGAATAAATAATAATTATAAATAAATAATAATTTTATGAATAAATAATAATTTTATGAATAAATAATAATTTTATGAATAAATAATAATTTTATGAATAAATAATAATTTTATAATTTTATGAATAAATAATAATTTTATGAATAAATAATAATTTTATGAATAAATAATAATTTTATGAATAAATAATAATTTTATGAATAAATAATAATTTTATGAATAAATAATAATTTTATGAATAAATAATAATTTTATGAATAAATAATAATTTTATGAACAAAATTGTTGTCATGTCATTTATCAAATATTACAGTTAAAACTGAATAAAAGGAGGGGTCTGTTGGTGGTTATACACAAGTTTATATGAAACAACACAAATTTCAGAAATTTGAACAGAAGGTTCAGAAATTTCAACACAAGTTTCAGAAATTTCAACACAAGTTCCAGAAATTCCAACACAAGTTTTAGAAATTTTAACACAAGTATTGTGTAGATTTTCACACAAGTTTCAACACAAGTTTGTGTTGTTTGATCAATTTTAACACAACTCTTGTGTTGTTTCGACATTTAACACAAGTTTGTGTTGTTTCAACACAAGTTTGTGTTGTTAAATAGTAACACCCAACTTGTGTTGAAAACAACACAAGTTTGTGTTGTTTCAATACAAGTTTTTTTTCAGTGCATTGTGATGATTGTGATAAACTGAGTACTTTGGAATACAGTTTGCATTAGCATTTGTGTTCGTTTGGGACTGACAAGATATTCCGCAAGCGCTAGTGATTCGGGGACAAAGAGGTTGTATTAAGTTCTTCCTTGCGTATCAGTTTGTTTCATCCATTCAGATATTCATGTCCATTCAGATATTCATGTCCATTCAGATATAGAACTTCAGTGTAACTGCTGTAGCAGTTAGGGGAACACTGTCACTGCAGCAATTTGCAGTGAATTTATTTATTGGTCTGATCCCTGGGAATTGGTTTTTAAATAGAAATCACTCCAAGAATATCCATGTGTATTTTTTGTTTGTTTATCCCACAAAGTTGCCTAGATTATCCATGTGTATTTTTTGTTTGTTTATCCCACAAAGTTGTCAACGATTGTTATCTCCTCCTCCTGGTAAATGATTGTTAACTCCGTTTACTCCTTGTACTCATTTTACTCCTACTTACCAAGGTGAATAAACTGTTGATAACCGGTACGACTTTTGATTGATTCAGTTGTGTTTTGAAACTCTCAGTAGAGACGAGTGACTCTTGGTCAGCCACACTTCTATCGATCGAAATTTGAAAACACATTTGACCTACATTTTTAGATACCTGAAGCCCATCCGATTCCAGTAATGTCAGTTTCATTCAGAGTTATCGCCCTTTATTTTTTTTCTAATTTTCTGCTCATTTTCAAATCCTTATATTTTTTGGAAAGGATAAATTGATATTTCTGAATCCCCTGGAACATAAAGCCATATGATCAGCAATTTCAACATCGATCCGTAAACCGGAAGTACTCGAAATAATGTCGGGTAGTTTAAAAAAAAACCAAAATGGGTGCTATGGGGGAAAAACGTGATTTCTTCGTCCGATATCAACAGATTAAAGAGATTAAGGTATCGCTGGGTTGCACGGAAATCGGAGTATCGTATGGTACAGATACGATGACCTGGAAGTAAGATATGGCACGCTTAAAATCAAGTATTTTCTGATTTGGAGAGTTTTTGGACGCCTTTATAACAAAAACTGCGTCTATCAAGAATCCCTTCGGTAGCCTTTAGCATGGAGCCATCCAATAAGACCTTCGAATAATTGGAATAGAACAAAAAATGGATTGAAAAATCGTGAAATTTTGGAAAATGCTCTACTTTTTATTTTATTCTAAGAGATTTTCAAAAAAATGATATATGTATAGGATATTAACCTACCCAAGGTTGATATGATAGAGAACACGCGGGCGCAGCCCAAGTGTTCTCTATCATATCAATCCGAGGGAGAGTAGGTAAGTTTATATCTGATATATACAACGTTCACCCTTAAATTTAATGGACTCTTCTAAAAAAGGCAACAGTGATTGGATAATTGCTCGACATCACGTGCACGTGTTTGTTTATACGTCGCCATTTTGTAGTAATTTAACTGAAGAAAGCTAAAACAAAATGGATAGTAAAACAAAGTCAGACGAATAATCAATCCTTTTTAGTCATCATATTGACGATAGAATCAGGGGCGTAGCCGTGAAATATATATTGTGGGGGTCCGCAACTTCTGAGGGGGGGGGGTACCCCCATAAATTTTGTTTAAAGTCTCAGTCTTCTGTAAACATTGTTTGGCATAATTTACGGGGTTAAACTAAAATATCAAACGTTTATCATGTTTACAGACAGCGGCACCGGTCTTCCCCGAGAGGCGAAGAAGCGTGGCTTACCCCTACCTAAGAAAATTTTGGAATATTGAACGGCTGCAAACACCTTTTCCTGCTATTTCAGCCCATGAACAAAGCAATTTCAAATTGTTCTAATGTAGCCTAAGGTGACTTGCTGACTCGAATTCCAATCAATCGTTTATATCCACAGCAACTTCAATTTGGTTCAATATAGCCTACCTGGCTGCCCAGAATTCCAAACAATCAATTAATCGTCGCGGGCTATGGGAGTTTCACCCTCCCGGAGAAAATTTTGAAAATTTAACCACAGTAAATGCGTTTTCTGCTATTCTAGCCTGTGTGAGCAAGTCCAAAAGTGTCCAATGGTACTGTAACCGAAATCCGACTCTGAATTCTATTCAATCACACTGTTGCAGTTGCATTCACAAAGTAGAGTGGCCCCAGACAAAATGTTTTAATCAATAGTCAACTCAGTACAAATTCGTGGTATTCAATTAAAAGAAAAGTGAAATTAGTGTTTTATTAGGACTCGGTGACAGTTAGGGAAGCAAAACTAGAAATGCCCGAAGCAGGTTTACGGGCTGCGGCCAGTTTTCTTTGCGGGGCGAAGAAGCGGGGCTGACCTTGTATGGATGGACCCCCCAAGAAAATTTTGAAATATTTGATGGCCGCAAACGCGTTTTACTGCTATTCCAGTCCTAAAATTAGTGTTTTATGAGATTTCTTTGCCAAATTTTAGGGGGGGTCCAAGTGTATTCAGCCCCCCCCCCCCCAGGGAAACAATTGGGGGGGTCCGACACCCCCGGGCCCTCCCCCATGTGTGACGCCCATGGATAGAGTAGATGTGAATGCAACTACATGTATGATGAGGATCTATACAAAGCCTGAAGAAAATTTGGATCAAAAGGCAATCTTTTCCGATAATTCTGACAATGAACCGTGACTGAAGGTTACTTTTCGGTATGTTCAGAGAAAGATTTGACCGACTATTTTGAGTGAACTGTAGCCGTAGACAAAAATACTTTACAAAGGAACTCTTGGGGAATAAATACTTTCAAGTCTTGGAGTGTGTGAAGAAATGATTTGGGCAGAAAGAAAATTCTGAAAGATATCTTAGACATGGACAAGAGTGTGGATAACCGATTTAAATAAGCCGATAAGTACGCCGTCTATTTAGGTCCTGAATGCTACAAACTGTACCAAAACAATTTTTTTTTATTGTCAAAAGAATAAAATTTTATTTCTGTGTTCTTTGTATTATTTCGATCATCTACGTCAAGAGCGGTTGATATGAGCCGAATATATCGACCTGTAATGACGTCATCAGCGGTTGATATGAAATATCAACCTGTCAGGACGTCATCAGCGGTTGATATGAACCGAATATATCAACCTCTGGTGACGTCACGAGAGGTTGTTATAAGATATAACTGCTATGGTCATCAAAGAAAAAACTACAGCCAGTTGTATATATTCAGATAACTGACCTAATTACGATTCTAACGATGTATAATATGTATATAGTTATTGAAATTAAATTTTCAATATTTTAACATTTTTGACTCTTTTGAACATAGGATGTCTCAGAAGGATTTATCTGATAGGATAGTGAAGTATATCATTATAATACTAGAACACTTTTTATGGATACAATCACTTGGTTTATTGTACTGCTTTCTCAATTCTTTGCCTATTTCAATTAAATCGCATTTTTAGAAATGAGACATTTCCGAGACAATAGCATTCTTACATCCAGTAATATATATTTCATTTAGAGTTATCGCCCTTTATTTTTCGACAATAGCATTCTTACATCCAGTAATATAAGCTTCATTCAGAGTTATCGCCCTTTATTTTTCGATTTGCTTCGAATTTTCTTCCCATTTTATGAGCTCGGGTTTCGTTTTACGGTTGGATTGACTTTTTCTGAAACTTCTGGAACATGAAGTTATAGTCCAATACCAAACGATAAAGCAATTTCAACAAGGATCCTTAAACCGGAAGTGGACGAAATAATTTGCAATATTTTGAAAAAAATGATGTTTTGGGGAAAAACGCGATAAGGTACCATTGGATGGCACGAGCATTGGACTATCGTATGACACCCAATTCATACAGATACTCTATCGAGAGACCCTTCGGTAGCCTTGTGTACGAAACATTTCATTAGCATTTCCAAATATCTGGAATAAGTCAAATAACAGACATTTTATCTTATCAGATAATGTAATATATCATTACAGAGCCCTGCGGCCATTTAAATGCCCAAACCGGTTATTAAAAATATCCCGACAATAATCTCCATACTGGAAGTATACAAAAAATGGTTTAAAAACTTGGCGCTCTTACGAATATCTTGATTTCTCCGTTAGACTTTGGCGGACCAGAAGAACTAAAGTGCCGTTGAATAGCCATATTAATGGACTATCATATGGCATCTAAATGATACGATTTCGATGGTTTGGAAATAAATTATTGTACGCCGAAAATCTAGTATATTCAGTTTTGAAGCTCTCTGAGACGCCATTTTCCCGAAAACGACGCCTACGATTTTTCTCTAACTTTACATTTCAAAGTTGTGTAGCGCCAATAAAATTTTCTTAATTTAACAGAGGAACAAAGGTCTAACAAAATACAGTTTCTTTAGTTGGTTAAATTAATTTATTGTTTTATCCATTACACTAGTTAATCATTTTACTGCTCATTCTTAAATATAATGTCAAAGCGATTTTATTATATCTTGCCTGTTCTTTGATCTAGAGTCATAAATAGAACCAAAGAAGAATTAATTACTGGAAGTCTGACACTTTCATGCCACAATGCCTAATAATGGACAGTGTATTAACCATTGTTCCTTGAAAGACCATATTTGGCTATAGTTACGCGAGACAGTAGTAGTTATATTTTAATCTGTCCTGTCTATCCATTCTGACTAATTCCGTCTCTTTATGAATGACAAAGAGATAAAGTGACGTCATTATATGTCAAACACTTGATTCATTGTACGGTTTCATATACTGGGTATACCATTGGGATTATCGAATCGAACATTACCCTTGTTAATTTCATAGCATAATCGTATTCAATGAATTCCGTAAAACTTGATATATCTACAGAACTTAACATTCTTAAGCCTAAAATCGTACATATCGGTAGATGCTTTCATATGACAAATACCCAATAGATAAACAAAGCATTGAACTATTTCACAATTTTTCGCTTGTATGGGAATTACGTGAACATTTGAATTTGTTTTTTTCTTTCGAAATACCCTCCTCCATGCCCTTACTCTTTTAATCAGATGCTTGTTGGAGTATTTCATGATTTTAATAGTTTTTTGTATTGTTAAAAGAGCAACGTGCCACAATCTTATCATTGGATTTGATTCCTGTAAACATGCATGTTTCGAAGTCTTATAACATATATAATTTTTGATTCATATCGATTTTGTCTCTTTTAAATTATAAATTAATGCTCTGCCATAGTTAAAAATGCCATATGTTTATATGTCATTGTTTGATTATAATACCTACTAAATTATTATAGTTTCTTGTGGTCTCTAATTTTTATACACCTTTATACATCACACGTTAAAGGGACAATCCCGATAAGAACAGAGTCTCACAAATTAAAGTCCGAGTATTTATGAAATTTATGGACCAAAATATAGTGGCATGATCTACTTACCTTGTCTCAAAATTTCAGCTCAAAATATTGAGTCGTTTGGACGTGAACGTCAACACTGCTTATCCGGACACGTAACCCTTTTAAGATTTCGGGTCAATTTTTTCATTGGGTGACCTGATAATCGATTAACGTTTCTTGAGAGGTCTATACAGTGAATTACCCATGCACTGTACTTGATAACAAAAGGTAAGCGTATCACAAATATCGGGTTAGTAGGTGGGCCTTAGGTTTTGGATTTTAAAGGATTTTAACACAAAATTAAGCAGTTTTATTCCCCAAAAAGTTATCGGGATTGGCCCTTTAAGGGAACACTTTAACAAAGTACAGAAACAATCCTAAATTTTACAGAGTATCATTTGATACAAGGGGTTAATCTACTTCTAATAGTACTAATCAATGTCACCACCCTGAATGGAAAGGTTAAAGGGACTATCCCGATTTGAAAAAAGATTATAAAAAATAAAAGTCCGTGTACGTATGAAAGTTGAGCGCCAAAATATAGAGGAATGGTGTATTAACCTTGTCTCAAAATTTCAGCTCAAAATATCCAGTCGTTAAAACCAATCATCCGGACACGTAACCCCTTTAAGATTTCGGGTCATTTTTGTCGTTGGGTGACCAGACAATCGATTGCCATTCCTTTAGAGGTCTATGCAGTTCACGAGTTGTATGTTGTACTGGATAACGAGAGTTAAATTTTACCTAAACGTTATTTTTATTTAAAAAGTCTGGTTTTATCCAGATACCATATAATACAGCTTGGGACACGGGTCTAGATTACCAGATGAAGACTGGCGGATTTAAGTTTCTTGAAAACGTATCCCTGAGGCAGAGGATGATTTAAGGGCTTTTAACCCCAAATTAAGCAGTTTTATTCTCAAAAAACGTTTTTGAGAATGGCCCTTTAAGCGACATGCCGGGGAGCTTATTTCTTATTAATAATAGTAAGAAGTGGACAATTCTCGTGTAATGGAGACAGCTTCCAGAAGCTTCATTTAGTGATCTACGAATGTTTAGGGAGAGGGGTTTTACATAGGCTAAGCCTGTTCCCCAAGCTCATTCAGACAACCTGAATAAAATATTGTTTGAAGAAAAAAGAATGTTGAAGAGTTCAATAAAATGTGGCCTTATCTTATGTGGTTATATAAAGATTAAGATCATTGTGATGTTCAAAATTTTAAAATGAAATCAGGTTGCGCAACAATTATTGTTTTTATTCTGATTTGTATCTGACAGGCAGTTTGCTTCGATACTCTACGCAACGCAATAAGTTTCAACTTACATGTTTGCAGTAGCTTAATCTCTAACTTAATGTTACCCATAATCTTCTGCATTGGAATTTAATATTGGTCCATTTAAAACCGTATTTTACCGTGAAATTGTGGTTCCCTAAATTCCAAATACACAATGAACATTTTAAAATCAGTGAGTGGCGTCGTTTTCTCTATGATCTCGATAGAGCGCAATTTTTAATGAGGCGACCTCCATTCAATTTGGACAGCTCGCGTATTTCGCCGCACATAACTGCCTAGACATTACAATAAAGAGTTAAAATACTGAATGTAAATCAGTTTATATATATACATACATACTAAATTAATATGCTTTTCGATCCATTTTCGTCCGTTTTACTTTCCAAAGAATATATGTTTAGCTTATTTAACAACTATAGCTACATATTTTTCAAATTCATCTGTGTGTTGTCCACTATTCTATTATCTAATAAGACTTTTGAGTAAGAACACGGGTGCTGCAAACAGATAATGAAAAATTCATGTCGATTTTTTTAAAAAAAAGAAACAAGTTTAAATATTTTAATCGGCAAGATTCCCTGTTCTGTATAAACATATTAAGCGATAAAGGACATATAATGCTCACAATTACTGGTCTATGTGAAGCAAATATCTATATAAATAACTACACGTACAGGAATAAAACTGTGTGTGTGTGTTCGTGGACCTGATAAGGTCCATGGTGTGTTTAATGTCACTGCTCATCAGGAGCCGTGCAATTATATTTGAATCCAATTGAACCGACATTTCTTAACGCCCAATGGTTAAGATCTAACACAGTGAACAAATGTGAATACGCAACATATAACTAACAAATTTTGCTTAGTATGTGATGTTTAACAAAAGGGAAATCCGGACTTGTCCAATATGTCTCATCGAACGGTTTTTCGTCTTATAAAACAAAAAAATATGCCACCTCTATTGTTTTAATTCTACAACACTGTGCTGAAATTAAAATAAACGAATAAACTATTTGAATATCCAGAAAATAAGATAAGATTAGTTTAACTCAGGGCAGTACACTGTTATAGAAATAAAGAATTTCCAAATTCAATATAGGAAGGCCCTTTCTTCAATCATATATTTTTACCTGCCTACCTATCATAACTGTAAAAATGAATATTATGTTAGCCATTCGAATAACAAGAAAGATTTATCTGACTGATTAACAACTGGAATTATTATTTCTAATCTATGTATTCTGTACATACCTGATAAGGATTAATATGATTCCACAATAGTTTTGCAATAATAACAATAGCCAAGCGAAAAGCAATGGACGTTACATATAAAGAAGGGATAATGAAATAGTTAATAATACAAATATAAAGTAATGATATGAAACAAAACGAAACGAACATTAATTCCGTTGACATTCTTTGAAGGCCCCGAATATTTGAAAGAATAATATAATAGAATTTATAGACGTAACACGGTTAGAATAATTATTTTACAAATAGATATATGAGTACGAAATACGACATATTTAATCTCCCTAACAAACATGTATTTTAGTGAACGTTCTTTGTCGACAGATGTTGAGTTTATACTGGGGGAATCGAGAGAAAGAAAATGAGGAGTAAACAGAAACAAAATCAATAATGAACGTAACCCATTGAGGTTTTGCTTCAATTAAATTTGATACGCGACCAAAGTGGTTCCTACCTGAGAAATATGATATGATTAATATGCATATAATTATCCTTAATGTACAATATAACTTAGATCTAAAATCACAGAAAGTTCACATGACTAATCATATTTTCATTCGCACATATTTTATAAGGCAATATCTAACTTCTGTCATGCATAGTTTGTTTCGATGTAAAGTTTTTGTGTTTTTATGTTCCACCAATTAAATTTTGTTTTCTATTGCGATAATGGTCCATAACTCGAAACGTTACAACATATCAACCATTGACAACAACAGTAATAACTAACTCCAACGCGCGGTGATATGGTATATAATTCAGTTTTGGACAGAAGGTAGTTAGGACCAGGGACGATTACAACCACAAAGTATAACATACAGATATAATGTATACTATTGAAGAATATGTATTGCAGGGTTTTTATTTTTCAAAAAGAATTCGAAATATTAAAATCGATAGAGCTCTCAATGATAATTTAAGTTGTGATGGACACGACGCGCACGTCATGGATGACTGAACGCAAATACCGCTACCCTAAAAGGCCGATTGGTGAACTCATGCGACACAAAGGTACCAAATAAGGCACAGCTGAGATTTTTACGCATGCGTAAAGGCGCTTACGACACGCGCAGGATAGCTTTAAGGCAACAAAGAGTACGGTGAAATAATCAGATTTTTTTATATCGAGAATATCTGTAGAGTAGTCATAGCGATATTTGTGAGAAGAATTATCGCATTTCCCAGGCTCTATACACGGGCGCGTGTTGTACAGTTTATTGAAATAATTTATGTGGTCGCATGCCTGTAATTTAAGAATGCCTTTGTTAATCTGGATATCCACAGTTGCCTCATTTTTATATACAGTAGTACTCTAACTACCATTTATTTATAAACTGTAGTTTACGAACAAATCTAATGTATTACATGCTATTATGATTGGTGGGTCCCAAGCGACGTACAAAAGTGGTAACGTTTCTTCAATTTAAGAATGTCTTTGTTAATCTGGGTATCCAGAGGTGACTCAGTCGTTTATATATATACATTCATTTAAATAACATTAAATAACATTATGATATGTAGACCCTAGACCACTTAAAAGGAGTTAAAGAAAGGGTTTGCTCTTCATCGTAAGGGGGTTTTATCTTTTCGTTTGTGACCCCGTAATCTACACAGTATTTGTGCTTCGTTTTTAGCTTCAAACTACAGGTAGGACAAAGTTATCTACACAACATAATTTAAAATGTATTTTTTGAATATTAATAGGATTGTAGACAGTTTTGTTCCTAACCCCTATTCCAATTGACACGCAACTGAAAAATGGGCTGTAAGTTAAACTGTCCGAACTTTCAATTCTGGCCAGATGTGAGACAACAATGGGGTTTATTTAACCATGTTAGGATTTATATCATACGATCAGTATAACTAGCGTGTGTCCAGTTAACGTTTAAAACACCGTGTATGTAGGTTCATGTTCTCCCTGTAGAAATTCTCCGCAGTAATCTAAAATCCCAATTTAGCCAGTCGGTAATATAAGGAATAAATTAGTGCATGTAACAAGCTATATTTCCATATACATTCTTTAAACTATAAAACACTGCATTGTGTCAACATGAGATACACACAGACGCTTGTACAATGGAGAATTTCTATCAAAATTAACATTAGTCAGGGGCTAAGTTGAATGCCTGAAGCTACGGAAGCCCATAAGGGTCAATCAAATGAAAAAAAAATATTCTGACTATCTTGTAATTACAAGATAGCTATCTTGTAGTTACAAGATAGCCAAATTAGTTTTCTTGTATTACAAGATACGGAGAAGCCCGTTAGGGTCAATCAGATGAAAAAAACCCTAATTTATTTCAAGGTCGTCCCACATTGATTTATCGGATAGTTATAGGCCAAAGAAGTGTGTGTGTGTGTGAGAGAGAGAGAGAGAGAGATATAGAGAGAGAGATGGAGGAGGAGGGAGAGGGGGGTGGGGTTTAACGTCTACTCGACACAAACTATGTCATTTCGGGACTAAAATATGGTTTAATTTAATTTCAATAATTCGTTTGCGCGTAGCGGTCTTTAGTAGTGGGCGGGGGTTGGATGGCGAATGGTTAGCACGTGCGCGCTGTATCATAAAGCCTGTCATTGAGTCAACTGGCGTGGTTTCGAATCCCCCCGTGTACGTGAGAAGGAGTAGGGTCGCCTTCCAACATCGTGGGTTTTCTCCGGGTCCTCCTCTTTCCTCCCACTGCTAAAGACCCCTACGCGCAAGTGCATTATTGAAATAAAATTAAACCATATGTTAGTCCCGAAATGACATAGCTTGTGTCGAGTGGACGTTAAACCACACCCCCTCTCTGTTTAGCAGTTGGAGGAAACCGGAGGACAGACAACCTGATGATGCCGATCCCGTAACATACCATAATACTTTGTTGAGCTGGAGGGTTGTCAGGTTGATTTGTTAGCACGTGCGCACTGTATCGTAAAGCCTTTCATTGAGTCAACTGGCGTGATTTCGAATACCCCGTTGTACGCGACACGGAGTAGTGTCGCCTGTCCAACATCGTGGGTTTTCTCCGGGTCCTCCGCTTTCCTCCCACTGCTAAAGATCCATACGCGCAAAGCGATTATTGAAATAAAATTAAACAATATGTTAGTCCCGAAATGACCTAGTTTGTGTCGAGTGGACGTTACCCCCCCCCCCCACACACACACACACTCTTTAGCAGTTGGGGGAAACCGGAGGACAGGCGAGGTAGGACAGGCGATCCTACTCCTTGTCACGTACAAACGGGAATTCGAAATCACGCCAGTTGACTCAATGACAGGCTTTTAAGATAAAGCACGCACGTGCTAACAAATCGACCATCCAACCCTCCAGCCCAACAAGGTACTTTTGTATGTCACGGGATCGGCATCACCAGGCTGTGCCCTCATTAAATACTATTTATACACCCATTAACTTCATTCCCTCATTAATATCATTTATGATACATTGATTTCATGTTCTCCTTAAAGATACCTTCCCCGCGTACCAATCTGATTAAAACACAGATCTAATTTCGTTTCGTTTTTTATAGTTCAAAATTTCGTTTTTACTTGTCTTTACTACTCTTGGATCTGGAGGACTTGTTATTCAACACGTGTTCTGCCTGAAATGAGGGGTCAGCCAATCAAATGGTCTGTCGAATCGACCGTTTGACCTTTTCATGCGTGGAACTGTGGGTAGATATTACCAGCAGATAGAAATCAAAACAAAACAAAAGTAGATTTTAAAAAGCATGGCAGTCGCTAATTGGTTAATCGAATGACTGACGTTATCGGGTCAAATGTGCCGTGCTTGATACCTGACGTCATAGAACGTGAGCTCCCACTATAACTTGTTAGATCTACATGAGTGTAGGCCATCGAAAGTATAAAAAACGAAACGAAATATAGATCTATATTTTAATTAGATTGCCCGCGTACAAACTATGTGATTTGATGATATATTTGGGCTACAAATATATTCAAACTAATTAATCTATCAAACGTTTGCTTCAAATCCTTCTCAAAACATTGTATTTGTCAGGAGATACCGCAAGCTATAAATAAACTGCTTTTAGACACTATGTCAGTCAGCTCATTTCATTGAGGGGGGATCATTTTTCAGAATATCCTTTTCCTTACTTACTTTCCAAAAATCAAAATTTAAAGAAGTTTTCCGAAAAATAGAAATAGCGTTCTGTGGCTTCAAAGAGCGCATTAAAATTGATGAGTCATGATATAAATATGTAGTTTGGTGGGTGTATGAAGTCAATGGTATTTATGGGAGCATGAAATCGGTGTATGGTGACCTTTAAATTGTCACTCATGGGCATCTCGGTATCTTGTAATTACAAGATAGGTTATCTTAGGCTATCTTGTAATAACAAGATAGCCTATCTTGTAATTACAAGATAGTCAGAATATTTTTTTTATTGATTGACCCTTATGGGCTTCCGTATGAAGCAGATTCAGTGGTAAAATCTCGCCTGAAACCTCTTCTCAGTAAGTCAGTAAATACTAAAGGGGAGAAAAAGTGATTAGTGACTAATTCCTTTCCTCCTTTAAATATCCCCAATATCAACTCCTCCAACAGAATGAAAATAACAAAATGTAGGACTGAATTAAAGTAATAAAATAGAACGAAACGTTATTGATATTAGGTCTTAAGGGAGCTAAATCGCTAACATTTGAGACCCAGAAATTAACAGAAGTGGGTCGCAACGCATATAATATTGTAATAGGAATGTATAATAAGCGAAATAAGCCAACAGTCTCAATCGAATGCAAATTTCTAGTGTCTGGGTCTGAAACGCATTATGGCACACGAGTCGTGTACCCAAGTCTCTTGCTAGAACTGGGTCTGAAACGCATTATGGCACACGAGTCGTGTACCAATGGCAAAATGTTTATTTTGTCTTAAATATTGGATATCAGAAGTCCATCTTTTTTTCTCGGTTAGATCACATCATCAATGTTGATTTACATTGACAAATAGTTCGTATTTTCAAAGATGAAGATTTTGGATGATATCGAGTTAGAGACTTGGCTTACTTTAATCAAGTATATGGGGTTATCCTGGTCTTGGTGAAGAATAACATAGTTTCAGTGATTTCATTGTTCAAAATGCCGACCATCAGACCTTCTGACTGAAAATATACCAACGCTACGTCCAACCGTTATAGGATTTATATCATACGATCAGTATAACTAGCGTGTGTCCAGTTAACGTTTAAAACACCGTGTATGTAGGTTCATGTTCTTTGGCACCTACGAATAGCCACAACGCATATAATATTGTAATATTAATGTATATAAACTGATTTACATTCAATAGTTTCTGTTGTTATTGTAATTTCTATAGACAGTTATGTTCGGCGAAATACGCCAAGAATGCAAATTGTATCACAGTCTTTGGCGTCTTGTTATTCCAGTCTACACCGGTAATCTTCCCTTGAGAGATATGTTTAGCATCGTTTATCGAATCGGTTCACTATAAATGACGCTCGAAAGCATTGTGGTACGCGATTCGTGTGCCAAGTTTAAAATTTCGATTGTGTCTGAAGATTATTTTAGGATCTATATTTGTAACGATCCATATAGATCTGTTGAGCCTTTAGCATATGGACCTATTACATTGTTAGTTGATAAACGCTACTTTAAAGATATCATTGTCCACGGTAATGCCAGGTTTTATTTTCTCCCAAGTCTTAAGGTGGCATACATTAATACATGTTTTAAGCATGGTATTCATTCTCATTCTAGAACAGAGTGATTTGGGGTTGGTTTTTTTAGAGATGAAAGACTTCGAGGGTGATTTGAGTACTCTAAAGGAATCGCTTGCAAACTTATTTTCATGTGGACGTATATTGTCGTCGTCCCTGTCCGTCTGTCCACAATTGTTTGTGAACAATCTACAGGTCACAATTTTTATCCGATTTCAATGAAATTTGAAATATAGGTTTATCACCCCAAGATCTCGGTTCCTTTTGGCATGTATCGGACTGTAACTTCATGGATTATGCCCCCTGATTGTACGAAAAATCACCTTTTTATCTTGTGAACCCTATAGAGGTCACAATATTGAACCGATTTTGATGAAACTTGAAATACATGTTTATAACTCAAAGGTCTTGGTTCCTTTCGATATTTGCGCATATCGGATCGTAACTTCCTGAATTATGGCCCCTGATTGTACGCAAAATCGTCTTTTTTAGCTTGTGGTTCCTCTTGAGGCCAAAATTATTATCCGATTTTAAATACCGTCTGATTATGTCACCGTTACACCGTAAAGAAGGTTGTGATCGAATTTCGTGAAAATCGGACCAAAATTGACAGACAAAATGGCCGCCGCTTTTACGCGAAAAGTGTAAAAATATGATATGTCAAGGTTGTGAACACTGTAGAGGTCACAATTTTAGCCCGAATTTGATGAAACTTGAAATGCATGTCTATAATTCAAAGATCTTGGTTACTTTCGATATTTGCGCATATCGAATTGTAACATCCTGAATTATGGCCGCTGATTGTACGAAAAATCGTCTTTTTTAGCTTGTGTTCCCTCTTGAGGCCAAAATTATTATCCGATTTAAAAAAAAACATCTGATGATGTCACCGTTACACCGTAATGAAGGTTGTGTTCGAATTTCGTGAAAATCGGACCAAAATTGATAGACAAAATGGCCGCCGCTTGTACGCGAATAGTGTAACAATATTGTATACCAAGGTTGTGGGCCTGTAGAGGTCACAATTTTAATTTGATTTTGATGTAACTTGAAACAGTTTAAGGTCTTGAGACAAATAAGTATATTGATTTTCAATGAATTTTGATAATTGTACAGCTAAATCCATAAAATTAAATGTTTCGTATACCAAACGTTAGCATGGGGCAGAACTTTATAAAAAAAACCAACAAATTCTAATGATTTTTGATAATTACTTAATATTCGACAACTTTTATTGACTGCCCGGACGATTTAGCTGCTGGTGGGCGTATGTTTCGTTGCCTGGCAACCTATTTTTGTATTTGAACTAGATTTTGTTATAAAGAGGCTTAATAAAAATTGAAATGCTTTTATAAAGTGGACAAATTTTGAAATAAGGCTACGATTTCATGCCAATCTATTAATGTGAGCGCCCCTGTGATTTCACTGATGTAACCCCTGGTATTGCTAATCTTATTTTGATTGGCCTAAACATACATTATGCAAGAGCTAAATTTGCCTATTGCAGGTCTGTCTGCAATTGTTCCTGAAACTTGTGTTGTTATTTTGCACATAAAACCCGCTCGAGTTAGGTTACGTGGAGCGCCATGGTTGTTTACAAAATGTTCAGACTTTTCCCCGTGTGGTTAAAAGCGGCTAGTTGGCATAAAACGGTATCATTATTTACTTTATGTTTTATTGTATAAGTCATTAATGACACAGTGTATTTTGCATGCAATTTGTGAAGCTGGTGTTGTTATTTTCCTACATTATTCTGCAGCATACTAATACTTTTTTTCCAGCAACATATGTGGTGGTTTCAACAAACTGGAAAGAAATACGACTCCCAACAATGGTACTCAGGAGAGATTTGATTAGACCTTGAAAATAGACACTCACCGACAAAACCCAAAGTTTTCGTTCCAAGTACAGCACTAACAAATGTGAAGAAATATATGGCTGTTTTCTGGTTCATTATTAGACTGATTTTGTACGTCTGGTTTAATAACGCAAGCAGAACAGATTTAGCGAATTAATTTACACACACACACACACACACACTCTCTCACGCATAAATATATACACAAACATGAATAAAAGTGCACGTTTTCTTTCAATTTATTTAGTTGGTGTTATTTCCACTGCCCTGAGCACTCTTCTTTGATTCGTAGTAAAGAGATCATTTATTTAAATAATCACACGATTAACATAAATTCAATAACCCCTTGTTTATTTAAAGATAAATATCTAATATCGATCGAAAGTATCGATCGGTTTTCTACTAGCCTCGTGCGACAATCGTCGTGTTTACCGGTATGTCACAAAACGTTTTACATCCTGTGTTCGAATTATATCTTAATTAATTTTCCACTGAACCACTGAAAACACAGACTTTCAGGAAATTGTTGTTTTTTCCCTAAAGCACTTTCCATGTACAACATTACCGGTGTTTATTATGCTAAATGTGGTTATTTGGTGCATAAATTCCACGATATTGATAAATAACAACACAGATTGACATTATCACGTCAGGAGTTATATTGGTAATAGCGTAAATTAAGTCTAATTTGATACAATTCATAAATTTGTTGCCAAACATTGGAATAGCCGAAGTTGTGTTTTTCAACGAGTAATGTTATATTATCTTGGCTTAAAAACACACACACTAAAACATATTTCTTATTGTTAATTTCCCGTTGGTGTGCAAAAAATTAGGCAAGTTGCTGGTTTTCGAAGTGTACAGGCAAAGCCACGCAGTTATTTTGGCATGTTTTGAATTCATATGAATGCACGTAGTTACTCTCCTTGACACAGGGGACGATGGTACTATAGGCTTTATTAAGTTCAAACACTTAATCACATAATTATGCAGTGTTTGTAAAATAGATACAATTTTTCAAATAAGACCCGACACTTTCAAACTTTACCTTTCATCATCAAAAAAATAAATAAAAAAATAAACCCCAGCAAAAACACCAATCTTCATTAACAGGTGTGCATTAAATCATATTTGGTATTTCTGGTTTGCTTTTATTCGCTGATGATATTCCCAAGGATTCCCCTTTTTATCTCTCAACAAAACTCGCTCTAATTCGCTAATGTCCACCTGCGTGATACTATTTTCTAGTTTCACATCAGCTGTATGCAAATTAGCCCACGTGCTCTCTTTCAATGAGAAATCCCCTTTCTACACAAACCCCGATAAACTATACCAATTTTGCCGGAGTAAATTCAAAATGTTCACAAACAAAGACATTCAACGGTCAATAATTGAACAAAGGAATTTGCATGGATTATTTCTTTCTTTCTAATTTTTTTCTCAATTTGTACCATGAATTTTGAAAAAAAAAAACAGATTTAATATTAGAAAAAAGATATACTTGGCCAAACTGTGTGGTATACTAAGCTTGGCCTTTGTTTATTCCTCTTAAGCGTACATTATGCAAGAACTAAATCTGCTTATTGCAGGACTTTCTTTAGACCTGAAATGTTATCTAAATTTTATTAATTAGACATTAATTAATTTATCCAGATCATGATCAGATCTCGGTGTCATCGCCAGCCTGTGATATTTACTGGATTAATAAAATCATAAAATGCTAATCGAGACTATGTTTTTTTATCGTACGGTCTTTAGTAATGATGATCGAGTCCAGGCCGAAAATTCAATTACTTAATTCTCGGTTCGGAGGGGATCATTTTGACTGAAATTTTCAGAAAATCCCCGTTACACTATAAATTTAGTTTTTAACTATAATAGTGAGAACTGCCAGCTCTTTATCTAATCTCCCATAATGTATCTTTAAATGAGATTTGTTCATTTTATATCTGGATATGGAAATAAAAGAACTATTTGTCGTAGTCAGGTATACAAATCAAATTCTTTGTTTTACTTGCTGTATTTTGAACATATTATTTAATAAAGACATTTGAATTACTTTTGAAGGTATTAACTATCTTCTAATAGTATTCATCCTAATTTATCCACCATAATATGGATAATCACATTTTGCGAAATTTGGTATATTGCATGTTATGTATATCTAATTTCCTTTATTTATACGATCTATAACGTGTATTATTTTTCATCGTACAATAATCAGATTGTAAGTATGTTCATAAAAGTATAAAAAAAATTTTGACATTCCGGTCATAGGTTGTATTATCTCGTAATCAAGCTCACTTGAAGACGGTTAATTAAAGCGATTGGCCAGTTTAAGCTGGACTGTCTCTAACACAGATCCTATGCCTGCAATACACAGTACCGCAAGCTTACATCTGAAGGCCTGGAACCGCCGTAATCACTGACGATCGGCGGTTTCAACCTGTGTTGGCTTACAGGATTAGTCATATGACCTCGGTACGCTACAAGTTATGTTTTAAATGCCTTTTATTCAGTTGAAATATGTTTTTCTTACGGGGGAAATTGTTAATAGCCTAAAATAAGGGGGGGGGGGGCAATACGTTTTTTTTTAACATTTGTCTGTAATTCTTCAGTTATTGCTTTCAGGTAAATTTACAATTGGAAGTTAAAAAACAAACTTACTGTAACCGTTCATTTACTGTGTTGCGGTGAATTTACAGTTCAAAGTTAAAAAAACAAACATACTGTAACCGTTCATTTACTGTTTTGCGGTGAATTTACAGTTCAAAGTTAAAAAAACAAACTCATAGTTATTTTCCATTTGCCGTTTTCAGGTAAAGTTACACAAACTCAAATTACAGAAACCCTTTTAAATTTACAACTGAATGCTTATTTACAGTAATTTCACTGGTAACTATAGCTGCCAGTGCCTTTCATGTAAATTTACCAGATTTTTTTCTAACAGTGTATATCTTATAAAACATGGTAATGCACGGACTTTTTCTGCTTATCTTTCGTGTTCTCTTATCTAGTGGCAGTCAATTCTTTTTATGAATTGTCAGATATCCTCTCACAGTCTCACACAACGACTTTTGGTCTTCGAGGGAATTATAAGTTAGCAAAAATTCGCCTATGTATCTGTTATCACTCGTCACTTCAGTCAGTTATATAGAGGGATAACTCGTGTTTTCCTTTTGCATTCGTCACTTCCGATTGTTGAAGCCTATCGTAACAATGATCTCTGTGTTAAAGTTATTTTTGGAAAGTGTTTAACCAGTGTGATAATGAATGACACCAATATTACTCTCGCGGCAACTTAGTGACAATGCAAGACGGTGAAATTTACTTTTATTAAACCGAAAAAATCCAGTGGTTAGTTGCCGCCTTAAACCCCGTTTACATTATAGATTTTATGCGTACCAGGAACGGTACCAGGTACGGCACGCTTCGTTTTTTTGTAATGTAAACGGGTCAAACGTAAACGGGTCAAACGTAAGCGTACCGGGCCTGGTACGATGCCAATCTGGCCCACTGAAGTGAGGTGGTTTCGGTACGGTACCAGAAACGGCTCGCTTTAAATTTTCATAGTGTAAACGCTAACCGGTCTGAGCACGGATTACTGCGCATGTGCCAAATGCACATTGACCTTTTTTCCCGAGAACTTTGACAGCTCTGTCGTCCGTTCTGTCAAAATGGGTAACACAAGCTACGAGCAATACAAGCTAATTATAAACGCTTTCGTCTCCTCGGGTAACATGATATCATTGAATAACTCATTCAAAACAGGCACCACGGCGGTAAAAAATTGACAATTCTTTTTTGATTTCTTTCGTACTCTCAGTAACAGAAAAAAACAAAAACGAAAGGGCCAAACGTATCAAAACCAACCGCCATAATTGTTTTCATCTGGGTAACTTGCTTAAGGACTGAAATTGACTTCTTTTTTTTAGAATATGCATCTGAAGTTTGGGATTCCTGTGCAAATTTCAATATTTATAAATTAGAGTTATTTCAACTTAAGGCAGCAAGAATTGCCACAGGATGCCCAATATACACACCAAGATAAGCTTTATATTTAGAAACAGGTTGACCCAAACTATCAGGTCGAAGAAAAATCCGCAGTCTTTGTTTACTCTGGAAAATAATAAATGACCAATGTCCTCCATACTTATCTGATTTAGTTCCTCCTATCAATAATATACCATATAATTTAAGAAAGCAAGATAATATACCGATTCCCTTTTGTAGACTAAGCCTTAAAAAACAATCCTTTTTTCCTAAAACTATATCTGAATATAATAGGCTATCAACTGATAAAAGGAATGCCAATTCATATCTCATTTTCAAAAAGTCTATTTCAATTAAATTTCCCACACCACATTATAGAAATACTGGCATACGTAAACTAACAATTCTTCATAACCGACTCCGTTATTCATCTAGTAGCCTTAATAATGACTTATTTCAATGTAACATTATTGACACTCCACTATGTTCTTGTAAAATGTCAGTGAAAAATATATACCATTACTTTTTAAATGTCCTATTTATACATCTCAAAGAGATATGCTAATGTCCGATATTAATTATCTTAATAGTCTTCCATCTGACGAATTATTAAATATGTTACTAAATGGGAGCCCTGTTTTACCCGCCACTTTAAATAAGAAAATATTTCTTGCCGTTTAACGTTACATTTCCAACACAAAACGTATTAATAGTAAATCCTAAACTTTGTTTTATATCTTTATTTTATATCTTTACATCCACACAATTACACAGTCATATTTATCATATGGTTTAATGCCACACATATTTATGGTTATAGATTATATTGGATGCTTAATTTAGTAAAATAATAATGATCTAATTTACTCTTTTATGTATCAAAACAATAATTAGATGACCAGGGGCGGACTGGGCTGTCGGGCGATCGCCCGAAGGGCCGGTCGAACGATCGACCGAGGGACCGGTCGGAAAAAAAATGAAAAAAATAATTTTGTCCAATTCGTCTAAAAAAAAAAACCCACCCTTTTCTGCTGAATATATGGGGAGAGGGGTATTGGAACGGCCATGGAACGATGATGATCAGGTTGTATGTGGCCGGTGGCTTTAACAGGCCGCCACGCCATCACTGGAGTCTGGAATTGACTGCACACCGGGTGTGCTTGGCGTGGCCCAGAATTCGGAATCCTTCTTCGGATTCACCCGACACTGTCGATCGACAATTTACTAATTATTAAGTCACGTGCACCTGGTTTGTAGGGATACGCCAGAATCCAAAATTCAAAAAGCAGCTTTTATGAATTTCGCTTTCTTCACTCTGTACCAATGTGTCTCGTAGCCTTCCATCAAAAGAGGAATCAACTAGCACTCCCGGCAACAAAAATGGGATATTTTTCAATGAAAATATTCATACTTATTCAATATTCCTAACTGGTTAATCAAATGGTTAAAATTTTCTCAATTATTCCTATTTTTTAACCAGTCAAATTCTCTTGGCGATACATTGATAATACGTTAATTAATAATATGACGATATGATAATTTCACAGGTTGCTGATTATATATTACTTGCACGTCGGGTTTTGGCCTAAGTTAATCGATTTATGAAATATATTATTTGACAGAGAATATAATCAGATATGCCCCCAAATCGCATATTTGGGATTCATTTTTCAAAAATTTCCATTAAGGGAGATTAGATAACGTAAAGGGGATCTGCTGAAAATTTCATCCAAAATGATCACCTCTGAACCGAGAATTAAGCGATTCAATTTTCGGCCTCGATCATCATTACTAAAGTCGGTACGATAAAAACCATAGTCTCGGTTATCCATTTCATTCAAACAATTATTCATTTCAAACAATGAAATGCTGTACTTTAAACGAAATGCTCGGAGTAGCTGTGGCGCAATTTGATATAGTAGCAAACCGAATTGGCTAATATCAATTAATAAACCAAGCGGGGGAGTTCTATTTAAACACTGAGTTTTGTAATGATTTAACTGCAAATTTCATTGTTTCATCTTCAGCCTAACTGGGTTATAGAAGTGTCGGCAGGCTTTAATGCATTGTTGTATTCACCTTTTGTCCTACCATTGTGATTGAAGTTATCCACCAATACTTGTTTGGAATCGTTGGTCACATAACCATTTCTCTTGAATTAGACAAAGAATAAAGTTTTTAAGGAACTAAAATTCTTCTTTATTGAAATAATTTAGTGTCAGTGATTTCTTTAACAAATCGTGCAACCGTTTTTGTGATCTCCTGTAAATAGCCGCTGTTTCCGCCCCAGTTGACGATAGCTCACAAAGGCGGGAAACAAAGGACTAACATTATTTCGTATCACGGTTGACAAGGGAGGAGTCAGGCGCGTGCCATATGCATACAAATGAGTATGGCACGCGCACAAGGGTATAAAAGCTTTTGCATCTCAATTTGTGTCGGATCCACTATTATAAAACCACGAGGCTGCGTGCAAGTTATTAACATCTAGTTGATTTGTATTAATCCCGAACAGCTGAATACGTGACGAATGTAACAACATTAGTTTTGGGATATTCAACAATTTCGCTACTAATTTCATGCTTTTAAGCCTCCTAGTTGTGATCTCCATACTTTATTTCGATGTAGTAACATTTATTTCGAACTTTGTGTGTTTTATTTATGTTGCTGCTTTGGTCAAATTATAGACCAGTTGGATGGTTACTAATATTCTGTTTGCTGAAACCTCAGTGCCTTGATTTGGAGGACCCCTGGTCCTACACAGTGGCTAAACCGACAGTGCCTTATTTAGCGTGGACAAATATCATATAGAGACATGCCGCGAGGATTTCTAGTGAAAAGATTTAAGCAATCTTCGACGTTTTCGTATCGAGAGCGCCGAGTAATTGAAGATGATAGAAGCGACAGTGGGTCAGAACAGGACTTTAATTACTCATGTTTTGGCTCTCCTGATTCAGGTTATTCTGCCAGTCCCACAACTAACATCTTTCGAGATAAAGAGTTTCATGCCACGGATAAAGACAATAACAACATCATTTCGACCAGCCTACACTTAACTAGCTCTGTTAATATTAATGTACTACAACAATACCCATCACCAGTGTATTACACAGCCTTTGATCGATTAAACCTTAGTGGGGATCCACCTTTTACGAAGACAGGTGTGCAAAGTGGGAACAAACTGTCATCACCCATCCCCACTAGTCCAAACCGAAAGAGACACGGCGAAACGGAAAAGAGAAATATCATTTGTAAAAGATCGAAGGCAATCCGCAGGATCAATTTTGATTTGGACACAACTTCCCCGGTGTCAGGTACCATAATAAAAGAGCTTTCTGATGGTGAAGAAGGGCGAGTGGTATGCGGCGACATAGAACCAAGCTTCAATTTAGTGGAAGTCACCCCCGAGGCAAGGGCAGAATTAGAGAGGATTGAAAACAAAATCGGCGACTATATTTGTCAGCTGTGTAAAGAGTTTTACGAAGACGCCTTTCAACTCGCACAGCACCGCTGTTCTCGTATTGTTCACGTTGAATACCGGTGTCCAGAGTGTGATAAAGTTTTCAATTGTCCAGCTAATTTAGCATCTCACAGAAGATGGCACAAACCAAAACCAAATGGAACAAAGTCACCAATCCCTTCTCGAATATTACCAGGATCTGAAACAAAGTCGGGTTCCTACTTAGGACAAAAGATCAACTTCGAATTAAACGACAACCACGACTCTATAAATGCAAGTGCCGTCGATCTCCGAACAACACAAAACGAGGACGGACATTTTGAATGTGAAACATGCGGAAAGAAATTTAAAAGACAAGCATACTTAAAAAAACACGTGCTAACTCACGTCAATGACGTGTCGTCAGCTTGCCGATATTGTGGTAAGATATTCTTTAATGAGACCGTTCGAATCAAACACGAGTCTCAACACAGCATCAGTAACACAGAATTCATGTGTAAAGTTTGTGATTTATCTTTTCCCAGCAAGGGAACCCTAGATAAACATTCCCGAATGCACAATAAAAACAATTTTCCCTGTCGATTTTGTCCCAGTTCATTTTACAGCTCACCGGGTTTAACGAGGCATATAAATAAATGTCATCCTTCCGAAAATCGTCAAGTCATTTTATTACAGATTCCAGTGTCACGCCCTTGTTAACTTTTTATCTCTAGAAACCGAAGGTATGTTAATGTTTATATACAGTATATCACGTCCTTTCTTAATGCCTTTAACAAATATGTTTATCTTCATCAATGTCCACATAAAAGCCTTAATTAATATATGTCTACAGATGATATATGACTAAGTAAATAAACATGTTTATTTTTTATTAATATTTATACATGTATGTTCAATATGGGGGTCACGGTGGCTAAGTGGATAAGGCGCTGGTTCGCTAGAATGCATTGGCCGAGAAAGTTCATCTCGATTTTCCGACGTGATTTCCCCTTGTCAGTGATGCAGACGGAGGGCCTGACAAGAACAGCTGCCAAGTCGTTCGGATGAGACGAAAAACCGAGGTCCCGTGTACACATTGGAGTGCACGTAAAAGATCCCTTGGCAGTTGGAATTCGATATAAGTGTAGGCCGTAGCGCCGCTGCCCGGGCAAAATTCCCCTCATAGTACACTGTATGGCGTATGCCCGTCTTCCATTAACCCACGTTAGGTGCAAAAGAGTAGGACGTTAAACCCCATTTCTATTGATTTCGTATGTTCAATACCCCCCCCCCCCCCCACAACACACAAACACACACCTCCACACACCCACTCCACCCACGCAGCCTACACAACACTTTGCCCTGAATTATAATATCCGTTTTACATTAAAAGAATATGGCCATTAGATTTTTTCTGCTACAGATTGTGATTTTTTAACCATACTCTCCCGGGTCTTTTTAATTTCATTAAAAAAAAATAGTTAGTCATAAACTGCGCCTCTGTATAACCCGTCCACAAATCAATTGATCCTTTATTCATAATAAAGGCTATTCTAAAAAAAAAATCCTTTTGTCAAAAGTTAAAACTCTGACAGGCGGAGCTTCAACTCTTCGAGGGTGTGTTGTTGGTGGGTGTGAAAAAGCCATCAATCAAAAATTAAAGCTCGTCGCAATTTAATTACATGGTGGTGTCTAACAAAGACAAATAGCTTTGTTATGTATCATTTTGCCTAAATCTGAAAGTTATGTTAATGTATCAGTTAAAGTCCATATATTTAGGATGCCTTTTCTTTATGTGCAGCCTATTATTGTAAACCTGATACATAGATTACCTAACCAATTATTTCTATGGTACAAATCAATACAATACAGTGAAATCTATTTTACTCCTCATATTTCATGTCTATAGATATAACTCGTGCCTTTGTGTCTCGTCGAGTAGGACGTTAAACCCCATTTGATTTCATTTGTGTCTTTTCAACAGCTTGCCCGAGTTCTACGCTCCTTCGTTTTATTTATTTATTATTTCTCTGAATACCTAGTCCCATTTACACATATTTTTATAACACAATTTTATTTCTATTTTATTAATACATTTTGCTATAATTGCCAGTCATGGAGTAACTATGTTGTATATATAACTATGTTGTTCACATTTTACACAGATTTTTTAAAATAAGTCGTCTCTCTTATTTGATTGTTTATTGCAATGTCAGGTTTACAAATTATGTGCAATAACAGTCACATCCGTTTCTTTATTCAGCTATACCCAATACTATTAAATGGTAGTTGCGTTCATAGGCGTACGAGCTGGGGGGGGGGGGGCAGCCGCAACAATAGCTTGGAAAATTTGGGCACACAATTATACTTTGTAAAAGTTGCATAAAAAATATTGTGTTCTTGAATGTGTCCAATTTGACAGCAAATTTAAATTCAGAGTGTCTATAGTTAGGCAATTAAATAGAAATCTTAAGACTCGAATCCTCTATGTTTGGAGTACAGTAAACCACGACTAAGAACCTAACATACTAAGAACCTAACTACATTTTTTGGGCACCAACCACCACCGCTCCCCCCCACCAGTCAAAAATTTCCCCGTACGCCTATGGTTGCGTTCAATACAATTATAACATAATTTGTTCCAAATGCCTAACTGTTGGCGATACATATATCTTTAAACAGTTGAGATTTTTTACGTGCCCAAATTGAACCGATGATGTGTCCAAATGTCGACAGTTTATATACATGTATGTCAAAAATTACTAAGCTCAATCTGTTGAAATTAAATCGTACAGAAATAGATTACCCAATCACTATGGGAAAACTTCTTATTGGATTAATCTAATTCAACGCTTTGTTTAAACAAAATTAAAGGAGTCATTTTCACTTTATCATCTTTCATTAACTGTCCTTGAAAAGGGGAAATCCCTTACTAAAATGCCAAAGCTGTTCAACAACCGTTGGTATGTAGCTCTTTTGCAACAGAAAATGTTTAAATTAACGAATGTCTTCTACCATAACACATACAATAGTTATTTCTTAGAAGTATTCTAAAACAAACATCCACACGTTTTGAAATGGACACACTGCTCTATTGATTAAATTATTTATTATTGATTTCTGAGAAGTAATGTTTTGTTTCAGAATTTGAAAAGACCGAGAGAAAGGGAATGGGGATAAGATCCTTTTCCGCAGGAATGCCTCGGTTATGTTGTATTACGCTAACTAAAATAATATTTTGTTATGAATTTTGTATTGTAAGTAATTATAAACAGTATTTGGTGATGTATTTGTTCATCACAGTGATTTTTTCAGTGCCTCTATAAGTATTATAATAAAGCCCTCTTTATATCATGTTAATATAAAACAAATGTCAGAAGTTGGCATAAAGTTAATAGTCGATGTCTTCTTGTGCATGTATGTGCCATTATAAGCATTACGATGTTATTTTATTTTTCTGTATGAATTGTATAATTATTGAATTGTAAAAACATCCATGTGTTTGAAATAAAATAATGAGCTTATACAGTAGTAGTGGTGTATTCATTGCGTGACTTATAAGAACAATTTAGTTAATCGAAGAGTTTTTATCAAATCACCAAAATTGCATCAGTAGATGAGGATTCAGATTGTTCAGATTGCATTTAGGAAGCAGTATTATGATTAGTAGTCAATGGTTATATTGGAGGTTGGGTGGCCGAATGGTTAGCGTGCGCGCGCTGTATCATATGGCCTGCCATTGAGTCAACTGGCCTGGTTTCGAATCCCCGGTTGTACGTGGCAAGGAGTAGGGTCGCCTTCCAACCTCGTAGGTTTTCTCCGGGTACTCCGGTTTCCTCCCTCTGCTATAGACTCCTACGCGCGCGAATTATTGAAATAAAATTAAACCACATGTTAATCCCGAAATGACCTAGTTTGTGTCGAGTGGACGTTAAAACCTTATTTCTCTCTCTCTCTCTCTCTCTCTCCATGGTTATATTAGGTGTGCCTTGAAACGCTTCACTGAAATGGAATGTCGACTTTTACCCCTTTAATAAATCCGGGGATAGCCGTAAGCGTCCATTGCGCTGTACAGTACCTTTTACACATTGGCGTGCACGTAAAAGAACCCTTGGCAGTTGGAATTCGTTGTAAGGGCAGGCCGTAGTGCACATGAAACTGTATTAATTAGTAAGTGCAGGGGGACTGCACCACACATAATTTACACAAACACAAGACACGATACGCAGAAATCACAAACAATTCAAATAAAGTGAATGTACCCGTAAGCGCCTATTGGATAGTATTGTGCAGTACAGGCCCGGGGCTGTATATCGACAAACCTGGAAATATAGTCCACATAATGTTTTTTGATGGATTATATATCTTCAGAGGCTGTAGATTCAGGATCCGGATGATGCCACCCTGGCACCCTTGGGGAAATTGAAATATTCAAGACGGCCGCCATGAGGTATTTTCTGGTTATTTAGTGGGGTAAAATTTGTGACAATTCTCTCAGACCTTGGCTTGAAGGTCCTGTCTAGAAAAATTTGATCCGCTGAATCCAATGAGATTGGTTATTCCTTTCAAAAGTAGGGTTGGCACAATAATGCACTTTCTCGTATGTCACTGCGGGGGTATTTCTTAGGCCAAATTGACTGAAAAATACAAAAATTGAAGAATGTTTGGTATCCGACAATTTTTTCGGTCAGAATGGGGCACATTTTCAAAATGTCGCCAAAATATTAATTAATGCAATTTATTTCCATAAGCATAGATCATTAATGGGATTTTTAAAGATATTAATCTGTTAAGACGTCACACGCAGCTTTTTTTAGCACTTGAAATCCAATATGGTGGCCAAAATCCAAGATGGCGGCCATATATTGTAGGGATTACCCGATATTTACAGAATAACAATAAACATTTCGTGTAATATATCATTTTATAGTATTTTGCTGATGCTCTTTCAGTAAGTCACTATTTTTTACATATACCTTTCCCTTTTACATCCAAGATAGCGGCCATATATTGTAGGGATTCCACGAAATTTACAGTGTAACGATAAACATGTCGTGTAAAGTAGGTTTTTGCAGATGCTCTTTCAATAAAAGTCACTATTTTAACGACACTTAGCAAGTGTTAATTTTAGCATGGTGTCGATGTCACAGACTTGCTTATATTCTGGAGGAACAAAAGATATGATGGAGTTTCCGAGTTCTTGAACAGTGAAATTTTGGTGGCTGTTGATTAAATATATTTTCAAAACGTTTTACGAATTCGAAATCACCGAATTTTACGAACAAAAGATATGATGGAGTTTCCGAGTTCTTGAACAGTGAAATTTTGGTGGCTGTTGATTAAATATATTTTCAAAACGTTTTACGAATTCGAAATCACCGAATTTTACGAACAAAAGATATGATGGAGTTTCCGAGTTCTTGAACAGTGAAATTTTGGTGGCTGTTGATTAAATATATTTTCAAAACGTTTTACGAATTCGAAATCACCGAATTTTACGAACGAAAAAAAAAATATAATGACTAGTCGTAACTTTGTGTTTTTTTGACCGATTTTATTATTTTTCTTTCTTTGAGTACCTTGAAAAAAATCATTTTCATCTGCAATTTTAGATTTTCAAATTTCGCAAATTCGTCGGTGTGATTTTAAACCGGAAGTTGAGACCAAATATTAAAAAAAATAATTTGTCCAATTCGTCTAAAAAAAAACCCATTTTCTGCTGAATGATCATGTTGTATGTGGCCGGTGGCTTTAACGGGCTGCCGCGCCATCACTGGAGTCTGGAATTGGCTGCTATAATAGACTTTCTGGGCCGGGTGTGCTAGGCGTGTGCCAGAATTCGGAATCCTGCAATGGGGATTCTTAATTTCATCCGAAAATTTCATCTGATTCACCCGACACTGTCGCCTGACAATTTACTAATTATTAAGTCACCTGTACCTGGTTTGTAGGGATACGCTAGAATCCAAAATTCAAACATAACGCAAACGCTACAATATACGTCCACATTCCTGCTTTGATTGATATGGTACTTTGTCAAGAAGGCTAAGCGTTTGGTTTGTTTAGCGTTGAGGGTCGTGCCTCAACATCAAGATAATCCTTTCAGAATTGTGGCTTTCAGACGCTAAAGGCAAAAAGTGGGCGTGGCTCTACCCCTGGGGATCGGGACTTTCACCAAAATCAATAGTGGACGCCCTCGGGCTATAAGGAATACATATGCCAAGTACCAAGCTGATTAATTCAGAATTGCGGCCTGAAAACCACACAAAAATTGGGCGTGGCTTGCCTCTGGGAGTCGGGACATGCAGTTGTCGTCCTTAGGCTATAAGGAAAGCATATCCCAAGTTTAAAGACGATCCATTTAGAATCATGGCCTGTAGACAACACACACAGACACGAAGTAAAAATGGACATGGCTCTGCCCCTGGGGGATAGGAAATCACCCAAAACAATAGGGGTCATCCTTAGGGTATAAGAAATAGGTCTGCAAAGTTTTAAAAGGATCTGTTAAGAATTGCATCCTGTAGGCGAACACAAGACACAAAAACATTGGGCGTGGCTCAGTCCCAGGGGGTCCGGCATGCACCAAAAATAATAGTGGTCAGCCTTAGAGTATAAGGAATAAGTATAAAAAAGTTTTCAAGACGATCGATTAAGAATTGTGGTCTGTAGGTGACACACAGACACACAAAAAGAAAATGGACGTGGCTCTGTCCCTGGGGTCGGACATGCACCAAAAACAATAGGGATCTTCCTTAAGGTACAAAGAATAAGTAGCAAAGTTTCAAGATGATACGTTAAGAAATGCAGCCTGTAGATGACAGACAAACAAATACAAGAAATGGGCGTTGCTGTCCCAGGGGGTACGGCATGCACCCAAAACAAATGGGATCATCCTTAGGGTATAAGGAATAAGTATTTTAAGTTTCAATATGATCGATTGAGAATTGTGGCCTGTAGGCAACACACAAAAAGAAATTGGGCGTGGCTCTGCCCTTGGGGGTTGGGCATGCACCCCAAATGATAGGGATGTTCCTTATGGTACAAAGAATAAGTATTCAAAGTTCCAAGATGACAAACAAATAAATACAAGGAATGTGCGTGGCTCTGCCAAAAAACATTACGGATCATCATTAGGGTGTAAAGAGTAAGTATACAAAGTTTTAAGAAAATCCAGTAAGAATTGACCCCTGTTGGCAACACATAGGTAAACAAAAAGAAAATGGGCGTGGCTCTGCCCCTAGGAGTCGGGCATGCACCCCAAACGATAGGGATCATCCTTAGGGTGTAAAGAGTAAAGATACAAAGTTTGAAGAAAATTCAGTAGGCAACACAAAGACACACAAAAAGAAAATGGGCGTGGCTCTGCCCCTGGGGGTTGGGCATGCACCCCAAACGATAGGGATGTTCCTTTGGGTACAAAGAATATGTATGCAAGGTTATAAGTTAATAAATGTGGCCTGTAGACGACAAACAAACAAATACTAGAAATGGGCGTGGCTCTGTCCCTGGGGGTCGGGCACGCACCAAAAACAATAGGGATCTTCCTTAGGGTATAAGGAATAAGTATACAAAGTTTGAAGAAAATCCATGAAGAATTGCGCCCTGTAGGCGACCCACAGACACACACATACACACCCATACACACACACACACAGACAGGGGCGACGGCATAATACGTTCACATTATGAATGTGGGCGTATAAAAAGCAGCTTTTATGAATTTCACTTTCGTCACTCTGTACCAATGTGTCTCGTGGCCTTCCATCACAAGAGGAATCAACTAGCGCTCCCGGCAACAAAAATGGGATATTTTTCAATGAAAATATTCCTACTTATTCAATATTCCTAACTGGTTAATCAAATGGTCAAAATTTTCTCAACTATTCCAGTTTTTTAACCAGTTAAATTCTCTTGACGATACAATGATAATACGTTAATTAATAATATGACGATATGATAATTTCACAGGTTGCTGGTTGTAAATTACTTGCACGTCGGGGTTTTGGCCTAAGTTAATCGATTTATGAAATATATTATTTGACAGAGAATATAATCAGATATGCCCCCAAATCGCATATTTGGGATTTATTTTTCAAAAATTTCCAGGGGAGACCCCCCCCCCCCCCGGCCTGACTCCGCGGTCAGTGTAAGGGGCCGCTCCGACACTGCAGCCTGGGCTGGTTCCAGGCCCCAATCCGCCCCTGGTTGTCTCCCATTATCATGGTAATTTGACATATTATGGCCACAGATCACTAATTATTTCCCCATTGACTTTAATGTTAATTCTCGTTTCTTAGACCGGCTGTAACTTTTTCCCAAATATTCGTTGGGTAGAACGCTTTCTGCCACAGATGGAGCAACATGTGGCAAACTCTGGCCCAAAAGCATGTATGAGGTTCACCATGAAAAACTTGAGATACACAGGCTGGAAGTAGAGACAACTAAACAAGCCATTTTCGGCCCCCCCCCCCCTTTCAACGTAACCAACCTCACAACCCTTGTATCCTTCCGCCTCAAAATCATGAATATTCACCAAAACCTGGCAGAAAATGTATTTTTAAACCCTTTTCTTCAATTCTACACCAAAAAGTCAACAAAAATCGCCATGCAAAAGGGGGAAAAAGGGAAAGGGAGAGAAGGACTAAAAATAACTTTCGCCCTACGTGTCCTTATGTGTTGTGGGGTTGAAATATTTATTTATAGACTGCTAGCCATCTTATGTAATAATACAGTAGTTAATTATTATATACAATGATTAAAATATACACAACAAAATACTTGTTTTTCTTATTCTAATTTCGTCGACTTGGAAATCATCTGCAACACAAAAGAAGATGAATAATCTGCATAGCAAACTAAAATCTATTTATCTGTTGTAAAGGGAGATAACTGCGTATTCATTTCCATTCTCTGCGAATTATCGAATATTCGTCGCAGTAATTAAACTAATGTTTGCTATTTAACAAAATAAGGTTGTTATTTGATGATAGTGAGTAGTATGAAATAAGTATTTCATAGTATTGGGTCATTTTTTGCTTGTTTAGGTGGTATAGGGAGGCAAATGGAAAAGCCAGACATCGGTAATCGCATTTGAAGTACAATTCCCACGGTATAACTAATTATTTTTGAAAAAATTCAATTGATATACACATTTTGCAGTATTATGTTGTAGTATTGGGAAGTATGTGATGATATTGAGGTGGTACTGGGGTGGTATTGGGTAGTATTGGGTAGAATTGGGTAGTATTGGGTAAATCCTCCCGCCGGTTATTTGGTGCTGCAACCAAGTCTTATTGGTTAATGTGGCTTTTTTTTATAATATATTTTCAGGAGTCAACACCAAGTAGCTGAAGTTACTCCCGAAAGGGACAATAAAATCTCTACATCAAAGTCGTCACTGTGTTCCAAGAAAAAGAAATACAGATGACCTGGCAACATCTGCTGCTATGTTTTCAAAGACATTGGCAAAGGAAAAAGAGAACAAACATGAAAACTGACACTTATTATAAATCCCAGAAAATCCATACGCTGATTTGATAAACGAATATAAAAATGAAGAACTGATCAATTTCTAGATCAAATGAATGTTTATTGTTATTTAAAATGTTAGATCAATATGATGATGAACAACTGACCAATTTAAGGATCCCTTGCATTGAATTTATTTATATATTACATGTACTTATAAATTATTTATTTGTTTATAAATCACTTATAAATTATTTTTTTATGTACATACACAATTAAATTTATTCAATTACTATAACGTTTGCATCTGCTTGATTGCTGTTTCCCCCTTGGTTGACAAAATCACTATTAAAGTTGTAGCTTGTATCTTCCTTTACCCTAAAAAAAGATGTGGAGTGAAACAATTGCTTGAACAACCAACTCTGCATTATCAGGTTGCAATTACATTGATTTCTGCAGAACCCCAAACCTCTGTGTAATTATACCAAAAGCATTCTCTGAAATCCTACGTGCCCTGCTCAATCTATGATTAAAAATTCTTTTTTCAATAGTACGTCCCCTCATAGGAATAGGTTTCAATAAATAGATTTTCAGAGAAAAAGCATCATCTCCAACATTCACACATGGTACTGATGTTTCTCTACCTGGTAGAACTTTGAGAGGGGAGATTTAAAGTGTTCTCTTCTAAAGCTGATGGAATGGGTGAATTGGCAAATAAACCTGCATCCCCTACCCTGCCATTAGCCCCAATATCAACACAAATAAATTTGTATTCCGCTAAAGTTATAGCAACATAATGCTGCAGTAGCCTACGTAATAATAAAAAGTAGCACCACTGTGAAATGGCTTTCTTAGAGCAATATACAGTCTCCCATTCACCTGGTTTGTTGGGGACCTGAAAAAATTAAATTGAAACTCGATTAAAGGAATTATTTTAAGTATGCTTGGCCTTAAAAGAAAATGAATTGTACTAAGGTGGGGTCTTGTAAATCACTTACCTTTAAGTACTCTTCTCCCGTTACATCGTAAATAGCTTATATGTTTCTGGAATAATTAAGCTTACTGTGTTTCTTTGAATTCTATATAAATATTCAAGGGACTGGTAACTGTCACCTGGAATGAACGTGAAAGAATATTATATCTCAATCCATAACTTATAGTGAGTAACCTAGGTTCAATAATCTTAAAATGTAGTTATCTCCCTTTAATTTAATTTTTAATCCTAGCCTTCGATTTGGTTTTTTTTCACACATAACAATTTAGCTATTAGTATAACCCATGTTTGTTATTGTCATGTATTTATTAGATTAATTAAAGATATTACCTGTTGCTACAAAACGCATAGTAGGAGCTGACCTCTCCTGGTGGTATGCTTTCACGCATTTGTGTATCTTTTCAAGTATGACTAGTCCCTTGGACGGGACAAAAATGTGGCCCTGTGTATACATTGGCGTGCACGTAGAAGATCCCTTGGCAGATGGATTTCGATACACAAGTCCTGTTTGGATTTTATCTTAGTTAAAATTATAGGAAACAGGCCCCAGAACGTTAAAGAAAGGAATTAAAAAGAATGAAAAACTATTGTTTAGCTTATATTTGAAATAGTACTTGCCAACCGTATCAAGCCCGATGTTGTTTTCAATTTCAGCATCGATTCCCCAATTGTACGTGATAAGTAAATAGAGTCGCCCGTCCATCCACGTGGTTTCCTCCCACTGCTTAACCCCGTATTACGGAAGCCCATAAGGGTCAATCAAATGAAAAAAAAAATCTGACTATCTTGTAATTACAAGATAGCCTAAGATAACTTATCTTGTAATTACAAAATAGACTATCGTGTTATTACAAGATAGCTATCTTGTAATTACAAGATACCGAGATGCCCATGAGTGATAATTTAAAGGTCACCATACACCGATTTCATGCTCCCATAAATACCATTAACTTCATACACCCACCAACTACATATTTATATCATGACTCATCAATTTTAATACGCTCTTTGAAGCTACAGAACGCTATTTCTATTTTTCGGAAAACTTCTTTAAATTTTGATATTCTGAAAAATGGACCCCCATTCAATGAAATGAGCTGACTGACATAGCGTCTAAAAGCAGTTTATTTATAGCTTGCGGTATCTCCTGACGAATACAATGTTTTGAGAGGGATTTGAAGCAAACGTTTGATAGCTTAATTAGTTTGAATATATTTTTAGCCCAAATATATTATCAAATCACACAGTTTGTACGCGGGGAAGGTATCTTTAAGGAGAACATGAAACCAATGTATCATAAATGATATTAATGAGGGAATGAAGTTAATGAGAGTATGAATAGTATTTAATGAGGGCACAACCTGGTGATGCGGATCCCGTGACACACAAAAGTACTTCGTTGGGTTGGAGGGTTGCATGGTCGATTTGTTAGCACGTGCGTGCTTTATCTTAAAAGCCTGTCATTGAGTCAACTGGCGTGGTTTCGAATTCCCGTTTGTACGTTACAAGGAGTAGGATCGCCTGTTCAACCTCGCCTGTCCTCCGGTTTCCTCCAACTGCTAAAGAGAGTGGGGGTAGGGGTAACGTCCACTCGACACAAACTAGGTCATTTCGGGACTAACATATGGTTTAATTTTATTTCAATAATCGCTTGCGCGTATGGATCTTTAGTAGGGAGAAGAAAGCGGAGGACCCGGAGAAAACCCACAATGTTGGACAGGCGACACTACTCCTTGTCGCGTACAACGGGGGATTCGAAATCACGCCAGTCGACTCAGTGAAAGGCTTTACGATACAGTGCGCACTTGCTAACAAATCGACCTGCCAACCCTCCAGCTCAACGAAGTATTATTGTATGTTACGGGATCGGCATCATCAGGTTGTCTGTCCTCCGGTTTCCTCCAACTGCTAAACAGAGAGGGGGATGTGGTTTAACGTCCACTCGACACAAACTAGGTCATTTCGGACTAACATATGGTTTAATTTTATTTCAATAATGCACTTGCGCGTAGGGGTCTTTAGCAGTGGGAGGAAAGAGGAGGACCCGGAGAAAACTCACGATGTTACCCTAAGCAGAAAATGTTCATCTTCAAACTCCATCAAGGCATTGACCTAATAAGCATATACACCAAGTTTGAACATTCTAACTCAATTAGAAGGAGAGTTATTGTGTTCCAAAGTCTCGACCAATCAAATTGCTTATCGCTCTGCTTACCCTGAGCAGAAAATGCTCATTATCGAACTTAGTCAAGGTATTACTGTAATGAAACTATACACCAAGTTTCATCACTCTCACTTAATTAGAACTAAAGTTATCGTGTCCCAAAGCATCAAGCAATCAAATTGCTTATCTCTGCTTACCCTAAGCGGAAAATGTTCATCTTCGAACTCCATCAAGGCATTGACCTAATAAACACATGCACCAAGTTTGAACATTCTAGCTCAATTAGGAAGAGAGTTATTGTGTCCCAAAAAGTGTGACGGACAGACGGACAGACCGACAGACAGACAGACAGACGATATAATTTTCTTCCATTTTAAGTACTCTCTTACATCTGTATTTATAGTTTGTATGCAAAATATAATTAATGATTGAATGTGTAAAAATCAATAACTATATGGATGAATAAATATTTCTAATCCTTATAAACCATTGTATGTTTAATTGTTCAATTATTATTAAAAGCACTGATTTTTTAAAATAGTTTAAGGCGTATTTTTAAAAAAGTGAAACACTGCCAACATTAATGCCACAGACCCCCCCCCCCCTCATCACCACCATCGCCACCATGTTACATTAGTTGTCACCGCCATTTGTCTGGAATCCAGCAAAATGGGTCTTTTAAAATTGTCAGAAGTGTATTGAAAATGAAATGAAAAGGTGTTTAACGTCCTACTGTTTTGCTCGAACTGGACTAATGTATCGAAATCCATCTGCCAAGGGATCTTTTACGAGCACGCCAATGTATACACAGGGTCACATTTTTGTCCCATTCAAGGGACTAGTCATATTGTCCTTGTCAGGTCCCCCTTTCTACATTACCAACAAGGACAAACCGAGCCGGAAGATTATGATGAACTGTCCCCGCCAACACTTGGAGTGCCACAGTTATGGCCCTTGATCTCTTTGAAATATCTTTTGAACGCTCTAGATGCTTAAGTTAATAACCGATTGACTTTAACTTGATACACAGCGTTTAAAGTCAAAAGAGGAAGAAGCCTAGATGTTTTCAATAATTTCCGATAATTACTGTCAGAGTTATGACTATTGACCACTTTCAAACTTCTGTTTGATTGACTTTAGATTTATACACAGTGTTTAAGGTCATGAGACGAAGAAGTTTATTGATTTTCAGCGATTTCCGATTAAATTCTTTGAAAATCAAACATAACTCTAATAAAACTAAATGCAAGAAAGACGCAGACCTGTTTACGATGAAGCACAACTACTTCCTGTCCTGCGTACGAGAATCTAATAAAAGAGTTAACATACTCTGTATATAATATACCGTTCTAAATTTTTAATTTGTATTTTTCCCATCTAATTTTTCAAATACCTGATGACATTATACTTATTGTTTCAATAGATTCAAATACCCTTTTGCTGTTTATATGAAAGCTTTGATGTCTGCTATGCAGATCTAGTTTAGTCTGAAAGCCTATTGAGATTACTAAAATTATTATTTTTAAGCTTATTGTTTTTGTTAGGGCTATTATTAAGCTTTCATATTTCATATGAAAGCTTATTGTTTCTGTTAACATTATTAAGCTTTCATATTACATATGAAAGCTTATTGTTATTCTAAATTATCTCCCCTTGGTAAAATTAAGGATCAAAGTTTTCAAAAAAATCGTCGAAATATAGGTCAAAATGACCTGAATTTTTTTTTTCGATACTAGATAAGTAATTACTGATTCGTACACAAAATATAGAGTTTGTAGCTCAATCCAGAAGTGCCACCATCTTGAAATGTGAAAAATCCACAGGGCTTTTTTGATATTTTACTTACAGACATGGGAGTTATATTTTCTGAATCCCTGAAGGAATGCCTAAAAAACGTTCAGAGTAGAACTGATGGTCACCATCTTCAAGTGAATATGAAAAATAGAAGCAATTTGAAGGGCCGAGATTTTGGAACATAATAACTCTCCTTTTAATTGAGCTAGAATGTTCAAATTTGGTATGGAGACGTTCACTAGGTTAATGTCTTGGGTAAGCAGAGATAAGCAAGCTGATTTGTTGATTCTTTAGGGTACGATAGCTTTGGTTATAATGGAGGGAGGGCAATGAAACTCTTGTCAATCGAGAGTCTAATAGCTAACCTGTTAAGTGAAATCATTGTATCATTTTTTTATATGTCCGGGGTAGCCGAAAAAAAGAAATCGATTTAGAGTATTTTTACTGGTTTTTTGCTCGTAAAGTCAACATAATAGGGAACTTCTTCTACAAAGAATCTTATCGGTAGTCTTTTATATGAAACCATCGATCAACAGTCCAAAATATCAGGAGTAGAAGAACAAAAGGATCAAGCGAAACATGCAGGTGACTACAATCTGCACATTTAGTCATCGTATAGAGCTTATTCGAAATCCAACTGCTTAAGGATATTTTACGTGCACTCCAATGTGTACACGGGATCTTGGTTTTTCATCCCATCCGAACGACTAGACAGCTGTCCTTGTCAGGCCGCCCTCCGTTCTGTCTCACTTTCTCGGTGCAGAACTTTCAATTCAGGCTAAACATTTATTGCATACGATTAAGCTGGTCAGTTGGAGCTTATTTTCAAAAGTTTTGTAATAATCGGTTGGTAATTAAAGTACCGTGCACATTAAACTGTTAAAACAGAAAATTTCGCCCGGTTGAAATGTTTCATGCTATAAGTCAGCAATTTTCCGAATTCAGGGAGGCTGGGTGACTGAATGGTTAGCAATGTGCGCGCTGTATCGTAACGTCTGTCATTGAGTGAACGGGCGTCGTTTCGATTTCCAGGTTGCACCTGACATCTCGTGGGTTTTCTCCGTGTCCTTCGGTTTCCTCCCACGGCTAAAGACCCGTATGCGCAAGGGAAGTTTTTAAATAAAATTAAAAAACATATGTTAGTCCCGAAATGACCTAGTCAGCAATTTCCCGATTTTTAGGGAGGTTGAATGGCTGAATGGTTAGCATGTGCGCGCTGTATCGTAACGTCTGTCATTAAGTCAACAGGCGTCGTTTCGATTTCCAGGTTGCACGTGACATGGAGTATGGTGTCCAACCTCGTGGGTTTTCTCCGTGTCCTTCGGTTTCCTCCCAACGGCTAAAGACTAGTACGCGCAAGGGAAGTTTTTAAATAAAATTTAAAAACATATGTTAGTCCCGAAATTTTTTTTTTATAAGCAATATTTTTATTCAGATTTCTATCTGAATAGGGATTGGGGAACAGGCATAGCCTATATTAAACCCTTCTCCCTGTCAGATATAGATACATGTATTTACAAAAAGAAACATACAATGTACAAGTGCAAATATTTTACAGTGAGTGTGTTATAGTTGTCTCTGGAATGGATTTACAGTTTAGTAATAAGCAAATAGGCAAATAATGTACAGGTGAAAATATATTTACAATGAATGGTTATATGGTTATAGTTGTCCCTGGAATCGTCTGGTGATTTCGAAAAACGAGTGAACAGTTTTAAAGATAATGAATGAGTTTTCTATGTTGTCAATTCCATACAATAGGGTTGTAGTATTTCGGTGAATAGTAGGTAAATTATATATTGTATTATTTCGGGCATCTGAATATAAGGAGCAAGTCAATAAAAAATGTTCAGTGTCTTCAAATTGATGACCACATCTGCAGGATGGGTTATCAGAAATATGGCGTAAAAATTTATGTCCGTTTAGATTGCTGCAAGAGAGACGCAGTTTAGAATGAATGATTTGGTTTACACGGGTTCCGAAATGACCTAGTTTGTGTCGAATGGACGTTAAGCCGCATTTCTCTCTTTCCCTTTTATTTTTAAAGTTTTGTAATAATCGGTTGGTAATCAAAGGTACTGTAAAAGTGATAAAACAGAAAATTTCGCCCGGTTGTAATGTTTCTCACTTTAAAGTCAGCAATTTGCCGATTTTAAGGGGGAAACGTTTATTGCGAAATCTAGCTCAATTAGCAGGAGAGTTATTGTGTTCCAAAGTCTCGGCCCTTCAAATTGCTGTTTCTTTTCATATTCACTTCAAAATGGCGACCATTAGTTGACCTAAATCAAAATTCTACTCTGAAAGTTTTTTAGCCATTCCTTCAAGGATTCAGAAAATATAACTGCCGTAAGTACAATATCGCAAAAGTTTTATTACACTTTATATAATGTTGATGTTTCCTTTTATTTTTCTATATAGTTTCCATCCAAGCTCAATTTTTTCATCAGTTATTTTCGGTGATTTTGGATTCGCAAAACGTTTTGAAAATATATTGATTCCAAGCCCACCACCCATTTTTGAAAGGAGGCTAACCAGAAAAGTAAAATAGATCACAAAATCACGAAGTAACACAGCTGTGAAGGTCAATTTTTCATCGGTTGTTTTCGGTGATTTGGGATTCGCAAAACGTTTTGAAAATATATTGATTCCAATGCCACCACCCATTTTTGAAAGGAGGCTAACCAGAAATGTATTGATTTCCCAGATTTGAGACGAAATCGGGCAACTGCGATCTATTTGATTATTTTCAAGCTGTTAATCGGAGTTATTCACGCGAAAACAACTTTGTCGGCACGGAAAACATCAAAGGCGAAATTTGAAATTTTGAAATTTGCAAATACCAAAAATTCGACAATGAGCCAGGCTATCCCCAAATGTATTAATTTCAAAGATAAGAAACGAATTCAACAAACTACGGTCTATTCTGGTAATTTACATGCCCGTTAATGTCCATTTTTCACTATTTCTGATATTCAATTCAATATAGCGACTATCCATTGACTTAAATCAAAATTCTACTGCCAACATTTTATAGCCATTCCTTCAAGAATTCAGAAAATATATCCCCCGTGTCTGTATGTAAAATAGCAAAATGGCGTTTGAGGTTTTTACATTTCAAGATAGTGGCACTTCCAGATTGAGCTACAAACTCCATTTTTTGTGTACGAATCAGTGGTCTCGTAGCTAGTACCTAAAAAAAAATTCAAGATGATCTGACCTATATTTCGTCGATTTTTTTGAAAATTTCGATCCTCAATTTCTCCAAGTCATTTTTAAAGTCGCATTGGTATGATCTACTTACATTCCAAATTTCATAAAAATCGTGTATCTATTAAAGAAGTTGTCAAATTGGTCATGACTTCCGGAACGAAATCACAGCGACGAATTTTAGAAATTCGAAAATTTGAAATTGCAGATGAAATTGGTTTTCGTCAAGGTTATCAGAGAATTTTTTTTTGATAAAATAGGTTTATCAATAACAAAGTTACGACTATGCATTGTTAATTTTTTCGTGCGTAAAATTCGGTTATTTCGAATTCGCAAAACGTTTTGAAAATATATTTAATCAACAGCCACTACCCATTTTTTGGGGGGGTAGGTCAAAGTTTCAGAAACATCCTATGGTTAGATTCTGTGAAATCCAATTTGCAGGAAAAACACAAAAAAATAATAATAATAAAAACTAGATCTGCAAAGCAGATATTAAAGCTTTCATATTAACAGTCACTTCCTGTCACATGGCATGGGTCATGTAAATAATCTCATCAACAAACAAAAAAATCATTAAAATCGGTCAAAATATAGCGAAGTTTTTATGATTTTTCAATCGTAAACAACTTTATCGGCACGAAAAACATCAAAGACAAAATTCGAAAATGTGACATTTTCAAATAACAATATTTCGACTCTGATCCCGGCTATCCAGAAATGTATTCATTTTGGAAATAGGAGACATATTCTCCAAACTACGGCCTATTGCTTTCATTCACGTGCTCGTTAATGTCGATTTTTCACCTTTTCTCATATTCAGATCGAAATGGTGACCATCACGTGACCGAAATCAAAATTCTGATCTGATAGAAATTAGGCATTCCTTCACGGACTCCGAAAATGTAACTCCCAGGTCTGTAAGTAAAATATCGCAAAAGCCTTTGTGATTTATCACGTTTCAAGATGGCGGCACTTCCGGTTCGATCTACAAACTCAATATTTTGTGTACGAATCAGTATTTACTTATCTAGTATCCCCCCAAAAAATCAGGTCATTCTGACCTATATTTCTTCGATTTTTTTTAAAACTTTGATCCCTAATTTCACCAAGGGGAGATAATCTAGAAAATTTCTAAGGACATCTTTAAAGTTGCATCGGTAAGATCTACTTACATACTAAATTTCATGAAAATCGTACAACTATTAAAAAAGTTGTCAAGTTGGTCTTAACTTTCGGTTCGAAATCACAGCGACGAATTTTCGAAATTCGAAAATCTGAAACTGCAGTTGAAAATGATTTTTGTCAGGGTACTCAAAGAAAAAAGAATTAGTAAAATAGGTCAAATAGTCACAGAGTTACAGTAATGCAGGTCAAATTCACTAGTTCGTAAAATTCGGTGATTTCGAATGCTTATAACGTTTTGAAAATATATTTAATCAATACTCACCACCAATTTTTGGGGGGGTAGGTCAAAGTTTCAGAAACATCCTATGGTTAGATTCTGAGAAATCCGATTTGCAGGAAACACATGTTGACATTACGAGAAAGATCTTTAAACATGCTCCAAATTGTAAAAATACGACTTTTTGGATTTTCAATCACTTTTTTTCGGCTACCCCGGACATTTAAGAAAAAATGATACAATGATTTCACACAACAGGTTAGCTATTAGACTTTCGATTGACAAGAGTTTCATCGCCCTCCCTTCATTATAACCAAAGTCTAGTATCTAGTATCCCCCCAAAAAATCAGGTCATTCTGACCAGGGGCGTAAATTTGGGGGGTGTGGGGGGGGGGGGGGGTACACCCCCCAGCAAAAAAAATAGTCGGTAGCAAAATCAGTGCAGTCGGTCGCAAAGTAGAGGTAGTCGTTATCAAAATAAGTATACGTCACGCTACTCATGCAAAACTTTAGTATAAAAATAGTCGGTCGCAAAATCAGTGCAGTCGGTTGCAAAGTAAAGGTAGTCGGTATCAAAATAAGTACTCACTGTATACGTCACGCTACTCACGCAAAAAAAATAGTCGGTCGCAAAATTAGTGCAGTCGGTCACAAAGTAGAGGTAGTTGGTATCAAAATAAGTACTCACTGTATACGTCACGCTACTCATGCAAAACTTTAGTATAAAAATAGTCGGTTGCAAAATCAGTGCAGTCGGTCGCAAAATAGGAGCAGTCTTAGTATAAAATAACCTTGTCAACTTATCATTTTTGAAAAGATGTTGTGTTTCACTCTCATTCTATTGTGAGTATAATGTTAGTCTTACAACAAAATGTAACCCAGGGAGAAAAATAGTCGGTCTCAAAATAAGTGCAGTCACTGCAGTCGGTCTCAAACACAATGCCAGAAAAGATCCCAAATACTGTATATTTGCGTGAATCCGTGAGCCTAAATTGCATACGTCACTCTTATTCTGTTGTAAGTATGTTAAATTGGTCTAACAACAAAATTTCACGAAGGGAGAAAAATATTCGGTCACAAAATAAGTGCAGTCACTGCAGTCGGTCTCAAAAACAATGCCAGAATAGATACCAAATGCTATGTATTTGCGGGAATACGTGTGCCTAAATTGCAAACGTCACTCAAAACTATAGTATACAATAACCATGTCTGCTTGTCACTCTTATTCTGTTGTGAGTAGTTGTTCTATAAAATGTTTTCTACCACGGCAAAAAATAGTCGGTCTCAAACCAAAAGTACTCACCGCAGTCGGTCTCCGACTAAATGAATTAATGAAATAAACATACAATCATAAAACAAGCGAAATTGACAAATAAGCCTCAAGATTCTTGTCACATTTCTTATCAACCCCAGTCCTAAATATTTAAAAGCCCTGTTACATATCTGAATTTTTTTTTCGCGCCTTTGGCGCGATTAAATTATAACATAATTCTTCTACTCGGTTGCATATCTGACATTTTTTCGCGCCTGCGGCGCTCGATTCCATTTTAAAATCATTATTCTACTCGTCAGTTGTCTTATACTGTCTCAGCACTATCATATTCACGATTATAGTGAACTGCCCAGTTTGTAGTACCACTGGTGTGTGGGGCGGGGGTATGTGCTTCAGTCGGTCGCATTTTGGCTAAACACCCCCCCCCCCCCCCAAACGAAATCGATATGTACGCCCCTGATTCTGACCTATATTTCTTCGATTTTTTTTAAAACTTTGATCCCTAATTTCACCAAGGGGAGATAATCTAGAAAATTTCTAAGGACATCTTTAAAGTTGCATCGGTAAAATCTACTTACATACTAAATTTCATGAAAATCGTACAACTATTAAAAAAGTTGTCAAGTTGGTCTTAACTTTCGGTTCGAAATCACAGCGACGAATTTTCGAAATTCGAAAATCTGAAACTGCAGTTGAAAATGATTTGTGGCAGGGTACTCAAAGAAAAAAGAATTAGTAAAATAGGTCAAATAGTCACAGAGTTACAGTAATGCAGGTCGAATTCACTAGTTCGTAAAATTCGGTGATTTCGAATGCTTATAACGTTTTGAAAATATATTTAATCAATACTCACCACCCATTTTTTTTTTTGGGGGGGGGGGTAGGTCAAAGTTTCAGAAACATCCTATGGTTAGATTCTGAGAAATCCGATTTGCAGGAAACACATGTTGACATTACGAGAAAGATCTTTAAACATGCTCCAAATTGTAAAAATACGACTTTTTGGATTTTCAATCTCTTTTTTTCGGCTACCCCGGACATTTAAGAAAAAATGATACAATGATTTCACACAACAGGTTAGCTATTAGACTTTCGATTGACAAGAGTTTCATCGCCCTCCCTTCATTATAACCAAATAGTAAGTGCAGGAGGGTTGCACCACACACAATCTTACACAAAAACAAATATACGGACAAGACATCATACTCAAAAACCACAAACATAAACAAATCAAAGAGAGTGAATGGATCCGGGGGCTAGCCGTAAGCGTCCACTGCGCTGTACAGTCCCGGGCCTGTGGTGACACAGACTTCACTCATATTTGAAAACAACTGGGAATGCAACCCAGAGAAATAATTATATAGTGTCAGCATGAGTCATGATCTATTATATGTTGCAAGAATTACGAATGCAAGCATATTGTTGTATAAATTTCGCTACACAAGTAACCACATAGTTAAATGTATCAGAAGTAGGCCTAGTTCAAAACCAAATCAACAAAAGGATTGAAGTATATAAATGCATCTAGGACAAACATTGCAATCGACACAGAAACAAAAACACAACTGAATACAAAGAAGCAAAGGAAAAGACTATCTAGGGAGACAGCCGTCTGCTGACTGAGTGGTGTGACGTGAATCTGCCGTAATAGTTGTTATGACGTCGTGGTTTAGAAGGTGCAATTTCCCGATAAAAGGGCGATAATCTAGATAAAATTACGTTAAAATATAAAAACTATTAGTTTTAAAGACCATGCAATTGTACAAACCATAGTATAATTATTATATAATGTCCCACGTAAGAAATGCAAAACAGGAATGCTAAAGAAATCGTAAGTTATTAGTGTATTCATAAAGGCCTAAAAATAAGGGCAATAATCCAGATAGGACTAGACATCTAGAAGCAATTTATATAGAATCATTATCCAATATGTAGTCAGTAATATCATTATAAGAAATGTAAAACTTATTATGTTGAAGAAATGGAAGTTTTGAAATTTCTTTCAAAATGCGTAATTGTGTACCACCTTTGGCCGTGCACTTAAAATTAAGAGTTTTTATTCGGGAAAGAAATAGTTCTTTATTGTTGCATATTTTTAAAAATCGTAGTGCCTGTGAATAGAAAACATTATATAGTGTCGTATCTGGTATGTTACTATGAGCTGACGGGTATTTTACTACTTCAAAACCAAATTTGTCCGTTTTATCGAATATACCGACATTAAATTTATTATTAATTATATTGATGTCCAAGTCAAGGACAGATGCATTTATAGTGCCCGAATTTTCTTTATTTAATATAAGTTCAGGAGGATATATTTCATCTTTGTATTTATTGAAATTACCATTATCATTGATTGGTGTTATGTCATCAATGTAACGGAAGGTATAATTTAGACTTTTTGCTACCTTGTAATCTGTTTTTCTTTTATGGTCTTGAAAGTCGAATTCGTATTTATATAAATGTGCATTTGCCATAAATGGGGCGGGGTCAGTTCCCATTGGTAAACCAATAGTTTGTTGTATAATCTGATCCCCAACCTCAAATATGGCATTGTCAATGAGAAAATGTATAATATTTTGAAATTTTTCTTTATCGAAAACTACAGTATTGGCATTGCGCCGTTTTATGATCCATCTTGCATCTTGTGAGTAGATGGCCATCAGATTTCTGCCTTTTCCAAAAGCACCATTAAAGGCCTTATCCACGAACCAATCCAAATTCTTTTTAAGGTCTGCATGTTGTAGCATAGTATATAAAGTAGAAAAGTCGAAAGTTTCTATTGATTTTGCATTGTCTTTTTGATTGATTTTATCTAAAGTGTCTACTATTGGTTTATTTTTATCAATTACGAAAAAGCTATTAATCCCAGTATAATTGCAAAGTGTTTTGCACCAGATGGCATGTTGGGCCTGGCATAATTTAAGTCCTTTAGTAATAGTCACTGCTAGAGGTTTTGTCTGGCAGATGCTGGAGGAAATTATGTATCTGAATTTTACTGGATTTTTATGAAATTTAGGTATAGAATAAATATATGGAAGGGCATCTACTTTTACATTGTCTTTTATATCATTACTCCTGTTAAACGAATATTGATTTTGTAAAATATCTAGTTTAGATAATTCCGTAATACATTTATAAGTGTTATTATTGGTGTTAGGCCAAAGTCCAACTTCGGTAAGGATATTTTTAATATAGTACTTTTTACAGATAAAGGCCATGTTATTGCTGGCCTTATCGACAGGTGTTAGAACAAATTTCTCTTGAAGAGCAGAAAGGCATTCAGCTGCAGATGCATTTTTTAGGACTTCGGGTGGTGGATGTCTTGGGTTGTTTTTAATATGTTTGATTCTCTTTGATAAGAGGTCAAAAACAGTGTTTCTCCATTCTCCAAAAGATTCTATTGGTGCACGAAATTTATCTGACCAAGCTACTATGCATTTCCGGATTTCTGATTTTAGATTATTATGTAATTTTTTGAAGTTAGTTTTATTAGGTTGTTCTCGAAATTGTGGTCCAAAGCGAAATAGTTTTTTAAGATTATTGTCTTCAACAATATCGAAGTTACCAGTCAGTACATGGTCGTGAAATTTATCTTTAAAAGGAGAGTTATGACATTGACATATTGTATTGTCGTAACTGTAAATAAATTCTTGAACGTTAAGGTTTGCTATAGTTTCATGGTAGTTAAATATTTTATTACGAATTGGAGGTAAAAATTTGTATACGACTGTAGGTGAAATTTTAGGAATAGTATCTGGTATAGATTTGATTACAGATCTATCTCGGAAAATTCTATTTAGTCCAATATCTTGTATATGTTTATCTGTAAAAAGTATTTTACATAAAATCTCGGGTTTTTTCTTATGTACTTTATTTTGCTGTGCTGAATGTTTAGGTGAAAATTTACTATTTATCAAATCGGTAATAACATCGTAATATTGAGGAAGAAAGCTTTCATTAAGTTGATTAGAATAGATAATATCTTGTATGAGGACACCAAGTTTTTTAGCTGTTGATTTTTTCAAGGTATGTATAATTTGTCGAGCTAGATTAAGAACACAAGCTGCACAAGACAATTTGTCGGAAGTATGGCATTGGCATGCAGAATACAATTCGTTCAAAATACTTTCCGGATCTTTTTGAAATTTCGATTTTTTAATGGAACGTTTTTTATTTTTAAAATTATGGTCAAGTTTTTTATAGCAATTTCTGGTGATCAAAGTGTTTTCATTCCGGTTGTTATAATCGATATTTTTGAATCTATCATTAAGACCATAAGGGAAAATGGTCTGTAGTTTTATAATCCAAGTTTCTTCTGCGTGCGTTCTAATTTGTGTATTTGCAGGATCAATTTTACCATTAGTATGGTGTCCAGAACCGGGAAGTTTTTCAATTATTTGTATACTATATCCAAATTCTTTACAGGGATTTTGTTTAAAATGTCGATATAATAGTTTGTGTGCATTTTCAGAATTACCAGCAGATCTATGATTATTAAATCTAGTTTTACATGATTTACTAGTTTCCCCAACATACTGTAGTTTGCAGTAATTGCAGGTTAATAAATATACTATATTTTGTGTATTACAATTAAGGTTTTGATCTGTAGAAACATGGTAGCATCTACCAGTAACGGAGCTACTAAATGTGTGGGCTTCATTGTAATCAGTACATAATTTACACTGTCTATAGTTACAAGCACCGAAAGACAGACTACAAAATTCACAATTTATATTTGAACATATTGAATTACTAGTTTGACTACTTTGATTACCCGTATGGGTAAGATTATTAATTACATTATTCGAAATTCCTCCCCCCGCAGCCAATTCATCAGAACTACCTGCTAGATTCTTATTGGTGAGGTTGACATGCGGAGTCACGTAAGGTGTTCCGTGTAGAGGGACAAAATTTCTCAAAGGGTTGTTAGCCCTATGGCAGGCTACATCAGGTGGGGGCTGCCCACTGGTGCTTACATTTATTTTTGTTAAAACCATTTGTTTGAAATCGGATATATTTAAATAAATAAATAAATAAAGATGATAATGATAATGAAAATGAAAAGATGTGCAGTGAGCAAACAGGAGCAAAACCCGACAACGAGAACATTCTACAGTACGAAGGGTTAAAAACTCTACTCTAATAGTAAGTGCAGGAGGGTTGCACCACACACAATCTTACACAAAAACAAATATACGGACAAGACATCATACTCAAAAACCACAAACATAAACAAATCAAAGAGAGTGAATGGATCCGGGGGCTAGCCGTAAGCGTCCACTGCGCTGTACAGTCCCGGGCCTGTGGTGACACAGACTTCACTCATATTTGAAAACAACTGGGAATGCAACCCAGAGAAATAATTATATAGTGTCAGCATGAGTCATGATCTATTATATGTTGCAAGAATTACGAATGCAAGCATATTGTTGTATAAATTTCGCTACACAAGTAACCACATAGTTAAATGTATCAGAAGTAGGCCTAGTTCAAAACCAAATCAACAAAAGGATTGAAGTATATAAATGCATCTAGGACAAACATTGCAATCGACACAGAAACAAAAACACAACTGAATACAAAGAAGCAAAGGAAAAGACTATCTAGGGAGACAGCCGTCTGCTGACTGAGTGGTGTGACGTGAATCTGCCGTAATAGTTGTTATGACGTCGTGGTTTAGAAGGTGCAATTTCCCGATAAAAGGGCGATAATCTAGATAAAATTACGTTAAAATATAAAAACTATTAGTTTTAAAGACCATGCAATTGTACAGTAGTTATCGTGCCCTAAAGAATCAACAAATCAGCTTGCTTATCTCTGCTTACCCTAAGCAGAAAATGCTCATCTTTGAACTCAATCAAGACAGTGACCTAGTGAACGTCTACATCAAGTTTGAACATTCTAGCTCAATTAGAAGGAGAGTTATTGTGTTCCAAATTCTCGGCCCTTCAAATTGCTTCTATTTTTCACATTCACTTCAAAATGGGGACCATCAATTGACCTAAATCAAAATTCTACTCCGAAAGTTTTTTAGGCCATCCTTGAAGGATTCAGAAAATATAACTCCCGTGTCTGTAAGTAAAATAGCAAAAAAGCCTTTGTGATTTTTCACGTTTCAAGATGGCGGCACTTCCGGTTCAATCCACAAACTCAATATTTTGTATACGAATCAGTATTTACTTATCTGGTATTCCAAAAAAACATCAGGTCATTCTGACCTATATTTATTCGATTCTTTTGAAAAATTTGATCCTTAATTTCACCAAGGGGAGATAATTTAGAAAATTTCTATTTATATTTTTGAAGTCACATGTGTAAGATCTACTTACATACTAAATTTCATGAAAATCGTACAACTATTAAAGAAGTTGTCAAGTTGGTCTCAACTTCCGGTTCGAAATCACAGCGACGAATTTTCGAAATTCGAAAATCTGAAACTGCAGTTGACAATGATTTTTGTCAAGGTACTCAAAGAAAAAAGAATTAGTAAAATAGGTCAAATAGTCACAGAGTTACAGTAATGCAGGTCAAATTCACTCGTTCGTAAATTTCGAATTCGTAAAACGTTTTGAAAATATATTTAAACAAAAACTGCCACCCAGTTTTTTTTTTTGGGGGGGGGGGGTAGGTCAAAGTTTCAGAAAGATCCCATGGTTACATTCTGAGAAATTCGATTTGCAGAAATGACACACACAAAAAAAAAATAACTAGACCTGCAAGCAGCACTGAACCGGCTTTCGGGAATCATACAGGAAGTTTATTATACCATAGCCGATCCATTGAGCTACCAAACTATACTTTAGTTGTTTTGCTACAGTGAAACCTTCTATCATATATAAAAGTAATATTTGCTGGCGAAAAGACGGGCCGAAATTGTAAATTATCGCAAAATTACGTCATTTCCGGTGCCGAAAGAAATTTTTATAGGGGAAAAATAAGTCGAAAATTCGTAACATACAAAATACAAACTTTGTTTTATACGTATCGGGCAATAAATAACTAACCTGTAACCCATCAACTGAAATTAAGAAGGTAAAAAAACTTAAAAGTGACCCTGGGAAAATTGGCTATTATTCGACAAGGGAACATGCTAGAAGCCTTTTCTTGATATCAATATGATGGTATTGATTCAGTCTTACTGCCCATTAGAGTCAGACGTTATAAAGTTAAACGAATAATAAATATCAATCCCTTGAAGAAAATGTTTGTTTTGAAGGCTAAAAATACGTTTTTTGCAAAAATTACATTACTTCCGGTGATATTGAAAATGTTAATTTAGTTCATAGAAGTCATAAATGGCATAAGGCATCAAATGGTAAAAAAATTATAAAAATCGTATTATAATTGACACTTTTATAGACCAAAAACCTTGAAAAGTGACTTATAGAAGATCGCCTATTTCTCTGTAACCGTACAAGTTAGAAACCATTTTGTGGTATCTGTATGGTCGTATGGCTTCATTCTATTCGTTAATCAAATATCATAATTCTAAAAATATTATAAGGCAGACTCATTTTAATAAAATATTTGTTTTTTAGGTTAAAAATACAGTTTTTGCCCAAATGACGTCATTTCCGGCCACAGTGAAAATGTAAAATTGGCTGGACCTAGTCCAAAATGGCATTAAGCATCAAATGAAAAAAAAATATTGCAAATCGAATAATAATTCCCTCCTTTATAGGCAAAATAACGTGAAAAGTGATGCATGCAAAATTGCATATTTCTCGGCAATTGCTCATATTACAAACTAATTTTCCCATACATTCTCTTCCTCTGGATTAATGCTACGAGTTTATGAAAATAACAAATAAATATTTCAAAATATGAAGACGTTGAATGAATTTTAAATAACTGAATTTTACACTTTATTTTACATTTTATTCGAAATTGCCCGGAAATGAAATTGGAATTAAAAAATCTGAGCTAAAGATTTTGTGCACCTTTGCAGGGTGCATCCTTTTAGTTATATCAGCTTTGAAAAAAATAACATTTGCTTTCAAAAAGTGGTACCGAACTGTCCAAATTGTTGTTTTTGTTAATATTACGTCACTTCCGTTGCCGACAGAAAAATTTCACCGTAACAAAAAAAAATACAATTGGGACCACGGAGCATATGAACTTTGTTTTATACAAATCGAACAATAAATAATTTTTCTGGGTACGAAAAACTAAATTAGCTGATGGCGGCTAACGCAAATTACCGAGACAATTTTTTTACTCATTTCTGTTCAAGTAGGATGATATTTTAACCCTGTGTAAAATACCATCAAAAAATATTCATAAATAAAAAAGGTTTTCGTAAAAAAAAAAAATTTTTTCAAAATATCGGACATTTTTTCGACTACTTCCGGTTTTACGATCATTGTCGTGATAGCTTTACGAAGTTCTTTGGATACTTAACTTTCTGTACCAGAAGTTCCAGAAACATTCATTGAGTAGTTTTGGAAAAAAAGATAAATTAAAGAGCGTTTCCAAAAATTTAACGATTTTTCAATTATTTTCAAAGTTTGAGGCCATTTTTGGACCACCTATATTATTTCAATGCTTTTCATTTTGGATTCACTATATAGACAACCGATAGGACTTTGAGTAAGAAAAGTTTAAGAAAAATCGTAGGCGTCATTTTCGAGAAAAGGGCGTCTCGGAATGTTACAAAATCGGAAATCGGAAAATACTTGATTTTTGGCATACAATAATTTATTTCCTTACCATTGAAATCGTATTATTAAGATACCATATGATGGTCCATTAATAGGGCTATCCAACGACACTTTAGTTCTTTTGGTCCGGTATTACCTAAGGGAGAAATCACGTTTTTCGCAAGTGCGATAATGTTTTTAACCTTTTTTTTTTCATTTTTTGAATACTTCCGGTGTGGTTATTATTGTCGGAATAGTTTTAATAGCCGGTTTGGGCACTAAAATAGCCACAGGGCTCTGTAATGATATATTACATTATCTGATCAGATAAAATGCCCCTGGGAAATCCTGTGTTCAAAAGTGCCAAAAATGCAAAAAATTTGAAATATCGAAAATTAAATTTCAATAACCACATACATATTATACATCGTTAGAATCGTACTAAGGTCAGCTATCTGAATATACAACCTTTTTTTGAAAATCTCTTAAAATAAAAAAATAGTAGAGCATTTTCCAAAATTTCACGATTTTTCGACTTTTTTCGATTTTCAGTCCGTTATTTCACCTATTCCAGATATTTCAAAGTGGTAATTGAATGTTTCGTACGCAAGACCACCACGGGGTCTCTCGATAGAGAAAGTTTAATAAAAATCCCTGGCGTAGTTTTCGAGATACAGGCGTCCAAAAATGCTAAAAATCAGAAAATACTTGATTTTCAGCGTGCCAGATTTTTCGTCCTGATCATAGTATCCGTATGAATTGGGTATCATACGATAGTACAATCCTAGTGCAGTCCAATGGTACCCTAATTTCTTTAATCCATTGATATCGGGCGGAGAAATCGCATTTTTCCCCAAAATATCCATTTTTTGCATTTTTTTCAAAATATTGCACATTATTTCGACCACTTCCGGTTGAAGGATTCTTGTCGAAATTGCTTTATTCGTTGGTATTGGACTATAACTTCATGTTCCAGAAGTTTCAGAAACGTCAATTCTGCCATAAAAGGAAACCCGAGCTCACAAAATGGGAAGAAAATTCGAAAAAAATCGAAAAATAAAGGGCGATAACTCTGAATGAAACTTATATTACTGGAATCGGATGGACTTTAGGTATTCAAAAATGTAGGTCAAATTTGAAAATTTTGAAAAATAACAAAAATTGTCTCGTAAACAACATGTTTTCAATTTTCGAACGATAAAAGTAATAGACGAATGTTCGAAATTGAAAAATGTGAGATAGCCATTGTCTCAGAAAAGATTCAGGGATTCTGAAAATGTAATTTGTTTGAAAATGGATAAAGAATTGACAAAACTATGGCCGATTTTCAATTTTTAGACAACGTACAAAGTTCGGTCACTTCCGGTATGCGCAGAAATTTCAAAAATATTTTATCAAGTAGCCACCACATGGTTTCCAAATAGAAAATCTAATTCCAGATCGATATCTGTTTCCATCATGGAGATCTAGGCTCCCGCGGTAAATAATAATAATAACTAGACCTGCAAGCAGCACTGAACCGGCTTTCAGGAATCATACAGGAAGTTTATTATATCATAGCCGATCCATTGAGCTACCAAACTATACTTTAATTGTTTTGCTTCAGTGACACCCTCTATCATATGTAAAAGTAATATTTGCTGGCGAAAAGACCGGTCAAAATAGTAAATTATGGCAAAATTACGTTATTTCCGGTGCCGAAAGAAATTTTTATAGGTGAAAAATAAGTCGAAAATTCGCAACATACAAACTTTGTTTTATACATATCGGGCAATAAATAATTAACACATAATCCATCAACTGAAATTAAGAAGGTAAAAAACTTAAAAGTGACCCTGGGAAAATTGACTATTTTCGACAAGGGAACATGCTAGAAGCCTTTTCTTGATATCAATATGATGGTATATATTCAATCTTACTGCCCATTAGAACCAAACGTTATAAAGTTAAACGAATAATAAATATAAATCCCTTCAAAAAAATGTTTGTTTTGAAGGCTACATTACTTCCGGTGATATTGAAAATGTTAATTTAGTTCATAGAATTCATAAATGGCATAAGGCATCAAATGGTAAAAAAATTATAAAAATCGAATAATAATTGACACTTTTATAGACCAAAAACCTTGAAAAGTGACTTCGCCTATTTCTCTGTAACCGTACAAGTTAGAAACCATTTTGTGGTATCTGTAGGGTCGTATGGCTTCATTCTATTCGTTGATGGGAATTGAATATCGTAATTTTAAAAATATTATTAGGCAGACTCATTTAAATAAAATATTTCTTTTTTAGGTTAAAAATACAGTTTTTGCCTAAATGACGTCATTTCCGGTCACAGTGAAAATGTAAAATTGGCTTGACCTACTCTAAATTGGCATTGGGCATCAAATGGAAAAACAAATATTGCAAATCGAATAATAATTCACGTTTTTATAGGCAAAATAACGTGAAAAGTGATGCATGCAAAATTGCATATTTATCGGCAACTGCTCATACATGTATTACAAACTAATTTTAGCATACATTCTCTTCGTCTGGATTATTGAAAATTACAAATAAATATTTCAAAATATGAAGACGCTGAATGAATTGTAAACAACTGAATTTTACACTTTATTTTACATTTTATTCGATATTGCCCGAAAATGAAATTGAAATTAAAAAATCTGAGCTAAGGATTTTGTGCACCTTTGCAGGGTCCATCCTTTTAGTTATATCAGTTTTGAAAAAAATTAATATTTGCTTTCAAAAAGTGGTACCGAACTGTCAAAATTGTAGTTTTTGTTAATATTACGTCACTTACGTTGCCGACAGAAAAATTTCACCGTAACCAAAAAAAATTACAATTGGGACCACGGAGCATGTGAACTTTGTTTTATACCAATCGAACAATAAATAATTTTTCTGGGTACGAAAAACTAAATTAGCCGATGGCGGCTAACGCAAATTACCGAGACAATTCTTTTTCTTATTTCTGCTCAAGTAGGATGATATTTTAACCCTGTGTAAAATATCATCAAAAAATATTCATAAATAAAAAAGCTTTTCGTAAAACATATATTTTTTTTCAAAATATCGGACTACTTCCGGTTTTACGATCGTTGTCGTGATAGCTTTACGAAGTTCTTTGGATACTTAACTTTCTATACCAGAAGTGTCAGAAACATCCATTGAGTAGTTTTGGAAAAAAAGATAAATTAAAGAGCGTTTACAAAAATTTAACGATTTTTCAACTTTTTTTAAAGTTTGATACCATTTTTGGACCACCTATATTATTTCAATGCTTTTCATTTTGGATTCACTATATAGACAACCGATAGGACTTTGAGTAAGAAAAGTTTCAGAAAAATCTGCGGCGGCGTTTTCGAGAAAAGGGCGTCTCAGAATGTTAAAAAATCGGAAAATACTTGATTTTTGGCATACAATAATTTATTTCCTAACCATCGAAATCGTATTATTTAGATACCATATGATGGTCCATTAATAGGACTATCCAACGACACTTTAGTTCTTTTGGTCCGCTTTTACCTAAGGGAGCAATCAAGTTTTTCGTAAGTGAGACAATGTTTTTAACTTTTTTTTTCATTTTTTGAATACTTCCGGTACGGTTATTATTGTCGGAATAGTTTTAATAGCCGGTTTGGGCACTAAAATAGCCACAGGGCTCTGTAATCATATATTACATTATCTGATCAGATAAAATGCCCCTGAGAAATCCTGTGTCCAAAAATGCCAAAAATGAAAAAAAAAAAAAAAATATCGAAAATTAAATTTCAATAATTACATACATATTATACATCGTTAGAATCGTAATTAGGTCAGCTATCTGAATATACAACCTTTTTAAAAAAATCTCTTCAAATAAAAAAAAAGTAGAGCATTTCCCAAAATTTCACGATTTTTCGCCTTTTTTCGATTTTCAGTCCGTTATTTCACCTGTTCCAGATATTTCAAAGGCTTATCGGATGATTTCATGCAAATTAACTCCGAAAGGACTCTCGATAGAAAAAATTTAAAAAAAAGTTGCGGTTAAGTTTTCGAGATATAGGCGTCCAAAAACGCTCCAAATCAGAAAATACTTGATTTTCAGCGTGCCATATTTTGCTGCCTGATCATAATATCCGTATGAATTGGGTATCATACGATAGTACAATCCTAGTGCAGTCCAATGGTACCCTAATTTCTTTAATCCATTGATATTGGGCGGAGAAATCGCGTTTTTCCCCAAAATATCCATTTTTTGCATTTTTTTCAAAATATTGCACATTATTTCGATCACTTCCGGTTAAAGGATTCTTGTCGAAATTGCTTTATCAGTTGGTATTGGACTATAACTTCATGTTCCGTAAGTTTCAGAAACATCATTTTGGCTGTAAAACGACACCACAGCTCACAAAATGGGAACAAAATTCGAAAAAAATCGAAAAATAAAGGGCGATAACTCTGAATGAAACTTATATTACTGGAATCGGATTGACGTCAGGTATCCAAAAATGTAGGTCAAATTTGCAAATTTTGAAAAATAACAAAAATTGTCTCGTAGGCGACGTGTTTTGAATTTTCGAACGATAGAAGTCAGCGACGAAGTTTCGAAATTGCGAAATGTGAGATTGCTATTGTCTGGGAAAAGTCTCAGGCTTTCCAAAAATGTGATTTGTTTGAATATAGGTAGAGAATTGACGAAACCACGGCCGATTTTTTATTATATCTCGGCAACCGAACAAGTTAGAAACAATCTTATGATATCTTTTTGACCGTATGAGTTTTGTTAATATGTGAATTTAAACCAAAAGTTGATTTTATTATTATATGTGACATAATTCTTGGTTGAAAAAAATATCGATTTCAAAAGTTAAAAATTGAGTTTTTGACTAAATGACGTCACTTCCGGTGTCAATTTTAAATAGTAATCAACATGATATAACGCACACTTGCTTTTTGAATCAAATGATGTCACTTTTGTGAATATCCATTAATAATTGACTATTTTACAGGCAAAATTGCGAAAACAGTGACTTATGCAAAACTGCCCTTTTCTCGGCAACTGCTTATATTACAAACTAATTTTTACATACATTCTCTTCGTATGGATTATAGCTACAAGTTTATAAAAGTTATGTAAAAATATTTTAAAATCTGAAAAGCCTGAATGGGTTGTAAATAGGTCAATTTTACGCCTTTTTTCACCCCTTAATCCAATTTGCTGGAAAATGAAATAGAAATTAAAAAAACTGCTTCCGCCATTTTTTGCGCCTTGAAAGGACACACTCTGGACTGTACAGCGCAGTGGACGCTTACGGCTAGCCCCCGGATCCATTCACTCTCTTTGATTTGTTTATGTTTGTGGTTTTTGAGTATGATGTCTTGTCCGTATATTTGTTTTTGTGTAAGATTGTGTGTGGTGCAACCCTCCTGCACTTACTATTTGAGTCATATAATTTTTCAAAAAAATAATATTTGTTTTTGAAGATCGTAAAAAACTGTCAAAATTGTAGTTTTTGGTAAAATTATGCCACTTCCGGTACCGACAGATAACACTATCGGTAACAAAAAAAATGACAATTGAGACAACGAAGCATATAAAGTTTGTTTTATACAAATCGAACAATAAAAAAATAATCTAGGACTGAAATACTGAATTAGCCAATAGCGGCCAAGGAAAATTACTGAGACAAAAATTTTTAACATTTTTGCGCAAGTCAGATGACTCTTTAATTCTGTGTACAACACGACTAAAAATATTCATAAATAAAAAAGTTTTTTGTAAAATATTAAATTTTCAAAATTTGGCGCTTAATATCTTCGAAGATTTACCGAAAATCAAAAATCGAAAGTAGCGTAGCTATGTGCCCTGTCTCCGGCTATGCCAAAATGTATCGAAAGCTAAAATCCCATGATTATTGTTAAAATTACTGCAATATTTTTAAAAACGATAACTTCGGTGATTTCGGGCATTTCGCATTGTCGCAGAACGTTCAAAATAGCTTTATCCTCTAAGTCACACCCACTTTCCCAACAAAACCGAAGACATCGTAACGATGCGACAAGCAGTTGCTGAGATCTATTCAAAACAAAAGAAGAATAATAATAATAATAAGAACTAGACCTGCATGCAGGAATGACGGGTTTCACTGGTGCCACGTTATCCTTAAACATGTCACTTCCGGTGCCAAGTTACCCTTGAATATATGTCACTTCCGGTACCAGCGAAACCACTAAACAGGTGTCCAAATTAACATTGCACACAAATAAAATGGACGCAGAATCAACAAAATCCAGCAATATCAATTCATTTTATACATTTGTTACTTGTAAATGATCTTGACAAAATTAAATTACTCCCGGTGTTAATGCAAATGTTCAATTACTCCTATGAAATCAGAAATGACATACCATATCATATAGTGAAAATTTTATGTAAATCGAATAATAATTGCCACTTTTAAAGACCAAAAAACTTGAAAAGTGACTTGTAGAAAATCGGCTATTTCTCTGCAACCGTACAAGTTAGAAACCATTTTGTGGTATCTGTATGATCGTATGGGTTCATTCTATTTGTTGATTGGCATCAAATACCATAATTTGAAAAAGATTTCAAAACAGACTCATTTGAATAAAATATCTGTTTTGGAGGCTAAAAATACAGTTTTTGCCAAAATGACGTTACTTCAGGTGATAATGAAAATCTTAAATTACTTGTATGAAATCCCAAATGGCATTAGGTATAACATAGTGTGACGTTTATGAAAATCGAATAATAATTGACCCTTTTATGGCCCCGAAACCTTCAAAAGTGACCTGTAGAAAACCGTCTATTTCTCAGCAACCGAACAAGTTAGAAACCATTTTATGATATCTATATGACCATATGAGTTTTGTTTATATGTGAATTTAAACCAAAAGTTAAAATTATTAATACATATTAAGTTATTCTTGGTTGAACAAAACATTGATTTGAAAAGTTTAAAATGCATTTTTTGACCAAATGATGTCACTTCCGGTGTCAATTTTAAATTGTAATCAACTTGATATGACGCTGCGTGCTTTTTGAATCAAATGGTGTCACTTTTATAAAAATTCAATCATAATTGACTATTTTACTGGCAAAATAACGAAAACAGTGACTTGTACAGAACTGCCCATTTCTTGGTAACTGCTTATATTACAAACGAATTTTAACATACATTTTCTTCGTATGGATTATAGCTCAAGTTTATAAAAGATACGAAGAAATATTTTAAAATCTGAAAAGCCTGAATAGTTTGTAAATAGGCCAATTTTACACCATTTTTAGCCTCTTAATCGAATTTGCTCGAAAATGAAATCGAAATTAAAAAAACTGCTTCCTACATTTTTTGCGCCTTGAAAGGGCACACTCTTTGAGTGAAATAATTTTTCCAAAAAATAATATTTGTTTTCGAAATAGGAAAATAACTGTCAAAATTGTAGTTTTTGGTAAAATTATGCCACTTCCGGTGCCGACAGATAACACTTTCGGTAATAAAAAAAATGACAATTGATACAACGAAGCATATGAACTTTGTTTTATACAAATCGAACAATAAAAAATTAATCTAGGACTAAAAAACTGAATTAGCCAATGGCGGCCAAGGTAAATTACTGGGACAAAATTTTTTAACATTTTTGCACTAGTCAGATGACTCTTTAATTCTGTGCACAATACGACTAAGCATATAGTGAAAATTTTATGTAAATCGAATAATAATTGCCACTTTTAAAGACCAAAAAACTTGAAAAGTGACTTGTAGAAAATCGGCTATTTCTCTGCAACTGTACAAGTTAGAAACCATTTTGTGGTATCTATATGATCGTATGGGTTCATTCTATTTGTTGATTGGCATCAAATACCATAATTTGAAAAAGATTTCAAAACACACTCATTTGAATAAAATATCTGTTTTGGAGGCTAAAAATACAGTTTTTGCCAAAATGACGTTACTTCCGGTGATAATGAAAATCTTAAATTACTTGTATGAAATCAGAAATGGCATAAGGCATCACATGGTGAAAATTTTATGTAAATCGAAAAATAATTGCCACTTTTATAGACCAAAAACCTTGAAAAGTGACGTGTAGAAAATCGTCTATTTCTCGGCAACCGAACAAGTTAGAAACCATTTTATGATATCTATATGACCATATGAGTTTTGTTTATATGTGAATTTAAACCAAAAGTTAAAATTATTAATACATATTAAGTTATTCTTGGTTGAATAAAACATTGATTTAAAAAGTTTAAAATGCATTTTTTGACCAAATGATGTCACTTCCGGTGTCAATTTTAAATTGTAATCAACTTGATATGACGCTACGTGCTTTTTGAATCAAATGATGTCACTTTTATAAAAATCCAATCATAATTGACTATTTTACAGGCAAAATAACGAAAACAGTGACTTGTACAGAACTGCCCATTTCTTGGTAACTGCTTATATTACAAACGAATTTTAACATACATTTTCTTCGTATGGATTATAGCTACAAGTTTATAAAAGTTACGAAGAAATATCTTAAAATCTGAAAAGCCTGAATAGGTTGTAAATAGGCCAATTTTGCACCATTTTTAGCCTCTTAATCGAATTTGCTCGAAAATGGAATCGAAATTAAAAAAACTGCTTCCTACATTTTTTGCGCCATGAAAAGACACACTCTTTGAGTCATATAATTTTTAAAAAAAATAATATTTGTTTTCGAAATAAGAAAATAACTGTCAAAATTGTAGATTTTGGTAAAATTATGCCACTTCCGGTGCCGATAGATAACATTATTGGTAACAAAAAAAATGACAATTGAGACAACGAAGCATATGAACTTTGTTTTATACAAATCGAACAATAAAAAATTAATCTAGGACTGAAAAACTGAATTAGCCAATGGCGGCCAAGGAAAATTACTGAGACAAAAATTTTTAACATTTTTGCACTAGTCAGATGACTCTTTAATTCTGTGCACAATACGACTAAAAAATATTCATAAATAAAAAAGTTTTTTGTAAAATTTTAAATTTTCGAAATTTGGCGCCTAATATCTTCGAAGATTTGCCGAAAACCAAAAATCGAAAGTAGCGTAGCTATGTGCCCTGTCTCAGGCTATGCCAAAATGTATCGAAAGTTAAAATCCAATGATTATTGTTAAAATTACTGCAATATTTTCAAAAACGATTACTTCGGTGATTTCGGACATTTCGCATTGTCGCAGAGCGTTCAAAATAGCTTTATCCTCTAAGTCACACCCACTTTCCCAGTAAAACCGAAGAAATCGTAACGATGCGACACGTAGTTGCTGAGATCTATTCAAATTGGAATCTGAATAATAATAATAATAATAATAATAAGAATAATAATTTTAACAAAAACAATAGTGTTTCACACAAGCTACGCAGTGTGAAACCCTAACTAGACCTGCATGCAGGAATGACGGGTTTCACTGGTGCCATGTTACCTTTGAACTTGAACTTGTGTCACTTTCGGTGCCACGTTACCCTTGAACATATGTCACTTCCGGTATCAATGAAACCAATATACAGGTTTCCACATAAGCATTGCACACATCAAATAAAATGGAAACAGAAACAAACAAATCCAGCAATATCATTTCATTTTATACATTTGTTACATGTAATTGATCCTGACAAAATTACAGTACTTCCGGTGATAATGTAAATGTTCCATTAGTTTTATGAAATCAGAAATGGCATAAGGCATCTCATGGTGAAAATTTTATGTAAATCGAATAATAATTGCCACTTTTATAGACCAAAAACCTTGAAAAGTGACGTGTAGAAAATCGTCTATTTCTCGGCAACCGTACAAGTTAGAAACCATTTTTTGGTATTTATATGACCGTATGGGTTTAATCTATTTGTTGATTGGAATCAAATATCATAATTGTATAAACATTACAAATCAGACTCATTTGAATAAAATATCTGTTTTGAAGGCTTAAAATACAGTTTTTGCCAAAATGACGTGACTTCCGGTGATAATGAAAACGTTAAATTAGTTTTATAACATCGTCTATGACATTAGGCTTCAAAGGGTGAAAATTTTATGAAAATCGAATAATAATTGACACTTTTATGGGCCAAAAACCTTCAAAAGTGACTTTTAGAAAATCGCCTATATCTCGGCAACCGAACAAGTTAGAAACAATCTTATGATATCTTTTTGACCGTATGAATTTTGTTAATATGTGAATTTAAACCAAAAGTTGATTTTATTATTATATGTGACATAATTCTTGGTTGAAAAAAATATCGATTTCAAAAGTTAAAAATTGAGTTTTTGACTAAATGACGTCACTTCCGGTGTCAATTTTAAATAGTAATCAACATGATATAACGCACACTTGCTTTTTGAATCAAATGATGTCACTTTTGTGAATATCCATTAATAACTGACTATTTTACAGGCAAAATTGCGAAAACAGTGACTTATGCAAAACTGCCCTTTTCTCGGCAACTGCTTATATTACAAACTAATTTTTACATACATTCTCTTCGTATGGATTATAGCTACAAGTTTATAAAAGTTATGTAAAAATATTTTAAAATCTGAAAAGCCTGAATGGGTTGTAAATAGGTCAATTTTACGCCTTTTTTCACCCCTTAATCCAATTTGCTAGAAAATGAAATAGAAATTAAAAAAACTGCTTCCGCCATTTTTTGCGCCTTGAAAGGACACACTCTTTGAGTCATATAATTTTTCAAAAAAATAATATTTGTTTTTGAAGATCGTAAAAAACTGTCAAAATTGTAGTTTTTGGTAAAATTATGCCACTTCCGGTGCCGACAGATAACACTATCGGTATCAAAAAAAATGACAATTGAGACAACGAAGCATATAAAGTTTGTTTTATACAAATCGAACAATAAAAAAATAATCTAGGACTGAAATACTGAATTAGCCAATGGCGGCCAAGGAAAATTACTGAGACAAAAAATTTTAACATTTTTGCGCAAGTCAGATGACTCTTTAATTCTGTGTACAACACGACTAAAAAATATTCATAAATAAAAAAGTTTTTTGTAAAATTTTAAATTTTCGAAATTTGGCGCCTAATATCTTCGAAGATTTGCCGAAAATCAAAAATCGAAAGTAGCGTACCTATGTGCCCTGTCTCAGGCTATGCCAAAATGTATCGAAAGTTAAAATCCAATGATTATTGTTAAAATTACTGCAATATTTTCAAAAACGATAACTTCGGTGATTTCGGATATTTCGCATTGTCGCAGAACGTTCAAAATAGCTTTATCCTCTAAGTCACACCCACTTTCCCAGTAAAACCGAAGAAATCGTAACGATGCGACACGTAGTTGCTGAGACCTATTCAAATTGGAATCTGAATAATAATAATAACTAGACCTGCATAGCAGTGCTGAATCGGCTTTCAGGGTCCTTTAGATCATTGCCATGCTTTTAAATTTACCTTTATACCCTAAACGACCGATAGGACTCGGGGTAACAGAAGTTTAAGAAGTGAAATAGAAGTAGTTTTCGAGATAAACGAGTTTGAAAAGGCTCCAAAAAAAGAGGAAAATACTATATTTTCGGCATCTCATAATCTATTGCCTAACCATCGAATTTGTATCATTCTGATATCATATAAAAGTCCAAAAAGGAAAATACTAGATCTTCAGCGTCCCGTAATATTTGTCATTGAACACGCCATCTTGAGTCGGATCGCGCAAAATCTAATTTTGGAGTAAAATTTTATTTTGAAGTCTAAAAATACGGTTTTTGCAAATATAACATTACTTCCGGTGATAATGGAAATGTTGAATCAGATCATTGCAATCATAAATGGCATAAGGCATCACATGGTGAAAATTGTATGAAAATTGAATAATAATTGACACTTTTATAGACCAAAAAGCTTGAAAAGTGACTTGTAGAAAATCGTCTATTTCTCGGCAACCGTACAAGTTAGAAACTTTTTTGTGGTATCTGTATGATGGTATGAGTTCATGCTATTCGGTGATGGGATTCAAATATCATAATTTTAAAAATATTATAAACAAGACTCATTTGAATAAAATATTTGTTTTCTAGGTTAAAAATACAGTTTTTGCCAAAATGACGTCATTTTCGGTCACAGTGAAACTGTAAAATTGGCTTAACCTAGTCCAAATTGGCATTAGGCATCGAATGAAAAAAAATTATTGAAAATCGGATAATAATTTACTATTTTACAGGCAAAAAGACGTGAAAAGTGATGCATGCAAAATTGCATATTTCTCGGCAACTGCTCATGTTACAAACTATTTTTCGCATACATTCCCTTCGTCTGGATTATGGCTACGAGTTTATGAAAGTTACGAATAAATAGTTCAAAATATAAAGACGTTGAATGGGTTGTAATAACTGAATTTTACCCTTTTTTTTACATTTTATTAGAAATTGCCCGAAAATGAAATTGAAATTTAAGAATCCCAGCCAAACATTTTATGCGCCTTTACAGGGCGCATACTTTTTGTTATATCAGTTTTCGAAAAAAAAAATATTTGCTGTCAAAAAGTGGTACTTAACTCTCAAAATTGTAGTTTTTGTTAATTTTACGCCACTTCCGTTGCGTGCAGAAAAATGTCACCGTAACAAAAAATATTACAATTGACATTACGAATCATATGCACTTTGTTTTATACAAATCGAACAATAAATAATTAATCTAGGTACGAAAAACTAAATTAGCCAATGGCGACTAAAGAAAATTACTGAGACAAAATTCTTTCTCACTTATGCTCAAGTAGGGTGATACTTTAACTCTGTGTAAACTACCATCAAAAAATATTCATAAATAAAAAAGTTTTCTGTAAAAATGTAAAAAAAAATCAATATATCGGATATTTTTTCGACTACTTCCGGTTTTTCGATCATTGTCGGAATTGCTTTAACAAGTTGATTAGATACTTAACTTCCTGTAGCAGAAATATCAGAAACATTCATTAAGTAATTTTTGAAAAAAAGATAAATAAAAGAGCATTTTCAATAATTTAATGATTTTTCAACTTTTTTCAAAGATTGAGGTCAATTTTGGACCGCCTATAATATTGCAACGCTTTTATTATTAAATGCACACGCTAGGCCACCGATAGGACTCTGAGTAAAAAATGTTTAAGAAAAATCGTAGGCGTCGTTTACGAGAAAAAGGCGCCTCAGAATGCTCCAAAACGGAAAATACTTAGTTTTCGGCGTACCATAATTTATTTCCTAAGAATCAAATTCGTGTTATTTAGATGTTATACGATCGTCTATTAATGGAACTATCCAAAGACACTTTAATTGTTTTGGTCCGCTAATATGTGACGGAGAATTCGAACTTTTGGCAAGAGCTCCAATTTTTTTTCATCTTTTTTACATTTTTCTTTGTTTTTTGAACTACTTCCGGTATACGAATCATTGTCGAGTAGTTTTCACATCCAGTTTGCATGGGAACAGGGCTCTCTAATGATATACGACACTATACGATCAAATAAAATACTTCTGAGAAATCCTATGTTCAAAAGTGTTAAAAATGTCAAAATGTCAAAATATTGAAAATTAAATTTCAATAACTGCATACATATTATACATCATTAGAATCGTAATTAGGTCAGCTTTTTAAATATATATCTTTTTTTTGAAAATCTCTTAAAATAAAAAAATAGTAGAGCATTTTCCCAAATTTCACGATTTTTCGACTTTTTTCGATTTTCAGTCCCTTTTTTGTCTTATTCCAATTATATAATAGTCTTAATGGATGGATCCATGCTAAAGACTACCGGAAGGACCATCGATAGATAAAGTTTAAGAAAAATCGCTGGAGCAGTTTTCGAAATACAGGCGTCCAAAAACGCTCCAAATCAGAAAATACTTGATTTTCAGCGTGCCATATTTTGCTTCCAGCTCATCGTATCCGTACGAATTGGGTATCATTCAGTGGTCCAATCACCGCTAGACCAAATGATACCTTAATTTGTTTAATCCGTTGATATCGGACGGAGAAATCGTGTTTTTACCCAAGACACCAATTTTTCACGTTTTTTTCAAAATATCGCATATTATTTCGACTACTTCCGGTTTACGGATTGTTGTTGAAATTGCTTTAAACGGTGGTTTGACAATATTGCTTCATGTATCAGGAATTTGAGAAACGTTGATCCGGCCGTAAAACGAAACTTAAGCTCACAAAATGTGAAGAAAATTCGAAAAAAATCGAAAAATAAAGGGCGATAACTCGGAATGAAACTTATATTCCTGAAACCAGATTGCCTTCAGGTATCCAAAAATGTAGGTCAAATTTGAAAATTTTGAAAAACAACAAAAATTGTCTCTCAAATAAAATTTTTCATTTTTCGATCGCAAGAAGTCAGCGATGAAGTTTCGAAATATCGAAATTTTCAACTGCTATCGTCCGAGAAAAGACTCAAGGTTTCCGAAAATGTCATTTGTATGAAAATAGGTACAGAATTGATGAATCTACGGCCGTTTTTTAATTTTTTGACAGAGCACGAAATTCGACCACTTCCGGTCTGCGCAGAAGTTTCAAAAATAGTTTATCAAGTAGCCAACACATGGTTTCCCTATAGAGAATTAGGTCCCAGATCGGTATCTGTTACAGGCGCTGAGAAATAGGCTCCCCCGAAAAATAAAATAATAATAATAAATAATAATAATTTTAGTAAAAACAATAGTCTTTCAGACGAAAGTCTGAAAGCCTAATAATAATAATAATAATAAGAATAATAATTTTAACAAAAACAATAGTGTTTCACACAAGCTACGCAGTGTGAAACCCTAATAATAATTTCAACAAAAACAATAGTGTTTCACACAAGCTTCGCAGTGTGAAACCCTAAAAATAACTAGACCTGCATGCAGGAATGACGGGTTTCACTGGTGCCACGTTACCCTTGAACATGTCACTTCCGGTGCCAAGTTACCCTTGAACATATGTCACTGCCGGTACCAACGAAACCACTAAACAGGTTTCCAAATAAACATTGCTCACATCAAATAAAATGGACGCAGAATCAACTAAATCCAGCAATATCAATTCATTTTATACATTGTTACTTGTAAATGATCTTGACAAAATTACATTTCTTCCGGTGTTAATGAAAATGTTCAATTAGTTTTATGAAATCAGAAATGGCATACGATATCATATTATATTATAGTGAAAATTTTATGTAAATCGGTTAATAATTGCCACTTTTAAAGACCAAAAAAACTTGAAAAATGACTTGTAGAAAATCGGCTATTTCTCTGCAACCGTACAAGTTAGAAACCATTTTGTGGTATCTGTATGATCGTATGGGTTCATTCTATTTGTTGATTGGCATCAAATACCATAATTTGAAAAAGATTTCAAAACAGATTCATTTGAATAAAATATCTGTTTTGAAGGCTAAAAATACAGTTTTTGCCAAAATGACGTTACTTCCGGTGATAATGAAAATCTTAAATTACTTGTATGAAATCCTAAATGGCATTAGGTATAACATGGTGTAACGTTTATGAAAATCGAATAATAATTGACACTTTTATGGCCCAAAAACCTTCAAAAGTGACCTGTAGAAAACCATCTATTTCTCGGCAACCGAACAAGTTAGAAACAATTTTATGATATCTATATGACCATATGAGTTGTGTTTATATGTGAATTTAAACCAAAAGTTAAAATTATTAATACATATTAAGTAATTCTTGGTTGAATAAAACATTGATTTAAAAAGTTTAAAATGCAGTTTTTGACAAAATGACGTCACTTCCGGTGATAATGAAAATCTTAAATTACTTGTATGAAATCCTAAATGGCATTAGGTATAACATGGTGTAACGTTTATGAAAATCGAATAATAATTGACACTTTTATGGCCCCAAAACCTTCAAAAGTGACCTGTAGAAAACCATCTATTTCTCGAAAACCGAAATAGTTAGAAACAATTTTATGATATCTATATGACCATATGAGTTGTGTTTATATGTGAATTTAAACCAAAAGTTAAAATTATTAATACATATTAAGTAATTCTTGGTTGAATAAAACATTGATTTAAAAAGTTTAAAATGCAGTTTTTGACAAAATGACGTCACTTCCGGTGTCAATTTTAAATTGTAATCAACTTGATATGACGCTACATGCTTTTTGAATCAAATGATGTCACTTTTATAAATTTCCAATAATAATTGACTATTTTACAGACAAAATAACGAAAACAGTGACTTATGCAGAACTGCCCATTTCTTGGCAACTGCTTATATTACAAACTAATTTTAACATACATTTTCTTCGTATGGATTATAGCTACATGTTTATAAAAGTTACGAAGAAATATTTTAAAATCTGAAAAGCCTGAATGGGTTGTAAATAGGTCAATTTTACACCATTTTTAGCCTCTTAATCCAATTTGCTCGAAAATGAAATCGAAATTAAAAAAACTGCTTCCGACATTTTTTGCGCCTTTAAAGGACACACTCTTTGAGTCATATAATTTTTCAAAAAAATAATATTTGTTTTCGAAAAATGGTACCTAACTGTCAAAATTGTAGTTTTGGGTAAAATTATGCCACTTCCGGTGCCGACAGATAACACTTTCGGTAATAAAAAAAATGACAATTGAGACAACGAAGCATATGAACTTTGTTTTATACAAATCGAACATTAAAAAATTAATCTAGGACTGAAAAACTGAATGGAGGCCAAGGAAAATTACTGAGACAAATTTTTTTAACATTTTTGCGCTAGTCAGATGACTCTTTATTTCTGTGCACAACACGACTAAAACATATTCATAAATAAAAAAGTTTTTTGTAAAATTTTAAATTTTCGAAATTTGGCGCCTAATATCTTCGAAGATTTGACGAAAATCAAAAATCGAAAGAAGCGTAGCTATGTGCCCTGTCTCCGGCTATGCCAAAATATATCGACAGTTAAAATCCAATGATTATTGTTAAAATTACTGCAATATTTTTAAAAACGATAACTGAGGTGATTTCGGACATTTCGCATTGTCGCAGAACGTTCAAAATAGCTTTATCCTCTAAGTCACACCCACTCTCCCAGTAAAACCGAAGAAATCGTAACGATGCGACAAGCAGTTGCTGAGATCTACTCAAAACAAAAGAAGAATAATAATAATAACTAGACCTGCAAGCAGCACTGAACCGGCTTTCAGGAATCATACAGGAAGTTTATTATACCATAGCCGATCCATTGAGCTACCGAACTATACTTTAGTTGTTCTGCTTCAGTGACACCCTCTATCATATGTATAAGTAATATTTGCTGGCGAAAAGACCGGTCAAAATTGTATATCATGGCAAAATTACGTCACTTCCGGTGCCGAAAGAAATTTTTATAGGTGAAAAATAAGTCGAAAATTCGCAACATACAAAATACAAACTTTGTTTTATACATATCGGGCAATAAATAATTAACCTATAACCCATAAACTGAAATTAAGAAGGTAAAAAACTTAAAAGTGACCCTGGGAAAATTGGTTATTATTCGACAAGGGAACATGCTAGAAGCCTTTTCTTGATATCAATATGATGGTATTGATTCAATCTTACTGCCCATTAGAGTCAGACGTTATAAAGTTAAACGAATAAAGAATATAAATCACTTCAAAGAATGTTTGTTTTGAAGGCTAAAAATACGTTTTTAGCAAAAATTACATTACTTCCGGTGATATTGAAAATGTGAACTTGGTTCATAGAAGTCATAAATGGCATAAGGCATCAAATGGTAAAAAAATTATAAAAATCGAATAATAATTGACACTTTTATAGACCAAAAAACCTTGAAAAGTGACTTATAGAAGATCGCCTATTTCTCTGTAACCGTACAAGTTAGAAACCATTTTGTGGTATCTGTATGGTCGTATGGCTTCATTCTATTCGTTGATGGGAATCAAATATCATAATTTTTAAAACATTATAAGGCAGACTCATTTCAATAAAATATTTGTTTTTTAGGTTAGAAATACAGTTTTTGTCCAAAAGACGTCATATCCGGTCACAGTGAAAATGTAAAATTGGCTTGACCTAGTCCAAATTGGCATTAGGCATCAAATGGAAAAAAAATATTGCAAATCGAATAATAATTCACTCTTTTATAGGCAAAATAACGTGAAAAGTGATGCATGCACAATTGCATATTTCTCGGCAACTGCTCATATTACAAACTAATTTTCGCATACATTCTCTTCGTCTGGATTATTGCTACGAGTTTATGAAAATTACAAATAAATATTTCAAAATATGACGACGCTGAATGAATTGTAAATAACTGAATTTTACACTTTATTTTACATTTTATTCGAAATTGTCCGAAAATGAAATTGAAATTAAAAAATATGAGCTAAGGATTTTGTGCACCTTTGCAGGGTGCATCCTTTTAGTTATATCAGTTTTGAAAAAAAATAATATTTGCTTTCAAAATGTGGTACCGAACTGTTAAAATTGTAGTTTTTGTTAATATTACGTCACTTCCGTTGCCGACAGAAAAAATTCGCCGTAACAAAAAAAATTACAATTGGGACCACGGTGCATATGAACTTTGTTTTATACAAATCGAACAATAAATAATTTTTCTGGGTACGAAAAACTAAATTAGCCGATGGCGGCTAACGCAAATTACCGAGACAATTTTTTTTCTTATTTCTGCTCAAGTACGATGATATTTTAACCCTGTGTGAAAGATCATCAAAAAATATTCATAAATAAAAAAGGTTTTCGTAAAAAAAATATTTTTTTTCAAAATATCGGACATTTTTTCGACTACTTCCGATTTTACGATCGTCGTTGTAATAGCTTTACGAAGTTCTTTGGATACTTAACTTTCTGTACCAGAAGTGTCAGAAACATCCATTGAGTAGTTTTGGAAAAAAAGATAAATTAAAGAGCGTTTCCAAAAATTTAACGATTTTTCAATTTTTTTCAAAATTTGAGGCCATTTTTCGACCACTTATATTATTTCAATACTTTTCATTTTGGATTCCCTATATAGACAACCGATAGGACTTTGAGTAAGAAAAGTTTAAGAAAAATCGTAGGCGTCGTTTTCGAGAAAAAGGCGTCTCAGAATGTTAAAAAATTGGAAAATACTACATTTTTGGCATACAATAGTTTATTTCCTTACCATCGAAATCGTATTACTTAGATACCATATGATGGTCCATTGATAGGGCTATCCAGCGACACTTTAGTTCTTTTGGTCCGCTATTACCTAAGAGAGAAATCAAGTTTTTCGCAAGTGCGACAATGTTTTTACTCTTTTTTTTCATTTTTTGAATACTTCCGGTATGGTTATTATTGTCGAAATAGTTTTAATGGCCGGTTTGGGCACTAAAATAGCCACAGGGCTCTGTAATGATATATTACATTATCTGATCAGATAAAATGCCCCTGAGAAATCCTATGTTCAAAAGTGCCAAAAATGCAAAAAATTTAAATTATCGAAAATTAAATTTTAATAATTACATACATATTATACATCGTTAGAATCGTAATTAGGTCAGCTATCTGAATATACAACGTCTTTTTAAAAATCTCTTAAAATAAAAAAATAGTAGAGCATTTTCAAAAATTTCACGATTTTTCGACTTTTTTCGATTTTCAGTCCCTTTTTTATCCTATTCCAGACATTTCAAAGTCTTATTGGATGGCTTTATGCAAAATACCTCCAAAAGGACTCTCGATAGAAAAAATTAAAAAAAAATTGCAGGTTAAGTTTTCGAGATACAGGCGTCCAAAAACGCTCCAAATCAGAAAATACTTGATTTTCAGCGTGCCATATTTTGCTGTCTGTTCATAGTATCCATATGAATGGGGTATCATATGTTAGTCCAGCAATCGTGCCATCAAACGATACCTTCATTCGTTTAATCCATTGATATCGGACAGAGAAATAGCGTTTTCCCCAAAAATATCCATTTTTTGCATTTTTTTCAAAATATTGCACATTATTTCGACCACTTCCGGTTTAAGGATTCTTGTCGAAATTGCTTTATAAGTTGGTATTGGACTATAACTTCATGTTCCAGAAGTTTCAGAAACGTCAATTCTGCCATAAAACGAAACCCGAGCTCACAAAATGGGAAGAAAATTCGAAAAAAATCGAAAAATAAAGGGCGATAACTCTGAATGAAACTTATATTACTGGAATCGGATGGACTTCAGGTATCCAAAAATGTAGGTCAAATTTGAAAATTTTGAAAAATAACAAAAATTGTCTCGTAAACAACATGTTTTCAATTTTCGAACGATAAAAATCACAGACGAATGTTCGAAATTGAAAAATGTGAGATAGCCATTGTCTCAGAAAAGATTCAGGAATTCCAAAAATGTAATTTGTTTGAAAATGGATAAAGAATTGACGAAACTATGGCCGATTTTGAATTTTTAGGGAAAGTACAAAGTTCGGTCACTTCCGGTATGCGCAGAAATTTCAAAAATATTTTATCAAGTAGCCACCACATGGTTTCCCGATAGAAAAGCTAATTCCAGATCGATATCTGTTTTCGGTCATGGAGATCTAGGCCCTCGCGGTAAATAATAATAATAATAACTAGACCTGCATGCAGGAATGACGGGTTTCACTGGTGCCACGTTACCCTTGAACATATCACTTCCGGTGCCAAGTTGCCCTTGAACATATGTCACCTCCGGCACCAACAAAACCACTAAACAGATTTCCAAATAAACATTGCTCACATCAAATAAAATGGACGCAAAATCAACCAAATCCAGCAATATCTTGACAAAATTACATTACTTCCGGTGTTAATGAAAATGTTCAATTAGTTTTATGAAATCAGAAATGGCATACGATATCATGTAGTGAAAATTTTATGTAAATCGAATAATAATTGCCACTTTTAAAGACCAAAAAACTTGAAAAGTGACTTGTAGAAAATCGGCTATTTCTCTGCAACCGTACAAGTTAGAAACCATTTTGTGGTATCTGTATGATCGTATGGGTTCATTCTATTTGTTGATTGGCATCAAATACCATAATTTGAAAAAGATTTCAAAACAGACTCATTTGAATAAAATATCCGTTTCGAAGGCTAAAAATACAGTTTTTGCCAAAATGAAGTTACTTCCGGTGATAATAAAAATCTTAAATTACTTGTATGAAATCCCAAATGGCATTAGGTATAACATGGTGTAACGTTTATGAAAATCGAATAATAATTGACACTTTTATGGCCCCAAAACCTTCAAAAGTGACCTGTAGAAAACCGTCTATTTCTCGGCAACCGAACAAGTTAGGAACAATTTTATGATATCTATATGACCATATGAGTTTTGTTTATATGTGAATTTAAACCAAAAGTTAAAATTATTAATACATATTAAGTAATTCTTGGTTGAATAAAACATTGATTTAAAAAGTTTAAAATGCAGTTTTTTGACAAAATGACGTCACTTCCGGTGTCAATTTTAAATTGTAATCAACTTGATATGACGCTACATGCTTTTTGAATCAAATGATGTCACTTTTATAAAAATCCAATAATAATTGACTATTTTACTGGCAAACTAACGAAAACAGTGACTTATGCAGAACTGCCCATTTCTTGGCAACTGCTTATATTACAAACTAATTTTAACATACATTTTCTTCGTATGGATTATAGCTACATGTTTTTAAAAGTTACGAAGAAATATTTTAAAATCTAAAAAGCCTGAATGGGTTGTAAATAGGTCAATTTTACACCATTTTTAGCCTCTTAATCCAATTTGCTCGAAAATGAAATCGAAATTAAAAAAACTGCTTCCGACATTTTTTGCGCCTACAAAGGACACACTCTTTGAGTCATATAATTTTTCAAAAAAGTAATATTTGTTTTCGAAAAATGTACCTAACTGTCAAAATTGTAGTTTTTGGTAAAATTATGCCACTTCCGGTGCCGACAGATAACACTTTCGGTAATAAAAAAAATGACAATTGAGGCAACGAAGCATATGAACTTTGTTTTATACAAATCGAACAATAAAAAATTAATCTAGGACTGAAAAACTGAATTAGCCAATGGCGGCCAAGGAAAATTACTGAGACAAAATTTTTTAACATTTTTGCGCTAGTCAGATGACTCTTTATTTCTGTGCACAACACGACTAAAAAATATTCATAAATAAAAAAGTTTTTTGTAAAATTTTAAATTTTCGAAATTTGGCGCCTAATATCTTCGAAGATTTGCCGAAAATCAAAAATCGAAAGTAGCGTAGCTATGTGCCCTGTCTCCGGCTATGCCAAAATGTATCGACAGTTAAAATCCAATGATTATTGTTAAAATTACTGCAATATTATTAAAAACGCTTACTTCGGTGATTTCGGACATTTCGCATTGTCGCAGAACGTTCAAAATAGCTTTATCCTCTAAGTCACACCCACTTTCCCAGTAAAACCGAAGAAATCGTAACGATGCGACAAGCAGTTGCTGAGATCTACTCAAAACAAAAGAAGAATAATAATAATAATAATAACTAGACCTGCAAGCAGCACTGAACCGGCTTTCAGGAATCATACAGGAAGTTTATTATACCATAGCCGATCCATTGAGCTACCAAAGTATACTTTAGTTGTTTTGCTTCAGTGACACCCTCTATCATATGTAAAAGTAATATTTGCTGGCGAAAAGACAGGTCAAAATTGTAAATTATGGCAAAATTACGTCACTTCCGGTACCGAAAAATTTTTTTATAGGTGAAAAATAAGTCGAAAATTCGCAACACACAAAATACAAACTTTGTTTTATACATATCGGGCAATAAATAATTAACCTATAACCCATAAACTGAAATTAAGAAGGTAAAAAACTTAAAAGTGACCCTGGGAAAATTGTTTATTATTCGACAAGGGAACATGCTAGAAGCCTTTTCTTGATATCAATATGATGGTATTGATTCAATCTTACTGCCCATTAGAGCCAGACGTTATAAAGTTAAACGAATAATGAATATAAATCACTTCAAAAAAATGTTTGTTTTGAAGGCTAAAAATACGTTTTTTGCAAAAATTACATTACTTCCGGTGATATTGAAAATGTTAACTTGGTTCATAGAAGTCATAAATGGCATAAGGCATCAAATGGTAAAAAAATTATAAAAATCGAATAATAATTGACACTTTTATAGACCAAAAACCTTGAAAAGTGACTTATAGAAGATCGCCTATTTCTCTGTAACCGTACAAGTTAGAAACCATTTTGTGGTATCTGTATGGTCGTATGGCTTCATTCTATTCGTTGATGGGAATAAAATATCATAATTTTAAAAATATTATAAGGGAGACTGATTTGAATAAAATATTAGTTTTTTAGGTTAAAAATACAGTTTTTGCCCAAATGACGTCATTTCCGGTCACAGTGAAAATGTAAAATTGGCTTGACCTAGTCCAAATTGGCATTAGACATCAAATGGAAAAAAAATATTGCAAATCGAATAATAATTCACTCTTGTAAAGGCAAAATAACGTGAAAAGTGATGCATGCAAAATTGCATATTTCTCGACAACTGCTCATATTACAAACTAATTTTCGCATACATTCTCTTCGTCTGGATTATTGCTACGAGTTTATGAAAATTACAAATAAATATTTAAAAATATGAAGACGCTGAATGAATTGTAAATAGCTGAATTTTACACTTTATTTTACATTTTATTCGAAATTGCCCGAAAATGAAATTGAAATTTAAAAATATGAGCTAAGGATTTTGTGCACCTTCGCAGGGTGCATCCTTTTAGTTATATCAGTTTTGAAAAAAAATAATATTTTCTTTCAAAAAGTGGTACCGAACTGTCAAAATTGTAGTTTTTGTTAATATTACGTCACTTCCGTTGGCGACAGAAAAATTTCACCGTAACATAAAAAATAACAATTGGGACCACGGAGCATATGAACTTTGTTTTATACAAATCGAACAATAAATAATTTTTCTGGGTACGAAAAACTAAATTCGCCGATGGCGGCTAACGCAAATTACCCAGACAATTTTTTTTCTCATTTCTGCTCAAGTACGATGATATTTTAACCCAGTGTAAAATATCACCAAAAAATATTCATAAATAAAAAAGATTTTCGTAAAAAAAATAATTTTTTTCAAAATATCGGACATTTTTTCGACTACTTCTAGTTTTACGATCGTTGTTGTGATAGCTTTACGAAGTTCTTTGGATACTTAACTTTCTGTACCAGAAGTGTCAGAAACATCCATTGAGCAGTTTTGGAAAAAAAGATAAATAAAAGAGCGTTTACAAAAATTTAACGATTTTTCAATTTTTTTCAAAGTTTGATGCCATTTTTGGACCACCTATATTATTTCAATGCTTTTCATTTTGGATTCACTATATAGACAACCGATGGGACTTTGAGTTAGAAAAGTTTAAGAAAAATCTGCGGCGTCGTTTTCGAGAAAAGGGCGTCTCAGAATGTTAAAAAATCGGAAAATACTAGATTTTTGGCATACAATAATTTATTTCCTTACCATCGATATCGTATTATTTAGATACCATATGATGGTCCATTAATAGGGCTATCCAACGACACTTTAGTTCTTTTGGTCCGCTATTACCTAAGGGAGAAATCAAGTTTTTCGCAAGTGCGACAATGTTTTTAACCTTTTTTTTCATTTTTTGAATACTTCCGGTATGGTTATTATTGTCGGTATAGTTAATAACCGGTTTGGGCACTAAAATAGCCACAGTGCTCTGTAATGATATATTACATTATCTGATCAGATAAAATGCCCCTGAGAAATCCTAGGTTCAAAAGTGCCAAAAATGCAAAAAATTTAAAATATCGAAAATTAAATTTCAATAACTACATACATATTATACATCGTTAGAATCGTAATTAGGTCAGCTATCTGAATATACAATCGTTTTTTGGAAATCTTTGAAAATAAAAAAATAGCAGAGCATTTTCCAAAATTTCACGATTTTTCGACTTTTTTCGATTTTCAGTCCGTTATTTCACCTATTCCAGATATTTCAAAGTCTTATTGGATGGCTTCATGCAAAGTACCTCCGAAAGGTCTCTCGATAGAAAAAATTACAAAAAAAGTTGCGGTTAAGTTTTCGAGATACAGGCGTCCAAAAACGCTCCAAATCAGAAAATACTTGATTTTCAGCGTGCCATATTTTGCTGCCTGCTCATCGTATCCGTACGAGTTGGGTATCATACGATAGCACAATCCTAGTGCAGTCCAATGGTACCCTAATTTCTTTAATCCATTGATATCGGGCGGAGAATTCGCGTTTTTCCCCAAAATATCCATTTTTTGCATTTTTTTCAAAATATTGCACATTATTTCGACCACTTCCGGTTTAAGGATTCTTGTCGAAATTGCTTTATACGTTGGTATTGGACTATAACTTCATGTTCTAGAAGTTTCAGAAACGTCAATTCTACCATAAAACGAAACCCGAGCTGACAAAATGGGAAGAAAATTCGAAAAAAATCGAAAAATAAAGGGCGATAACTCTGAATGAAACTTATATTACTGGAATCGGATGGACTTCAGGTATCCAAAAATGTAGTTCAAATTTGAAAATTTTGAAAAATGACAAAAATGGTCTCGTAAACAACATGTTTTCAATTTTCGAACGATAAAAGTCACAGACGAATGTTCGAAATTGAAAAATGTGAGATAGCCATTGTCTCAGAAAAGATTCAGGGATTCCAAAAATGTAATTTGTTTGAAAATGGATAACGAATTGACGAAACTATGGCCGATTTTCAATTTTTAGACAACGTGCAAAGTTCGGTCACTTCCGGTATGCGCAGAAATTTCAAAAATATTTTATCAAGTAGCCACCACATGGTTTCCCAATAGAAAATCTAATTCCAGATCGATATCTGTTTTCGATCATGGAGATCTAGGCCCCCGCGGTAAATAATAATAATAATAATAATAATAATAATAATAATAATAATAATTTTAGTAATCTCAATAGGCTTTCAGACGAAAGTCTGAAAGCCTAATAACTAGACTTGCTTGCAAGGCTGAAGGCTTTCACCTTACCGAAGGCAGCAAAAATTACCTACAACTCACCCCTTAAAACACACACACACACACACGCTTAAACAACTCAGACATGACACTTTCTGTGCATGCGCATTACGATAGAAGGAAAGTGAAAAATATAGTTGAACAATTATGAACATGGATTGGTAGAATCCTACAGACGCCAGAAATCGAAATACTCAATCAAAAACTCAAAAATTCTAAAAAAAATTACAAGTTCAGTACATTTTCATATTGTTAGGAAAAAAAGAGAACTGCGTGGTATTGCAATTCGACCTATATCGCATCCGCAATATCCCCGGCTCTACAAAAATATAACTTTTTCGAATTCTATCAATTTTAGTTTCAGAAATCTAAACGACTACAGAAAAAAAAACAGTTTTCCGAATGAGACAAAAAAAATTTACCTTAAGTATCAGGTAATAATATCGCACCTTTCAACATTAATTTTTCAACATTGTAATTGAGGGGTACTTTATTTATAAATGGCTTCAACAGAGAGCTTCATTTTCACTGGTATCAAATGATGACGTCATGCAGACATAAAACCTGGGATATTAATTTCAGGAGTAACTGTTAATTACTAAAATGAATTATTTTCATTCTAGAAGCACCAATGCAAGATATTGGTTACCATTCAAACACCCTTTGTTCAAATATTGCCAGTTTTAAAAAAAGCTCTCTATATATGCTTTATACGTATGCAAAACGTTCCATTTATAACCAATTCGGGCTTTTGTCGATGTCACACCAATGTGTTACACGGAACTTTGGAATCGCGTTCAGGCCAGCTACTCAAATATGTAACTGGTTCAAAACTAAATTGAATATTCAATGAAATATCGACAATATTTTGATTTCGTGCACGTTAATGATTTGACGTCACTAACATATAAAAATTTATCGTTAATTAGAGATAGGGCCCAAACTCAAACTACATCATGCTTTCTATCACAGGTGCAATATTCGTACTTCTGCACGATACTACTGCAAGATACAACTGCAACCTATAGATAATTAGATTTCCTTATAAACAGCGCGAGCCGTCGATTTGTGTCGAGATGATTACGGTTATGAGGTAATTTTAACAAAGAAGAAACAATATTAATTCAAAGACTAATTATTACACACAGAAATCAATTATTTCTGTTACAGGGTCACTAAACCCATATTTTGAATATAAGTAAACACTCAAAGTTGAAATACTTTTAGCTCAAATATCGTCACTGTGATAGAAATGGGGAATTTGAAAATGCTCTAAACGTTGGTAAAACCTACAGATTGTATCAACTCTTACTGAAGGTTTCGCTTAACAATGAAAGATGATGTTTTCAATTTTCGATCCCTTTGTTCTCATACTCCTGATATTTCTAACTGTTGCGCAATGGTTTCATACCTATGACTACCGATAAAACTCTGATTTCGTGCACGTTAATGATTTGACGTCACTAACATATAAAAAATTATCTTTAATTAGAGATAGGGCCCAAGCTCAAACTACATCATGCTTTCTATCACAGGTGCAATATTCGTACTTCTGCACGATACTACTGCAAGATACAACTGCAACCTATGGATAATTGGATTTCCTTATAAACAGCGGGAGCCGTCGATTTGTGTCGAGATGATTACGGTTGAGAGATAATTTTGACAAAGAAGAAACAATATTAATTCAAAGACTAATTATTACACACAGGAATCAATTATTTCTGTTACAGGGTCACTAAACCCATATTTTGAATATAAGTAAACACTCAAAGTTGAAATACTTTTAGCTCAAATGTCGTCACTGTGAGAGAAATGGGGAATTTTGAATAGGCTCTAAACGTTGGTAAAACGTACAGATTGTATCAACTCTTACTGCATGTTTCGCTTAACAATGAAAGGTGACGTTTTCAGTTTTCGATTCCTTTGTTCTCATACTCCTGATATTTCTAAATGTTGCGCAATAGTTTCATACCTAAGACTACCGATCAAACTCTCTGTAGAAGAAGTTCCAAAAAAAAATTACGTTGACTTTTCGAGAAAAAGACGTCTAAAAATGCTCCAAATGGTAAAAATACGACGTTTTGGATTTTCAATCTCGTTTTTCGACTACTCATGACATTTAGAGAAATTGTACAATGGTTTCACACAATACACCACCCATTAGACTCTCGACTGAGAAAGTTTTAAAAAAATCGTAGGCGGCGTTTCCGAGAAACATGCGTTTAAAATTGCTCGAAATGGTAAAAAACCTTACTTTTCAAAGTCCTATAACTTTTTCAATTTATGATAGAAACTTGTCGCTGTGGTACCATCTTGTAGATATTTTACGTGGCTATCAAATGACGTTGTACTTTAACTACTCAGTAAACAGCCAATTAAAACATCGCATTTTCCGCACAAACACCCATTTTTTAGAATTTTGTCAAAGTTTGGATACTTTTCTTGACTACTTCCGGTGATTAGAGGATTTTCATTCATAGACTAAGGACTGGAGACGACTCTTGACTTCATATGCCTGAAGTTTCAGAAAAATCGTAGGTGCCGTTTTAAAAAAATAAGAACTCTACGATTTGACCAAAATGCGTAAAAAAGTGAAAAATCAAAGTTAAAATTTCAGAACAAAACCTATATTGTTGGAATCGGATTAATGTCAGCTATCCAAAAATATAAGTCATATTTAAAAATTCCTAAAAATAACAATTTTAGAAAATTTTGAAAATTTTCCATTTTTCACCAAAAAAATGAGAGCGACAAAGTTTCTAAACTCGATGTTTTTGAACTGCCATCTACTCAGAAATGTTTTCAGCTATCCAAAAATGTAAATATCGGAAAAGTCCGATGAGAATTAGAAGAATTATGGCCGATTTTCAATTTGAGTGCACGTTAAAGATTTGACGCGTTTCCGCTATGCGCACAAATTTGGTTTTACATTTAAGCACTAACCACCACCCAGTTTCCCGACAGAAAATCAAATTTCAGACCTCTATCTCTTATAGTTGCTGAGAAATAGGCAAAGTGGAAAAAAAAAAAATAATAAATAATAATAATCTTAGTAATAACAATAGCCTTTCACCATTGAAAAATGGTGAAAGCCTAATAAGAATAATAATTTTAACAAAAACAATAGTGTTTCACACAAACCCTAATAATAATAATTTTAGTAATCTCAATAGGCTTTCAGACGAAAGTCTGAAAGCCTAATAATAACTAGACCTGCAAGCAGCACTGAACCGGCTTTCAGGAATCATACAGGAAGTTTATTATACCATAGCCGATCCATTGAGCTACCAAACTATACTTTAGGTTGTTTTGCTTTAGTGACACCCTCTATCATATGTAAAAGTAATATTTGCTGGCGAAAAGACCAGTCAAAATTGTAAATTATGGCAAAATTAAGTCACTTCCGGTGCCGAAAGAAATTTTTATAGGTGAAAAATAAGTCGAAAATTCGCAACATATAAAATCCAAACGTTGTTTTATACATTTAGGGCAATAAATAATTAACCTATAACCCACAAACTGAAATTAAGAAGGTAAAAAACTTAAAAGTGACCCTGGGAAAATTGGTTATTATTCGACAAGGGAACATGCTAGAAGCCTTTTCTTGATATCAATATGATGGTATTGATTCACTCTTACTGCCCATTAGAGTCAGACGTTATAAAGTTAAACGAATAATGAATATAAATCACTTCTAAAAAATGTTTGTTTTGAATGCTAAAGATACGTTTTTTGCAAAAATTACATTACTTCCGGTGATATTGAAAATGTTAACTTGGTTCATAGAAGTCATAAATTGCATAAGGTATCACATGGTAAAAAAATTATAAAAATCGAATAATAATTGACACTTTTATATACCAAAAACCTTGAAAAGTGACTTATAGAAGATCGCCAATTTCTCTGTAAACGTACAAGTTAGAAACCATTTTGTGGTATCTGTATGGTCTTATGGCTTCATTCTATTCGTTGATGGGAATCAAATATCATAATTTTAAAAATATTATAACGGAGACTGATTTGAATAAAATTTTAGTTTTTTAGGTTAAAAATACAGTTTTTGCTCAAATGACGTCATTTCCGGTCACAGTGAAAATGTAAAATTGGCTTGACCTAGTCCAAATTGGCATTAGGCATCAAATGGGAAAAAATATTGCAAATCGAATAATAATTCACTCTTGCACAGGCAAAATAACGGGAAAAGTGATGCATGCAAAATTGCATATTTCTCGGCAACTGCTCATATTACAAACTAATTTTCGCAAACATTCTCTTTGTCTGGATTAGTGCTACGAGTTTATGGAAATTACAAATAAATATTTCAAAATATGAAGACGCTGAAAGAATTGTAAATAACTGAATTTTACACTTTATTTTACATTTTATTCGAAATTGCCCGTAAATGGAATTGAAATTTAAAAATATGAGCTAAGGATTTTGTGCACCTTTGCAGGGTGCATCCATTTAGTTATATCAGTTTTGAAAAAAAATAATATTTGCTTTCAAAAAGTGGTACCGAACTATCAAAATTGTAGTTTTTGTTAATATTACGTCACTTCCGTTGCCGACAGAAAAATTTCACCGTAACAAAAAAAATTACAATTGGGACCACGGAGCATATGAACTTTGTTTTATACAAATCGAACAATAAATAATTTTTCTGGGTACGAAAAACTAAATTAGCCGATGGCGGCTAACACAAATTACCGAGACAATTTTTTTTTCTCATTTCTGCTCAAGTAGGATGATATTTTAACCCTGTGTAAAATATCATCAAAAAATATTCATAAATAAAAAAGATTTTCGTAAAAAAATTATTTTTTTTCAAAATATCGGACATTTTTTCGACTTTTTCCGGTTTTACGATCGTTGTTGTGATAGCTTTACGAAGTTCTTTGGATACTTAACTTTCTGTACCAGAATTGTCAGAAACATCCATTGAGCAGTTTTGAAAAAAAAGATAAATTAAAGAGCGTTTACAAAAACTTAACGATTTTTCAATTTTTTCAAAGTTTGATGCCATTTTTGGACCACCTATATTATTTCAATGCTCTTCATTTTTGATTCACTATATAGACAACCGATAGGACTTTGAGTAAGAAAAGTTTAAGAAAAATCTGCGGCGTCGTTTTCGAGAAAAGGACGTCTCAGAATGTTAAAAAATCGGAAAATACTAGATTTTTGGCACATAATAATAGGGGTGGGCTATAAAAGTGAAGGTTTTCAAATACCATCTCTGCAGAGTTAAATTTGTGCAGAATTCATTTCTGATCATTTTGGTACCAATTATATTGAAATCGGATGAAAATTGAGAAGGTGCAGGCAAATTTAGTGACCTAGGGGCGGGATCGCGGTTTTTCGGTATAATATACATGTAGCATATTTTGTGTTTTTTTTCATATCTTGGTCAATTTTCAACATATTTTGATAACTTTTGTGGCTATTTTAATGTATTTTATGTCAGAGAATACAATGAGAGTGTTAATTTTTACTATTGGGTGCAATTTATCTCTGTAATTTGTCAAAATTGTAATTTTTAGGATCGAAATGAAAATTTTTCAAAGCTACACACCCCTCGATTGAAAAATTAATTTAATGATATTATGAACAATTATTATCGAACATAGAAATCAGGGGAACATAAATATTTGGTTAGGTAACATTCAAGCTGAAAAGGCACAATTAGTAAAATGAACGAAAAAGAACATCAATCATCTCCCAGTTCTCAAGGTCAAATGTCATTGCTTTTTCTCAAATCCCATGATCCAATAATATTACATGGCAGAATCTGAATTACGTCTATAGCCTGATTATCAGTATGTAAAGGATGTCTCCATAGCTTGCTTTCATTGGAAATGCAAAGTTCTAAATGTTCTACCGTGTATGTTCCATCAGTATCTTCAGATACACAAATCCCAACATACCATTGCCTACTGGTACAGGTGTCCCAAATAACTACACACGGCTCGTTGATGGTCACTTCTGGCTCAGATATTTTTTCTCTTTCAGGACTCTGCTTATTACAATGTAATTGTATGGACACCAAAAAATATGAGACTCATATCATCCTCAGTAGGCATGTCAGGAATATTTATATCGGCCATATCCGTTTCGGTTGTCAGAATTAATGTCAGGTTTATTTTCATTTCGGCTGTGGACAGTTGATTCAATTTGTGTAAGTGTGGGCGTGTCTTTGAGTCGTGCGACGTTCGTTTTCGATAAGAAATTTCACTTTTCAAAATAGACTTCAGACTTTGCTCGTCATCAGCATTTTGTATAATTTTTTCAAGTTCATTGACATCTGTAATGGGACCAACCCCAAGTTTTACACCTTTTGAGTAGTATATGAACATACTCAGTGGCTTTTAGGGCAGCAGCTTGCTCAAATAAAAGATTCACTGGCAGAGGCATTCGGGATGAGATGACAGTTTACAAATCTCCACCAGTCAATGTTGAAAAAATAACCAAGAGTTTTTTGAAAATATTTGATAAACACACCAATGGACGGAGAAACAAAAACTTCTGAATATTGAAAAATTAAAGAAAGACTGTAATGCGGCCCTAAAAGCCACTGAGTATGTCCATATACATGTACTGCTCAAAAAGTGTAAAACTTGGGGTGGTCCCATTACAGATGTCAATGAACTTTAAAAAATTATACAAAATGCTGATGACGAGCAAAGTCTGAAGTCTATTTTGAAAAGTGAAATTTCTTATCGAAAACGAACGTCGCACGACTCAAAGACACGCCCACACTTATACAAATTGAATCAACTGCCCACAGCCGAAATGAAAATAAACCTGACATTAATTCTGACAACCGAAACGGATATGGCCGATATAATATTCCTGACATGCCTACTGAGGATGATATGAGTCTCATATTTTTTGGTGTCCATACAATTAAAAAGCAGAGTCATGAAAGAGAAAAAATATCTGAGTCAAAAGTGACCATCAACGAGTCGTGTGTAGTTATTTGGGACACGTGTACCAGTAGGCAATGGTATGTTGGGATTTGTATATCTGAAGATACTGATGGAACATACACGGTAGAACATTTAGAACTTTGCATTTCCAATGAAAGCAAGCTATGGAAACATTCTTTACATACTGATATTCAGGCTATAGACGTAATTCAGATTCTGCCATGTAATATTATTGGATCATGGGATTTGAGAAAAAGAGCTATGGAAACATCCTTTACATACTGATATTCAGGCTATAGACGTAATTCAGATTCTGCCATGTAATATTATTGGATCATGGGATTTGAGAAAAAGAGCAATGACATTTTGACCTTGAGAACTGGGAGATGATTGATGTTCTTTTTCGTTCATTTTACTAATTGTGCCTTTTCAGCTTGAATGTTACCTTAACCAAATATTTATGTTCCCCTGATTTCTATGTTCGATAATAATTGTTCATAATATCATTAAATTAATTTTTCAATCGAGGGGTGTGTAGCTTTGAAAAATTTTCATTTCGATCTTAAAAATTACAATTTTGACAAATTACAGAGATAAATTGCACCCAAAAGTAAAAGTTAACACTCTCATTGTATTCTGACATAAAATACATTAAAATAGCCACAAAAGTTATCAAAATATGTTGAAAATTGACCAAGATATGAAAAAAAACAACATAATATGCTATATTATACCGAAAAACCGCGATCCCCGCCCCTAGGTCACTAAATTTGCCTGCACCTTCTCAATTTTCATCCGATTTCAATATAATTGGTACCAAAATGATCAGAAATGAATTCTGCACAAATTTAACTCTGCAGAGATGGTATTTGAAAACCTTCACTTTTTTTGCCCCTGTATAGCCCACCCCTAATAATAATTTATTTCCTTACCATCGATATCGTATTATTTAGATACCATATGATGGTCCATTAATAGGGCTATCCAACGACACTTTAGTTCTTTTGGTCCGCTATTACCTAAGGGAGAAATCAAGTTTTTTGCAAGTGCGACAATGTTTTTAACCTTTTTTTACATTTTTTGAATACTTCCGGTATGCTTATTATTGTTGATATAGTTATTGATAACCGGTTTAGGCACTAAAATAGCCACAGGGCTCTGTAATGATATATTAAATTATCTGATCAGATAAAATGCCCCTGAGAAATCCTAGGTTCAAAAGTGCCAAAAATGCAAAAAAATTAAAATATCGAAAATTAAATTTCAATAACTACATACATATTATACATCGTTAGAATCGTAATTAGGTCAGCTATCTGAATATACAATTTTTTTTTTTGAAGATCTCTTAAAATAAAAAAATAGCAGAGCATTTTCCAAAATTTCACGATTTTTCGACTTTTTTCGATTTTCAGTCCGTTATTTCACCTATTCCAGATATTTCAAAGTCGTAATGGAATGTTTCGTACACAAGATTACTGCAAGGTCTCTCCATAGAGAAAGTTTCATAAAAAAACTGTGGAGCAGTTTTCGAGATACAGGCATCTAAAAACGCTCCAAATCAGAAAATACTTGATTTTCAGCGAGCCATATTTTGCTTCCTGCTGATCGTATCCGTACGAATTGGGTATCATTCAGTGGTCCAATTACCGCCCGACCAAATGATACCTTAATTTGTTTAATCCGTTGATATCGGACGGAAAAATCGTGTTTTTACCCAAAACACCAATTTTTCACGTTTTTTTCAAAATATCGCATAGTATTTCGACTACTTCCGGTTTACGGATTGTTGTTGAAATTGCTTTAAACGGTGGTTTGACCATATTACTTCATGTTCCAGGAATTTCAGAAACGTCGATCCGGCCGTAAAACGAAACTTAAGCTCACAAAATGTGAAGAAAATTCGAAAAAAAATCGAAAAATAAAGGGCGATGACTCTGAATGAAACTTATATTACTGGAACCGGATTGCCTTCAGGTATCCAAAAATGTAGGTCAAATTTGAAAATTTTGAAAAATAACAAAAAATGTGTCTTAAACAACATATTTTCATTTTTCGAATGCTAGAAGTCAGCAGCGAAGTTTCTAAATTGCTAAATTTTCAACTGCTATCGTCCGAGAAAAGACTCAGGGTTTCCAAAAATGTAATTTGTATGAAAATAGGTACAGAATTGACGAATCTACGGCCGTTTTTTAATTTTTTGGCACCGCACAAAATTCGGCCACTTCCGGTCTGCGCAGAAGTTTCAAATACAGTGGAAGGGATGGCCACTATATGGTTTCCTGATAGAAAATTACGTCCCAGATCTGTATCTGTTACAGACACTGAGAAATAGGCTGCCCCGAAAAATAAAATAATAATAATAAACTAGATCTGCTACTGTCCCATGCAGATATGAAAGCTTTCATATTCATCGTCATGTGTCATTGATTGTATCAAGTATCCTAAATAAAAGGATAAGAAGAAAAAATTATCAAAATTGGTCAAAAACTCGCGAAGTTACAAGTCTAAATATAGTATGAAACATTGCACCCAGGCATAACAATAATCTGAAAACTAAAGGGAAATACCTCAAACTTATTTTACTGTAATGAGACGGATGAGAAAATGAAATGAAAATGGCGGGAAAAAAAATTAAAAATGACCGGTTGGACAGGCGACCTTACTCCTTGTCACGTACAACCGGGCATTCGAAAACACGCTAGTTAACTCAATGACAGGCGCGCGTGCTAACCATTCAGCCACCCAACCCCCCTTTAAAATCAGACACGTGTAATATGTCATAGGAAAAATAACAAGAGGCTCACAAAAAATGGTAAATTAATGAGTTTAGGTCAAAAGGTTGAGCTACTGTTTTAGAGTATTTTTTTATGTTTTAAAGAGACACGTTAAGGGTTGTTCATACTTAAATGAAAGTTTAATTTTAAATAAGACCAATAAAATTAGGATTTAATAATGCCAGACTAATATTAAAATAAAGTTTTCAATTAAGAATAATTAATTATTGGTCTAATGCAATGAAATGCTTTGATTTGACGGATGAAGTTCCCAAAAAATAGTATGTTGACTTTACGAGAAAGACCTCTAAACATGCTCCAAATTGTAAAAATACGACTTTTTGGATTTTCAATCTCTTTTTTTCGCCTATCCCTGATATTTAAAATAAATGATACAATGATTTCACACAACAGGCTAGCTATTGGACTCTCTATTGACAAAAATTTCACAGCCCTCCCTTCATTATAACCGAAGTTATCGTGCCCTAAAGAATCAACAAATCAGCATGCCTATCTCTGCTTACCCTAGGCAGAAAATGCTCATCTTTGAACTCAATCATGACATTGACCTAGTGAACGTCTACACCAAGTTTGAACATTCTAGCTCAATTAGAAGGAGAGTTATTGTGTTTCAAAGTCTCGGCCCATCAAATTGCTACTACTTTTCATTTTCAATTCAAAATGGTGACCATCACGTGACAGAAATCAAAATTCTGCTCCCTACGATTTTTGGGCCATCCTTCAAGGATTCAGAAAATATAACTCCCGTGTCTGTAAGTGCAATATCGCAAAAGTTCTATTGTTTTTTCACGTTTCAAGATGGTGGCACTTCCTGTTCGATCGACAAACTCCATATTTTGTGTAGGAATCAGTAATTACTTGTCGAGTATCGAAATTTTTTTTTAGGTCATTCTGACCTATATTTCGACGATTTTTTTGAAAACTTTGATCCTTAATTTCACCAAGGGGAGATAATTTAGACAATTTCTAATTATATTTTTGAAGTCACATCGGTAAGATCTACTTGTATACTAAATTTCATGAAAATCGTACAACTTTTAAAGAAGTTGTCAAATTGGTCTAAACTTCCGGTTCGAAATCACAGCGACAAATTTTCGAAATTCGAAAATGTGAAACTGCAGATGAAAACGATTTTTTTCAAGGTATTCAAAGAAAAAAGAATTAGTAAAATCGGTCAAAAAATAACAAAGTTACGACTATGCATTGTCAGTTTTTTCGTTCGTAAAATTCGGTGATTTCGGATTCGTAAAACGTTTTGAAAATACATTTAATCAAGGTTCGCACCCCATTTTTTTTTGGGGGGGGGTAGGTCAAAATTTCAGAAAGATCCTATGGATAGATTCTGAGAAATCCGATTTGCAGAAAACACACAAAAAAAAATAATAATAACTAGACCTGCAAGCAGCACTGAACCGGCTTTCAGGAATCATACAGGAAGTTAATTATACCATAGCCGATCCATTGAGCTACCAAACTATACATTAGTTGTTTTGCTTCAGTGACACCCTCTATCATATGTAAAGGTAATATTTGCTGGCGAAAAGACCGGTCAAAATTGTAAATTATGGCAAAATTACGTCACTTCCGGTGCCGAAAGAAATTTTTATAGGTGAAAAATAAGTCGAAAATTCGCAACATACAAAATACAAACGTTTTTTTATAGACATCGGGCAATAAATAATTAACCTATAACCCATGAACTGAAATTAAGAAGGTAAAAAACTTAAAAGTGACACTCGGAAAATTGGTTATTATTCGACAAGGGAACATGCTAGAAGCCTTTTCTTGATATCAATATGATGGTATTGATTCAGTCTTACTGCCCATTAGAGTCAGACGTTATAAAGTTAAACGAATAATAAATATAAATCCCTTCAAAAAAATGTTTGTTTTGAAGGCTAAAAATACGTTTTTTGCAAAAATTACATTACTTCCGGTGATATTGAAAATGTTAACGTAGTTCACAGAAGTCATAAATGGCATAAGGCATCAAATGGTAAAAAAATTATAAAAATCGAATAATAATTGACACTTTTATAGACCAAAAACCTTGAAAAGTGACTTATAGAAGATCGCCTATTTCTCTGTAACCATACAAGTTAGAAACCATTTTGTGGTATCTGTATGGTCGTATGGCTTCATTCTATTCGTTGATGGGAATCAAATATCATAATTTTAAAAATATTATAAGGCAGATTCATTTGAATAAAATATTTGTTTTTTGGGTTAAAAAACAATTTGCCCAAATGACGTCATTTCCGGTCACAGTGAAAATGTAAAATTGGCTTGACCTAGTCCAAATTGGCATTAAGCATCAAATGGAAAACAATATTGCAAATCGAATAATAATTCACTCTTTTATAGGCAAAATAACGTGAAAAGTGATGCATGCAAAATTGCATATTTCTCGGCAACTGCTCATATTACAAACTAATTTGCGCATACATTCTCTTCGTCTGGATTATTGCTACGAGTATATGAAAATTACAAATAAATATTTCAAAATATGAAGACGCTGAATGAATTGTAAATAACTGAATTTTACACTTTATTTTACATTTTATTCGAAATTGCCCGAAAATGAAATTGAAATTAAAAAATCTGAGCTAAGGATTTTGTGCACCTTTCCAGGGTGCATCCTTTTAGTTATATCAGTTTTGAAAAAAAATAATATTTGCTTTCAAAAAGTGGTACTGAACGGTCAAAATTGTAGTTTTTGTTAATATTACGTCACTTCCGTTGCCGACACAAAAATTTCACCGTAACAAAAAAAATTGCAATTGGGACCACGGAGCATATGAACTTTGTTTTATACAAATCGAACAATAAATAGTTTTTCTGGTTACGAAAAACTAAATGAGCCGATGGCGGCTAACGCAAATTACCGAGACATTTTTTTTATCATTTCTGCTCAAGTAGGGTGATATTTTAACCCTGTGTAAAATACCATCAAAAAATATTCATAAATAAAAAAGGTTTTCGTAAAAAAAAAAAAACAATTTTCAAAATATCGGACATTTTTTCGACTACTTCCGGTTTTACGATCATTGTCGTGACAGCTTTACGAAGTTCTTTGGATACTTAACTTTCTGTACCAGAAGTGTCAGAAACATCCATTGAGTAGTTTTGGAAAAAAAGATAAATTAAAGAGCGTTTCCAAAAATTTAACGATTTTTCAATTTTTTTCAAAGTTTGAGGCCATTTTTGGACCTCTTATATTATTTCAATGCTTTTCATTTTGGATTCACTATATAGACAACCGATAGGACTTTGAGTAAGAAAAGTTTAAGAAAAATCTGCGGCGTTATTTTCGAGAAAAGGGCGTCTCAGAATGTTAAAAAATCGGAAAATACTAGATTTTTGGCATACAATTATTTATTTCCTTATCATCGAAATCGTATTATTTAGACACCATATGATGGTCCATTAATAGGGCTATCCAGCGACAATTTAGTTCTTTTGGTCCGCTATTACCTAAGGGAGAAATCAAGTTTTTCGCAAGTGCGACAATGTTTTTAACATTTTTTTTTCATTTTTTGAATACTTCCGGTATGGCTATTATTGTCGGAATAGTTTTAATAGCCGGTTGGGCACTAAAATAGCCACAGGGCTCTGTAATGACATATTACATTATCTGATCAGATAAAATGCCCCTGAGAAATCCTATGTTCAAAAGTGCCAAAAATGCAAAAAAATGAAAATATCGAAAATTAAATTTCAAAAACTACATACATATTATACATCGTTAGAATCGTAATTAGGTCAGCTACCTGAATATACAATCTTTTTTTGAAAATCTCTTAAAATAAAAAAAAAGTAGAGCATTTTCCAAAATTTCACGATTTTTCGATTTTCAGTCCGTTATTTCACCTATTCCAGATATTTCAAAGTCTTATTGGATGGCTTCATGCAAAAAACCTCCGAAAGGACTCTCGATAGAAAAAATTAAAAAAAAAGTTGCGGTTAAGTTTTCGAGATACAGGCGTCCAAAAATGCTAAAAATCAGAAAATACTTGATTTTCAGCGTGCCATATTTTGCTTCCTGCTAATCGTATCCTTACGAATTGGGTATCATTCAGTGGTCCAATCAGCGCCCGACCAAATGATACCTTAATTCGTTTAATCCGTTGATATCGGACGGAGAAATCGTGTTTTTACCCAAAACACCCATTTTTCACTTTTTTTTCAAAATATCGCATATTATTTCGACTACTTCCGGTTTACGGATTGTTATTGAAATTGCTTTAAACGGTGGTTTGACCATATTACTTCATGTTCCAGGAATTTCAGAAACGTCGATCTGGCCGTAAAACGAAACTTAAGCTCACAAAATGTGAAGAAAATTCGAAAAAAATCGAAAAAAAAAGGGCGATAACTCTGAATGAAACTTATATTATTGGAACCGGATTGCCTTCAGGTATCCAAAAATGTAGGTCAAATTTTAAAATTTTGAAAAATAACAAAAAATGTGTCTTAAACAACATATTTTCATTTTTCGAACGCTAGAAGTCAGCGGCGAAGTTTCGAAATTGCAAAATTTTCAACTGCTATCGTCCGAGAAAAGACTCAGGGTTTCCAAAAATGTAATTTGTATGAAAATAGATACAGAATTGACGAATCTACGGCCGTTTTTTAAATATTTGGCACCGCACGAAATTCGGCCACTTCCGGTCTGCGCAGAAGTTTCAAATACAGTGGAAGGGATAGCCACCATATGGTTTCCTGATAGAAAATTATGTCCCAGATCTGTATCTGTTACAGACACTGAGAAATAGGCTCCCCCGAAAAATAAAATAATAATAATAAACTAGACCTGCAAGCAGCACTGAACCGGCTTTCAGGAATCTTACAGGAAGTTTATTATACCATAGCCAACCCATTGAGCTACCGAACTATACTTTAGTTGTTTTGCTTCAGTGACACCCTCTATCATATGTAAAAGTAATATTTGCTGGCGAAAAGACCGGTCAAAATTGTAAATTATGGTAAAATTACGTCACTTCCGCCACCGAAAAAATTTTTATAGGTGAAAAATAAGTCGAAAATTTGCAACATACAAAATTTGTTTAATACATATCGCGCAATGAAAAATTAACCTATAACCCATAAACTGAAATTAAGAAGGTAAAATAATTAAAAGTGACCCTTGGAAATTGGCTATTATTCGACAAGGGAACATGCTAGAAGCCTTTTCTTGATATCATTATGATGGTATTGATTCAATCTTACTGCCCATTAGAGTCAGACGTTATAAAGTTAAACAAATAATAAATATAAATCCCTTCAAAAAAATGTTTGTTTTGAAGGCTAAAAATACGTTTTTTGCAAAAATTACATTACTTCCGGTGATATTGAAAATGTTAACTTAGTTGATAGAAGTCATAAATGGCATAAGGCATCAAAATGGTAAAAAAATTATAAAAATCGAATAATAAATGACACTTTTATAGACCAAAAACCTTGAAAAGTGACTTATAGAAGATCGCCTATTTAGGAGATAAACACTTCCTGTTTCGCATTTAGAGGGGTGTTATTGTCCAATAGACATGTCCTGAGATCATTAGGACCCGAGACGCGTAGCGTCGAAGGTTCTAATGTAAAATCTCAGGACCTGTCTATTGGACAATAACACCCCTCTGAATGCGAAACAGTAAGTGATTATCGACATTGTAGCATGCTTTTTTAGGATTTTAAAAGACATTACTAAAACAGAAGGGTGTTATTGTCCAATAGACAGTGTCTAATTGACCAATCAAAACGCAGCTTTTACCCTAAAGCATGTTACAATCCTCTGTAACCGTACAAGTTAGAAACCATTTTGTGGTATCTGTATGGTCGTATGGTTTCATTCTATTCGTTGATGGGAATCAAATATCATAATTTTAAAAATATTATAAGGCAGACTCATTTGAATAAAATATTTGTTTTTTTAGGTTAAAAATTCAGTTTTTGCAGAAATGACGTCATTTCCGGTCACAGTGAAAATGTAAAATTGGCTTGACCTAGTCCACATTGACATTAGGCATCAAATGGAAAAAAAATATTGCAAATCGAATAATAATTCACTCTTTTATAGGCAAAATAACGTGAAAAGTGATGCATGCAAAATTGCATATTGCTCGGCAACTGCTCATATTACAAACTAATTTTCGCATACATTCTCTTCGTCTGGATTATTGCTACGAGTTTATGAAAATCACAAATAAATATTTCAAAATATGAAGACGCTGAATGAATTGTAAATAATTGAATTTTACACTTTATTTTACATTTTATTCGAAATTGCCCGAAAATGAAATTGAAATTCAAAAAATCTGAGCTAACCGAACTGTTAGAATTGTAGTTTTTGTTAATATTACGTCACTTCCGTTGCCGACAGAAAAATTTCACCGTAACAAAAAAAATTGCAATTGGGACCACGGAGCATATGAACTTTGTTTTAGACAAATCGAACAATAAATAGTTTTTCTGGTTACGAAAAACTAAATGAGCCGATGGCGGCTAACGCAAATTACCGAGACATTTTTTTCATCATTTCTGCTCAAGTAGGATGATATTTTAACCATGTGTAAAATACCATCAAAAAATATTCATAAATAAAAAAGGTTTTCGTAAAAAAAAAAATATTTTTTCAAAATATCGGACATTTTTTCGACTACTTCCGGTTTTACGATCATTGTCGTGACAGCTTTACGAAGTTCTTTGGATACTTAACTTTCTGTACCAGAAGTGTCAGAAACATCCATTGAGTAGTTTTGGATAAAAAGATAAATTAAAGAGCGTTTCCAAATATTTAACGATTTTTCAATTTTTTTCAAAGTTTGAGGCCATTTTTGGACCTCTTATATTATTTCAATGCTTTTCATTTTGGATTCACTATATAGACAACCGATAGGACTTTGAGTAAGAAAAGTTTAAGAAAAATCTGCGGCGTTATTTTCGAGAAAAGGGCGTCTCAGAATGTTAAAAAATCGGAAAATACTAGATTTTTGGCATACAATAATTTATTTACTAATCATCGAAATCGTATTATTTAGACACCATATGATGGTCCATTAATAGGGCTATCCAGCGACACTTTAGTTCTTTTGGTCCGCTATTACCTAAGGGAGAAATCAAGTTTTTCGCAAGTGCGACAATGTTTTTAACATTATTTTTTCATTTTTTGAATACTTCCGGTATGGCTATTATTGTCGGAATAGTTTTAATAGGCGGTTTGGGCACTAAAATAGCCACAGGGCTCTGTAATGACATATTACATTATCTGATCAGATAAAATGCCCCTGAGAAATCCTATGTTCAAAAGTGCCAAAAATGCAAAAAAATTAAAATATCGAAAATTAAATTTCAAAAACTACATACATATTATACATCGTTAGAATCGTAATTAGGTCAGCTATCTGAATATACAATCTTTTTTTGAAAATCTCTTAAAATAAAAAAAAAGTAGAGCATTTTCCAAAATTTCACGATTTTTCGACTTTTTTCGATTTTCAGTCCGTTATTTCACCTATTCCAGATATTTCAAAGTCTTATTGGATGGCTTCATGCAAAAAACCTCCGAAAGGACTCTCGATAGAAAGAATTAAAAAAAAAGTTGCGGTTAAGTTTTCGAGATACAGGCGTCCAAAAATGCTAAAAATCAGAAAATACTTGATTTTCAGCGTGCCATATTTTGCTTCCTGCTAATCGTATCCTTACGAATTGGGTATCATTCAGTGGTCCAATCAGCGCCCGACCAAATGATACCTTAATTCGTTTAATCCGTTGATATCGGACGGAGAAATCGTGTTTTTACCCAAAACACCCAGTTTTCACTTTTTTTTCAAAATATCGCATATTATTTCGACTACTTCCGGTTTACGGATTGTTGTTGAAATTGCTTTAAACGGTGGTTTGACCATATTACTTCATGTTCCAGGAATTTCAGAAGCGTCGATCTGGCCGTAAAACGAAACTTAAGCTCACAAAATGTGAAGAAAATTCGAAAAAAATCGAAAAATAAAGGGCGATAACTCTGAATGAAACTTATATTACTGGAACCGGATTGCCTTCAGGTATCCAAAAATGTAGGTCAAATTTTAAAATTTTGAAAAATAACAAAAAATGTGTCTTAAACAACATATTTTCATTTTTCGAACGCTAGAAGTCAGCGGCGAAGTTTCGAAATTGCAAAATTTTCAACTGCTATCGTCCGAGAAAAGACTCAGGGTTTCCAAAAATGTAATTTGTATGAAAATAGATACAGAATTGACGAATCTACGGCCGTTTTTTAATTTTTTGGCACCGCACGAAATTCGGCCACTTCCGGTCTGCGCAGAAGTTTCAAATACAGTGGAAGGGATAGCCACCATATGGTTTCCTGATAGAAAATTATGTCCCAGATCTGTATCTGTTACAGACACTGAGAAATAGGCTCCCCCGAAAAATAAAATAATAATAATAAACTAGACCTGCAAGCAGCACTGAACCGGCTTTCAGGAATCATACAGGAAGTTCATTATACCATAGCCGATCCATTGAGCTACCAAACTATACTTTAATTGTTTTGCTTCAGTGACACCTTCTATCATATGTAAAAGTAATATTTGCTGGCGAAAAGACCGGTCAAAATTGTAAATTATGGCAAAATTACGTCACTTCCGGTGCCGAAAGAAATTTTTATAGGTGAAAAATAAGTCGAAAATTCCCAACATACAAAATACAAACTTTGTTTTATACATATCGGGCAATAAATAATCAACCTATAACCCATAAACTGAAATTAAGAAGGTATAAAACTTAAAAGTGACCCTGGGAAAATTGGCTATTATTCGACAAGGGAACATGCTAGAAGCCTTTTCTTGATATCAACATGATGGTATTGATTCAATCTTACTGCCCATTAGAGTCAGACGTTATAAAGTTAAACGAATAATAAATATAAATCCCTTCAAATAAATGTTTGTTTTGAAGGCTAAAAATACGTTTTTTGCAAAAATTACATTACTTTCGGAGATATTGAAAATGTTAATTTAGTTCATAGAAGTCATAAATGGCATAAGGCATCAAATGGTAAAAACATGATAAAAATCGAATAATAATTGACACTTTTATAGACCAAAAACCTTGAAAAGTGACTTATAAAAGATCGCCTATTTCTCTGTAACCGTACAAGTTAGAAACCATTTTGTGGTATCCGTATGGTCGTATGGCTTAATTCTATTCGTTGATGGGAATCAAATATCATAATTTTAAAAATATTATAAGGCAGACTCATTTGAATAAAATATTTTTTTTTAAGTTAAAAATACAGTTTTTGCCCAAATGACGTCATTTCCGGTCACAGTGTAAATGTAAAATTGGCTTGACCTAGTCCAAATTGGCATTAAGCATCAAATGGAAAAAAAATATTGCAAATCGAATAATAATTCACTCTTTTATAGGCAAAATAACGTGAAAAGTGATGCATGCAAAATTGCATATTTCTCGGCAACTGCTCATATTACAAACTAATTTGCGCATACATTCTCTTCGTCTGGATTATTGCTACGAGTTTATGAAAATTACAAATAAATATTTCAAAATATGAAGACGCTGAATGAATTGTAAATAACTGAATTTTACACTTTATTTTACATTTTATTCGAAATTGCCCGAAAATGAAATTGAAATTAAAAAATCTGAGCTAAGGATTTTGTGCACCTTTGCAGGGTGCATCCTTTTAGTTATATCAGTTTTGAAAAAAAATAATATTTGCTTTTAAAAAGTGGTACTGAACGATCAAAATTGTAGTTTTTGTTAATATTACGTCACTTCCGTTGTCGACAGAAAAATTTCACCGTAACAAAAAAAAATACAATTGGGACCACGGAGCGTATGAACTTTGTTTTATACAAATCGAATAATAAATAATTTTTCTGGGTACGAAAAACTAAATTAGCCGATGGCGGCTAACGCAAATTACCGAGACAATTTTTTTTCTCATTTCTGCTCAAGTAGGATGATATTTTTAACCCTGTGTAAAATATCATCAAAACATATTCATAAATAAAAAAGGTTTTCGTTAAAAAAATTAATTTTTTTCAAAATATCGGACATTTTTTCGACTACTTCCGGTTTTACGATCGTTGTAGTGATAGCTTTACGAAGTTCTTTGGATAATTAACTTTCTGTACCAGAAGTGTCAGAAACATCCATTGAGTAGTTTTGGAAAAAAAGATAAATTAAAGAGCGTTTCCAAAAATTTAACGATTTTTCAATTTTTTTCAAAGTTTGAGGCCATTTTTGGACCATTTATATTATTTCAATGCATTTCATTTTGGATTCACTATATAGACAACCGATAGGACTTTGAGTAAGAAAAGTTTGAGAAAAATCTGCGGCGTCGTTTTCGAGAAAAGGGCGTCCCAGAATGTTAAAAAATCGGAAAATAATATATTTTTGGCATACAATAATTTATTTCCTTACCACCGAAATCGTATTATTTAGATACCATATGATGGTCCATTAATAGGGCTATCCAGCGACACTTTAGTTCTTTTGGTCCGCTATTACCTAAGGGAGAAATCAAGTTTCTCGCAACTGCGACAATGGTTTTAACCTTTTTTTTTCATTTTTTGAATACTTCCGGTATGGTTATTATTGTCGGAATAGTTTTAATAGCCGGTTTGGGCACTAAAATAGCCACGGGGCTCTGTAATGATATATTACATTATCTGATCAGATAAAATGCTTCTGAGAAATCCTATGTTCAAAAGTGCCAAAAATGCAAAAAAATTAAAATATCGAAAATTAAATTTCAATAACTACATACATATTATACATCATTAGAATCGTAATTAGGTCAGCTATCTGAATATACAACCTTTTTTTGAAAATCTCTTAAAATAAAAAAATAGTAGAGCATTTTCCAAAATTTTACGATTTTTCGACTTTTTTTGATTTTCAGTCCCTTTTTTATCATATTCCAGACATTTCAAAGTCTTATTGGATGGCATAATTCACAAGACTATCGAATGGACTCTCGATAGAGAAAGTTAAAAAAAAAGTTGCGGTTAAGTTTTCGAGATACAGGCGTCCAAAAACGCTCCAAATCAGAAAATACTTGATTTTCAGCGTGCCATATTTTGCTTCCTGCTCGTCGTATCCGTACAAATTGGGTATCATACGATAGCACAATACTAGTACAGTCCAATGGTACCCTAATTTGTTTAATCCATTGATATCGGACGGAGAAGTCGCGTTTTTCCCCAAAATACCCATTTTTTGCATTTTTTTCAAAATATCGGACATTATTTCGACCACTTCCGGTGTACAGATTATTGTTGAAATTGCTTTATTCCTTGCAATGGTCATTTGGCTTCATGCCTCAGAAATTTCAGAAACGTCAATTCGGCCATAAAACGAAACCCGAGCTCGCAAAATAGGTAGAAAATTCGAAAAAAATCGAAAAATAAAGGGCGATAACTCTGAATGAAACTTATATTACTGGAATCGGATGGACTTCAGGTATCCAAAAATGTAGGTCAAATTTCAAAATTTTGAAAAATAACAAAAATTGTCTGTCAAACAACATTTTTCATTTTTCGATCGCAAGAAGTCAGCGATGAAGTTTCGAAATATCGAAATTTTCAACTGCTATCGTCCGAGAAAAGACTCAGGGTTTCCGAAAATGTCATTTGTATGAAAATAGGTACAGAATTGACGAATCTACGGCCGTTTTTTGATTTTTTGACACCGCACGAAATTCGACCACTTCCGGTCTGCGCAGAAGTTTCAAATATAGTTTATCAAGTAGCCAACACATGGTTTCCCGATAGAGAATTAGGTCCCAGATCGGTATCTGTTACAGGCACTGAGAAATAGGCTCCGGCGAAAAAAAAAATAATAATAATAAATAATAATTTTAGTAATCACAATAGGCTTTCAGACGAAAGTCTGAAAGCCTAATAATAATTTTAGTAATCACAATAGGCTTTCAGACGAAAGTCTGAAAGCCTAACTAGACTTGCTTGCAAGGCTGAAGGCTTTCACCTTACCCAAGGCACCACACATTTCCTACCACTCACCCCTTAAAACACATACACACACACACACTTAAACAACTCAGACATTGACACTTTCTGTGCATGCGCATTACGATAGAAGGAAAGTGAAAAATATAGTTGAACAATTATGAACTTGGATCGGTAGAATCCTACAGACGCCAGAAATCTAAATACGCAATCAAAAACGCAAAAATTCTAAAAAAATTTACAATTTTAGTACATTTTCAAATTTTCAGGAAAAAAAAGAGAACTGCGTGGTATTGCAATTCGACCTATATCGCATCCGCAATATCCCCGGCTCTACAGAGATATATCTTTTTCGAAAATCGGTTGGAAATTGAAATTATTAGGACCTATTTTCATTTATGCACGTTAAAGATTTACTTCACTTCAGGTTTGTTCAGAACTTTCGCAATAGTTCTAAGTACTTACTGCTTAAAACATAGGAAAAATCATTATTCAGAACTCTATCTGCTTTAGTTTCAGAGATCTACACGAGAATTAAAAAAAACAGTTTTTCGAATGGGACAAAAAAAAAGATCGTGTAAGATCATAACCAGATCATAACCAAAACCAAGAATCATACCTTTCAACATCAAGTTTTCAACATTTGTCCAGAGGGGTGCCTTCTTTATAAATAGTTTCAGTAAATAGCGTCATTTTCGCTGGTATCATATGATGGCGTCATGTAGACAAAAAATCTTGGATAATAATTTCAGGAGTAACTGTTATTGACTAAAATGAATTATTTTCACTATAGAAGCAGCATTACCAGATATCGGTTACCAGTAAAACACCTTTTTTACTGTCAAGGAAAAAGAGAACGACGTGGTATCTCAATTCGATCGTTATCGCATCAGCAATATCCCCCGCAGTACAAAAATATAACTTTTTCGAAAATCGGTTGGGAATTGACATAATTAGGACCGATTTTCATTCGCGCACGTTAAAGATTTACATCACTTCCGGTCTGTTCACAACTTTCGCAATAGATCTAAGTACTACATGTTTAAAACATAGAAAAAAAACAATATTCAGAATTTTATCAGTTTTAGTTTCAGAAATCTAAACGACTACAGAAAAAAAAATAGTTTTCCGAATGAGACAAAAAAAAAAATATCTTAAGTATCAGGTAATGACCAAAACCCCAAATCGCACCTTTCAACATTAATTTTTCAACATTGTAATTGAGGGGTACTTTATTCATAAATGGCTTCAACAGAGAGCTTCATTTTCACTGGTATCAAATGATGACGTCATGTAAACATAAAACCTGGGATATTAATTTCAGGAGTCGCCGTTAATTACTAATATGAATTATTTTCATTCTAGAAGCACCAATACCAGATATTGGTTACCATTCAAACACCCTTTGTTCAAATATTGCCAGTTTTAAAAAAAGCTCTCTATATATGCTTTATACGTATGCAAAACGTTCCATTTATAACCAATTCGGACTTTTGTCGATGTCACACCAATGTGTTACACGGAACTTTGGAATCGCGTTCAGGTCAGCTACTCAAATATGTAACTGGTTCAAAACTAAATTGAATATTCAATGAAATATCGACAATATTCTGATTTCGTGCACGTTAATGATTTGACGTCACTAACATATAAAAATTTATCTTTAGTTAGAGATAGGGCCCAAGCTCAAACTACATCATGCTTTCATGCGTTCAAAAAATGATTTTATATTCAATGAAATATCGCCAATTTTCGGATTTCGTGCACGTTAAAGATTTGACGTCACCAACATATAAAATTTGATATTTATTAGAAACAGAGTCCATGCTTTAACTGCATTAAACTTTCTACGACCGGTGCAATATTCGTACTTCTGCACGATACTACTGCAAGATACAACTGCAACCTCTTAAAAATTGGATTTGCTTATAAACAGCGCGGGCCGTCGATTTGTGTCGAGATGATTACGGTTATGAGGTAATTTTGACAAAGAAGAAACAATATTAATTCAAAGACTAATTATTACACACAGAAATCAATTATTTCTGTTACAGGGTCACTAAACCCATATTTTGAATATAAGTAAACACTCAAAGTTGAAATACTTTTAGCTCAAATATCGTCACTGTGATAGAAATGGTGAATTTTGAATATGCTCTAAACGTTGGTAAAACGTACAGATTGTATCAACTCTTACTTCATGTTTCGCTTAACAATGAAAGATGATGTTTTCAATTTTCGATCCCTTTGTTCTCATACTTCTGATATTTCTAACTGTTGCGCAATGGTTTCATACCTAAGACTACCGATAAAACTCTGTGAGATAAAGGGGGAATTTTGAATATGCTCTAAACGTTGGTAAAACGTACAGATTGTATCAACTCTTACTGCATGTTTCGCTTAACAATGAAAGGTGACGTTTTCAGTTTTCGATCTCTTTGTTCTCATACTCCTGATATTTCTAAATGTTGCGCAATAGTTTCATACCTAAGACTACCGATAAAACTCTCTAGAAGAAGTTTCAAAAAAAAAATTACGTTGACTTTTCGAGAAAAAGACGTCTAAAAATGCTCCAAAAGGTAAAAATACGACGTTTTGGATTTTCAATCTCGTTTTTCGACTACTCATGACATTTAGAGAAATTGTACAATGGTTTCACACAATACACCACCTATTAGACTCTCGACTGAGAAAGTTTTTAAAAAATCGTAGGCGGCGTTTTCGAGAAACATGCGTTTAAAATTGCTCGAAATCGTAAAAAACCTTACTTTTCAAAGTCCTATAACTTTTTCAATTTTTGATAGAAACTTGTCGCTGTAGTAACATCGGATAGACAATTCAATAGGCCATTAAATGATATAAAACATTATTTAACTGGCAAAAAGACAATGAATACATCGCATTTTCCGCACAGACACCCATTTTTCTGAATTTTGCCAAAGTTCAGATACCTTTCTTGACTACTTCCGGTGATTAGAGGATTTTCATTTATAGTTTAAGGAACAATTCAGACATCTCTGTTCATCTTACCAAAGTTTCAGAAAAATCGTTGAGTGGTTTTAAAAAAATAAGCCTTACCGTTTTTGACCAAAATGCGAAAAAAAGTGAAAAATCAAAGTTAACATTTCAGAACAAAACTTATATTGTTGGAATCGGTTTGAGGTCAGCTATCCAAAAATATAAGTCAAATTTCAAAATTCTAAAAAATAACAAATTTATGAAATTTTCCAATTTTCACCAAAAAAATGAAAAACGACAAAGTTTCAAAATTCAACGATTTTGAACTGCTGTCTTCTCGCCAATGTTTCCGGGTATCCAAAAATATAACTTTTTAAAAAATCGATTAAGAACTAAAAGACTTATGGCCGATTTTTAAATTTCGTGCACGTTACAGATTCTACTAAAGCGGGATATTTTGGTAATTTCGTTTTACATTCAAGCACTAATACATGAAACAGTTAATTTATTTCCAGAGTTTCATAGCATTCGTTCAAATAGTTTCTGAGATTTAGGCTGCCCCATTTGAGTTAAACGTATAACGCGTTTTGTAATTGGTTTGGGGGGAAAACCAATTACCTACTAGACTTGCTTGCAAGGCTGAAGGCTTTCACCTTACCCAAGGCAGCACAAAATGCCTACCACTCACCCCTTAAAACACACACACACACACACACACACAATTAAACAACTCAGACATTGACACTTTCTGTGCATGCGCATTACGATAGAAGGAAAGTGAAAAATATAGTTGAACAACTATGAACTTGGATCGGTAGAATCCTACAGGCGCCAGAAATCTAAATACGCAATCAAAAACGCAAAAATTCTTAAAAAAAAAATTACAATTTTAGTACATTTTCAAATTTTCAGGAAAAAAAGAGAACTGCGTGGTATTGCAATTCGACCTATATCTCATCCGCAATATTCCCGGCTCTACAAAAATATAACTTTTTCGAAAATCGGTTGGGAATTGAGATTATTAGGACCTATTTTCATTTATGCACGTTAAAGATTTACTTCACTTCAGGTCTGTTCAGAACTTTCGCAATACTTCCAAGTACTTACTGCTTAAAACATAGGAAAAATCATTATTCAGAACTCTATCTGCTTTACTTTCAGAGATCTACACGAGAATAAAAAAAAAAACAGTTTTCCAAATGAGACCAAAAAAAAAATCGTGTCAGATAATAACCAAAACCAGGAATCATACCTTTCAACATAAACTTTTCAACATTTGTCCAGAGGGGTGCCTTCCTTATAAATAGCTTCAGTAAATAGCGTCATTTTCGCTGGTATCAAATGATGACGTCACGTAGACAAAAACCTGGGATAAGAATTTCCGGAGTAACTGTTATTGACTAAAATAAATTTTCATCCTAGGAGCAGCATTACCAGATATTGGTTACCAGTAAAACACCTTTAGTTCAAATATTGCCTCTTTCAAAAAAAGCTCTCTATATAATGCTTTATACGTAGGCAAAACGTTCCGATTATGACCAACTCGGACTGTTGCCAATGTCACACCAATGTGTACACGGGACTTTGGAATCACGTCCATATCAACTAATCAAATATGCAACTGGTTCAAAAATTGACTTAATATTCGATGAAATATCTACAATTTTCTGATTTCGTGCACGTTAAAGATTTGACGTCACTACATGTAACATATAAAAATTTAATATTTATTACAGATAGAGTCCATGCTCAAACTGGTTATCTCAACTGAGAACGACATGGTTATCTCAATTCGACCTTTATCAAATCCGCAATATCCCCGGCTGTACAAAAATATATTTTTTTCGAAAATCGGTTGGGAATTGACATAATTAGAACCGATTTTCATTCGTGCACGTTAAAGGTTTACATCACTTCCGGTCTGGTTCACAACTTTCGCAATAGTTCTAAGTACTAAATGTTTAAAATATGGGAAAAATCAATATTCAAAACTCTATCTGTTTTAGTTTCAGAGATCTACACGAGAATAAAAAAAAAACGAGTTTTCCAATTGGGACAAAAAAGTATCGTAAGTGTCAAATAATAACCAAAACCCAGAATCATACATTCAACATTAATTTTTCAGCATTTATACGGAGGAGTGCCTTCCTTATAAATAGCTTCAACAGAGAGGTTTATTTTCACTGGTATCAAATGATGACGTCACGGAGACAAAAATCCTGCGATATTAATTTCAGGGGTTAACTATTATTTACTAAAACCAATTATTGTCACTCTAGAAGCACCAGTAACAGATATTGGTTACTATTAAAACACACTTTGTTCAAATATTGCCACTTTTTAAAAAATCTCTCTATATATGCTTTATACGTATGCAAAACGTTCCAATTATGACCAATTCGGACTTTTGTCGATGTCACACCAATGTGTACACGGGACTTCGGAATCGCGTTTTCATGTCAGCTACTCAAATATGTAACTGGGTCAAAAATTGATTTTATATTCAATGAAATATCGCCAATTTTCGGATTTCGTGCACGTTAAAGATTTGACGTCACCAACATATAAAATTTTATCTTTAATCAGAGATAGGGCCCAATCTCAAACTACATCATGCCTTCTATCACAGGTGCAATATTCGTACTTCTGCACGATACTACTGCAAGATACAATTGCAAACTATTGATAATTGTATTTCCTTTTAAACAGCGCGAGCCGTCGATTTGTGTCGAGATGATTACGGTTATGAGGTAATTTTGACAAAGAAGAAACAATATTAATTCAAAGACTAATTATTACACACAGAAATCAATTATTTCTGTTACAGGGTCACTAAACCCATATTTTGAATATAAGTCAACACTCAAAGTTGAAATACTTTTAGCTCAAATATCGTCACTGTGAGAGAAATGGGGAATTTTGAATATGCTCTAAACGTTGGTAAAACGTACAGATTGTATCAACTCTTACTGCATGTTTCGCTTAACAATGAAAGGTGACGTTTTCAATTTTCGATCCTTTTGTTCTCATACTCCTGATATTTCCAACTGTTGCGCAATGGTTTCATACCTAAGACCACCGATAAAACTCTCTGTAGAAGAAGTTCAAAAAAAAAAATTACGTTGACTTTTCGAGAAAAAGACGTCTAAAAATGCTCCAAATGGTAAAAATACGACGTTTTGGATTTTCAATCTCGTTTTTCGACTACTCATGACATTTAGAGAAATTGTACAATGGTTTCACACAATACACCACCTATAAGACTCTCGAATGAGAAAGTTTTAAAAAAATCGTAGGCGGCTTTTCCGAGAAACATGCGTTTAAAATTGCTCGAAATCGTAAAAAACCTTACTTTTCAAAGTCCTATAACTTTTTAAGTTTGAAAAAGAAACTTGTCGCTGTGGTACCATCTTGTAGATATTTTATGTGGCTATCAAATGACGTTGTACTTTAGCTACTCAGTAAACAGCCAATTGAAACATCGCACTTTGCGCACAGGCACCCATTTTTCAGAATTTTGTCAAAGTTTGGATACATTTATTGACCACTTCCGGTGATTATAGCATTTTCATCCATAGTCTAAGGACTGGAGAAGACTCCCGACTTCATATTCCTGAAGTTTCAGAAAAATCGTAGGCGTCGTTTTAAAAAAATAAGAACTCTACGATTTGACCAAAATGCGTAAAAAAGTGAAAAATCAAGGTTAATATTTCAGAACAAAACTTATATTGTTGGAATCGGATTGATGTCAGCTATCCAAAAATATAAGTTATATTTCTAAATTCCCAAAAATAACAATTTTAGAAAATTTTGAAAATTTTCCATTTTTCACCCAAAAATTGAAAGCGACAAAGTTTCCAAATTCTACGTATTTGAACTGCTGTCTTCTAGGAAATGTCTCCAGCTAACCAAAAATGTAAATTTTAAAAAAATCGGTTGAGAATTAGCAGAATTATGGTAGATTTTCAATTTGCGTGCACGCTAAAGATTTGACGCATTTCCGCTATGCGCACAAATTTCGTTTTACATTTAAGCACTAACCACCACCCAGTTTCCAGAGTGAAAATCAAATTTCAGACCTCTATCCCTTATAGTTTCTGAGATCTAGCTTCCCCCAATAAAAAAAAAATAATAATAATAATCTTAGTAATAACAATAGTCTTTCACCATTGAAAAATGGTGAAAGCCTAACTAGACTTGCTTGCAAGGCTGAAGGCTTTCACCTTACCGAAGGCAGCAAAAATTGCCTACAACTCACCCCTTAAAACACACACACACACACGCTTAAACAACTCAGACATGACACTTTCTGTGCATGCGCATTACGATAGAAGGAAAGTGAAAAATATAGTTGAACAATTATGAACATGGATTGGTAGAATCCTACAGACGCCAGAAATCGAAATACTCAATCAAAAACTCAAAAATTCTAAAAAAAATTACAAGTTCAGTACATTTTCAAATTGTTAGGAAAAAAAGAGAACTGCGTGGTATTGCAATTCGACCTATATCGCATCCGCAATATCCCCGGCTCTACAAAAATATAACTTTTTCGAATTCTATCAATTTTAGTTTCAGAAATCTAAACGACTACAGAAAAAAAAAACAGTTTTCCGAATGAGACAAAAAAATTTTACCTTAAGTATCAGGTAATAATATCGCACCTTTCAACATTAATTTTTCAACATTGTAATTGAGGGGTACTATATTTATAAATGGCTTCAACAGAGAGCTTCATTTTCACTGGTATCAAATGATGACGTCATGCAGACATAAAACCTGGGATATTAATTTCAGGAGTAACTGTTAATTACTAAAATGAATTATTTTCATTCTAGAAGCACCAATGCAAGATATTGGTTACCATTCAAACACCCTTTGTTCAAATATTGCCAGTTTTAAAAAAAGCTCTCTATATATGCTTTATACGTATGCAAAACGTTCCATTTATAACCAATTCGGGCTTTTGTCGATGTCACACCAATGTGTTACACGGAACTTTGGAATCGCGTTCAGGCCAGCTACTCAAATATGTAACTGGTTCAAAACTAAATTGAATATTCAATGAAATATCGACAATATTTTGATTTCGTGCACGTTAATGATTTGACGTCACTAACATATAAAAATTTATCGTTAATTAGAGATAGGGCCCAAACTCAAACTACATCATGCTTTCTATCACAGGTGCAATATTCGTACTTCTGCACGATACTACTGCAAGATACAACTGCAACCTATAGATAATTAGATTTCCTTATAAACAGCGCGAGCCGTCGATTTGTGTCGAGATGATTACGGTTATGAGGTAATTTTAACAAAGAAGAAACAATATTAATTCAAAGACTAATTATTACACACAGAAATCAATTATTTCTGTTACAGGGTCACTAAACCCATATTTTGAATATAAGTAAACACTCAAAGTTGAAATACTTTTAGCTCAAATATCGTCACTGTGATAGAAATGGGGAATTTGAAAATGCTCTAAACGTTGGTAAAACGTACAGATTGTATCAACTCTTACTGAAGGTTTCGCTTAACAATGAAAGATGATGTTTTCAATTTTCGATCCCTTTGTTCTCATACTCCTGATATTTCTAACTGTTGCGCAATGGTTTCATACCTATGACTACCGATAAAACTCTGATTTCGTGCACGTTAATGATTTGACGTCACTAACATATAAAAAATTATCTTTAATTAGAGATAGGGCCCAAGCTCAAACTACATCATGCTTTCTATCACAGGTGCAATATTCGTACTTCTGCACGATACTACTGCAAGATACAACTGCAACCTATGGATAATTGGATTTCCTTATAAACAGCGGGAGCCGTCGATTTGTGTCGAGATGATTACGGTTGAGAGATAATTTTGACAAAGAAGAAACAATATTAATTCAAAGACTAATTATTACACACAGGAATCAATTATTTCTGTTACAGGGTCACTAAACCCATATTTTGAATATAAGTAAACACTCAAAGTTGAAATACTTTTAGCTCAAATGTCGTCACTGTGAGAGAAATGGGGAATTTTGAATAGGCTCTAAACGTTGGTAAAACGTACAGATTGTATCAACTCTTACTGCATGTTTCGCTTAACAATGAAAGGTGACGTTTTCAGTTTTCGATTCCTTTGTTCTCATACTCCTGATATTTCTAAATGTTGCGCAATAGTTTCATACCTAAGACTACCGATCAAACTCTCTGTAGAAGAAGTTCCCAAAAAAAATTACGTTGACTTTTCGAGAAAAAGACGTCTAAAAATGCTCCAAATGGTAAAAATACGACGTTTTGGATTTTCAATCTCGTTTTTCGACTACTCATGACATTTAGAGAAATTGTACAATGGTTTCACACAATACACCACCCATTAGACTCTCGACTGAGAAAGTTTTAAAAAAATCGTAGGCGGCGTTTCCGAGAAACATGCGTTTAAAATTGCTCGAAATCGTAAAAAACCTTACTTTTCAAAGTCCTATAACTTTTTCAATTTATGATAGAAACTTGTCGCTGTGGTACCATCTTGTAGATATTTTACGTGGCTATCAAATGACGTTGTACTTTAACTACTCAGTAAACAGCCAATTAAAACATCGCATTTTCCGCACAAACACCCATTTTTTAGAATTTTGTCAAAGTTTGGATACTTTTCTTGACTACTTCCGGTGATTAGAGGATTTTCATTCATAGACTAAGGACTGGAGACGACTCTTGACTTCATATGCCTGAAGTTTCAGAAAAATCGTAGGTGCCGTTTTAAAAAAATAAGAACTCTACGATTTGACCAAAATGCGTAAAAAAGTGAAAAATCAAAGTTAAAATTTCAGAACAAAACCTATATTGTTGGAATCGGATTAATGTCAGCTATCCAAAAATATAAGTCATATTTAAAAATTCCTAAAAATAACAATTTTAGAAAATTTTGAAAATTTTCCATTTTTCACCAAAAAAATGAGAGCGACAAAGTTTCTAAACTCGATGTTTTTGAACTGCCATCTACTCAGAAATGTTTTCAGCTATCCAAAAATGTAAATATCGGAAAAGTCCGATGAGAATTAGAAGAATTATGGCCGATTTTCAATTTGAGTGCACGTTAAAGATTTGACGCGTTTCCGCTATGCGCACAAATTTGGTTTTACATTTAAGCACTAACCACCACCCAGTTTCCCGACAGAAAATCAAATTTCAGACCTCTATCTCTTATAGTTGCTGAGAAATAGGCAAAGTGGAAAAAAAAAATAATAAATAATAACTAGACTTGCTTGCAAGGCTGAAGGCTTTCACCTTACCGAAGGCAGCAAAAATTGCCTACAACTCACCCCTTAAAACACACACACACACACGCTTAAACAACTCAGACATGACACTTTCTGTGCATGCGCATTACGATAGAAGGAAAGTGAAAAATATAGTTGAACAATTATGAACATGGATTGGTAGAATCCTACAGACGCCAGAAATCGAAATACTCAATCAAAAACTCAAAAATTCTAAAAAAAATTACAAGTTCAGTACATTTTCAAATTGTTAGGAAAAAAAGAGAACTGCGTGGTATTGCAATTCGACCTATATCGCATCCGCAATATCCCCGGCTCTACAAAAATATAACTTTTTCGAATTCTATCAATTTTAGTTTCAGAAATCTAAACGACTACAGAATAAAAAACAGTTTTCCGAATGAGACAAAAAAAATTTACCTTAAGTATCAGGTAATAATATCGCACCTTTCAACATTAATTTTTCAACATTGTAATTGAGGGGTACTTTATTTATAAATGGCTTCAACAGAGAGCTTCATTTTCACTGGTATCAAATGATGACGTCATGCAGACATAAAACCTGGGATATTAATTTCAGGAGTAACTGTTAATTACTAAAATGAATTATTTTCATTCTAGAAGCACCAATGCAAGATATTGGTTACCATTCAAACACCCTTTGTTCAAATATTGCCAGTTTTAAAAAAAGCTCTCTATATATGCTTTATACGTATGCAAAACGTTCCATTTATAACCAATTCGGGCTTTTGTCGATGTCACACCAATGTGTTACACGGAACTTTGGAATCGCGTTCAGGCCAGCTACTCAAATATGTAACTGGTTCAAAACTAAATTGAATATTCAATGAAATATCGACAATATTTTGATTTCGTGCACGTTAATGATTTGACGTCACTAACATATAAAAATTTATCGTTAATTAGAGATAGGGCCCAAACTCAAACTACATCATGCTTTCTATCACAGGTGCAATATTCGTACTTCTGCACGATACTACTGCAAGATACAACTGCAACCTATAGATAATTAGATTTCCTTATAAACAGCGCGAGCCGTCGATTTGTGTCGAGATGATTACGGTTATGAGGTAATTTTAACAAAGAAGAAACAATATTAATTCAAAGACTAATTATTACACACAGAAATCAATTATTTCTGTTACAGGGTCACTAAACCCATATTTTGAATATAAGTAAACACTCAAAGTTGAAATACTTTTAGCTCAAATATCGTCACTGTGATAGAAATGGGGAATTTGAAAATGCTCTAAACGTTGGTAAAACCTACAGATTGTATCAACTCTTACTGAAGGTTTCGCTTAACAATGAAAGATGATGTTTTCAATTTTCGATCCCTTTGTTCTCATACTCCTGATATTTCTAACTGTTGCGCAATGGTTTCATACCTATGACTACCGATAAAACTCTGATTTCGTGCACGTTAATGATTTGACGTCACTAACATATAAAAAATTATCTTTAATTAGAGATAGGGCCCAAGCTCAAACTACATCATGCTTTCTATCACAGGTGCAATATTCGTACTTCTGCACGATACTACTGCAAGATACAACTGCAACCTATGGATAATTGGATTTCCTTATAAACAGCGGGAGCCGTCGATTTGTGTCGAGATGATTACGGTTGAGAGATAATTTTGACAAAGAAGAAACAATATTAATTCAAAGACTAATTATTACACACAGGAATCAATTATTTCTGTTACAGGGTCACTAAACCCATATTTTGAATATAAGTAAACACTCAAAGTTGAAATACTTTTAGCTCAAATGTCGTCACTGTGAGAGAAATGGGGAATTTTGAATAGGCTCTAAACGTTGGTAAAACGTACAGATTGTATCAACTCTTACTGCATGTTTCGCTTAACAATGAAAGGTGACGTTTTCAGTTTTCGATTCCTTTGTTCTCATACTCCTGATATTTCTAAATGTTGCGCAATAGTTTCATACCTAAGACTACCGATCAAACTCTCTGTAGAAGAAGTTCCAAAAAAAAATTACGTTGACTTTTCGAGAAAAAGACGTCTAAAAATGCTCCAAATGGTAAAAATACGACGTTTTGGATTTTCAATCTCGTTTTTCGACTACTCATGACATTTAGAGAAATTGTACAATGGTTTCACACAATACACCACCCATTAGACTCTCGACTGAGAAAGTTTTAAAAAAATCGTAGGCGGCGTTTCCGAGAAACATGCGTTTAAAATTGCTCGAAATCGTAAAAAACCTTACTTTTCAAAGTCCTATAACTTTTTCAATTTATGATAGAAACTTGTCGCTGTGGTACCATCTTGTAGATATTTTACGTGGCTATCAAATGACGTTGTACTTTAACTACTCAGTAAACAGCCAATTAAAACATCGCATTTTCCGCACAAACACCCATTTTTTAGAATTTTGTCAAAGTTTGGATACTTTTCTTGACTACTTCCGGTGATTAGAGGATTTTCATTCATAGACTAAGGACTGGAGACGACTCTTGACTTCATATGCCTGAAGTTTCAGAAAAATCGTAGGTGCCGTTTTAAAAAAATAAGAACTCTACGATTTGACCAAAATGCGTAAAAAAGTGAAAAATCAAAGTTAAAATTTCAGAACAAAACCTATATTGTTGGAATCGGATTAATGTCAGCTATCCAAAAATATAAGTCATATTTAAAAATTCCTAAAAATAACAATTTTAGAAAATTTTGAAAATTTTCCATTTTTCACCAAAAAAATGAGAGCGACAAAGTTTCTAAACTCGATGTTTTTGAACTGCCATCTACTCAGAAATGTTTTCAGCTATCCAAAAATGTAAATATCGGAAAAGTCCGATGAGAATTAGAAGAATTATGGCCGATTTTCAATTTGAGTGCACGTTAGAGATTTGACGCGTTTCCGCTATGCGCACAAATTTGGTTTTACATTTAAGCACTAACCACCACCCAGTTTCCCGACAGAAAATCAAATTTCAGACCTCTATCTCTTATAGTTGCTGAGAAATAGGCAAAGTGGAAAAAAAAAAAATAATAAATAATAATAATCTTAGTAATAACAATAGCCTTTCACCATTGAAAAATGGTGAAAGCCTAATAATCTTAGTAATAACAATAGCCTTTCACCATTGAAAAATGGTGAAAGCCTAATAACTTTAACAGAAACAATAAGCTTTCATATGTAATACATATGAAAGCTTAATAATAATCTTAACAGAAACAATAAGCTTTCATATGTAATATGAAAGCTTAATAATAACTTTAACAGAAACAATAAGCTTTCATATGTAATATGAAAGCTTAATAATAATTTTAGTAAAAACAATAGTCTTTCAGACGAAAGTCTGAAAGCCTAATAACTAGACCTGCATGCAGGAATGACGGGTTTCACTGGTGCCACGTCACTTTCGGTGCCACATTACCCTTGAACATATGTCACTTCCGATACCAATGAAACCATCAAACAGGTTTCCACATAAGCATTGTAAACATCAAATAGAATGGACGAAGAATCAACCAAATCTAGCAATATCAATTCATTGTATATATATGTTACTTGTAAGTGATCCTGGCAAAATTTCATTACTTCCGATGATAATAAAAATGTTCAATTAGTTTTATGAAATCAGAAATGGCATAAGGCATCATATGGCGAAAATTGTATGTAAATCGAATAAGAATTGCCACTTTTATAGACCAAAAACCTTGAAAAGTGACTTGTAGAAAATCGTCTATTTCTCGGCAACCGTACATGATAAAAACTATTTTTTGGTATCTATATGATCGTATGGGTTCAATCCATTTGTTGATTGGAATCAAATATCATAATTTGAAATATATTACAAATCAGACGCATTTGAAAAAAATATCTGTTTTGAAGGCTAAAAATACAGTTTTTGCCAAAATGACGTTACTTCCGGTGATAATGAAAATCTTAAATTACTTGTATGAAATACTAATATCATTAGGTATAACATGGTGTAACGTTTATAAAAATCGAATAATAATTGGCACTTTTATGATGTCAAAAATCAAAGATACACAGCAGAATGTCATAATTTGGTCATGAAACTTAAAAATCGAAACGTTTCCAATGGTAACGTAGCAGTGGTTATAACCGCATTTTTGGCTCTCGCGGGACTAAATCTAATTACACTCCATCAAAATCTACAGTTCAAAGAATATCATGTGAGCGCGTCGGTGTCCACATGTTTAGGAAACCTTGAAGTCGGCGAAAAATACCACCCTTTATACAGACGAAACTACAAAATTTGGCTTTAAATTCAATACATACGCAATAATCGCTGGCTCGGCGCATACGCCACTTATCCAGCAATGTGTTCTTTTTTCATAACAAACATCATGCAGTACAATATATTTATTTATCTGAGGGACAAAAAATAAAGTCTTAAATTAATAGTTTTATTGGGGTGTTTATCCCTCTCTCTCACTCCCCATATTACAGTACACTTCAGGGCTAAGTATGAAAATCCCCCCTGTGGGTGTTTTTTCCACTCAAAAATCGCGGTGTTTTTCTCATGTCCACTCCGCGGAATTTGCGACGTTCTGGGCGGAAAAAAGTCCGCGAAAAGATAAAATTCGCGGAGGATTATTGTCCGCGAAAATTTGAAATTCGCGGCGGATAATTGTCGGTGGAAACATAAAATTCGCGGAGGATTATGTTCCATTGTGATTCAAAATAGTCTGAGTAATTTAGTCAATATTGTCACAGCGTTATTTAATAGTTAATGGAATAATATCACGAGTATATTAGTCGTTTTAGTTAACCTGTAATTTATATATTCATAATACTATTTTCAAATTGTTTTTTGAAAATTAACTAAATTGTACCAAAGTATTATTTTATTCATATCCTAAAATATCTGTTATGCTCGATTCATTTATAATGTACATGTACATCGGTATTCAATTCGTAAATCGCACCACAGAGTGCATACACATATCAATTTTCTATGTCATTAGTTCATCCGACAAGCAGACAATGAAACCATGTTTCGTGAATTCTGATAACATTGTCTGAAAATGGATGACAATAAACATAATATCTAGCGATTTGCACGTGGGCGTCTTAAAATATGCTGTCGATTTTTTATATACTGATTTATTATCGATTTTAAATATGAAGAAGAATTTAATGACAATCGTAGAAATAAACAAATTAGCATTATTTCTTGGAAGGTATATTTTCTCCCCGATATTTAATTTAACGGTAATTCGATTAAAATGACGATTGGGCTCCCAACGTTCAAATAATACCTCATGTCCCGAGAATCAAATATCATGTAATGTATAGAAGCTGAAAGATTCTTTACTTATTTCAGTTTCGTATTTGACTTTAAGATACAGAGTCCCTATTCCCCACATTTCAATACAGATCAACATGTCAAATCGTTTCAGATAGCGCTATATGTATATGGCTTTAAAGTATCATGTCTCAAATGGTCGCTTCATAGATATATTATTTTATGCTTTAACTTATAAATGCAACACACAAACTGCTTACCGTATTTATACAGTTGACGATAAATATCCTAGATAATAATCCGGTTCTGTTTCTTTCCAATAATTATCACAGAAACAAATATTAAATTTCATTTTTCCAGTGAACATATCAATGAAGCTTTCAATAAATAAATCACCTAACAACCAGACCATATGAATCGAATCTTGTGCGGACTGAACTTAGATTTATAGGATTTAATTGTCGCACCAAAGAGTACAAAGGAAAATGCTTAAAAACAAAAGCATGCATTAGTTAAAGCGGCTTGGCGTGATATAAGGGATGATTTTTGTGCCAAATTAAAAATACACTGAAAGGGCCTCACTAGTCCGCAGGTGCTCTACTCTCTAGTCTGTCGCTGTAAGAAATACGTGTACTATAAATGTGGGTATCAATAAAGCCTAACCCTAATAACAGATATCGGTTGACCAATGAACCCTAACCCTAACACAACCCTAACCCTAACACAACCCTAACCCTAACTAATGAACCCTAATAATATATTATAGAACCCGCGGGCTAGTGAGCATTCCCCTTATTACCACCGGTTAAAGGAATAATTCTATTGACAGAATATGTCAACTGCGAATTAAGTATTGATTTCATAATTTGCTTGCGCCAACCTTCAAGTCTGTACCGATTCAAAAATTAAATTATCTCTTATTTTAATATCCATAATTTTTAAAGCCTGCGTTTTATGTTATCGTTAATAAAATTAATAGAATCTTATGCAAATTACTGGTAATACGTGATGTAAATTGTAGGAGGTGGGGAGGTGCTATTCATCGTAGCCCGTTCGTAATTTAGCCATGTGTGTGTTAAAGGGGTTTGTATTTTAGTCAATTATCAATTCCTTTTGATGGCACGTGTGAATTCGCCTAATAAAGAAAGTTGATTGACAGTATGCATTGACTCAGACTCCTTGGTGCCTAAATGAAATGTCATCACGGTATTTTCCGACTGATAGTTTTAATGTGCATGTGTTCAGTAAGGTTGACGGTGAATTTTGGCGATGTGTGCTTAAAAACAGGAGATGAAGGCGTTTCATTCATTTGGGAATTAAATCAGAATATATTACTTGAGGTGTGAATTTTGTAACTTATTTGTCAGAATGGAAATGGCTATTTTAATGTACAACACTTTCGCCCAAGGTAAGGCCAGCATTTATGTGTGTAAATTTTGAAAATTTCCTAATTTGAATGAGTTTGAAATAGTCGAACGATTCAAGTTTTAAAAATATCGAACATATTAATGAAGTAATGTATCGATATAGGGTGAAACGATCGTGGGATGAACTGACCCATATTCGCCTGTTTTTAATATTCCATTTTTGTGATTTATAGTTAAGTCTAATAAAACAATACTTGAATAGTATAAACACTTACAATTACCGTGCCAACGCGTTGCGGATTGAAACCACGGCTTTAAAACTATGAGTGAGCTCACTTTTTTAAATTATTTGAATAGAGGCTCTAGAACCACTTGTAATAACATGCTCAACACATTTCGGATTGAAACCACCGCTTTGTAACAATGAGATTACTCACTTTTCTTTATTCTTTGCCGACATACATAAACGGTAAACGGCTTCGTAGCACATTGTTGTTTTAAAAATCCAAAACAAAAACATAGTAACAGAATACAGACTACATGTGAACGTACATGTGTAAATGTATAAGTCATTAATGGGCAGTCAAGCGGACGTTAAATAAAGCTGAATAATACATTTTTACGAATGTTCGTCCATATGATTATTTGTAAGGTTTGTTATATATGCCGCACATGTAACAAACGAGTATGCGATGTTGTAAATTATACATCGATAATATATGCATATGGATACGAATACAATGTAAAGCATACGTGTAACAATAATTTCATCAAATTAAATTTCGCGCTGGGGTCGGTGGTTTATGCATATATTTTATTTCAAAGTTTTAAAAGCATGCTGATAATGCTGTTTTCGGGATTGGACTACTGAATTATGGATACGAATACAATGTAAAGCATACGTGTAACAATAATTTCATCAAATTAAATTTCGCGCTGGGGTCGGTGGTTTAACAATTCCGCGGCAGTCGGTGGTTTAACAAATCCGCGGTGGTCGGCGGTTTACTCAAATTCGCGGCGGAAATTTAGAGCGGATTTTACAGCGGGACCTGAGCGGAGTAATAGCCTGTACTCCGCGATTTTTCAATTCCGCCCAGGTCGGACCACGGAGGAATTTCACACTTAGCCCTGAAGTGTACTGTACATGTCATTATTATATTTTCCTCTTACTTTACCCGGCAATTTATTTTTCATAACAAACATCGTACAATATAATATTTAGTTATCTTTGAGATTAACATTAAAGTGTTACATTATTAGATTTATAGACCCCTCTCTCTCCCTCTGTATAACACGCCGTTATAAATAGGCCAGTGTCGGGGTATAAGTAAGTAAACGCACTGTTCATTTTAATATATGTATTAGGCTAATCTTGAAATAATTCATGTCAAATGCCGATTTTTTCATCTCCAGCTTAACATGTATTTTAATTTCTACTGTAGCATTATAAACACAGTTAATATAAAGACATTTGAAGTCGCGGGTTTACTGTTAAAACTACGGTGGCTGATAAGGGACATGAAAAATAATATAATTTGATTTTTTTAATATTCACCCAAGTCAAATTTAATATAATTTGTTTTTTATAATTTTCACCCAAGTCAATTTTAATTTCCACCCAAGTCAAATTTAATATAATTTGTTTTTTATAATTTTCACCCAAGTCAATTTTAATATAATTTGTTTTTTATAATTTTCACCCAAGTCAATTTTAATTTAATTTGTTTTTTATAATTTTCACCCAAGTCAATTTTAATTTCCACCCAAGTCATTTGTAATATAATTTGTTTTTTATAATTTTCACCCAAGTCAATTTCAATTTTCACCCAAGTCAATTATAATATAATTTCGATTCTGTTGAATTTCCACCCAGCGCGTGATGACATCGGAGAACGCTAGATCGGATATGATGACGTCATATTATATGAATTGTGGGTTAGGGTAAGGGTAAAGCTTTTTTGTCCCTCGCTCACGTTTTGTGATCGAGAGATAGTGTTTGTTAGCGTTGCTGGTTCATTTTTCTCCAGGTCACTGTAAGCGGGAGCATAGTCTCCAGCCCCCCCCCCCCATTTCATTAAAAAATTGTGTGTTAGCCAAAACGAGACTCCCGGTCACCTCTAATTGGAGTTTTGTAACATGGGGTTCCGGGGATGATCGGGCAAGTTTTGAGGGATATGGGGTTGTATTCCCATATCAAGGGAGGGCATGCGCAATTTTTTTTTTACATTTGGTCACCTACTCGCATTGTACTCTCTGAAGGTGTTCCGAAAAAAAAAATTCGAGGTGGGGGGGTGGGTCCATGCTCCCCATTTGTGGGGTTTTTTTAATCAAAAAATTCGAACGACAATTTTTTCTGAACGCTCGCTCGGGCCATGTCCCTCCCAAAAATCGAACTTGCACGGTCCATAGTATGTATGGCCTTTGAAGTAATCCTGATGATTTGGAAAGCCATGTTTGGGACGTCCCTCCGCCCCGGTGGTAGCGCTCAGTGACTTGGAATTCTAATAAATGGAGGATAATTCGCCTAGTTACTGATCCGAAAGAAAAGAATGGATTCTGATTTATAGGGGCCGAGATATAGGGCCCAAACATGGCCCCTCGTTTCAGGCAATCGCTCAAACTTTGCCAATTTGGACCAAAAAACACCCGATTTCGTTCTGTAAACACCCAGATGCACCTATTCGGACATTCCGAGGTTGGAAATTCTTGAAGTATATCGACGCCGGGGAGTCGCCCGAGGCCGTCACATTTCAGCCTTGGCGGCCGGTAGTGGGGGAAGTCGTGATTTTTTGCATCAAAATGCCTGAAAGGCCCCTTTGCCTGACCGCAGCTTAATACATTGTTATGACAGAATTTTTTTTCAAAAATGGCCCTATCTCTTCGAAACTTCGGCTACCTCCCCCGCCTTCCATTTCCACCTCCGGGCATCCAAAATTGGTCTCAAAATTAAAATCGAACATCTAGTTCCATCTCTATTTTTTTTTTTTAACTTTGTGTACCCCCGGGAAAATGGCCACCGTTCACTCCCCATGGGTCGGGATCAACATTTTCTTTTGGGAATTTGGGAAATGTGTTTGGTCGAAAGATGGGTGCTTGGGTGGAATACCTGCCCAGAAAATTTGGTGTCAATTGACTCTCGGGCGTAGCAATAATCCACATGAAAAATGGGCGAAAACAGAAAAAAAAATCGATTTTGTCATTTCGGTGCCCCTTAGAAAAAGCCGTTAACTCAGCAGGATCGACCAAGGGGTTCCGATTTTATTCAGGTGTCGGATCAGAACTCTACTCGACCTGATCATCGCCCCCCCCCCCCCGATCATCTACTTCCAAAACATTTGTCATTTTTAGAGGATTCAGGGGTTTAGCCTGAATTCATAGGCCAAGGTGGGATGGGGAGTAGGCTACCCCTCCTTAAACCCCATATTCCCGTTTCTACCCTCCGTCGAGACATGTTTTTCTCAAGGTCACGTTTTTCTAAACCCTGCTCCTCCCCGTGGACTCAGGGGCCACAAATTTGGCCCGAGGGTAGGCCTTGGTAATGCCTTCTAACACTCTGGGGGTTTGGACCCGCAAATCCGAACCCTTAAACCTTTTTTTGACGAGCAGCCTGTGGAGGAAACGGATAACTGGGGAGACATGATCAAATTTCCTGGTTGATGACGTCACGCGCTGAGTGGAAATTCATCAAAATCGAAATTATATTACAAATGACTTGGGTGAAAATTAAAATTGACTTGGGTGGAAATTAAAATTGACTTGGGTGGAAATTAAAATTGACTTGGGTGAAAATTATAAAAAACAAATTATATTACAAATGACTTGGGTGGAAATTAAAATTGACTTGGGTGAAAATTATAAAAAACAAATTAAATTAAAATTGACTTGGGTGAAAATTATAAAAAACAAATTATATTAAAATTGACTTGGGTGGAAATTATAAAAAACAAATTAAATTAAAATTGACTTGGGTGGAAATTATAAAAAACAAATTATATTAAAATTGACTTGGGTGAAAATTAAAATTGACTTGGGTGAAAATTAAAATTGACTTGGGTGAAAATTATAAAAAACAAATTATATTAAAATTGACTTGGGTGAATATTAAAAAAATCAAATTATATTATTTTTCATGTCCCTTATCAGCCACCGTATAAAACAACCAAGTGTTCGCGCATGCGTACATATGTCAAATCCAATCGTCTCATAGAGTGTATTCGGTTACTTTGCAGTATGGAAATAAACGATATTTTCCGACTGCGATAAAGTTATTTCGTTTCCGGGACGTGCGTAGCTTGGAGCATATTTTTTTTTAGTACAACCATAGATCGTATATGATACAGTTCTATGGTACAACCAAGGGACATAGCTCTTAATCTCACTAAGAGATAACTCCAATGACGTATATATTAACATATACGTCATTGGATAACTCCTTTGATTATGGAAGCCGGGAAGATTTTGAGCCATTTATAATAACACAAGGTACAATTTTATGGATACACAATTACTGAGTTTGATACTAAGCGACGTTTCGACGAGGATACTCTCGCCTTTATCAAGCAAATGATACACAAATGTGAATAGTAGGGAAATATATACAGAATATGCAACAAAGACAAGAATAGCGTGTGCCAACCGAAAAAGGGACGTAACTCTTTTTTCTTAATTGGCTGTCACAAATATGGCGCATTTTTTTCGGGAAAGGTAGGTCTTGCATTACGGTCACTGATCTATATAATAATATTATATAGATCAGTGATTACGGTAAGCATTTTTTACCGTCCACCGGAGCCTGGTCTTATGACGTCATATGTGGATTGTGGGATAGGATAAGGGCTGTGGCCTGCAGATTTCGTCACAGTCTCGAGATGTAGACAGGGCTAGCCCTAACCCTAACCCTGGGCCAAGCCTAACCCTTATCCTAACCCACAATCCACATATGACGTCATAAGACCAGGCTCCGGTGGACGGAAAAAAACGTTTACCTTGCATGACGGCCCCTAGAAATGGTTCCACTACTGATGCCTTCCGTCATACTTCAGGCACAGTAGTGGCTTTTCCTACAGAGTTCCTTTGCGCAAGTTTTGTAGTCAAATGACTACAAAAAGTTTACTGGCCTATAGCTCCCTTAATTTACACAGACACTAACCCAAAACTGTACTGCACATAGCTTAACATATAATAAATCAATTCCCCATTGAAATAAAGGTGAAGCCTTACCGCATAATTAAATGATTTGATAAAATCAAATCCCTTCATGAAAATTCTCAAGTTCTGAAATTATAATGGCCGCCCAGTCAAATAGAGCATGCGCAATCCAACTCACGTGATCATACGCCCCTTCCATATATGGCATATGACCGTAATTATATGCTAATGACCTTAGCGTGGGAAATTATGTCAGAAACAATAATAGACTGCGTGTTGGGGAGGTTGGGCATAAATTTGTCGCTCAAACCTGGACAAAAACTGATAATAGATTTTATTGTTCAAAAAAAGGATGTAATTGGCGTCTTTGACATTTCAGCCGAGATGCTCTTATAGTATCTGTGCTGGGTCAGCGTATCGTAGGCATTGCCTTATATGGAAAAAGATGGGCGGAGTTAAGGCGTCGCGGTATTTGGCGAGATTTCAACTGGCCTGTGTCATGGCTGCCTGCACATTACAAGAACACCGCTAAGAAAATGTAAAACGCATAACCACAAAGAAAAACTGTTCGGTAACTCTTTTAGTTGTTAAGACTTCATTATGCATGATATGATTACTTATTTTAATACAAACTGTAATGACAATTGTGCGTTTTAACCTATTTGAACTTGCGTCAACGGTCTTAGACTGTACCACTTGTAACGATAACCAGCTATAGTTATCGTTACATTATAGTAACTAGACGGCCCCGTGTCGGTTTCCTGCTATTGATACCTGTTCCATTCAACGGCAAACAGTTAGTTAAGATGTCAAGGTTGCGGCGAATGGAAAGTTTGTCACACATAGCAAGGTAAGAATTTTTTTTTTCTTCGATTGAAAAGTTTGGAATTTTGTAACATTTTTCGTGGAAGATGCGCCGGGGTAAAAAACTTGCTAAATTATGGAAGAAATGTTCCTTGATAAGATCCACCTTCATTTATTTCCATATGTGGACGTGAAAGTCGTAAAAATTCAATTGTTCTGAGATGACCGAAATTTTATCGGCCATTCTGTCATGGCGGAAGGCGTGTCAAATGTAGTCTCTATCATTCAGACGACTATTCGCTGTATGCTTTACACTGAGGAGTACTGCTGATCGAGACTATATCAAATTACAGTTATTCGACCGTTACTCACGTGCGAATGCTAGAAAATACCTGAAATGTTAACAATTTTAATTCTTTGAGAGTGAATTTGTTATTTACGGGATAAATAAAATTAGTTTAAATTGTATGTTTTATAAATTTCGTGTTAAATAAAAATATTATTCATCGCACGGCGTATGCCAGTCTTCATTTCATATGCATTACTTATACTATAGGATAGGCCTACCAATTGTTTATCAATCTTGTTTAATCATTCATATAATTTACTATAATTTTTCAGGTTCCTGGAACTTGGTAAAAGATTTAATTGAAATTGAGCAGCCTTGTTGTTTTTTATTGCTATTGCCAAATTGGTACAGGGTATAGGTTTTGTTTGTATATGATTTATTTATCAAGTTTTATTTTTTGATAAGGTACTTATAATTATTTAGACAAAACTTGAAATCATTGTAAAATAAAAAGAAATGTTATTCTAAAATTATTTAGAGAAAACTTAAAGTTCTTGTTAATCATTTCAACATCAGTTATAGTTATTTTTTTTTTTACTTTTCTGTACGAAATATGTCAGATTTCCTCTCAATTATGTCCAAATAAATGTTAAAAACAATATTTTTGTGGTTGATTTTAGTTAATGTGTATACCCAGAACATGTGAGTAAAATCTGAGCCTGCTCCAAAGTCATTTAGTCAGTCAAATTATCATTTTATCAATTTTGCCCGTTTTTGACGGAATTTTGCAAAACGCTGCTTACCTATTGGTATATGAAATAAGCTATAAAAATAAAAGTTAAGAACCGATTTTTAAAATCTAAACAGATTAATGATTCTAAGGTTTTTTTCTCGCTTTATGCAAATTTTCGGGTCCCTAGCTCAAAAATTGAATTTTGGTTGGCACATGCTAACAAGAATAAATACAATTAAAGTTTAACACCTTTGATTAGGGGCCATTAAGGACTAATCCCACACAACGGAAAGCTCTTACAGGGATTAAAAGAAGGCGATTGCTATTATTTATAAAAAGATCAGTGTATTAACACTATTAATGGAAAACCAATTAACCTGAGCTATATATACACAATAATATATAGAGAAGTCTGTACGCATAAGTGAACAAGAGTGGTCGCTGATGCATGTGTAAAGAAAAATAAAATAATAAATTAAAATTCAGAAATAAAAATATAAAATATATTAATTGAATGTCCAAAAAAAAACCATGAAAGATGTTCAAATATATTGATTCAGTAAACTGAAAATCGAGGATTGTGTATTATATCTCTAGACTGTAAGAACTGGTTAAGTACTGCAAAGAAACATATATAAAATGTATAATTAGACTGTGAAAAAACTGGATAACCACTGTAAAGGAACAAAAGTATGAGAATCAATAAGCTGGAAGTCCTGAGGGATAAAACTTATTATCAGAGTATAAATCTGGAAGAAAGAAACCGTAAATATATTATTTCCATGTATAAAAGGTCAATCATGTGAAATATATTTATATTATGGCTGTAAAACTGCATAAGCACTGCAAATAAAGGTATGTAAAGTATATAATTAGACTGTAAAACTGGATAATCACTGAATTGTGTTAATTCTGTAAGCTGAAAATCATGAAAGAAACCTATTATTAGACTTAATTTGGATGGGGGAAACAAAAAATATATTCTTTCAATAAACTGAAACCAAAAAATTGTGAAAAATATCCCCCGACTGTAAAATGGATAGGTGCTGAAAATTAAGATATGTATGATGTATAATTAGACTGTGAAAACCAGATAAGTCCTGAAATAGAAATAAAGTATTGGGATTAATTTATAAGTTGGTCATAAGCCCTTGGTATAAATAGTCCGACATCCCGGTTATAATTTATAATATATGTCCAAATGGTTATATATCCTCAAAAATCAGAAGTGGCCAGACTTCCATTGTTGATCAATGAAGTTTTTATAGTAAGTCTTATCATATAATGTCTTTACTGTCCCGAAATAGTGTCTGTTTGTTATAAAACATTTTTAGCCTGAACCACTCTACCTCTAGAGCAACCACAAGATTTTTTGAAGTGATCAAGGGCCACAACTCTGGCACTAATTATCGTAAATCGCTGAAAATCAATAAGCTTCTTCGTCTCATGACCTTAAACACTGTGTGTATAAATTTGAAGTCAATTGGATATCAACTTTGGCCTCTAGAGCATCCACAAGATTTTGTGAAGTGATCAAGGGCCACAAATCTGGCACTAATTATCGTAAATCGCTGAAAATCAATAGGCTTCTTCGTCTCATGACCTTAAACACTGTGTATAAATTTGAAGTCAATCGGATATCAACTTTGGCTTTTACAGTGTCCACAAGATTTTGTGAATTGGTCAAGTGCCATAACTCTGGCACTAATTATCGGAAATAGCTGAAAATCAATAGGCATCTTCGTCTTATGACCTTAAACACTGTGTATAAATTTAAAGTCAATCGGATATTATTAACTTTGGCTTTTAGAGCATCCACAAGATTTTGTGAAGTGATCAAGGGCCATAACTCTGGCACTAATTATCGGAAATCCCTGAAAATCAATAGGCTTCTTCGTCTTATGACCTTAAACACTGTGTATAAATTTAAAGCCAATCGGATATTAACTTTGGCCTCTAGAGCGTCCACAAGATTTTTTGAGGTGATCAAGGGCCATAACTCTGGTAGTTATTATCAGAAATCGATGAAAAACAATAGGTTTCTTCGTCTAATGACCTTAAACAATGTGTATAAATTTAAAGTCAATCGGATATTAACTTTAGCGTCTAGAGCGTCCACAAGCAATTGTGGACTCCGGACGGACGGACGGGGGCGACGACAATATACAACCACATTTCAATGTGGGTGTATAAAAATGTAAGGATTCCCTTAATAGACAGCTAAATCATTAGGAATATCTGCGCCCGTGACGTAGAAGGCTGAACGCGAACTTGAGCGTTTTGTGTAGATGTTGATAAACTTTATGAAGAATTAGACGCGGGCAGTGTATAATTCGAGAATTTAAATATGATTCGATATTTGTAATAAATAGTCAGCGATTACAGACAACATCGTCTTGTGTATGCAATGAATTCTCCCCTGTCTCAGCCACGGTTGCTATAGGTACGGAGAGGGGTAATACTTGGCAATTACAATGTTTTGATAAATTAATTACTTGAATATGTTTTTAGTCCTAATATATACCCTTGTTTTATATGTTCAGATCCAGTGATGAATAACTGATATTCAGATTTACAGACATTGGTTAATCTATACATTTTCAGCCACCGTTAGTCCATCAACTGAATTTCAGAATATGACATTTTTCAGTCAGCAAATTTTAGCAAAATCGAGTCGGGGTGGTTTGCCTCATTTTGCATCATCGGGATATTTTGGAAAGTGAATATACACTCATCTACACAACAATCAACACACACATGAACACTCTTTATTAGAATAAACAGTACCACAATAGTTATTTTACATCATTTCCTTTTCTAGTCAGCAGTGTTTCATTCAAACCTGCATTAGACAACTGATTGATAACAGGATTTTGAGAATATAAGATGATGGCACAAGTTATAATCAATATTGACACCAATGTATAAATGTCGATTGGTATGCTAAAAATTGCCCAGGTCAAAATGGCAGTAAATATTAGCTCAATAGCACTGGCAAAACTTTTCAAAATAGAATTCATTGATCGCAAAAACAAACTAACACATATACCTATGCATGTATTATTGACAATGACAGCTAAAACAAACGGATCAAAAATAGCCTTTACACTATCAATAGTAAAAGCGCTGAGCAATTCACCTTTCAGGCTTAAAACAGCAAAATTACAAGTAATTGAGTCAATGTACATAAAAACATTTTGTAACATGAAGTGTGCTTTACAGTCTTTTAATAAATATTCATTGTAAACACCTGCAAAGCAAGACGCAAACACCTGCACTAGTATGAGGATAAAATGGTAATCAAAAACATGAAAGGCAAGTGAAGAACTTGATTTCTTTGTTTGATGGGTATGATGAATTTCTTTTAAAACACAGCCGAATGTTAACAATATCATTGATAACCATTGAATTCTGCTGAGTTGTTTTTGGAAAAGAACCTGGAAATAACAAGAACAAGCCAAAAGTGACTATGTCCCCCACAGAAATCCCAAAATAATACATGACACATATTAATTAATCACACATTTTTATACGCCCACATTTTCATGTGGACGTATTATGTCGTCGCCCCTGTCCGTCCGGACGTCCGTCCGTCCACAATTTGTTTGTGGACTCTCTACAGGTCACAATTCTTATCCAATTTTGACGAAACTTGAAATATAGGTTTATCCCCATAAGATCTCGGTTCCTTTTGATATTGGCATGTATCGGATCAAAACTTCATGGATTATGGCCCCTGATTGTACGAAAAATCACGTTTTTAGCTTGTGGACCCTATAGAGGTCACAATTTTGAACCGATTTTGATGAAACTTGACATGCATGTTTGTAACCCAAAGATCTTGGTTCCTTTCGATATTTGCGGCTATCGGAATGTAATTTCCTGAATTATGGCCCCTGATTGTCCGAAAAATCACCCTTTTTAGCTTGTGGTCCCTCTGGAGGTCACAATTATTATTCGATTTAAAAAACCGTTTGATTATATCACCGTTACACCCTAAGGAAGGTTGAGTTCGAATTTCGGGAAAATCGGACGAAAATTGCCATACAAAATGGCCGCTGTTTGTACGCGAATACTGTTAAAAAATGGTATATCAAGATTGTGGACCCTGTGGAGGTCACAATTTTGATTCGATTTTGATGAAACTTCAAATTCATGGTTATAACCCAAAGATCTTGCTTCCTTTCGATATTTGCGCATATCGGATCGTAACTTCCTGAATTATGGCCCCTGATTATACGCAAAATCGCCTTTTTTTTAGCTTGGAGGTCACAATTATTATTCGATTTAAAAAACCGTTTGATTATATCACCGTTACACCCTAAGGAAGGTTGAGTTCGAATTTTGGGAAAATCGGACGAAAATTGCCATACAAAATGGCCGCCGTTTGTATGCGAATACTGTTAAAAAATGGTATATCAAGGTTGTGGACCCTGTGGAGGTCACAATTTTGATTCGATTTTGATGAAACTTGAAATTCATGGTTATAACCCAAAGATCTTGCTTCCTTTTGATATTTGCGCATATCGGATCGTAACTTCCTGAATTATGGCCCCTGATTATACGCAAAATTGCCTTTTTTTTAGCTTGGAGGTCACAATTATTATCCGATATAAAAAAAACGTTTGATTATATTACTGTTACACCGTAAGGAAGGTTGAGTTCGAATTTCGGGAAAAGCAGACCAAAATTGCCACACAAAATGGCCGCCGTTTGTACGCGAATACTGTTAAAAAATGGTATATCAAGGTTGTGGACGCTGTAAAGGTCACAATTTTAATTCGATTTTGATGAAACTTGAAATTCATGGTTATAACCCAAAGATCTTGGTTCTTTTCGATATTTGCGCATATCGGATCGTAACTTCCTGAATTATGGCCCCTGGTTATACGCAAAATCCCCCTTTCTTTAGCTTGTGGTCCCTCTGGAGGTCACAATTATTATCCAATTTAAAAAAACGTTTGATTATATCACCGTTGCACTGTAAGGAAGGTTGAGTTTGAATTTCGGGAAAATCGGACCAAAATTGACAGATAAAATGGCCGCCGTTTGTACGCGAATACTGTTGAAAAAATGATATATCATGATTGTGGAGCCTGTATAGGTCACAATTTTAATTCGATTTTGATGAGGATGGTTGAGTTCTAATTTCGTGAAAATCGTACCAAAATTGCCGGACGAAATGGTCGCCGTTTGTACGCGAATAGTGTAAAAATATGGTATATCATGGTTGTGGACTCTCTACAGGTCACAATTTTTATCCGATTTTTATCATGGTTGTGGACTCTCTACAGGTCACAATTCTTATCCGATTTTGATGAAAAGTCACATTTCTAGGTTGTGTACCGTCACACCATAATCATTGTCGGTTTCGAATTTCATTAATATCAGACTGGAACTGACCAACTAAATGGCTGCTCCCAATACAGTATGAAATACAGGACTTAAAGATGTAGGAAAAATCACTTTCGGTATTGCTTGTTCTCTGTCCATCTTTCGAAAATGTGGGCGTATCCTGCCTGGCAGTGCCAGCCTATCTTTTTTTTTTTAAAAGTATCGAGTAATCAAACTATACACCAAGTTTCATCATTATCGAAATCGAAATCGAAAATTAAAGGGCGATAACTTGGAATGAAACTTATATTACTGGAATGGGATGGACCTCAGATTTCCAAAGTTGAATTTTTAAACGCCCACATTTTTATGTGGACGTATATTATCGTCGCCCCTGTCCGTCCGCCCACAATTTTGTTTGTGGACTCTCTACAGGTCACAATTCTTATCCGATTTTGACGAAACTTGAAATATAGGTTTATCCCAAAAAAATCTCGGCTGCTTTCGATATTGGCATGTATCGGATGAAAACTTCATGGATTATGGCCCTTGATTGTACGAAAAATCACGTTTTTAGCTTGTGGACCTTGACATGCATGTTTATAACCCAAAGATCTTGGTTCCTTTCGATATTTGTGCCTATCGGAATGTAATTTCCTGAATTATGGCCCCTGATTGTCCGAAAAATCACCCTTTTTAGCTTGTGGTCCCTCTGGAGGTCACAATTATTATCCGATTTAAAAAACTGATTGATTATATCACCGTTACACCCTAAGGAAGGTTGAGTTCGAATTTCGGGAAAATCGGACGAAAATTGCCATACAAAATGGCCGCCGTTTGTACGCGAATACTGTTAAAAAATGGTATATCAAGGTTATTTTAGCTTGTGGTCCCTCTGGTGGTCACAATTATTATCCGATTTAATAAAACGGTTGATTATATTACCGTTACACCGTAAGGAAGGTTGAGTTCGAATTTCGGGAAAATCAGACCAAAATTGCCATACAAAATGGCCGCCGTTTGTACGCGAATACTGTTAAAAAATTGTATATCATGGTTGTGGACCCTGTAGAGGTCACAATTTTAATTCGATTTTGATGAAACTTGAAATGCATGGTTATAACCTAAAGATCTTGGTTCCTTTCGTTATTTGCGCATATCGGATCGTAACTTCCTGAATTATGGCCCCTGATTGTCCGAAAAATCACCTATGGTCCCTCTGGAGGTCACAATTATTATCCGATTTGAAAAAACGTTTGACTCTATCACCGTTACACCCTACGAAAGGTTGAGTTCGAATTTCGAGAAAATTGGACCATAATTGCCAGAAAAAATGGCCGCCGTTTGTACGCGAACAGTGTAAAAATATGGTATGTCAAAGTTGTGGACCCTGTAGAGGTGACAATTTTAATTCGATTTTGATGAAACCTGAAATGCTTGTTTACAAACGGTGGCCATTTTGTATGGCAATTTTGGTCCGATTTTCCCGAAATTCGAACTCAACCTTCCTTATGGTGTAACGGTAATATTATCAAACGTTTTTTTAAATCGGATAATAATTGTGACCTCCAGAGGGACCACAAGCTAAAAAAAGGCGATTTTGCGTATAATCAGGGGCCATAATTCAGGAAGTTACGATCCGATATGCGCAAATATCGAAATGAACCAAGATCTTTGGGTTATAACCATGAATTTTTAGTTTCATCAAAATCGAATTAAAATTGTGAACTCTACAGGGTCCACAACCTTGATATACCATTTTTTAACAGTATTCGAGTACAAACGGCGGCCATTTTGTATGACAATTTTGGTCCGATTATCCCGAAATTCGAACTCAGCCTTCCTTAGGGTGTAACGGTGACATAATAGAACGTTTTTTTAAATCGGATAATAATTGTGACCTCCAGAGGGACCACAAGCTAAAAGATAGGTTGCCAGGCAACGAAACATACGCCCACAACAGCTAAGTCGTCCGGGCAGTCAACAAGGGTTGTCGCATATTGTTTCTTTTATCAGTAAGGAGAACATTAAGTAATTATCAGAATTGATTAGAATAGTTTTGATGGTTTGTCTGAAGGCCTTTGTCCACAAGATATTTCAAAGTGATCAAGCGTCAGAAATTATCAGATATCACTGAAAATCAAATAGGATTCTTCGTCTCATGACCCTAACCAAAGTGTACAAATTTAAAGTCAATCTGATATTAACTTTAGCCTTTAGAGCATTCATAGGGTTTTTCAAAGTGATCAAGGGTCATAACTCTGGTAGTAATTATCGGATATCGCTGAAAATAAATAGGCTATTTTTATCATGACCGTAAATAGTGTGTATAAATTTAAAGTCAATTGGATATTAACTTTAGATTTTTCAAAGTGATCAAGGGTCATAACTCTGGCAGTAATTATCTGATATTGCTGAAAATCAATCATGACTTTAAACACCGTGTATAAATTTAAATTCAATCGGATATTAACTTTAGCCTCTAGAGCGTTCACAAGATTTTTCAAAGTGATCAAGGGTCATAACTCGGGCAGGAATTATCCGATATTGCTGACAATCAACAGGCTTCTTCGTATCATGACCTTAAACACTGTGTATAAATCTAAAGTCAATCGGATATTAACTTTAGTCTCTAGAGCGTTCACAAGATTTTTCAAAGTGATCAATGGTCATAACTCTGGTAGTAATTATCGGATATTGCTGAAAATCAATAGGCTTCTTCGTCTCATGACCTTAAACACTGTGTATAAATTTAAAGTCAATCGGATATTAACTTTAGCCTTTAAAGCGTTCACAAGATTTTTCAAAGTGATCAAGGGTCATAACTCTGGTAGTAATTATCGGATATCACTGAAAATCAATAGGCTTCTTTGCATCATGACTTTAAACACCGTGTATAAATTTAAATTCAATCGGATATTAACTTTAGCCTCTAGAGCATTCACAAGATTTTTCAAAGTGATCAAGGGTCATAACTCGGGCAGGAATTATTGGATATTGCTGAAAATCAACAGGCTTCTTCGTATCATGACCTTACACACTGCGTATAAATTTAAAGTCAATTGGATATTAACTTTAGCCTCTAGAGCGATCACAAGATTTTTCAAAGTGATCAAGGGTCATAACTCTGGCAGTAATTATCAGATATCACCGAAAATCAATAGGCTTCTTCGTCTCATGACCTTAAACACCGTGTATAAATTTAAAGTCAATCGGATATTAACTATAGCCTCTAGAGCGTTCACAAGATTTTTCAAAGTGATCAAGGGTCATAACTCTGGTAGTAATTATCGGATATCGCTGAAAATCAATAGGCTTCTTTGCATCATGACTTTAAACACCATGTATAAATTTAAATTCAATCGGATATTAACTTTAGCCTCTAGAGCGTTCACAAGATTTTTCAAAGTGATCAAGGGTCATAACTCGGGCAGGAATTATTGGATATTGCTGAAAATCAACAGGCTTCTTCGTATCATGACCTTACACACTGTGTATAAATTTAAAGTCAATTGGATATTAACTTTAGCCTCTAGAGAGATCACAAGATTTTTCAAAGTGATCAAGGGTCATAACTCTGGTAGTAATCATCGGATATCACCGAAAATCAATAGGATTCTTCGTCTCATGACCTTAAACACTGTGTATAAATTTAAAGTCAATCGGATATTAACTTTAGCCTCTAAAGTGTTCACAGGATTTATCAAAGCGATCAAGGGTCATAACTCTGGCAGTAATTATCAGATATCACCGAAAATCAATAGGATTCTTCGTCTCATGACCTTAAACACTGTGTATAAATTTAAAGTCAATCGGATATTAACTATAGCCTCTAGAGCGTTCACAAGATTTTTCAAAGTGATCAAGGGTCATAACTCTGGTACTAATCATCGGATATCGCTGAAAATCAATAGGCTTCTTCGTCTCATGCCCTTAAACACTGTGTATAAATTTAAAGTCAATCGGATATTAACTTTAGCCTCTAGAGCGTTCACAAGATTTTTCAAAGTGATCAAGGGTCATAACTCTGGTAGTAATTATCGGATATCACTGAAAATCAATAGGCTTCTTCGTCTCATGACCTTAAACACTGTGTATAAATTTAAAGTCAATCGGATATTAACTTTAGCCTCTAGAGCGTTCACAAGAAATTGTGGACGATGGACGGACGGACAGACGGACGGACAGACGGACGGACGGACGGACGGACGGGGGCGACGGCAATATACGACCACATTTCCATGTGGGCGTATAAAAAGGTGATTTTTCGGACAATCAGGGGCCATAATTCAGGAAATTACGTTTCGATAGGCGCAAATATCGAAAGGAACCAAGATCTTTGGGTTATAAACATGCATGTCAAATTTCATCAAAATCGAATTAAAATTGTGAACTCTACAGGGTCCACAACCTTGATATACCATTGTGACCTGTAGAGAGTCCACAAACAAAATTGTGGGCGGACGGACAGGGGCGACGATAATATACGTCCACATAAAAATGTGGGCGTATAAAAATTCAACTTTGGAAATCTGAGGCCCATCCCATTCCAGTAATATAAGTTTCATTCCAAGTTATCGCCCTTTAATTTTCGATTTCGATTTCGATAGTGATGAAACTTGGTGTATAGTTTGATTACTCGATACTTTTAAAAAAAAAAAGATAGGCTGGCACTGCCAGGCAGGATACGCCCACATTTTCGAAAGATGGACAGAGAACAAGCAATACCGAAAGTGATTTTTCCTACATCTTTAAGTCCTGTATTTCATACTGTATTGGGAGCAGCCATTTAGTTGGTCAGTTCCAGTCTGATATTAATGAAATTCGAAACCGACAATGATTATGGTGTGACGGTACACAACCTAGAAATGTGACTTTTCATCAAAATCGGATAAGAATTGTGACCTGTAGAGAGTCCACAACCATGATAAAAATCGGATAAAAATTGTGACCTGTAGAGAGTCCACAACCATGATATACCATATTTTTACACTATTCGCGTACAAACGGCGACCATTTCGTCCGGCAATTTTGGTACGATTTTCACGAAATTAGAACTCAACCATCCTCATCAAAATCGAATTAAAATTGTGACCTATACAGGCTCCACAATCATGATATATCATTTTTTTAACAGTATTCGCGTACAAACGGCGGCCATTTTGTCTGTCAATTTTGGTCCGATTTTCCCGAAATTCAAACTCAACCTTCCTTACAGTGCAACGGTGATATAATCAAACGTTTTTTTAAATCGGATAATAATTGTGACCTCCAGAGGGACCACAAGCTAAAAAAGGTGATTTTTTGGACAATCAGGGGCCATAATTCAGGAAATTACGTTTCGATAGGCGCAAATATCGAAAGGAACCAAGATCTTTGGGTTATAAACATGCATGTCAAATTTCATCAAAATCGAATTAAAATTGTGAACTCTACAGGGTCCACAACCTTGATATACCATTTTTTAACAGTATTCGCGTACAAACGGCGGCCATTTTGTATGGCAATTTTGGTCTGATTTTCCCGAAATTCGAACTCAACCTTCCTTAGGGTGTAACGGTGATATAATCGAACGGTTTTTTAAATCGGATAATAATTGTGACCTCCAGAGGGACCACAAGCTAAAAAGGGTGATTTTTTGGACAATCAGGGGCCATAATTCAGGAGATTACGTTCCGATTGGCGCAAATATCGAAAGGAATTTGTTTGTGGACTCTCTACAGGTCACAATTCTTATCCGATTTTGACGAAACTTGAAATATAGGTTTATCCCCAAAAGATCTCGGCTGCTTTCGATATTGGCATGTATCGGATCAAAACTTCATGGATTATGGCCCCTTATTGTACGAAAAATCACGTTTTTAGCTTGTGGACCCTATAGAGGTCACAATTTTGAACCGATTTTGATGAAACTTGACATGCATGTTTGTAACCCAAAGATCTTGGTTCATTTTGATATTTGCGGCTATCGGAATGTAATTTCCTGAATTATGGCCCCTGATTGTCCGAAAAATCACCCTTTTTAGCTTGTGGTCCCTCTGGAGGTCACAATTATTATTCGATTTAAAAAACCGTTTGATTATATCACCGTTACACCCTAAGGAAGTTTGAGTTCGAATTTCAGGAAAATCGGACGAAAATTGCCATACAAAATGGCCGACGTTTGTACGCGAATACTGTTAAAAAATGGTATATCAAGGTTGTGGCCCCTGTGGAGGTCAAATTTTGATTCGATTTTGATGAAACTTGAAATTCATGGTTATAACCCAAAGATCTTGCTTCCTTTCGATATTTGCGCATATCGGATCGTAACTTCCTGAATTATGGCCCCTGATTATACGCAAAATCGCCTTTTTTTTAGCTTGGAGGTCACAATTATTATTTGATTTAAAAAAACGTTTGATTATATCACCGTTACACCCTAAGAAAGGTTCAATTCGAATTTCGGGAAAATCGGACGAAAATTGCCATACAAAATGGCCGCCGTTTGTACGCGAATACTGTTAAAAAATGGTATATCAAGGTTGTGGACCCTGTGGAGGTCACAATTTTGATTCGATTTTGATGAAACTTGAAATTCATGGTTATAACCCAAAGATCTTGCTTCCTTTCGATATTTGCGCATATCAGATCGTAACTACCTGAATTATGGCCCCTGATTATACACAAAATCGCCCTTTTTTTAGCTTGGAGGTCACAATTATTATCCGATTTAATAAAACGGTTGATTATATTACCGTTACACCGTAAGGAAGGTTGAGTTTGAATTTCGGGAAAATCAGACCAAAATTGCCATACAAAATGGCCGCCTTTTGTACGCGAATACTGTTAAAAAATGGTATATCAAGGTTGTGGACCCTGTAAAGGTCACAATTTTAATTCGGTTTTGATGAAACTTGAAATTCATGGTTATAACCCAAAGATTTTGGTTCTTTTCGATATTTGCGCATATCGGATCGTAACTTCCTGAATTATGGCCCCTGGTTATACGCAAAATCCCCCTTTCTTTAGCTTGTGGTCCCTCTGGAGGTCACAATTATGATCCAATTTAAAAAAAAGGTTTGATTATATCACCGTTACACTGTAAGGAAGGTTGAGGTTGAATTTCGGGAAAATCGGACCAAAATTGACAGACAAAATGGCCGCCGTTTGTACGCGAATACTGTTTAAAAATAGGTTGCCAGGCAACGAAACATACGCCCACAGCAGCTAAATCGTCCGGGCAGTCAACAAGGGTTGTCGCATATTTTTACTTTTTTCGGTAATGAAACATTTGTAATACACTAAAAACTGATTAAGAGTAACAACTCATTATGTAATTATTAGAAAATCATTAGAATTTGATTGCTTTTTATAAAGTTTTACCCCACGCTAACAATTAGTATATACATGAAACATTTAATATCATGGATTTAGCTGTTCAGTTATCTAAATTCATTGAAAATCAAAATACTTGTTCATTTCAACACCTTAAACTCTATGTATCAATCTGAAGTCAATCGGATGGTAACTTTGGCCTCTATAGCGTCACAAGAATTTTTGAAGTTATCAAGGGAGATAACTCTGGCAGTAATTATTTGAAATCGCAGAAAATCAATAGGCTTCTTTGTCTCATTAACTTAAACACTGTGTGTAAATCTAAAGTCAATCGGATATTAACTTTGGCCTCCAGAGCGTCCACAAGATTTTTTGAGGTGATCAAGGGCCATAACTCTGGCACTAATTAATGGAAACCGCTGAAAATCAATAGGCGTCTTTGTTTTATGACCTTAAACACTGTGTATAAATTTGAAGTCAATCGGATATTAACTTTGGCCTCTAGAGCGTCCACAAGATTTTTTGAAGTGATCAAGGGCCATAACTCTGGCACTAATTATCGGTAATCGCTGAAAATCAATAGGCTTCTTCGTCTTATGACCTTAAACACTGTGTATAAATTTAAAGTCAATCGGATATTAACTTTGACCTTTAGAGCGTCCACATGATTTTTAAAAGCGATCAAGGGCAATAACTCTGGCACTAATTATCGGAAATCGCCGAAAATCGATAGGCTTCTTCGTCTCATGACCTTAAACACTGTGTATAAATCTAAAGTCAATCGGATATTAACTTTGGCCTCTAGAGCGTCCACAAGATTTTTTGAGGTGATCAAGGGCCATAACTCTGGCACTAATTATCGGAAATCGCTGAAAATCAATAGGCATCTTCGTCTTATGACCTTAAACACTGTGTATAAATTTAAAGTCAATCGGATATTAACTTTGACCTTTAGAGCGTCCACAAGATTTTTTAAAGAGATCAAGGGCCATAACTCTGGCACTAATTATCGGAAATCGCCAAAAATCAATAGGCGTCATTGTCTTATGACCTTAAACACTGTGTATAAATTTAAAGTCAATCGGATATTAACTTTGGCCTGTAAAGCATCCACAAGAATTTTTGAAGTGATCAAGGGCCATAACTCTGGTAGTTATTATCGGAAATCGCTGAAAAACAATAGGCTTCTTCGTCTCATGACCTTAAACACTGTGTATAAATTTAAAGTCAATCGAATAATAACTTTAGCCTGTAGAGCGTCCACAATTGCTTGTGGACGCCGGACCGACGGACGGACCGACAGACGGGTGCGACGACAATATACGACCACATTTCAATGTGGGCGTATAAAAAATGATATATCATGGTTGTGGACCCTGTATGGGTCACAATTTTAATTCGATTTTGATGAGGAAGGTTGAGTTCTAATTTCGTGAAAATCGTACCAAAATTGCCGGACGAAATGGTCGCCGTTTGTACACGAATAGTGTAAAAATATGGTATATCATGGTTGTGGACTCTCTACAGGTCACAATTCTTATCCGATTTTGATGAAAAGTCACATTTCTAGGTTGTGTACCGTCACACAATAATCATTGTCGGTTTCGAATTTCATTAATATCAGACTGGAACTGACCAACTAAATGGCTGCTCCCAATACAGTATAAAATACAGGACTTAAAGATGTAGGAAAAATCACTTTCGGTATTGCTTGTTCTCTGTCCATCTCTCGAAAATGTGGGCGTATCCTGCCTGGCAGTGCCAGCCTATCTTTACTTTTATTGGTAATGAAACATTTGTAATACACTAAAATCTCATTAGGAGTAACAACTCATTATGTAATTATCTGAAAATCATTAGAATTTGTTTGCTTTTTATAAAAGTTTCTAACAATTAGTATAGGAAACATTTAATATCATGGATTTAGCTGTTCAGTTATCAAAATTCATTGAAAATCAATAGGCTTCTTCGTTTCATGACCTTAAACATTGTGTATAAATTTGAAGTCAATCAGATATTAACTTTGGCCTCTAGAGCGTCCACAAGATTTTTTGAAGTGATCAAGGGCCATAACTCTGGTAGTTATTATCAGAAATCGCCGAAAAACAATAGGCTTCTTTGTCTCATGACCTTAAACACTGTATAAATTTAAAGTCAATTGGATATTAACTTTAGCCTCTATAGCATCCACAAGCAATGGTGGACGCCGGATGGACGGACGGACGGGGGCGACGACAATATATGACCACATTTCAATGTGGGCATATAAAAATGGTCAAAGAAACAACTTGTTTTCAATTTTAATCGATAGAAGTCAACAATGAGGTTTGGAAATTGCAAAATCTGAGATTGCTTTTATCTTGGAAAAGACTCACGGATTTCGCAAATGTACAAAGTTCGACCACTTCCGGTATGCTCAGAAATTTCAAAAATAGTTTATCAAGTAGCCAACACATGGTTTCCTGACAGAAAATTTGGTTCCAGATCGATATCTGTTTTTGGTCAAGGAGAAATAGGCTCCGGCAGTAAATAATGATAATAACTAGACCTGCATAGCAGCACTGAACCAGTTTCCAGGAATCAGACATAAAGGGTGTCATACAATAGCCGATCCATCGAACTGTGACACCCTCTATCAGCTAAATCGTCTGATTAAGAGTAACAACTCAAAATTATCAGAAAATCATTAGAATTTGCTTGGTTTTTCGAAAGTTCTGCAACATGCTAACATTTAGTGTACGAAACATTTAATATCATGGATTTAGCTGTTCAGTCATCAAAAATCATTGAAAGTCAATAAAATCGTTTATCACAAGACCTTAAACTCCGTGTATCAATTTGAAAGATAATAAGTTTGGCCTCTAGAGCGTCACAAGATTGTTCAAAGTGATCAATGGGAGATAACTTTGGCAGTAATAATGGGAAATCACTGAAAAACAATGTGTATAAATTTAAAGTCAATCGGATATTAACTTTAGTCTCTAGTGCGTTCACAAGAAATTGTGGCCGATGGACCGATGGACGGACGGACCAACAGACGTACGGACAGGGGCGACAGCAATATACGTCTACATTTCCATGTGGGCGTACAAAAAGGGAAAAAACATAAAAAGTGATCATGAGAAAATTGTTTTTTCTCGACAATGGAATGTCCTCGAAGCCTTTTTGAGACCAATATGATTGTATATATCCAATCTAAATGGCCATTAGAATCAAACATTATAACGTTGAATGAATAATAAATATAACTCACTTAAAAAAAAAAAAAAATACGTTTTTTTTCCCAAAAATGACATTACTTCCGGTTATAATGAAAATGGGAGATCGAATATTTCTCTGTAACCGTACAAGTTAGAAACCATTTTATGGTATCTGTATGATCGTATGGGTTCATGCAACTCGCCGACGGGATTCAAATATCATAATTTTTTTTAAAAAAAAATATAAACTAGATCTGCTAAGCAGATATTAAAGCTTTCATATTCACAGTCATTTCCTGTCACATGTCATGGGTCATATAAATAATCCGAACAAGAAAAAAAATCATTAAAATCGGTCACAATCTAGTGAAGTTAATGTGACTTTTCACTTGTAAACAACTTTTTGGCCATCCTGAAATGTATTTCTTTCAGAAATAGGAGACGTATTGAACATACTATGCCCTATTGTGTTTGTTTACCGTAAATGTCGATTTTTCATTATTTTTCATATTCACTTCGAAATGGCGGCCATCAGTTGGCCTAAATCAAAATTCTGCTCTGAACGTTTTTTTTTACGCATTCCTTCAAGGATTCAGAAAAAATTACTACCATGTCTATAAGTAAAATATCAAAAAAATCCTGTAGATTTTTCACATTTCAAGGTGACGGCACTTCCGGGTTGAGCTACAAACTCCATTTTTTGTGTACGAATAAGTAGTATCGTAGCTAGAATAGAAAAAAAATTCAAGGGGATTTGAACTACATTTTGTCGATTTTTTTAAAAACTTTGAACCTTATTTTTTTTTTCAAGGGGAGAAAAGATACAATATACATCCACATTCCTGCTTTGATTAATATGGTACTTTGTCAAGAAGGCTAGGCGTTTGGTTTGTTTAGCGTTGAGGGTCATGCCCCAACATCAAGATAATCCATTCAGAATTGTGGCTTTCAGACGCTAAAGGCAAAAAGTGGGGGTGGCTCTGCCACTGGGGATCGGGACATTTACCAAAATCAATAGTGGACGCCCTCAGGCTATTAGGAATACATATGCCAAGTACCAAGCTGATTCATTCAGAATTGCGGCCTGTAAACCACAAACACAAAAATTGGGCGTGGCTTGCCTCTGGGAGTCGGGACATGCAGTTGTCGTCCTTAGGCTATAAGGAATACATATCCCAAGTTTAAAGAGGATCCATTTAGAATCATGGCCTGTAGACAACACACACAGACACGAAGTAAAAATGGACATGGCTCTGCCCCTGGGGGATAGGAAATCACCCAAAACAATAAGGGTCATCCTTAGGGTATAAGGGATAGGTATGCAAAGTTTTAAAAGGATCTATTAAGAATTGCATCCTGTAGGCCAACACAAGACACAAAAATATTGGGCGCGGCTCAGTCCCAAGGGGTCCGGCATGCACCAACAATAATAGTGGTCGGCCTTAGGGTATAAGGAATAAGTATAAAAAAGTTTTCAAGACGATCGACTAACAATTGTGGCCTGTAGGTGACACACAGACACACAAAAAGAAAATGGACGTGGCACTGTCCCTTGGCGTAGGGCATGCACCAAAAACCAATAGGGATCTTCCATAAGGTACCAAGAATAAGTATGCAAAGAAAATCCATGAAGAATTGTGCCCTGTAGGCGACCCACAGACAATGATACGTTAAGATGATACGTTAAGAAATGCAGTCTGTAGATGACAGACAAACAAATTCAAGAAATGGGCATTGCTGTCCCAGGGTGTCGGGCATGCACCCAAATCAAAAGAAATCATCATTAGGGTATAAGGAATAAGTATTTTAAGTTTCAATATGACCGATTAAGAATTGTGGCCTGTGGGCAACACACAAAAAGAAAATGGGCGTGGCTCTGTCCCTGGGGATTGTGCACCCCTTAGTGTGTAAAGAGTAAATATACAAAGTTTGAAGAAAATTCAGTAAGAATTGCGCCCTGTAGGCGACACAAAGACACGCGAAAAGAAAATGGGCGTGGCTCTGCCGCTGGGGGTTGGGCATGCACGACAGGGATGTTCCTTTGAGTACAAAGAATATGTATGCAAAGTTTCAAGGTTACAAGTTAAGAAATGTGGCCTGTAGACGACAAACAAACAAATACTAGAAATGGGCTTGGCTCTGCCCCTGGGCGTAGGGCATGCACCAAAAACAGTAGGGATCTTCCTTAGTGTATAAGGAATAAGTATACAAAGTTTGAAGAAAATCCATGAAGAATTGCGCCCTGTGGGCGACCCACAGACACAGACGCACACACACACCCACACACAGACAGGGGCGACGGCATAATACGTTCACATTATGAATATGGACATACAAAAAATTCTAATGATATCTTTGAGGTTGGATTGGTAAGATCTACTTACATTCTAAATTTCATTGAAATCGTACAACTATTAAAGAAGTTGGTCTCAACTTCCTGTTCGAAATCACATCGACGAATTTTCGAAATTCGGAAATCTGAAATTGCAGATTTAAAGTAAATGTTTCAAGGTACTCAAAGAAAAAAGAGTTGGTAAAATAGGTCAAATAGTTACAAAGTTACAGCATTGTAGATCAACTGCATTCGTTTGTTAAAACGTTTTGAAAATATAATAGGGACCTTTCGCATCGGTACGCATATGAAAACGAACACGTCATCGATTCGTGTGTACTTGTGACGTCAATCCGTAATGAGTGTTCGGCCACTGAAAAATGTTACGCCTATGAAGTTGCATTCACGTAGGTATGCAAACGAAAATGTTTTTTGCCGCATATATTGAATTTTCCACAATTTTTCGAGGCCTTTTATATATTGTTGATTTTGCAGAATTTGTAATATGTGCTCAAATGCAATATTCTGTTTGATTAATTGTGCATCTTCCAAAATATCGATTGAAAACTTTGCCTGGACAGAGAAGTTCATGGAATGCTAAACGGTGTCTTAGAGTGTACGAATACGAAAACGTAAACGAACATATGTTCGTTTTGGTGTTCTTTTTTTCCCTTTGTCAGTTGCCTAGTCGTTCGGATGGGACAAAAAAGCGAGGTCCTGAGTACACATTGGAGTGCACGTAAAAGATCCCTTGGCAGTTGGAATTCAATATAAGAGTAGGCCGTAGCGCCGCTGCCAAGGCAAAATTTCCCTCATAGCACACTGTATGGCGTATGCCCGTCTTCCTTTAGCCCAAGTTAGGTGCAAAAGAGTAGGATGTTAAACCCCATTTCATTTCATTTCATTTCGTACCAATGCGAAATCAAAAGCCACCACCCATTTCTGGAAGGGGAGGTCAAAGTTTCAGAAAGATCCTATGGTTAAATTCTGAGAAATCCACAAGCCTGGCCAATCTGGACTTATATAATAATATTTATTGGCTCAAAGACCCTATACGCGAGTAAATAAAATAGGTTGCCAGGCAATGAAACTTACGCCCACAGCAGCTAAATTGCCCGGGCAGTCAACAAGGGTTGTCGCATATATTTACTTTTTTCGGTAATGAAACATTTGTAGTACACGAAAATCTGATTAAGTGTAGCAACTTATTATGTAAAAAATCATTAGAATTTGTTTGCGTTTTATAAAGTTTTGCCCCACGCTAACAATACTGTTAAAAAATGGTATATCAAGGTTGTGGACCCTGTAAAGGTCACAATTTTAATTTGGTTTTGATGAAACTTGAAATTCATGGTTATAACCCAAAGATTTTGGTTCTTTTCGATATTTGCGCATATCGGATCGTAACTTCCTGAATTATGGCCCCTGGTTATACGCAAAATCCCCCTTTCTTTAGCTTGTGGTCCCTCTGGAGGTCACAATTATGATCCAATTTAAAAAAATAGGTTGCCAGGCAACGAAACATACGCCCACACAGCAGCCAAATCGTCCGGGCAGTCAACAAGAATTGTCGCATATTAAGGAATTATCAGAAAATCATTAGAATTTGTTTGGTTTTTATAATCAAACATTTTTTTTTAAATCATATAATAATTGTGACCTCCAGAGGCACCACAAGCTAAAAAGGGTGATTTTTCGTACAATCAGGGGACATAATTCAGGAAGTAATGACCCGATGGGCGCAAATATCGAAAGGAACCAAGATCTTTGGGTTTAAAACATACCTGTCAAGTTTCATCAAAATCGATTCAAAATTGTGACCTCTATAGGGTCCACAACCTTGATATAACATATTTTCACACTATTCGTGTACAAACAGTGGCCATTTTGTCCGTCAATTCTAGTCCGGTTTTCACGTAATTCAAACTCTCTCTTCATTACCATGTAACGGTGATATAGTCAAACGTTTTTTTAAATCGGATAATAATTTTGACCTTCAGAGGGACCACAAGCTAAAAAGGGCAATTTTTCGGACAATCAGGGGCCATAATTCAGGAAGTTACGATCCAATTGGCGCAAATATCGAAAGGAATCAAGATCTTTGGGTTATAAACATGCATTTCAAGTTTCATCCAAATCATTCAAAATTGTGTCCTCTACACTGTTCACAACCTTGATATAACATATTTTCACACTATTCGCGTACAAATGGCGGCCATTTTGTCCGTCAATTTTGGTCCGATTTTCACGAAATTCGAACCCGACCTTCATAATCATGGAACAATGATATAATCAAACGTTTTTTTAAATCGGATAACAATTTTGACCTCCAAAGGGACCACAAGCTAAAAAGGGCAATTTTTCGGACAATCAGGGGCCATAATTCAGGAAGTTGCGATCCGATTGGCGCAAATATCGAAAGGAACCAAGATCTTTGGGTTATAAACATGCATTTCAAGTTTCATCCAAATCGGTTCAAAATTGTGTCCTCTACACTGTTCACAACCTTGATTTAACATATTTTCACACTATTCGCGTACAAATGGCGGCCATTTTGTCCGTCAATTTTGGTCCGATTTTCACGAAATTCGAACTCAACCTTCATAACCATGGAACGGTGATATAATCAAACGGTTTTTTAAATCGGATAACAATTTTGACCTCCAGAGGGACCACAAGCTAAAAAGGGCGATTTTTCGGACAATCAGGGGCCATAATTCAGGAAGTTACGATCCGATTGGCGCAAATATCGAAAGGAACCAAGATCTTTGGGTTATAAACATGCATTTCAAGTTTCATCCAAATCGGTTCAAAATTATGACCTCTAAACTGTTCACAAGCTAAAAAACGTGATTTTTCGTACAATCAGGGGCCATAACCCATGAAGTTACAGTCCGAAACATGCCAATATCGAAAGGAACCGAGATCTTAGGGTGATAAACCTATGTTTTAAGTTTCATTGAAATCGGATAAAAATTGTGACCTGTAGACTGTTCACAAACAATTGTGAACGGACGGACGTCCGGACGGACGTCCGGACGGACGGACGTCCAGACGGACATCCAGACGGACGGACAGGGGCGACGACAATATACGTCCACATGAAAATGTGGGCGTATAAAAAGGTTTGATTATATCACCGTTACACTGTAAGGAAGGTTGAGGTTGAATTTCGGGACAATCGGACCAAAATTGACAGACAAAATGGCCGCCGTTTGTACGCGAATACTGTTAAAAAATAGGTTGCCAGGCAACGAAACATACGCCCACAGCAGCTAAATCGTCCGGGCAGTCAACAAGGGTTGTCGCATATTTTTACTTTTTTCGGTAATGAAACATTTGTAATACACTAAAAACTGATTAAGAGTAACAACTCATTATGTAATTATTAGAAAATCATTAGAATTTGATTGCTTTTTATAAAGTTTTACCCCACGCTAACAATTAGTATATACATGAAACATTTAATATCGTGGATTTAGCTGTTCAGTTATCAAAATTCATTGAAAATCAAAATACTTGTTCGTTTCATCACCTTAAACTCTGTGTATCAATTGGATGATAAGTTTGGCCTCTATAGCGTCACAAGATTTTTTGAAGTTATCAAGGGAGATAACTCTGGCAGTAATTATCAGAAATCGCTGAAAACAATAGGCTTCTTCGTCTTATGACCTTAAACACTGTGTATAAATTTAAAGTCAATCGGATATTAACTTTGGCCTCTAGAGCATCCACAAGATTTTTTGAAGTTTTCAAGGGCCATAACTCTGGTACTAATTATCAAAAATCACTTCTTCGTCTTTAGACCTTAAACACTGTGTATAAATTTAAAGTCAATCGGATATTAACTTTGGCCTCTAGAGAGTCCGCAAGATTTTTTGAGGTGATCAAGGACCATAACTCTGGTAGTTATTATCGGAAATCACTGAAAAACAATAGGAGTCTTCATCTCATGCCTTTAAACACTTTGTATAAATTTAAAGTCAATCGGATGTTAACTTTAGCCTCTAGAGTGTCCACAAGCAATTGTGGACGCCGGACCGACGGACGGAGGCGACGACAATAGCCTGTAGAGTGTCCACAAGCAATTGTGGACGCCGGACCGACGGACAGACGGACGGAGGCGACGACAATATACGACCACATTTCAGTGTGGGCGTAAAAAAAATCGCTGAAAAACAATAGGAGTCTTCATCTCATGCCTTTAAACACTTTGTATAAATTTAAAGTCAATCGGATGTTAACTTTAGCCTCTAGAGTGTCCACAAGCAATTGTGGACGCCGGACCGACGGACGGAGGCGACGACAATAGCCTGTAGAGTGTCCACAAGCAATTGTGGACGCCGGACCGACGGACAGACGGACGGAGGCGACGACAATATACGACCACATTTCAGTGTGGGCGTATAAAAAACGTGTTTAGGTGACGTGTTTTTATAATGACATGTACAGTAGCAGAACACTTTGACAACAATAGATATCTTTCTGAAAATAAATGAGTTTCAGTTTCTGGTCACAATATACGACCACATTTCAGTGTGGGCGTATAAAAAACGTGTTTAGGTGACGTGTTTTTATAATGACATGTACAGTAGCAGAACACTTTGACAACAATAGATATCTTTCTGAAAATAAATGAGTTTCAGTTTCTGGTTTGTGACAGGGAAGTCAGAGAGTAAATCGCGCATTTATTTATTACTAAAGTATAGAGCAATCAAATTATACACTAAGTTTCATCCCTCACTGTCAGATAGAATCAAGGCAACCTTGTCCCATAGCACCGACCAATAAAATAGCTTAGCTCTGCTTAGCTTTAGCTCGAAATGAACGCAGTCAAGTCATTCACCTATTAAATATCTACATCAATTATGTTCCAAAGTATTGACCAATCAAATTGCTTGTTGCTCCTTAGTCTAAGCAGAAAATTCTCACCATCGAACTTAAATTTTGATATTTTCAAATACCAAAAATTCGGCCATGAGCCAGGCTATCCCCAAATATAGTAATTTCAGAAATATGAGACGAATTCAATAAACTACGTCTATTCTGTTTATTTACATGCCCGTAGATGTAGATTTTTCACTATTTCTCATATTCAATTCCAAATGGTGACTACGTGTTGCCCTAAATCAAAATTTCACTCTGAACGTATTTTAGGCATTCCTTCAAGGATTGAGAAAATATAACTCTCGTGGATGTAAGTAAAATATCAAAAAAGCCCTGTAGAATTTTCACATTTCAAGATCGTGGCACTTTTGGATTGAGCTACAAACTCCATTTTTTGTGTACGAATCAGTAGTCTCGTAGCTAGTACAGAAAAAAAGTCAAAGTGATCTGACCTACACTTCGTCGAATTTTTTTTAAAACTTTGATCTTTAATTTCTTCAAGGGGAGATAAGTTAGAAAGTTTCCAATGACTGATTATTTACATCATATTTGACCAAGTAGACAATTGAACGTCCAAACCCAAAGCTACAAAACTATCATACTTGTGAGCAGGGTTCTTAATCCATTTTGAAATGAACCGGCCACGAGCACCCCCAACGGATAGTCGTCTTTTGAACAACAGACATGTTGGTTTATGCATACTTTTCGGTTCTATTTCAGAATCGCACCTCTACCAGTTCCCGGGGTCTTAGAGACTTGAAATTTTCAGGGGATGTTCCGCTGGGTTCGCGATGACCTCACACCAAATTTTAGCAAAATCGACCAATAACTTTTCATTTTACCGACCTTTAGCTTCTCCCGTGAGATATGTTTATCCGTACGACGCCATTTGCATTTCTTGACTATTTAGACTCGAATAACAAGACACTCAAACGAAAACCAACACTCAGCGCCCCGTCCCTGATGCTGCCGTTCATAATATTAATAATAATTTTCGTATATTTTTAAGTATACGCCCACATGGAAATGTGGTCGTATATTGCCGTCGCCCGTCCGTGTGTCGTCCACAATTTCTTGTGAACGCTCTAGAGGCTAAAGTTAATACCCGATTGACTTCAAATTTATGCACAGTGTTTATTAATGTCATGAGACGAAGAAGCATATAATGGATTTTCAGGGAAATCCGATAATTACTACCAGAGTTATTACCCTTGATCTCTTCGAAAAAAATCTTGTGAACGCTCTAGCGGCTAAAGTTAATATCCGATTGGCTTCAAATTTATGCACAGTGTTTAAGGTCACGAGACGGAGGATCCTATGGATTTTCAGCTATATCCAATAATTACTGCCAGAGTTGTGGCCCTTGATCACTTTGAAAAACCTTGTGAACGCTCTAACGGCGAAAGTTAATTTCCGATTGACTTGAAATTTAAGCACACAGTTTTAGGTCACGAGACGAACAAGCCTATCAATTTTCAGCGATATCCACTAATTACTGCCAGAGTTATGGCCCTTGATAACTTTGAAAAATCTTGTGAACGCTCTAACGGCTAAAGTTAATATCCGATTGACTTGAAATTTATGCACAGTGTTAAAGGTCATGAGACGAAGAAGCCTATGGGTATCCGATAATTACTGCCTGGGTTATTACCCTTGATCTCTCAAAAAATTCTTGTGAACGCTCAAGCGACTAAAGTTAATATCTGATTGACTTTAAATGTATACACAGTGTCTAAGGTCACGAGACGGAGATTCCTATTGATTTTGAGCGATATCCACTAATTACTGCCAGGGTTATGGCCCTTGATCACTTTGAAAAATCTTGAGAACTCTCTAACGGCTAAAGTTAATTTCCGATTGACTTAAAACTTAAGCACACAGTTTAAGGTCAGTTTTTCGACACTTGGCCTTTGGGTACGACCTTCACCCCATACAATATTTTAAAGGCCACAATCTTGACTTGGACCACCGACCCTGACCTTGGTCGTGTCACACACGGATCGGTCAGAAAACGGTCAAACGTTAAGGGCCTGTGTTTGAAGGGTGGTCTATGGGCCTTGTCAATATGAAAGGTCGTGGTGACCTTTGGTAATTAAGGTTAACCAGCCGTGACCTCCACTTTGGCCTTGAACCCCAAATTCCCATCGAGCTCGGGGCCTTTACGTTTATGCTTGTCATGGCCCTATTGCGCGTTGCATTATGAAGGTCGATGTTCTATGTGAAAACAGAGACGATGCCCTTCAAAAAAAGTAGCAGGGTCAAAGTCATGGGTCAAGGTCATGGTACAGAAAACTAAACTCAAACTTTTCAAAGTGAGTTTTTGGACACTTGACCTTGGGTACGACCTTCACTCCATACAATATATCAAAGGCCATAATCTTGACTTGGACCACATACCTTGACCTTGGTCCTGTCACACACGACCCGGTCAGAAAACGACCAAACGCTGAGGGCCCGAGTTCGAAAAGAGGTCTTTGAGCCTTGTCAATATTAAAGGTCGTGGTGACCTCCGGTAATCAAGGCTAACCAACCGTGCCATCGACTTTGACCTTGAACCCAAAATTCCCATTGAGCCCAGGGCCTTTACGTTTATGTTTGCCATGGCATTAATTCTCGTTGTATTATGAAGGTCGATGTTTGAGGTTAAAGCAGAAACGATGCCCTTCAAAAGGGTAACTGGGTCAAAGTCGAGGGTCAAGATCATTTTACAGAAAACTGAACTCAAACTTTTCAAAGTCAGGTTTTGGACACTTGAAATTGGAATACGACCTTCACCCCATACAATATTTAAAGGTCACAATCTTGACTTGGACCAACGACCTTGACTTTGGTCCTGTCACACACTGCTTGGCCAGAAAACGGTCAAACGTGGAGGGGCTGTGTTCGAAAGATCAATATGGAAGATCGTGGTGAAAAGTTTGAGTTCAGTTTTCTGTAACATGACCTTGACAGGGCTCGAAACGAAAGGCGCGCGAAAGCGCTCGGGTACCTACCATGCACCTAAAGTGAAACCCAGGTACATATTTTTAAACGCACCCGAATTTTATAAACAACGCTCCTCGTACCGAAGGCTAACTCACGGTTCTCTTTTTAAAATATCACCCAACCTTTTAAATGAATTAACGCGAACGCCTTTGCTTTTAATAAAATTCTCGTAAAAATACTCTTTTTTATTTAACGGCCTCAAGCAAGGCTTGACACGCCGTCAGCCTCGGCGGCATGGCCTACGAATTTTACAATTTGGCCGCAGATTCGTAGCCGATTTTTAACTATCCACGGCCATGTATGGTCACCGATTTGTGTTGGGTATCAATAGTTATTTTGCTATCGATAATCGCAATCATTGTTTTTTAAGGCGAGTGATCGCTCTCGAGCGCCTACAGCTCACCTGAATGTCGACCCAGGGGAGTTTTTTTCCCTCCCCTTAAAATTGAAAATCACTCTCCTTTACAAATTCATTGAGGGTTTATTAACATTTATCTACCAATCACTCTCCTTAATATCAGATCACTCTCCTTAATTTCTAAATCACTCGCCTTAATTTCTAAAGCATTCAACTTGGAGAACCTTTTAGGAGAGCCATTTTTTCAATTTGTTGATTGAGGGGAGCTTTTTTGGGGGGGCTCTCCTCTGAAATACAAAAAACAACGACAGTAATCGGCATTGAAATGTATCGAAACAATCTTATTTTCACGGTCGTAACCAAGAATGGGTTACGTATTCAAAAGTCAAAACCATACGATGTTGCGATAGATGGTTTTTTGTTTGTCTAATTAATAATAAAACGTTTCATATTACGTATAAATTGTACTTAATTTTTAAAAAATGTAGCCTTGGTTCTGATTGACGAAATACGGTTGATAGGCCGATGTATGTGGAGGAACCAAAATAAAATGAGCACGAGTCGATTCAAAACATTGCGTACGTGAGAGCGACCAATACCAACATGGCGGACAATACGTTGTCAATTCGCGTGCAAAAATTAAAGAAAATTTAATAGCCTAAATAACTTATCACAAATTCGTAAATTGTTTATTATTATTAAAATAATGTAGCCTTGATTCCGAATAAGAAATACAAACGTTTTTGTCATCTATCAGTCATTTATAATGAGCAGACGAATTCTGAAAGTTTAGGGGAAACTCCGGGTTATTTACACATCCGGGTATATCCAATTTAGCGAATTCCATGATATGGCGATTATTGCTTCTAATGAAAGTATTGTTTAAATGAGGGGGAATTTATTTCAATATTGTTTGGGGGAAAAAGCTACATTGAGATTGAGACTTTGAAGTAAATATAAAGTGACCGATGTAGGCTATTGTATTATTATACGAAGGATTAAGTCACAGAAAACAATGAGTCGACTCTTCACTCTCCTAGAATATCTGAGGTCAGGTTTTTAGGAGAGCGATTTTCTGAATTTGTAATTTTAGGTGCAGCTTTTAGAGCTCTCCATGATTTTATTCCTTTCAAACCCTGCCTTGACCCACGACTTTCATATTGACAAGGCCCATAGACCACCCTTCAACCACAGGCCCTTAACGTTTGACCGTTTTCTGACCGAGCCGTGTGTGACACGACCAAGGGTCAGGGTCGGTGGTCCAAGTCAAAAATGTGGCCTTTAAAATATTGTATGGGGTGAAGGTCGTACCAAAAGGCCAAGTGTCGAAAAACTGACCTTAAACTGTGTGCATAAATTTCAAGTCAATCGGTTATTAACTTTAGCCGTTAGAGCGTTCACAAGATTTTTCAAAGTGACCAAGGGCCATAACTCTGTCAGTAATTATTGGATATAGCTGAAAATCAATAGGCATCTCCGTCTCGTGACCTTAGACACTGTGTATACATTTAAAGTCAATCAGATATTAACTTTAGTCGCTAGAGCGTTCACAAGAATTTTTTGAGAGATCAAGGGTAATAACCCAGGCAGTAATTATCGGATATCCATAGGCGTCTTCGTCTCGTGACCTTTAACATTGTGCATAAATTTCAAGTCAATCGGATATCAACTTTAGCCGTTAGAGAGTTCACAAGATTTTTCAAAGTGATCAAGGGCCATAACTCCGGCAGTAATTAGTGGATATCGCTGAAAATCAATAGGCATCTCCGTCCCGTGACCTTAGACACTGTGTATACATTTAAAGTCAATCAGATATTAACTTTAGTTGCTAGACGGCTCACAAGAATTTTTTGAGAGATCAAGGGTAATAACCCTGGCAGTAATTATCGGATATCCATAGGCTTCTTCGTCTCCTGACCTTTAACACTGTGCATAAATTTCAAGTCAATCGGCTATTAACTTTAGCCGTTAGAGCGTTCACAAGGTTTTTCAAAGTGATCAAGGGCCATAACTCTGGCAGTAATTAGTGTATATCGCTGAAAATTAATAGGCTTGTTCGTCTCGTGACCTAAAACTGTGTGCTTAAATTTCAAGTCAATCGGATATTAACTTTATCCGCTAGAGCGTTCACAATATTTTTTGAAGAGATCAAGGGTAATAACTCTGGCAGTAATTATCGGATATACCTCAATATCCATTATATGCTTTTTCGTCTCATGACCTTAAACACTGTGCATAAATTTAAAGCCCCAATCCCGAATTTCATAGAATCTGAGAATTACAAGTTGGAGTACGTGTGAAATTTAAACGCCAAAATACAGAGGAATTGTGTATTTACCTTGTCTGAAAAGTTCAGTTCAAAATATTGAGTCGTTTGGGCGTGAACGTCAAAACCCCTTATCTGGATACTAGTATTTTTATCACGCTTCGGGTCAACCATTTCGTTGGCCACTTGATAATCGCGGGTTTTCTATACCGATTGTAACCTTAAAATAGCATTATGCAAGAGCAAAATCTGATTTTTACAGGTCTTTCTTTAAGCCTGAGATGTTATCTAAATAATCAATTAGACATTAATTAACATATTCAGACCATAATAAACTCTTTATGTCAAGACTAGCCTTCGATGTTGGCAGATTAAAATCGTTTATGCCGCTTAATGGCGGTTGATAATTAAATCAATCAGGTGGATAATCGAGACTATGCTGTTTATATTAATGATTTGAGTAATGATGACTGAGGCTATGAATATTTCAAAAGCTTTTTTCTCGGCTAATAGTGAATCAATTTGACTGAAATTTTCAGCAAATTATCTTTACACTATCTAGTTTTTAACTATTGTAGTGAGAACTGCCATCTCTTTATCTTATCTCCCATAATGTAACTTTAATTGAATGGAGAGCTTTGATTTTCTCAGCGTGTTGGCGAAATCTGATTGGATATTTATTTTTACTCAGCCAATCGCTGTAGTTTAATGAGTCATTCGGGTAAAACTGAAAGTAGTGAGTTTTGTCTTGTTCAATTCATCATGGATAACCCTGGAAAGCGTCAGAGAAACGAACAGTTACAGATACTGCGAAGAAAAGAAGAAAGAAATAGTAAATGCTTGGTTACAGGGCACATAAAAAGACGAATGTGTGTATCTATGCGGAGAAGTAGCGAGATAGAAATTGGAATGATTTCAAGTTAACAAGTGAAGTAACAAAGCCTACTTCAAGTTCAAGAAGACGTTGCCAAAATCGGAAAATGAAAATGTTACTTGGACTTAGGTGGTTTTTTTTTTAGGTGAGTGTAAATTAGTAGTACTGACTGGTATAAACTACAAAAAAGATTTATTTATTATCTTTTGGAATCATCAATTTTTATTAGAGACTTATGTACTCACAGTTTTCATTTTAACTATTTATTTATTTTCTATTTTTTAGTAGATTACATATAGTTTCAATTTCATTTAGTTAATTTTATCTTTGTCTCTGGTCGATAGAGAAAGAAATAAAAGTGCCAGGGCAAGATTATTTTCAATTTATTATTCTGATGTGTGGAGGTTACCTTCTCGTTTATTTTAATGCGTTAATGTACTGAACTATAGGCCTACAAGTACATGATGTAAACATAGGAAAAAATAAACATCAAATGAAATGATTTCTTTATTTTACAGGCACAGGGGAAATATCCAGTCGTCCCATGCCAGTAAGTTACAGGTAATTACAACCAATACAGACCTGCAATATCGTAGTTCAAACTAGGCAGGGGGATGGGATGGCCTAGTGGTCTAGAGTGCCGCGCTTCATCCTCTAGCTGGCCGGTCACCTCTGGCTTGCAGCTGTGGTTTCTAGCCCGGGTGTGAGCATATATGTGGCTTGGAGATAGGGGCGCCTTCTAAACCTCGTGGATTTTCTCCGGGCACTCTGGTTTCGTCCCACTGCTAAAGACCCCTACGTGCAAGCGAATTATTGAAATAAAATTAAACCTTGTGTTAGTCCCAAAATGACATCGTTTGTGTCGAGTGGACGTTAAACCCCATTTCTTTCTCTCTCTCAAACTAGGCCTAGTAGTTATGATGATTTGTTATGATTTTCACTTTATTTTCAACTTCGACTGAGTAACCGAATGGTAAACAAATTTGCGATGGATCGGAAATAAAATGGGGATTTAACGTCTTACTGATGAAGACCGGCATACGCCATGAAGTGTACTATGATGGAAATGTTGCCTGGACAGCGGCACTATGGCCTACCCTTACATTGGATTAGACGGTCTGTCATGGAGTCCAGTTGTGTGGTTGCGTTAAAAACCTATGCGCAAGCGAATTATTAAAATAAAACAATCAAAGTATGACTTTGGAGCTGGCTCACGAATCATGGGGTCCAAGAAAGTTTTTCTACATCATCAATACCGGTGTTTCTAGGGTCAGCGATACAGGAAAGGGGGGGGGGGTATGAAGGCCTATACCATTAGCAGCATGATATAGATCTCCTGACAATTAAAATTTCACTCTTCTGACAATTTCCCACATATAATTACACTGCATGAAATATGCCCATTGCCTTTAATCTTTTTAATTCATTTATTTTTCAGATATAAAAAAAATACTAAAAAGTTCGGCAACATGTCAGTGGTACCTTTAATTTTAATGCCACAGAAAACATACCAATATATATCAAACTTCATAAAACACCCTGGGACAGTTATACCCAAACCCAGCCGATCCAACTAGAATACAAAGATCCCTTGCTCCAGCAAGTCCACCCCATTCTAGAAGATATTGTGAAGAGACAGGCCACAAAACTTAACAAATACTGCAGAATATATATTCTGACCAAAATTAAATACACAATATAAAACAGGAATATGTTTAATAGCATCAAGATTTATTAAATATGCATTATGCAATATAAACCAGGAATGTGTTTAATAGCATTAATATTTCTTAAACATGCATTATGCAAGAAGTAACTGTGTGTGCCTATTACAGGTCTTTCTATAGGCCTGAAATGATATATAAAGTATTAATTAGACATTTATCATAATCAACTCTTGATGTCATCTTGTTTGATTTTCATCGGATTTGAATGTGAGCTGCAGTTCAACATCTATTGATGATTAAACGCAACAATGGATAATGAAGACTTTGTTAATTATCGCTACAGCGGCAACATTGACAATCAAAGCTGCAGTCATTTGTAAACTACTGTTTTCTCGGCTTAGAATGAAGCAATTTGACTGAAATTCTCAGCATATTCCATTTACGTCATCTAGTTTTTAACTATTATAGTGAGAAATGCCAAATCTTTATCTAATACTCCTGTAATGTATCTTTAACTAATAGAATAGAATGTTTTGTTTGATAATTTGTGTAGGCCTTTTGAACAGTGCTCCTTCATGGTTATTCCCATTTGTCAGCCTTGGAATCTGTATATTGGCCATTATGGTGAGGATACCTCCTCTTTACTCTGCAGACTATACTGCTTGATATTACTTGTCTGAATATCTCTTCCATGGCGAAACCTTTTCTGATCATGGTCATCGGGCTTGTCATCTCTTGTTTGTAATGCGATTTAAGCCTCCTCATCTAAACAATACTGATCAATTTCCTGAAAGTAAAATGTTAAAATATGTAAAATACAGTATTATAATTTTATATAACTATTAGTTTTTTATGGTCAAATATTTCTTTGTATTTTTAAAACAGAGTTTGTCCTGAATGTAAATACATGTATTACAAGTCTCTGAGTAAACCAGTTGTTGATGTGATAATTATTTGGCTGTCATCAAATCCAAAGTTATGATAAAGAAAGAATTAAATTACCAATATTCCAACTATAAAAGTTAACACTGCATAAAGTTTTCTATTGTATACATCACATGTACTTACCCGTCTTAGAGATAAGCAATCTGGAGACAAAGTCTATAACATAGATATTTTGTTGGTGGTGGAATAGTCAAACTGTCACAAACATCAAGCCAGCGACTCCATTCTTTTTATTATCATCCAGCTATGGTATTAACATCTGTAAATATTAAATGTAATCTTGATGTAATGAAATATTTAATTTTATTTGTGATTATATAATAAATAAGCTCACATGACAACCAAGAGATTGAAATGATTTTGTTGTTTTTATACATATTTGCATGCTATAAAATGTTAATGATATAACTTGTCACTTTTCTAGCTGTTTGTAATCGTTTGGCACTATAAACAAAATTATTTTGGGTTTGTAGCAGGCGCTACACAGCCCTGTCATCTACAGTAAGAATAATACAGCATAAGGGCTGTAATAAAGAATTTAATGATATTTTATACCTTTAGTCCATCAATTCCTTGTGATCTCAATCTTGCCATCCTTTCTTCTGTGGTCTGTGTGACATTTCTGGATGCCTCACAACACGTCTGTGCACAGTTTTCCTACGCTTTGATGGGGAGAAAGGGTCTGGCTGTAGATGAGTCAGTCATAGCTTTTTCTGGTGTTGGCAAATCCGTCAAACTTTTAATATTATCAGAACTTGATAGTGGTGTAGGAAGAGTGGTGGGTGGATTGCTGTATCACCAAGTCTTTCAACAAAATATACAAGAACATTGTACGCCAGGAGCCCTGTGTGTCCACTGATCCCATTTAACATGACACTGCCTATTGTTTTTTTCTTCACCGTCTTACTACACTTTACACACTTCTCAACCATTTTGAATGACAGTTTTTCAATTGACAATAATTATCAGCCATTCCTTTTATGAATAACGAGACTACCTACTATCGCTATGAGTATATAAAAGCCATTCCATCATAGAAATTACAAAGAATCCATTCTGTATTTTAGTATACAATACATCATTTGTTGGTCGAAAGTCAAGCTATTTAGTATCTATTTGATCACACGAAAATATAAAAACAAAACCCATCCTAAAGATTGATCAAAAAAGCAGGTGTCAAATTGTTACTTGTGTAGAGCAAACAGGACATCGTCAAAAAGAAAAGTCGAAGTGAAACCTTCCGAGAGACATGAAACAGGATCTTTTATACTTCCACGGCATATTCAAATGTTTTATTATGTTGTGATTATGTCTATAATATCCATATTTAGCACATAAATGTCGAATACAGTCCCCAAAACAACCAAACGTAATCAACATGGAGCCATGAACGGCCAAACCGCATTCACCTGATTAGAATAAAACAAATTGAAAGTAACGCGGAAATGCCACTGCGCATACTCAGCATATAGTCGCGTATTATCCAGTCACTTTTTTAGGATGCAACCAAGACGCCGGTCTTCAAACACAGAGAAATACCGACGAGTGGAATTTTTTTGAAAACGTTTCACAACGCTTGCGGAAGTTGCTACGGGCTAAGTTAGAAGTTATTAAGGGCCTTTCATACAAAATTAAGCAGTTTTAACCCCTAAAATGCAACTGGGATTATTCCTTTAAAGTCAGTCGGGTATTAACTTTAGCCTCTAGAGCGTTCACAAGAAATTGTGGACGATAGGTGGACGGACGGTCGGGGGCGACGGCAATATACGACCACATTTCCATGTGGGCGTATAATTAAAACATACGAAAATTATTATTACTTTTATGAACGGCAGCACCAGGCACGGGGCGCCGAGTGTTGGAGTTCGTTTGAGTGTCTTGTTATTCGAGTCTAAATTGTCAAGAAATGCAAATGGCGTCGTACCGATAAACATATCTCCCCGGAGAAGCTAAAGGTCGGTAAAATGAAAAGTTATAGATCGATTTTGCTAAAATTTGGTGTGAGGTTATCGCTAACCCAGCGGAACATCCCCTGAAAATTTCAAGTCTCTACGACCCCGGGAACTGGTAGAGGCGCGATTCTGAAATAGAACCCTTTATTCACGTCAATAATTGCATAACGTTACGGTATTCCGTGTAATATTATAATAATAACTTCTAATAAACAAAGCCTGTGTTATTATTCCATACTAATATTCATATATCCATACATTATCGAAATTTATAGTCAAATTTTGGCAACATGCATAATGCATAATCTACTTTTGCTTTCATCCACACAAACGGAAGTTAGAATTATTTAGTAAAAAGAAAAACTACAAGCAAATACAAATACGTTCGCTTTTTAATTATTTTATACGTAAACACTTGTCAATAAATAAAAGTATATTTGTAATAATAAAACAATGTAGCACAATTTATTTTCCGTGAATAGTCGGGGCTCGGAAATATGCCGTACGGGCGAAAGGTCACGCGGCCAATTGTGATTCAGAATAGTTTATTTTTAGTGTTACCGGTTCTCGCAAAAAGTAGATTTTAATAACCAATCTGTTTCACAGCAATTCTTTAAAAACAAATGGTTTTCTCAAATTAGCTTAAAGTTCATATACATGTAGACACAAATCATTAAATGGTTAAACAGCTGTGATACCTGACAAAAAGTTACTACACTAACAAGCCAACAGTGAGGCTGATGTCCCCCGCCGAAATCCCAAAATAAATAGATGACACATATTAATTAATCGCACATTTATTTTTTTCAAAAGTATCGAGCAATCAAACTGTACACGAAGTGTCATCCAAAAGTCATCCACGCTTGACAAAAGGGCCCCTCTGGCCAAGGAAAAGGGCCCACATGTCTGAGTCAATTGTTTCTTTCCACTGTTACTGTCGAATCCATTTCTGAATGAGAATGCAGTCATTGTATTGGCATAAAAATCATCAATCAAGATGAACCTAAGTTATCTTGTCCCAAAGTATCAACCAATCAAATTGCTTATCTCTGCTTACCCTAAGAAGAAAATGCTCATCTTCGAACTCCATCAAGGCATTGACCTAATAAGCATACACGCCAATTTTGAACATTTTAATGCAATTCGAAGGAGAGTTATTGTGTTCCAAAGTCTCGGCAAATCAAATTGCTTATTGCTTATCAGAAAATGCTCATTATCGATCTTAGTCAAGGTATTACTGTAATGAAACTATACACCAAGTTTCAAAGCATCAACCAATCAAATTGCTTATCTCTGCTTACCCTAAGCGGAAAATGCTCATCTTCGAACTCCATCAAGGCATTGACCTAATAAGCATATACACCAAGTTTGAACATTTTAACTCAATTAGAAGGAGAGTTATTGTGTTCCAAAGTCTCGACCAATCAAATTGCGTAGCACTCTGCTTACCCTGAGCAGAAAATGCTCATTATCGAACTTAGTCAAGGTATTACTGTAATGAAACTATACACCAAGTTTCATCACTATCACTTAATTAGAACTAAAGTTATCGTGTCCGAAAGCATCAACCAAACAAATTGCTTATATCTGCTTACCCTAGGCAGAAAATGCTCATCTTCGAACTACATCAAGGCATTGACCTAATAAGCATATACACCAAGTTTGAACATTTTAACTCAATAAGAAGGAGAGTTATTGTGTTCCAAAGTCTCGACCAATCAAATTGCGTATCGCTCTGCTTACCCTGAGCAGAAAATGCTCATTATCAAACTTAGTCAAGGTATTACTGTAATGAAACTATACACCAAGTTTCATCACTCTCACTTAATTAGAACTAAAGTTATCGTATCCTAAAGCATCAACCAATCAAATTGCTTATCTCTGCTTACCCTAAGCAGAAAATGCTCATCTTCGAACTCCATCAAGGCATTTACCTAATAAGCATATACACCAAGTTTGAACATTTTAACTCAATAAGAAGGAGAGTTATTGTGTTCCAAAGTCTCGACCAATCAAATTGCGTATCGCTCTGCTTACCCTGGGCAGAAAATGCTCATTATCAAACTTAGTCAAGGTATTACTGTAATGAAACTATACACCAAGTTTCATCAATCTCACTTAATTAGAACTAAAGTTATCGTGTCCCAAAGCATCAACCAATCAAATTGCTTATCTCTGCTTACCCTAAGCGGAAAATGCTCATCTTCGAACTCCATCAAGGCATTGACCTAATCAACACATACACCAAGTTTGAACATTCTAGCTCAATTAGGAAGAGAGTTATCGTGTCCCAAAGTATCAACCAATCAAATTGCTTATCTCTGCTTACCCTGGGCGGAAAATGCTCATCCTCGAACTCTATCAAGGCATTGACCTAATAAACACATACACCAAGTTTGAACATTCTAGCTCAATTAAAAGTTATCGTGTCCCAAAGCATCAGCCAATCAAATTGCTTATCTCTGCTTACCCTGAGCGGAAAATGCTCATCTTCGAACTCCATCAAGGCATTGACCTAATAAACAAATACACCAAGTTTGAACATTCTAGCCCAATTAGGAAGAGAGTTATCATGTCCCAAAGCATCAACCAATCAAATTGCTTATCTCTGCTTACCCTATGCGGAAAATGCTCATCTTCGAACTCCATCAAGGCATTGACCTAATAAACACATACACCAAGTTTGAACATTCTAGCTCAATTAGGAAGAGAGTTATTGTGTCCCAAAAAGTGTGACGGACGGACAGACAGACGGACAGACAGACAGACAGACAGACAGACAGACAGACAGACAGACAGACAGACAGACAGACAGACAGACAGACAGACAGACAGACAGACAGACAGACAGACAGACAGACAGACAGACAGACAGACAGACAGACAGACAGACAGACGGACGAACCCATTTTAATTACAAAACAATGACTTTGGATTGTAATTCATGTAAATTTAGTGAAATTCCACGTGACGCTCTTTTTATTATTCTTAATATTTTAACAGATTGTGTTATATTTTAAATGATTCATAATCATGTAATTATCAATGTATACAATTCGCTTTTTGTTATTACATCATCGTAGCCAATTCAATTTCGGGGAACTAATTAAACAATGCGATATACTTTATTATTACTAAAACATCGGTGAACTGACCTAAAAATTTAAATTAAAACGCCAATTCAAAAATACTAATATACAGCCATGAACTAATCTCTTTCGTGATCGGTAATCAACAAAAATCAAAGTGTAAAACTTATTTATTCCATACATTATTGTCTATTTAACAATAAGTAAGCGTTTAACAGTTTATTTAACAATAAGTGCAACTTGGTTAATACGCCCAAGTCTTGTCAGTCTCATTTTAAGAATCCACATAGAATTTCGTATCTGAAATGACACTTGCGCATTTTCTCTGCAGGATAGAAATCTTAGCTTACCATCTTTGCACTGCTTATTATAAAAAGAGTAAGTGGTTTCGCATTATATTATATGTAACGCCACGTAAAATCAATTACACTATATACGAGTAGCTTTGTTGATCTCCTTGTATCAGTGTTCAAATATGCCGTTTATACTTTAATGTTTTAAATTCATTTAATTTCTGTCATTGATGTTATTTTAAATTTAAAGAGAAGTCAGTTATTACAATATAGATTAATATTTGATTGGACGAATACTATTGTTTTATTAATTCCCACCTGTGATCACATGTCTGGGTGCCATCATACTCCTGCGCAGTCTTTCATTTGATTAGAACTAAGAGAGGGATTTCTCGCGCCATTGCTTCAGGAATATGGGGTGCCATATGAAACCATGTTTTTGAATACGCACGCCGTTATTACAGTATGGATTAATTGTTTGATTGCTGGAATGCTTTTGTTTTATAACTTCTACCTGCATTATTTGTTATATGCACCTGTGATATAATGCAATATGGTTTGATTTAGGTGTAACAAAAACCGCTGTACTAAAGTCAACATTTTATTGACCCAAATCCCGCGATTACGTAACATCAAGGCACCAATCATTGAAGCGTATTTCCTGGGTGACTTCTTTTGGCGTCAGTACATGTCTAACTATCTTGCGGGTCTATCGCACCGCCATTGTGGGGTTGACTTCTGACCACATGTACACGTTAATTCATTTGTGATTTAATGAAGATGCATTACCTATGTGATTTACCGAGTTCTGATTGTATAATTACCCGGTACGAGATTTACCAATTTTTGACGTATTTGTATTTGTCAATGGTGGAATACTATTTTTAATAGGATAATATATAGTACGGCCACGGTAAGGTGAATATCGTGATTTACCGATTTTTGACGTATTTCTCAATGGTGGAATACTATTTTTATAGGCTAATGGATAATATATAGTACGACACGGTAAGGTGAATATCTATGTGTGCGCATTTTTTTACACTCAAATTTTTATTCGTACTTCGTATGTAAATAATCGTAATCAAAATGAATTGATCGGATAAACGGCACGCGGGAAATTACAAGTTTTATCTTATAATAAAACACCATAGATAAATTATTCGTATGTTGATTTATATACGTATCTCGGGAAATTCGACGTATCTCGGGAAATTCGGCGCCTCGTCTAATAACTGGACATCAAAGATAAGTGAACGGGAAGTCCATTTTTAAACCCATCTCGGGGAAACTCAACCGCTCGGCCAATAAATGATCGCCATAAATAAGTGCACGGATCGTCCATTTTTAAACGCATCTCGGAGAAACTAAACCCGTTGCTATTAATCTAAACCATGGTACTAATTAAACCATTTTTATACGCCCACATTTTCATGTGGACGTATTATGTCGTCGCCCCTGTCCGTCCGTCCACAATTTGTTTGTGGACTCTCTACAGGTCACAATTCTTATCCCATTTTGACGAAACTTGAAATATAGGTTTATCCCCAAAAGATCTCGGTTCCTTTCGATATTGGCATCTATCGGATCAAAACTTCATGGATTATGGCCCCTGATTGTACGAAAAATCACGTTTTTAGCTTGTGGACCCTATAGAGGTCACAATTTTGAACTGATTTTGATGAAACTTGACATGCATGTTTGTAACCCAAAGATCTTGGTTCCTTTCGATATTTGCGGCTATCGGAATGTAATTTCCTGAATTATGGCCCCTGATTATCCGAAAAATCACCCTTTTTAGATTGTGGTCCCTCTGGAGGTCACAATTATTATTCGATTTGAAAAAACATTAGATTTTATCACCGTTACACCCTAAGGAAGGTTGAGTATGCGAATACTGTTAAAAAATGGTATATCAAGGTTGTGGACCCTGTGGAGGTCACAATTTTGATTCGATTTTGATGAAACTTGAAATTCATGGTTATAACCCAAAGATCTTGCTTCCTTTCGATATTTGCGCATATCGGATCGTAACTTCCTGAATTATGGCCTCTGATTATACGCAAAATCGCCTTTTTATAGCTTGGAGGTAACAATTATTATCCGATTTAAAAAAAACGTTTGATTATATTACCGTTACACCGTAAGGAAGGTTGAGTTCGAATTTCGGGAAAATCAGACCAAAATTGCCATACAAAATGGCCACCGTTTGTACAAGAATACTGTTAAAAAATGGTATATCAAGGTTGTGGACCCTATAAAGGTCACAATTTTAATTCGATTTTGATGAAACTTGAAATTCATGGTTATAACCCAAAGATCTTGGTTCTTTTCGATATTTGCGCATATCGGATCGTAACTTCCTGAATTATGGCCCCTGGTTATAAGCAAAATCCCCCTTTGTTTAGCTTGTGGTCCCTCTGGAGGTCACAATTATTATCCAATTTAAAAAAACGTTTGATTATATCACCGTTACACTGTAAGGAAGGTTGAGTTGGAATTTCGGGAAAATCGGACCAAAATTGACAGACAAAATGGCTGCCGTTTGTACGCGAATACTGTTAAAAAAATGATATATCATGGTTGTGGACCCTGTATAGGTCACAATTTTAATTCGATTTTGATGAGGAAGGTTGAGTTCTAATTTCGTGAAAATCATACCAAAATTGCCGGACGAAATGGTTGCCGTTTGTACGCGAATAGTGTAAAAATATGGTATATCATGGTTGTGGACTCTCTACAGGTCACAATTCTTATCCGATTTTGATGAAAAGTCACATTTCTAGGTTGTGTACCGTCACACCATAATCATTGTCGGTTTCGAATTTCATTAATATCAGACTGGAACTGACCAACTAAATGGCTGCTCCCAATACAGTATGAAATACAGGACTTAAAGATGTAGGAAAAATCACTTTCGGTATTGCTTGTTCTCTGTCCATCTCTCGAAAATGTGGGCGTAACCTGCCTGGCAGTGCCAGCCTATCTTTGTTATTTTCAACGAATTTTATCATTTATTGAACGATGTTTTGAAATTACACGGTATGAATAGAAACTATCGGTAAAACTACCATTTTAGACGATACCATACTTGTAGTGTAAGAAAAGATGCATGGGTCGTACGTAGGATGTGGCGATTGGTTTGATGAGGTCCGCTCTCCACGTCTGACAGAAAGACCTATGGTACTACCTCCTCACCCTTTTATTGGGGGGGGGGGGGGTCAAAATTTCAGAAAGATCCTATGCTTAGATTCTGAGAAATCCGATTTGCAGAAAATACGAAAAAAAAAAAAAAAAAAAATACAAAATAAATAATAATAATAATAATAGATCTGCTTAGCAGATATTAAAGCTTTCATATTCATAGCCACTTCCTGTCACATTGGTCATATAAGTAATCCGAACAAGAAAAAAACATCATTAAAATCAGTCACAAGCAAGTGAAGTTAATGTGATTTTGCACTCGTAAACAACTTTGTCGGCACGAAAAACGTCAAAAGCAAAATTTGAATTTTTGAAATAGTCAAATACCAAAAATTCGACCCGTATCAGAAATAGGAGACGCAATGAACACACTATGCCGTACTATGTTTGTTTACAAGCCCGTAAATGTCGATTTTTCACTATTGTTCATATTCACTTCAAAATGGCGACCATCAGTGGACCTAAATCGAAATTCTGCTCTGAACCTATTTAGGCATTACTTCAAGGATTCAGAAAATATAACTCTCGTGTCTGTAAGTAGAATATCGCAAACGCTTTACTGATTTTTCACGTTTCAAGATGTTGGCACTTCCGGTTGGCACTCCATATTTCGTGAAAGAATCAGGAATGGGTAATCTAGTATCCAAAAACAACAATCAGGTCATTCTGACCTATATTTCGTCACTTTTTTTTTAAGCGTTGATCCTTTATTTCATCAAGAGGAGATAATTTAGAAAAATATTTAATGATATCCTTGAAGTTGCATAAGTAAGATCTACTTACAAACTAAATTTCGTGAAAATCGAACAACTATTAAAGAAGTTGTCAAGTTGGTCTAAACGTCCGGTTCGAAATCACAGCGAAGAAATTTCGAAATTCGAAAATCTGAAATTGCTGATTTGAAGTAAATATTTCAAGGTACTCAAAGAAAAATGAATTAGTAAAATAGGTCAAATAGTCACAAAGTTACGACATTGTAGGTCAAATGCATTCCTTCGTAAAATTCGGTGATTTCGGAATACTAAAACGTTTCGAAAATATATTTAATTACACAAGGTTCGCACGCCATTTGGGGGGAGGGGGTAGATCCCAGTAATCTAGAAATGTATTTGTATTCATTTTGGAAATAGGAGACGTATTCGTCAAATTATGGCTTATTCTGAAAAATCCAATTTGCAGCGATTTTTCACTCGTAAACAACTTTGTCGGCACGAAAAAGTCAAAGGCAAAATTCGAAATAGTCACATTTTCAACTACCAAAAATTCGACATTGATCCCAGTAATCTCAAAATGTATTCATTTTGGAAATAGGAGACGTATTCGTCAAATTATGGCCTATTGTATTCATTTCCATGTCCACTATTATGGATTTTTCACTTCCTTTAATATTCAATTCAAAATGGCGACTATCAGTTGACCTAAATCAAGATTCTGCTATGAAGGTTTTTTAAGCATTCCTTCAAGGATTCGGAAAGTATAACTCACGTGTCTGTAAGTAAACTATCAAAAAAGCCCGGTGGATTGTTCACTTTTCAAGATGGTCGCACTTCCGGATTGAGCTACAAGCTCCATTTTTTGTGTACGAATCAGTATTCTCGAACCTAGTATAGAAAAAAAATCAAGGTGATCTGACCTATATTTCATCGATGTTTTTTGAAAACTTTGATCCTTAATTTCACCAAGGGGAGATAATGTAGAAAATTTCTAAGGACATCTTTCAAGTCGCATTGATAAGATCTACTTAAATTCTAAATTTCATGAAAATCGTGCAAAAACAATAAATAGATCTGCTTAGCAGATATTAAAGCTTTCATATTCACGGTCAGTTTCTGTCACATGTCATAGGTTATATAAAGGATCTTGAAAAGGAAAAAGAATAATAAAAATCGGGCAAAAACTCACAGAGTTGTAACGAGAAACAATTAAACCGGGCAAAATTCTACCTCAATTTACAGCACTTATGTTCCGATGTGATCAGTCAAATTGTTTATCGCTCCTGAGTGTACGCAGAAAATTCTCATCATCAAACTTTGTCAAGGTAATGACATAATAAATCTATATTTGGAGTTTCGTCGCTCTCACTTCATTATAACAAAAGTTATCGTGCCCCAAAGTATCAACCAATCAGATTGCTTATCTCTGCTTACCATAAGTATAATTCTTCGTACTCCATCACGGCATTGACCTGATGAAAGCCTACACCAAAATTGAACATTCTGCCTCAATTAGGAGGGTTATTGTGTTTCAAAGTCTCGACCAATCAAAATGCCTATCGCTCTTTTTATCCTGGGCAGAAAATGCTCATTGTCGAACTTAGTCAAGGTACTGATGTAATGAAACTATACACTAACTTTCATTACTTTGAATCAATTAGAACTGAAGTTATAGTGTCCCAAATCATCAACCAATTTAATTGCTTATCCTAAGAAGAAAATGTTCATCTTTGACCTAATAAAGACCTACACCAAGTTGGAACATTCTACCTCAATAAAATGGAGAGTTATTGTGTTGAAAAGTCTCGGTCAATCAAATTGCTTATCGCTCTGTTTTCCCCAAGCAAAAAATGCTCATTATCGAATTTAGTCAGGGTATTGATGTAATGAAACTATACACCAAGATTGAACATTCTAGCTCAATACGATGGAGAGTTATTGTGTTCCAAATTCTCGGCCAATCAAATTGCTTATCGCTCCTGAGCAGAAATTGCGCATTACCAAATTTGAACATTTTAACTCAATAAGAAGGAGAGTTATTGTGTTCCTAAGCCTCGGCCAATTAAATTGCTTATCGCTCTGCTTACACTGAGCAGAAAATGCTCATTATCGAAATTAGTCAAGGTATTGATGTAATGAAACTATACACTAAGTTTCATCACTCTGACTTTATTGGAACTGAAGTTATAGTGTCCCAAATCATCAACCAATCAAATTGCTTATCTCTGCTTACCTTCAGCAGAAAATGCTCACCTTCAAAATCCATCAAAGCATTGACCCAATAAAGACCTACACCAAGTTTGAACATTCTAGCTCAAAGTCTCGGTCAATCAAATTGTTTATCGCTCTGTTTACCTTGAGCAGAAAATGCTCAATATCGCACTTAGTCAAGGTATTAATTTAATGAAACTATACACCGAGTTACATCACTATCACTTAATCAAAACTAATGGTTATTGTGTGCCGAAGCATCAACCAATCAAATTGCACACTGTATGGCGTATGTCCGTCTTCATTAGCCCAGTTTAGGAGCAGAACAGTAGGACATTAAACTCCATTTTCCATTTATAATGACTATTCAGTCATATCATTATTACAGAATTAGTCCAGAATTACGTCAACCCAAAACACCCTTAAATGTTTAGGGCTTTACCTACAGCGCAGTCCATATGAACTTATAAATATCGTAATATGAATCCGTTTTATTTCTCATATTCAATTCAAAATTATGACTACCAGTTGCCCTAAATCAAAATTCTGCTCTGAACGTTTTTAGACATTCCTTCAAGGATTCGGAAAATATAACTCCCGTGTCTGTTAGTAAAACATCAAAAAAGCCCTGTAGATTTTTCACATTTCAAGATTGTGGCACTTCCGGATTGAGCTACAAACTCCATTTTTTGTGTACGAATCAGTAGTCTCGTAGCTAGTAAAGAAAAAAAAATCAAGATGATCTAACCTATATTTCTTCGATTTTTTTGAAAAATTTGACCCTTAATTTCTCCAAGGGGAGATAAGTTAGAAAGTTTCTAAAGACACCCTTCAAGTCGCATCAGTAAGGTCTACTAACATTCCAAATTTCATAAAGATAGGTTGCCAGGCAACGGAACATACGCCCACAGCAGCTAAATCGTTCGGGCAGTCAACAAGAGTTGTCGCATATTCTTACTTTTTTCGGTAATGAAACATTTATAATACTCTGAAATCTGATTAACAATTCATAAAGTAATTATCAGAAAATCATTAGAATTTGTTTGGTTTTTATAAAGTTCTGTCCCATGCTAACGCTTAGTATACGAAACATTTAAAATCAAGAATTTAGCTGTTCAGTTATCAAAATTCATTGAAAATCAATACACTTGCTTATAAAGACCTTAAACTCTGTGTATCAATCTGAAATCAATTGGGTGATTAGTTTTGCCTCTAGAGCGTCACAAAAGATTTTTCAAAGTGATCAAGAGAGACAACTCTGGCAGTAATTATCAGCATTCGCTGAAAATCAATAGGCTTCTTCGTCTCCTGACCTTAAAAACTGTGTATAGATTTAAAGTCAATCAGATATTAATTTTGGCCTCTAGAGCGTCCACAAGAATTTCTGAGTTGATCAAGGGCCATAACACTGTGTATAAATCTAAAGTCAATCGGATATTAACTTTGGCCTCTAGGGTGATCACAAGATTTTTTGAAGTGATCAAGGGCCATAACTCTGGCAGTAATTATCGGAAATCTCTGAAAATCAATAGTCTTCTTCGTCGCATGACCTTAATCACTGTGTATAAATTTAAAGCCAATCAGGTATTAACTTTGGCCTCCAGAACGTCCAAAAGATTTTTTGAAGTAATCAAGGGCCATAACTCCGACAGTTATTATCGGAAATCAATAGGCCTCTTCGTCTCATGACCTTAAACATTGTGTGTAAATTTAAGGTCAATCGGACATTAACTTTGGCCTCTAGAGCGTCCACAGGATTTTTTGAAGTGATCATAACTCTGGCAGTAATTATCGGTCGCTGAAAATCAATAGGCGTCTTCATCTCATGGCTTTAAACCAGGGTTCTTAATCCATTTTGAAATGAACCGGCCAAGGGTAAGCCTAACGGTCTAGCCTAACGGATAGTCGTATTTTCAACAACAGACATGTTGGTTTATGCATACTTTATTCACGTTAATAATTGCATAACGTATTCCGAATAATAATAGCTTAAACTTCGAATAAACAACACCTTTGTTGTAATTGCATACTTGTATTCATACATCGATAATAATATCGAAATTCATAGTCAAATTTCAGCAACTTGCATAATGCATATTCCTACTTTCGCTTTCATCCAACCAAACGGAAGTTATAATTTAGTAAAAAGAAAAACTACCAGTAAATATAAATACGTTTTTTTTACAATTGTATTATTGTGATCACTTGTCAATATATAAAAATAAAAAGAATGTAAGCACATATCAATAATAATAAATTAGCACAAATTAGTTTCTGTGTATAGTCGGAACTCGGAAATATGCCGACGTGCGAAAAGTCACGTGGCCTATTACCATGATAGGCTATTACTTGACATAATAATTATATACGGGTCAGTAGGTTATTACCAGATTTACTCAACGCTAACATAATAATAATAATCATTACTATACGAGATCAGTAGGTTATTACGTGACTTAAAAAAGGAGACTAAATTAAGAACTTACGACTACGAGACAAAACATTTTCTGTGAAATTTTGTCAAACGAAAGCCATTTGAAAGTAGTTAACCATTCGGTATTAAAATATCTCCCGGTCTTCGATTTTGGTTGACCTATATTGGACGTGGGAGTTTCTCCGACTTTTGGAACTTCCAATGACGACGTGCATGCTTGAAGTTCAAGGTCAATGCAGCCATCACTATCGTCGGCTAAAACTCGCTTACGTTTTCTATTGTCATTCTGTGAGGTGTTCAAGTAGCCTACTTCAACATTGTGTTAGATAGAAATGAGTGAACCGACATTGGATTATATACATTATTTTACTTGATTGACTCAACTAATTAAGTTGTTTATTTAGGAAATAAGCCGATACGGATTGAAGCTGAAGGTATTCATATTGTATTGACTGATTCTTTGATGGGTTTCTTAATTGACGAGTAATAATTAACTCTTTGTTATCGGCCGAAAGTTGATTGATTAATGATACCATAGTGGCCGGTTCATTGTTTTACAAACCGGCTAGATTAAAGATCAATCGGCTAAAGCCGACAAAAAACAGCCGATTAAGATCCGTGCTTTAAACACTGTGTATTAATTTAAAGTCAATCGGATATTAACTTTGGCCTCTAGAGCGCCTACAAGATTTTTTGAAGTGATCAAGGGCCATAACTTTGACAATAATTATCGAATTTCGCTGAAAAACAATAGGCTTCTTCGTCTCATGACCTTAAACACTGTGTATAAATTCAAAGTCAATCGGATATTAATTTAAGCCGGACAGACGGACGGATGAACGGGGGCGACGACAATATACGACCACATTTCAATGTGGGCGTATAAAAATCGTGCATCTATTAAAGAAGTTGTCAAATCGATCATAACTTCCTGAACGAAATCACAGCGACGATTTTTCGAAATTCGAAAAATATGAAAGTGCTGGTGAAAATTACTTTCGTAAAGGTACTTAAAGAAAAAAGAATTAGTAAAATAGGTCAATAAATAACAAAGTTACGACTATGCATTTTTAGTTTTTTGGTTTGTAAAATTCTGTGATTTCGAATGCTTAAAACGTTTTTGAAATATATTTAATCAATACTCACCACTTATTTTTTTATTAGGGGGGGGGGGGGGGGTATGGTTAGATTCTGAGAAATTCGATTAGCAGGAAACACACTCATATGAAAGCTTAATAATCTTAACAGAAATAATAAGCTTTATGTAATACATATGAAAGCTTAATGAACCCAAGTAACTGTATGAACAAGCATTGGAATGAACCCACGATTTGAAAAATTTCATGTAAATCAATGGGAATGTAGTCTTAAATATCTAATTATATTATTTTTAAGTTGATCTTGAAAAGTAAAGGGGAATATAATAAACACGACAAACCTGAAATACTAATCCTGTAAGAACAACTCGAAATTGTAGTAACAAGAAATAGGTTGCTGGGTCATATTCAGCTAAATTTACAAATGCTAAATTATTATACAAACAGTACAATCCAGCTGGTACAAAATACAGAACCAGCGCTGAAAATAAAACCGATATTAACACGTGAAAACTAGTCAAACATAAGAGCTTTCAGACCCTTTATTCCAGCAGCAAAGTCATATATTCTAACCATATAAGTTTCAAACAAAATAATACATATTCTTTAAATCATTTATACCCCCACGAGCAATCCACTGAGCTTTAAAATTCAATGAGAAACCTACATTAACCATTAATCAATTAGAACAATATAACAGGGGGGGGGGGGAATGTGTGGTATGACATGACCAAAACAGTTATGAAACAACCATGGACCGTATAGTCCATAAAACAACAAAAGATAACTACTCTGCAACTGTTTCTCATTTGCACCTTTTCCTAAAAGAAAACTTGGATGTTCAGAGCAAATTTAAAGACTTTTAAACGGAAAGTAACAGAAAGCTTAATATCAAAAGCCTTTATCACGTTCAGAAAGGTTTTAGACAAAGGGGGAAAACCACTGAACAGAAAGTCGCAGAACGCTGAATATCGTTAGGGTTCATCCTCTAATGATCATAATGCTTCCAACAAAATTTTGAAATTAAAAATAGGTTGCCAGGCAACGAAACATACGCCCACACAGCAGCCAAATCGTCCGGGCAGTCAACAAGAGTTGTTGCATATTAAGGAATTATCAGAAAATCATTAGAATTTGTTTGGTTTTTATAATCAAACGGTTTTTTATACGCCCACATTTTCATGTGGACGTATTATGTCGTCGCCCCTGTCCGTCCGGACGTCCGTCCGTCCGTCCGTCCACAATTTGTTTGTGGACACTCTACAGGTCACAATTCTTATCCGATTTTGACGAAACTTGAAATATAGGTTTATCCCCAAAAGATCTCGGCTGCTTTCGATATTGGCATGTATCGGATCAAAACTTCATGGATTATGGCCCCTGATTGTACGAAAAATCACGTTTTTAGCTTGTGGACCCTATAGAGGTCACAATTTTGAACCGATTTTGATGAAACTTGACATGCATGTTTGTAACCCAAAGATCTTGGTTCCTTTCGATATTTGCGGCTATCGGAATGTAATTTCCTGAATTATGGCCCCTGATTGTCCGAAAAATCACCCTTTTTAGCTTGTGGTTCCTCTGGAGGTCGCAATTATTATTCGATTTAAAAAACCGTTTGATTATATCACCGTTACACCCTAAGGAAGGTTGAGTTCGAATTTCGGGAAAATCGGACGAAAATTGCCATACAAAATGGCCGCCGTTTGTACGCGAATACTGTTAAAAAATGGTATATCAAGGTTTTGGACCCTGTGGAGGTCACAATTTTGATTCGATTTTGATGAAACTTGAAATTCATGGTTATAACCCAAAGATCTTGCTTCCTTTCGATATTTGCGCATATCGGATCGTAACTTCCTGAATTATGGCCCCTGATTATACGCAAAATCGCCTTTTTTTTTAGCTTGGAGGTCACAATTATTATTCGATTTAAAAAACCGTTTGATTATATCACCGTTACACCCTAAAGAAGGTTGAGTTCGAATTTCGGGAAAATCGGACGAAAATTGCCATACAAAATGGCCGCCGTTTGTACGCGAATACTGTTAAAAAATGGTATATCAAGGTTGTGGACCCTGTGGAGGTCACAATTTTGATTCGATTTTGATGAAACTTGAAATTCATGGTTATAACCCAAAGATCTTGCTTCCTTTCGATATTTGCGCATATCAGATCGTAACTTCCTGAATTATGGCCCCTGATTATACGCAAAATCGCCTTTTTTTTAGCTTGGAGGTCACAATTATTATCCGATTAAAAAAAACGTTTGATTATATTACCGTTACACCGTAAGGAAGGTTGAGTTCGAATTTCGGGAAAATCAGACCAAAATTGCCATACAAAATGGCCGCCATTTGTACGCGTATACTGTTAAAAATGGTATATCAAGGTTGTGGACCCTGTAACGGTCACAATTTTAATTCGATTTTGATGAAACTTGAAATTCATGGTTATAACCCAAAGATCTTGGTTCTTTTCGATATTTGCGCATATCGGATTGTAACTTCCTGAATTATGGCCCCTGGTTATACGCAAAATCCCCCTTTCTTTAGCTTGTGGTCCCTCTGGATTTCACAATTATTATCCAATTTAAAAAAACGTTTGATTATATCACCGTTAAACTGTAAGGAAGGTTGAGTTTGAATTTTGGGAAAATCGGACCAAAATTGACAGACAAAATGGCCGCCGTTTGTACGCGAAAAATGATATATCATGGTTGTGGACCCTGAATAGGTCACAATTTTAATTCGATTTTGATGAGGAAGGTTGAGTTCTAATTTCGTGAAAATCATACCAAAATTGCCGGACGAAATGGTCGCCATTTGTACGCGAATAGTGTAAAAATATGGTACATCATGGTTGTGAACTCTCTACAGGTCACAATTCTTATCCGATTTTGATGAAAAGTCACATTTCTAGGTTGTGTACCGTCACACCATAATCATTGTCGGTTTCGAATTTCATTAATATCAGACTGGAACTGACCAACTAAATGGCTGCTCCCAATACAGTATGAAATACAGGACTTAAAGATGTAGGAAAAATCACTTTCGGTATTGCTTGTTCTCTGTCCATCTCTCGAAAATGTGGGCGTATCCTGCCTGGCAGTGCCAGCCTATCTTTTTTAAATCAGATAATAATTGTGACCTCCAGAGGCACAACAAGCTAAAAAGGGTCATTTTTCGTACAATCAGGGGACATAATTCAGGAGTAATGACCCGATTGGCGCAAATATCGAAAGGAAACAAGATCTTTGGGTTATAAACATACATGTCAAGTTTCATCAAAATCGATTCAAAATTGTGACCTATATAGGGTCCACAACCTTGATATAACATATTTTCACACTATTCGTGTACAAATGGCGGCCATTTTGTCCGTCAATTCTAGCCCGATTTTCACGTAATTCATACTCTCTCTTCATTACCATGTAACGATGATATAGTTAAACGTATTTTTAAATCGGATAATAATTTTGACCTCCAGAGGGACCAAAAGCGAACAAAAGCGATTTTTCGGACAATCCAGGGACATAATTCAGGAAGTTATGATCCAATGGGCGCAAATATCGAAAGGAACCAAGATCTTTGGGTTATAAACATACCTGTCAAGTTTCATCAAAATTGGTTCAAAATTGTGACCTGTATAAGGTCCACAACCTTGATATAACATATTTTCACACTATTCGCGTACAAACGGCGGCCATTTTGTCCGTCAATTTTGGTCCGATTTTCACGAAATTCGAAATCAACCTTCATAACCATGTAACGGTGATATAATCAAACGTTTTTTTAAATCGGATAACAATTTTGACCTCCAGAGGGACCACAAGCTAAAAAGGGCAATTTTTCGGACGATCAGGGGCCATAATTCAGGAAGTTACAATCCGATGGGCGCAAATATCGAAAGGAACCAAGATCTTTCGGTTATAAACATACATGTCACGTTTCATCCAAATCGGTTCAAAATTGTGACCTCTATAAGGTCCACAACCTTGATATAACATATTTTCACACTATTCGCGTACAAATGGCGGCCATTTTGTCCGTCAATTTTGGTCCGATTTTCACAAAATTCGAATTCAACCTTCATAACCATGGAACGGTGATATAATCAAACGTTTTTTTAAATCGGATAACAATTTTGACCTCCAGAGAGACCACAAGCTAAAAAGGGCGATTTTTCGGACAATCAAGGGCCATAATTCAGGAAGTTACGATCCGATTGGCGCAAATATCGAAAGGAACCAAGATCTTTGGGTTATAAACATGCATTTCAAGTTTCATCCAAATCAGTTCAAAATTGTGACCTCTACACTGTTCACAACCTTGATAAAACATATTTTCACACTATTCGCGTACAAATGGCGGCCATTTTGTCCGTCAATTTTGGTCCGATTTTCACGAAATTCGAACTCAACCTTCATAACCATGGAACGGTGATATAATCAAATGGTTTTTTAAATCGGATAACAATTTTGACCTCCAGAGGGACCACAAGCTAAAAAGGGCAATTTTTCGGACGATCAGGGGCCATAATTCAGGAAGTTACGATCCGATGGGCGCAAATATCGAAAGGAACCAAGATCTTTCGGTTATAAACTTACATGTCACGTTTCATCCAAATCGGTTCAAAATTGTGACCTCTATAAGGTCCACAACCTTGATATAACATATTTTCACACTATTCGCGTACAAATGGCGGCCATTTTGTCCGTCAATTTTGGTCCGATTTTCGCGAAATTCGAATTCAACCTTCATAACCATGGAACGGTGATATAATCAAACGTTTTTTTAAATCGGATAACAATTTTGACCTCCAGAGAGACCACAAGCTAAAAAGGGCGATTTTTCGGACAATCAAGGGCCATAATTCAGGAAGTTACGATCCGATTGGCGCAAATATCGAAAGGAACCAAGATCTTTGAGTTATAAACATGCATTTCAAGTTTCATCCAAATCGGTTTAAAATTGTGACCTCTACACTGTTCACAACCTTGATAAAACATATTTTCACACTATTTGCGTACAAATGGCGGCCATTTTGTCCGTCAATTTTGGTCCGATTTTCACGAAATTCGAACTCAACCTTCATAACCATGGAACGGTGATATAATCAAACGGTTTTTTAAATCGGATAACAATTTTGACCTCCAGACGGACCACAAGCTAAAAAGGGCGATTTTTTCGGACAATCAGGGGCCATAATTCAGGAAGTTACGATCCAATTGGCGCAAATATCGAAAGGAACCAAGATCTTTGGTTTATAAACATGCATTTCAAGTTTCATCCAAATCGGTTCAAAATTGTGACCTCTACACTATTCACAAGCTAAAAAACGTGATTTTTCTCAAAATCAGGGGCCATAACCCATGAAGATACCGTCCGATACATGCCAATATCGAAAGGAACCGAGATCTTGGGGTGATAAACCTATATTTTAAGTTTCATTGAAATCGGATAAAAATTGTGACCTGTAGACTGTTCACAAACAATTGTGGACGGACGGACGAACAGGGGCGACGACAATATACGTCCATGAAAATGTGGGCGTATAAAAAATCTGTTAAAAAGGAGAATAAATCCGAAACGATAAGACAAGGAAAGCTGACAATCATTAAAGATAGGCTGGCACTGCCAGGCAGGATACGCCCACATTTTCGAGAGATGGACAGAGAACAAGCAATACCGAAAATGATTTTTCCTACATCTTTAAGTCCTGTATTTCATACTGTATTGGGAGCAGCCATTTAGTTGGTCAGTTCCAGTCTGATATTAATGAAACTCGAAACCGACATTGATTATGGTGTGACGGTACACAACCTAGAAATGTGACTTTTCATCAAAATCGGATAAGAATTGTGACCTGTAGAGAGTCCACAACCATGATATACCATATTTTTACACTCTTCGCGTACAAACGGCGACCATTTCGTCCGGCAATTTTGGTACGATTTTCACGAAATTAGAACTCAACCTTCCTCATCAAAATCGAATTAAAATTGTGACCTATACAGGGTCCACAACCATGATATATCATTTTTTTAACAGTATTCGCGTACATACGGCGGCCATTTTGTCTGTCAATTTTGGCCCGATTTTCCCGAAATTCAAACTCAATCTTCCCTACAGTGTAACGGTGATATGATCAAACGTTTTTTTAAATTGGATAATAATTGTGACCTCCAGAGGGACCACAAGCTAAAGAAAGGGGGTTTTGCGTATAACCAGGGGCCATAATTCAGGAAGTTAAGATCCGATATGCGCAAATATCGAAAAGAACCAAGATCTTTGGGTTATAACGATGAATTTCAAGTTTCATCAAAATCGAATTAAAATTGTGACCTTTACAGGGTCCACAACCTTGATATACCATTTTTTAACAGTATTCACGTACAAACGGCGGCCATTTTGTATGGCAATTTTGGTCTGATTTTCCCGAAATTCGAACTCAACCTTCCTTACTGTGTAACGGTAATATAATCAAACCTTTTTTTAAATCGGATAATAATTGTAACCTCCAAGCTAAAAAAAAAAGACGATTTTGCGTATAATCAGGGGCCATAATTCAGGAAGTTACTATCCGATATGCCCAAATATCGAAAGGAAGCAAGATCTTTGGGTTATAACCATGAATTTCAAATTTCATCAAATTCGAATCAAAATTGTGACCTCCACAGGGTCCACAACCTTGATATACCATTTTTTAACAGTATTCGCATACAAACGGCGGCCATTTTGTATGGCAATTTTCGTCCGATTTTCCCGAAATTCAAACTCAACCTTCCTAAGGGTGTAACGGTGATATAAACAAACGGTTTTTTAAATCGAATAATAATTGTGACCTCCAGCTAAAAAAAAAAGCGATTTTGCGTATAATCAGGGGCCATAATTCAGGAAGTTACGATCCGATATGCGCAAATATCGAAAGGAAGCAAGATCTTTGGGTTATAACCATGAATTTCAAGTTTCATCAAAATCGAATCAAAATTGTGACCTCCACATGGTCCACAACCTTGATATACCATTTTTTAACAGTATTCCGCGTACAAACGGCCGCCATTTTGTATGGCAATTTCATCCGATTTTCCCGAAATTCGAACTCAACCTTCCTTAGGGTGTAACGGTGATATAAACAAACGTTTTTTTAAATCGAATAATAATTGTGACCTCCAGAGGGACCACAAGCTAAAAAGGGTGATTTTTCGGACAATCAGGGGCCATAATTCAGGAAATTACATTCCGATAGCCGCAAATATCGAAAGGAACCAAGATCTTTGGGTTACAAACATGCATGTCAAGTTTCATCAAAATCGGTTCAAAATTGTGACCTCTATGGGGTCCACAAGCTAAAAACGTGATTTTTCGTACAATCAGGGGCCATAATCCATGAAGTTTTGATCCGATAAATGCCAATATCGAAAGCAGCCGAGATCTTTTGGGGATAAACCTATATTTCAAGTTTCGTTAAAATCGGATAAGAATTGTGACCTGTATTGTGGACGGACGGACGGACAGGGGCGACGACATAATACGTCCACATGAAAATGTGGGCGTATAAAAACTATAACTTCTATTGTGTCCACAAGGTTTCTGACAAAGGGGGATAAATCAGCTCATCTAAATTTGACAAAATTTTGTTAAAAAATGTAGTGTCAAGGATTTTTGCAAAGCGTAGGGGGGGGGGGGGGGGTAAATCTGCAATAGAATGTTTTAGAAATGAAATGGGGTTTAACGTCCTACTCTTTTGCACCTAACCTGGGCTAATGGAAGACGGAGAATGTTTTAGAATGATGAATATCGATAGGTTTCGTCCTCTCATCGCCATCATTCTTCAAATCAATTTTGTAAAGAATCTTTTGAAGATAGGTTGCCAGGCAACAAAACGTAAGCCCACAGCAACTAAATCGTCCGATCGGTCAACAAAGGTTGTCGCAATATCAGCTGTTTGTTGGTTCACAAGATTCTTCAAATTAAAACAAGGGCGTTAACAAAACATAAGCCCACAGCCGCTAAATCGTCCAGTCGGTCAACAAAGGTTGTCGCATATATATTCTTTTGTAGGTAGTGGGATTCATTCATATAAATCTGATAATAATACCAGTTTTTTGTTGGTTCGCAAGATTCTTCAAATTAAAACAAGGGTGTTAACTTTGAAGTGATTTATGGCAATGTATGAAATTCAACAATTTCAACAAGCCAACAGTGAGGCTAAAGTCCCCCGAAGAAATCCCAAAATAAATAGACAAAATATTATTTATCGCACATTTATTTTTTTTTCAAAAGTATCAAGCAATCAAACTTATAATCAACTATACACTAAGTTTTGTCCCTTTTTATACGCCCACATTTTCATGTGGACGTATTATGTCGTCGCCCCTGTTTGTGGACTCTCTACAGGTCACAATTCTTATCCGATTTTGACGAAACTTGAAATATAGGTTTATCCCCATAAGATCTCGGCTGCTTTCGATATTGGCATGTATCGGATGGAAACTTCATGGATTATGGCCCCTGATTGTACGAAATATCATGTTTTTAGCTTGTGGACCCTATAGAGGTCACAATTTTGAACCGATTTTGATGAAACCTGACATGCATGTATATAACCCCAAGATCTTGGTTCCTTTCGATATTTGCGCCCATCGGATCGTAACTTCCTGAATTATGGCCCCTGATTGTCCGAAAAATCCCCCTTTTTAGCTTGTGGTCCGTCTGGAGGTCAAAATTATTATCCGATTTAAAAAACCGTTCGAGTATATCACCGTTACATGGTAATGAAGGTTGAGTTCAAATTTCGTGAAAATCGGACCAAAATTGACATACAAAATGGCCGCCGTTTGTACGCGAATAGTGTGAAAATATGTTATTTCAAGATTCTTATCCGATTTTGACGAAACTTGAAATATAGGTTTATCCCCTAAAGATCTCGGCTGCTTTCGATATTGGCATGTATCGGATGAAAACTTCATGGATTATGGCCCCTGATTGTACGAAAAATCACGTTTTTAGCTTGTGGACCCTATAGAGGTCACAATTTTGAACCGATTTTGATGAAACTTGACATGCATGTTTATAACCCAAAGATCTTGGTTCCTTTCGATATTTGCGCCTATCGGAATGTAATTTCCTGAATTATGGCCCCTGATTGTCCGAAAAATCACCCTTTTTAGCTTGTGGTCCCTCTGGAGGTCACAATTATTATCCGATTTAAAAAAACGTTTGATTATATCACCGTTACACCCTAAGGAAGGTTGAGTTCGAATTTCGGGAAAATCGGACGAAAATTGCCATACAAAATGGCCGCCGTTTGTACGCGAATACTGTTAAAAAATGGTATATCAAGGTTGTGGACCCTGTAGAAGTCACATTTTTTATTTGATTTTGATGAAACTTGAAATTCATGGTTATAACCCAAAGATTTTGGTTCCTTTCGATATTTGCGCATATCGGAACGTAACTTCCTGAATTATGGCCCCTCATTATACGCAAAATCGCCTTATTTTAGCTTGTGGTCCCTCTGGTGGTCACAATTATTATCCGATTTAATAAAACGGTTTATTATATTACCGTTACACCGTAAGAAAGGTTGAGTTCGACTTTCGCGAAAATCGGACCAAAATTGCCATACAAAATGGCCGCCGTTTGTACGCGAATACTGTTAAAAAATTGTATATCATGGTTGTGGACCCTGTAGAGGTCACAATTTTAATTCAATTTTGATGAAACTTGAAATGCATGGTTATAACCTAAAGATCTTTGTTCCTTTCGTTATTTGCGCATATCGGATCGTAACTTCCTGAATTATGGCCCCTGATTGTCCGAAAAATCGCCTATGGTCCCTCTGGAGGTCACAATTATTATCCGATTTGAAAAAACGTTTGACTCTATCACCGTTACACCCTACGAAAGGTTGAGTTTGAATTTCGAGAAAATTGGACCATAACTGCCAGAAAAAATGGCCGCTGTTTGTACGCGAACAGTGTAAAAATATGGTATGTCAAAGTTGTGGACCCTGTAGAGGTGACAATTTTAATTTGATTTTGATGAAACCTGAAATGCTTGTTTATAACCTAAAGATCTTTATTCTTTTCGATATTTGCGCATATCAAATTGTAACTTAATGAATTATGGCCTTTGATTCTAGGAAAAATCACTTTCGGTATTGCTTGATCTCTGTCTATCTCTCGAACAATTGTTATCTGATTTAAAAAAAAAACTCTGATTATATTACTGTTGCACCGTAAGGAAGGTTGAGTTCGAATTTCGTGAAAATCGTACCAAAATTGCCGGACGAAATGGTCACTGTTTGTACGCGAATATTGTAAAAATATGGTATATCATGGTTGTGGACTCTCTACAGGTCACAATTCTTATCCGATTTTGACGAAAAGTAACATTTCTAGGTTGTGTACCGTCACACCATAATCATTGTCGGCTTCGAATTACATGAATATCAGACTGGAACTGACCAACAAAATGGCTGCTCCCAATACAGTATGAAATACAGGACTTAATGATGTAGGAAAAATCACTTTCGGTATTGCTTGTTCTCTATCCATCTCTCAAAAATGTGGGCGTATCCTGCCTGGCAGTGCCAGCCTATCTTTTTTAGCTTGTGGTCCCTCTGGGGTCAGAATTATTATCCCATTTAAAAAAAACGTTTGATTATATCACCGTTACATCGTAATGAAGGTTGAGGTCGAATTTCATGAAAATCAGACCAAAATTGATAGCTGTTCTTGTCAGGCCATCCATCCTTCATCACTAACAAAGGGAAACCACGCCTGAAAATCTAGATGAACTTTGTCACCCAATGCAGGGATCAAACACCCAACCTCAAGGCTACCGAGCCAGCATCTTACCCACTTAGGAACATGATCCCCAGTCGAATTTGAAGCCTACTGAAATGAACCTTTTATAACCCAAAGATCTTAATTCATTTCAAAATTTGCACATATCAAATTCTAATTTAATGATGTAGGAAAAATCACTTTTGGTATTGCTTGTTCTCTATCCATCTCTCGAAAATGTGGGCGTATCCTGCCTGGCAGTGCCAGCCTATCTTATTCAAATGAGTCTGATTTGTAATGTTTTTAAAATTATGATATTTGATGCCAATCAACAAATAGAATGGACCCATACGACCATACAGATACTACAAAATGGTTTCTAACTTGTAGGGTTGCAGAGAAATAGGAATATAAGTAAATAGGAAGATTTTATGTGTGAAATAGCTTTATTTAACGTCCGCTTCCACCTCGGTGATATCGCAGTCTAATATCTTCAAAGTGAATTCCAGTTATTGTACGGATGATTGTAAATGAATTCCGGTGCATAGATTTGGTCAAATAATATTGGACGTATATTAAATTTTGCCAACGTAAACCTGTCTTTCCTCCGCTGGTACACTACTCACAGGAACTACCAAAGATATAACGATATTTCAATTTCGCTTGATACATGTATCACCACCTCCGTAAAGTAAAAGTACGAAAGATTCGTCTGCTTTGGCACCACATTTTGAAGATCATGGTGACTTTGATTGTGCAGCAATCCTTCACGAGAAACACGAGTTGGAGATTTTATTTATCACCCAATCCTTTCTTACATGCACAAATAAATAAATATAATTCTTTGGTATAAATTTCACTTTTACTGAATCTGAAGCGTAGTGATACATCATTTTTTAACAGCAGTTTAACTATTGCCAAGTCCTATATATTGACCCAGTATTTTCTTCAAGGTCAATTAAATAAAAACAGTTTCTTTTTAACAAAAAAAGAACTTACTTTTTATTTAAAACAAGTGTTGTTTTTTTTTTAAATAAAAGAAGGTAGTTCCTTTTTGATTGACCAATTAAATTCATGTAAAGATTATGTAATTTATCATACAAGCGATATCTACTGTCAAATGTGTTATTGGGTGATAAACCCCCTTTCTCTCTCTCTCTCTTATTTCAAATATATACGGTGGCCCAATAATATAATATATGCATCGTGAAGATTATGAAATAACAATTTAGAAGAATTTGCAGAGTTTCCGATAAGCGGTATTTTCCGGTTTTATAACGGTAAATTTTAACATGTACCAGTAAATTATCGACCCGGTGGTCCATGAACCGGTGAACAGTGATAATGGAAAATCATAAACTTCACCAAAATCAACTGCTACTTTATTTTTCGATTCGTAACTCGTGTCAAACGTCTCGTGCTGACAATGGCTGCCGAAACGTGGTGATATTTATAGTAACATGAGTATGACGATATCTTCCGTCGTGAAGGATTGCTGCACAATCAAAGTCACCATGATCTTCAAAATGTGGCGCCAAAGCAGACGAATCTTTCGTACTTTTACTTTACGGAGGTGGTGATACATGTATCAAGCGAAATTGAAATATCGTTATATCTTTGGTAGTTCCCGTGAGTAGTGTACCAGCGGAGGAAAGACAGGTTTATGTTGGCAAAATTTAATATACGTCTCTGCTATGCGTAATCGTTTATCACAGCACCGTTGTTTTTGTCTGTCACCTTTTAGTTTTTATTCATTCGACGATGATAAGACAAACGACACAATGATCACGTGAGCGCCACAATTGAAATTGCTTTAAAATAAAATTTTGTTTTGTCATTGCCTTTAATAATATCGACAAAATTTATAAAATAAAGCTTTTGCCAGCATGTAGTAAAGTAAAACAGTATTAAATCAATTATTTGTAGAACATATTTGTAATTTTATAAGCATTTCAGACCTAATTCTAACTTCCAATATTATTTGACCAAATCTATGCACCGGAATTCATTTACAATCATCCGTACAATAACTGGAATTCACTTTGAAGATATTAGACTGCGATATCACCGAGGTGGAAGCGGACGTTAAATAAAGCTATTTCACACATAAAATCTTCCTATTTACTTATATTCCTATTTCTCTGCAACCCTACAAGTTAGAAACCATTTTGTAGTATCTGTATGGTCGTATGGGTCCATTCTATTTGTTGATTGGCATCAAATATCATAATTTTAAAAACATTACAAATCAGACTCATTTGAATAAGATAGGCTGGCACTGCCAGGCAGGATACGCCCACATTTTCGAGAGATGGATAGAGAACAAGCAATACCAAAAGTGATTTTTCCTACATCATTAAGTTAGAATTTGATATGTGCAAATTTTGAAATGAATTAAGATCTTTGGGTTATAAAAGGTTCATTTCAGTAGGCTTCAAATTCGACTGGGGATCATGTTCCTAAGTGGGTAAGATGCTGGCTCGGTAGTAATGAGGTTGGGTGTTTGATCCCTGCATTGGGTGACAAAGTTCATCTAGATTTTCAGGCGTGGTTTCCCTTTGTTAGTGATGAAGGATGGATGGCCTGACAAGAACAGCTATCAATTTTGGTCTGATTTTCATGAAATTCGACCTCAACCTTCATTATGATGTAACGTTGATATAATCAAATGTTTTTTTTAAATGGGATAATAATTCTGACCCCAGAGGGACCACAAGCTAAAAGATAGGCTGGCACTGCCAGGCAGGATACGCCCACATTTTCGAGAGATGGATAGAGAACAAACAATACGGAAAGTGATTTTTCCTACATCATTAAGTCCTGTATTTCATACTGTATTGGGAGCAGCCATTTTGTTGGTCAGTTCCAGTCTGATATTCATGAAATTCGAAGTCGACAATGATTATGGTCTGACGGTACACAACCTAGAAATGTGACTTTTCGTCAAAATCGGATAAGAATTGTGACCTGTAACAACCATGATATACCATATCTTTACACTATTCGCGTACAAACGGCGACCATTTCGTCCGGCAATTTTGGTACCATTTTCACGAAATTCGAATAATTCAGGAAGTTACGATCCGATATGCGCAAATACCGAAAGGAACCAAGATCTTTGGGTTATAACCATGCATTTCAAGTTTCATCAAAATCGAATTAAAATTGTGACCTTTACAGGGTCCACAACCTTGATATACCATTTTTTAACAGTATTCACGTACAAACGGTGGCCATTTTGTATGGCAATTTTGGTCTGATTTTCCCGAAATTCGAACTCAACCTTCCTTACGGTGTAACGGTAATATAATCAAACGTTTTTTTTAAATCGGATAATAATTGTGACCTCCAAGCTAAAAAAAAAAGGCGATTTTGCGTATAATCAGGGGCCATAATTCAGGAAGTTACGATCCGATATGCGCAAATATCGAAAAGAAGCAAGATCTTTGGGTTATAACCTTGAATTTCAAGTTTCATCACAATCGAATCAAAATTGTGACCTCCACAGGGTCCACAACCTTGATATACCATTTTTTAACAGTATTCGCATACAAACGGCGGCCATTTTGTATGGCAATTTTCGTCCGATTTTCCCGAAATTCGAACTCAACCTTCCTTAGGGTGTAACGGTGATATAATCAAACGTTTTTTTAAATCGAATAATAATTGTGACCTCCAAGCTAAAAAAAAAGGCGATTTTGCGTATAATCAGGGGCCATAATTCAGGAAGTTACGATCCGATATGCGCAAATATCGAAAGGAACCAAAATCTTTGGGTTATAACCATGAATTTCAAGTTTCATCAAAATCGAATCAAAATTGTGACCTCCACAGGGTCCACAACCTTGATATACCATTTTTTAACAGTATTCGCGTACTAACGGCGGCCATTTTGTATGGCAATTTTCGTCCGATTTTTCCGAAATTCGAACTCAACCTTCCTTAGGGTGAAACGGTGATATAATCAAATGGTTTTTAAAATCGAATAATAATTGTGACCTCCAGAGGGACCACAAGCTAAAAAGGGTGATTTTTCGGACAATCAGGGGCCATAATTCAGAAAATTACATTCCGATAGCCGCAAATATCGAAAGGAACCAAGGTCTTTGGGTTACAAACATGCATGTCAAGTTTCATCAAAATCGGTTCAAAATTGTGACCTCTATAGGGTCCACAAGCTAAAAACGTGATTTTTCGTACAATCAGGGGCCATAATCCATGAAGTTTTGATCCGATACATGCCAATATCGAAAGGAACCAAGATCTTTTGGGGATAAACCTATATTTCAAGTTTCGTCAAAATCGGATAAGAATTGTGACCTGTAGAGAGTCCACAAACAAATTGTGGACGGACGGACGGACGTCCGGACGGACAGGGGCGACGACATAATACGTCCACATGAAAATGTGGGCGTATAAAAAGATAGGCTGGCACTGCCAGGCAGGATACGCCCACATTTTTGAGAGATGGATAGAGAACAAGCAATACCGAAAGTGATTTTTCCTACATCATTAAGTCCTGTATTTCATACTGTATTGGGAGCAGCCATTTTGTTGGTCAGTTCCAGTCTGATATTCATGTAATTCGAAGCCGACAATGATTATGGTGTGACGGTACACAACCTAGAAATGTTACTTTTCGTCAAAATCGGATAAGAATTGTGACCTGTAGAGAGTCCACAACCATGATATACCATATTTTTACAATATTCGCGTACAAACAGTGACCATTTCGTCTGGCAATTTTGGTACGATTTTCACGAAATTCGAACTCAACCTTCCTTACGGTGCAACAGTAATATAATCAGAGTTTTTTTTTAAATCAGATAACAATTGTTCGAGAGATAGACAGAGATCAAGCAATACCGAAAGTGATTTTTCCTAGAATCAAAGGCCATAATTCATTAAGTTACAATTTGATATGCGCAAATATCGAAAAGAATAAAGATCTTTAGGTTATAAACAAGCATTTCAGGTTTCATCAAAATCGAATTAAAATTGTCACCTCTACAGGGTCCACAACTTTGACATACTATATTTTTACACTGTTCGCGTACAAACAGCGGCCATTTTTTCTGGCAGTTATGGTCCAATTTTCTCGAAATTCAAACTCAACCTTTCGTAGGGTGTAACGGTGATAGAGTCAAACGTTTTTTCAAATCGGATAATAATTGTGACCTCCAGAGGGACCATAGGCGATTTTTCGGACAATCAGGGGCCATAATTCAGGAAGTTACGATCCGATATGCGCAAATAACGAAAGGAACAAAGATCTTTAGGTTATAACCATGCATTTCAAGTTTCATCAAAATTGAATTAAAATTGTGACCTCTACAGGGTCCACAACCATGATATACAATTTTTTAACAGTATTCGCGTACAAACAGCGGCCATTTTGTATGGCAATTTTGGTCCGATTTTCTCGAAAGTCGAACTCAACCTTTCTTACGGTGTAACGGTAATATAATCAACCGTTTTATTAAATCGGATAATAATTGTGACCACCAGAGGGACCACAAGCTAAAATAAGGCGATTTTGCGTATAATGAGGGGCCATAATTCAGGAAGTTACGTTCCGATATGCGCAAATATCGAAAGGAACCAAGATCTTTGGGTTATAACCATGAATTTCAAGTTTCATCAAAATCAAAAGATAGGCTGGCACTGCCAGGCAGGATACGCCCACATTTTCGAAAGATGGACAGAGAACAAGCAATACCGAAAGTGATTTTTCCTACATCTTTAAGTCCTGTATTTCATACTGTATTGGGAGCAGCCATTTAGTTGGTCAGTTCCAGTCTGATATTAATGAAATTCGAAACCGACAATGATTATGGTGTGACGGTACACAACCTAGAAATGTGACTTTTCATCAAAATCGGATAAGAATTGTGACCTGTAGAGAGTCCACAACCATGATAAAAATCGGATAAAAATTGTGACCTGTAGAGAGTCCACAACCATGATATACCATATTTTTACACTATTCGCGTACAAACGGCGACCATTTCGTCCGGCAATTTTGGTACGATTTTCACGAAATTAGAACTCAACCATCCTCATCAAAATCGAATTAAAATTGTGACCTATACAGGCTCCACAATCATGATATATCATTTTTTTAACAGTATTCGCGTACAAACGGCGGCCATTTTGTCTGTCAATTTTGGTCTGATTTTCCCGAAATTCAAACTCAACCTTCCTTACATTGCAACGGTGATATAATCAAACGTTTTTTTAAATTGGATAATAATTGTGACCTCCAGAGGGACCACAAGCTAAAGAAAGGGGGATTTTGCGTATAACCAGGGGCCATAATTCAGGAAGTTACGATCCGATATGCGCAAATATCGAAAAGAACCAAGATCTTTGGGTTATAACCATGAATTTCAAGTTTCATCAAAATCGAATTAAAATTGTGACCTTTACAGCGTCCACAACCTTGATATACCATTTTTTAACAGTATTCGCGTACAAACGGCGGCCATTTTGTGTGGCAATTTTGGTCTGATTTTCCCGAAATTCGAACTCAACCTTCCTTACGGTGTAACAGTAATATAATCAAACGTTTTTTTTAAATCGGATAATAATTGTGACCTCCAAGCTAAAAAAAAGGCAATTTTGCGTATAATCAGGGGCCATAATTCAGGAAGTTACGATCCGATATGCGCAAATATCAAAAGGAAGCAAGATCTTTGGGTTATAACCATGAATTTCAAGTTTCATCAAAATCGAATCAAAATTGTGACCTCCACAGGGTCCACAACCTTGATATACCATTTTTTAACAGTATTCGCATACAAACGGCGGCCATTTTGTATGGCAATTTTCGTCCGATTTTCCCAAAATTCGAACTCAACCTTCCTTAGGGTGTAACGGTGATATAATCAAACGGTTTTTTTAAATCGAATAATAATTGTGACCTCCAAGCTAAAAAAAAGGCGATTTTGCGTATAATCAGGGGCCATAATTCAGGAAGTTACGATCCGATATGCGCAAATATCGAAAGGAAGCAAGATTGGTTATAACCATGAATTTGAAGTTTCATCAAAATCGAATCAAAATTGTGACCTCCACAGGGTCCACAATCTTGATATACCATTTTTTAACAGTATTCGCGTACAAACGGCGGCCATTTTGTATGGCAATTTTCATCCGATTTTCCCGAAATTCGAACTCAACCTTCCTTAGGGTGTAACGGTGATATAATCAAACGGTTTTTTAAATCGAATAATAATTGTGACCTCCAGAGGGACCACAAGCTAAAAAGGGTGATTTTTCGGACAATCAGGGGCCATAATTCAGGAAATTACATTCCGATAGCCGCAAATATCGAAAGGAACCAAGATCTTTGGGTTACAAACACGCATGTCAAGTTTCATCAAAATCGGTTCAAAATTGTGACCTCTATAGGGTCCACAAGCTAAAAACGTGATTTTTCGTACAATCAGGGGCCATAATCCATGAAGTTTTGATCCGATACATGCCAATATCGAAAGGAACCGAGATCTTATGGGGATAAACCTATATTTCAAGTTTCGTCAAAATTGGATAAGAATTGTGACCTGTAGAGGGTCCACAAACAAATTGTGGACGGACGGACGGACGGACGGACGTCCGGACGGACAGGGGCGACGACATAATACGTCCACATGAAAATGTGGGCGTATAATAAAAATGTGACTTCTACAGGGTCCACAACCTTGATATACCATTTTTTAACAGTATTCGCGTACAAACGGCGGCCATTTTGTATGGCAATTTTCGTCCGATTTTCCCGAAATTCGAACTCAACCTTCCTTAGGGTGTAACGGTGATATAATCAAACGTTTTTTTAAATCGGATAATAATTGTGACCTCCAGAGGGACCACAAGCTAAAAAGGGTGATTTTTCGGACAATCAGGGGCCATAATTCAGGAAATTACATTCCGATAGGCGCAAATATCGAAAGGAACCAAGATCTTTGGGTTATAAACATGCATGTCAAGTTTCATCAAAATCGGTTCAAAATTGTGACCTCTATAGGGTCCACAAGCTAAAAACGTGATTTTTCGTACAATCAGGGGCCATAATCCATGAAGTTTTCATCCGATACATGCCAATATCGAAAGCAGCCGAGATCTTTAGGGGATAAACCTATATTTCAAGTTTCGTCAAAATCGGATAAGAATTGTGACCTGTAGAGAGTCCACAAACAAATTGTGGACGGACGGACGGAAGGACGGACAGGGGCGACGACAATATACGTCCACATAAAAATGTGGGCGTATAAAAAGGTCATTTTTCGTACAATCAGGGGCCATAATTCAGGAAGTTACAATCCGATATGCACAAATATAGAAAGAAACTAAGATTGATAAGTTGTAAACATGTGTTTCAAGTTTCATCAAAATTGAATGAAGATTGTGACCTCTACAGGGTTCACAACCTTGATATACCATATTTTTACACTCTTCGCGTACAAGCGGCAGCCATTTTTTCAGTAAGTTTAGGTCGGATTTTCACAAAATTCCACCTCAACCTTCATTATAATGTAACGGTGATAATATCAAACGTTTTTTTAAATGAGATAATAATTCTGACCTCCAGAGGGACCACAAAAGGTTATTTTTCGGACAATCAGGGGCCATAATTCAGGAAGTTAAGATCCAATGGGCGCAAATATCGAAAAGAACCAAGATATTTGGGTTATAAACATGCATGTCAAGTTTCATCAAAATCGGTTCAAAAATGTGACCTCTATAGGGTCCACAACCTTGATATAACATATTTTCACACTAATTGCGTACTAACGGCGGCCATTTTGTCTGTCAATTTTGGTCCGATTTTCACAAAATTTTACCTCAATCTTAATTACCATGTAACGGTGATACAATCAAACGTTTTTTTAAATCGGATAATAATTTTGACCTCCAGTGGGACCACAAGCTAAAAAGGGAAATTTTTCGGCAATCAGGGGCCATAATTCAGGAAGTTACGAATCAATGAGCACAAATATCGAAAGGACCCAAGATCTTTGGGTTATAAACATGCATGTCAAGTTTCATCAAAATCGGTTCAAAATTGTGACCTCTATAGGGTCCACAACCTTGATATAACATATTTTCACACTATTCGCGTACAAACGGTGGCCATTTTGTCCGTCAATTTTGGTTCAATTTTCACGAAATTCAAACTCAACCTTCATTACCATGTAACGGTGATATAATCAAACGGTTTATTAAATCGGATAATAATTTTGACCTCCAGAGGGACCACAAGCTAAAAAGGGCAATTTTTCGGACAATCAAGGGCCATAATTCAGGAAGTTACGATCTGATGGGTGCAAATATGGAAAGGAACCAAGATCTTTGGGTTATAAACATACATGTCAAGTTTCATCAAAATCGGTTCAAAATTGTGACCTCTATAGGGTCCACAACCTTGAAATAACATATTTTCACACTATTCGCGTACAAACGGCGGTCATTTTGTATGGCAATTTTGGTCCGATTTTCTCGAAATTCGAACTCAACCTCCCTTAGGGTGTAACGGTGATATAATCAAACGTTTTTTTAAATCGAATAATAATTGTGACCTCCAGAGGAACTACAAGCTAAAAAGGGTGATTTTTCGGACAATCAGGGGCCATAATTCAGGAAATTACAATCCGATGGGCGCAAATATCGAAAGGAACCAAGATCTTATGGGGATAAACCTATATTTCAAGTTTCGTCAAAATCGGATAAGAATTGTGACCTGTAGAGAGTCCACAAACAAATTGTGGACGGATGGACGTCCGGACGGACAGGGGCGACGACATAATACGTCCACATGAAAATGTGGGCGTATAAAAATATCTGTTTTGAAGGCTAAAAATACAGTTTTTGCCCAAATGACATTACTTCGGGTGATACTAAAAACCTTAAATAAGTTTATAACACCGTCTATGACATTAAGCATTAAAGGGTAAAAAAATTTTGAAAATCGAATAATAATTGACACTTTTATGGGCCAAAAACCTTCAAAAGTGACTTTTAGAAAACCGCCTATATCTCGGCAACCGAACAATTTAGGTTTCTATGATATCTATATGGTCATATAAGTTTTGTTAATATGTAAATTTAAACCAAAAGTTAATCTTATCATTACATATTAAATAATTCTTGGTTGAAAAAAATATTGATTTTAAAAGTTAAAGATAGGTTGCCAGGCAACGAAACATACGCACACAGCAGCTAAATCGTCCGGGCAGCCAACAAGGGTTGTCGCATATTTTTACTTTTTTTGGTAAATGAAACATTTGTAATACACTAAAATCTGATTAAGAGTAACAACTCATTATGTAATTATCTGAAAATCATTAGAATTTGATTGCTTTTTATAAAGTTTTGCTCTACGCTAACAATTAGTATAGGAAACATTTAACATCATGGATTTAGCTGTTCAGTTATCAAAATTCAATGAAAATCAAAATACTTGTTCGTTTCAACACCTTAAACTCTGTGTATCAATCTGAAGTCAATCGGATGATAAGTTTGGCATCTATAGTGTCACAAGGTTTTTTGAAGTGATCAAGGGAGATAACTCTGGTAGTAATTATTTGAAATCGCTGAAAATCAGTAGGCTTCTTCGTCTCATGACCTTAAACAGTGTGTGTAAATTTAAAGGCAATCGGATATTAACTTTGGCCGTAAGAGCGTCCACAGAATTTTTTGATGTGATCAAGGGCCATAACTCTGGCAATAATTATCAGAGATCGCTGAAAATCAATAGGCTTCTTTGTCTCAAGACCTTAAACACTGTGTATAAATCTAAAGTCAATCTGATATTTACTTTGGCCTCTAGAGCATCCACAAGATTTTTTGAAGTGATCAAGGGCCACAACTCTGGCACTAATGATCAGAAATCGCTGAAAATCAATGGGTTTTTTCGTCTCATGACCTTAAACACTGTATATAAATTTGAAGTCAATCGGATATCAACTTTGGCCTCTAGAGCATCCAAAAGATTTTTTGAAGTGATCAAGGGCCATAACTCTGGCACTAATTATCGGAAATTGCTGAAAATCAATAGGCTTCTTCGTCTTATAACCTTAAACACTGTGTATAAATTTAAAGTCAACCTGATATTAACTTTGGCTTTTAGAGCGTCCACAAGATTTTTTGAAGCGATCAAGGGCTATAACTCTGGCACTAATTATCGGAAATGGCTGAAAATCAATAGGATTTTTCATCTTATGACCTTAAACACTGTGTATAAATTTAAAGTCAATCGGATATTAAACTTTTGCTTTTAGAGCGTCCACAAGATTTTTTGAAGTGATCAAGGGCCATAACTCTGGCACTATTTATCGGAAATCCCTGAAAATCTAAAGGCTTCTTCGTCTTATGGCGTTAAACACTGTGTATAAATTTAAAGCCAGTCGGATATTAACTTTGGCCTCTAGAGCGTCCACAAGATTTTTTGAAGTGATCAATGCTTTTTGGTCTTATGACCTTAAACACTGTGTATAAATTTAAAGTCAATCAGATATTAAACTTTGGCTTTTAGAGCGTCCACAAGATTTTTTGAAGTAATCAAGGGCCATAACTCTGGTAGTTATTATCGGAAATCGCTGAAAAACAATAGGCTTCTTTGTCTCATGACCTTAAACACTGTGTATAAATTTAAAGTCAATCAGATATTAACTTTAGCCTCTAGAGCGTCCACAAGATTTTTTGAAGTGATCAATGCTTTTTGGACGCCGGACCGACGAACGGGGGCAACGACAATATACGACCACATTTCAATGTGGGCGTGTAAAAATGCAGTTTTTGACCAAATTGCATCACTTCTGGTGTTAATTTTCGATTGTAATCAACTTGATGTGACGCATACTTGCTTTTGGAATCAAATGGTGTCACTTTTGTCAATATTTATTAATAATTGACTATTTTACAGGCAAAATTACGAAAACAGTGACTTATGCAACTGCTTATATTAAAAACCAATTTTCACATACATTCTCTTCGTATGGATTATAGCCACAAGTTACGTAGAAATATTTTAAAATCTGAAAAGACTGACACTATAAACCTCAGAATGCCTCATTTGGCATTTCTGTCCAAACGAGGTAAAAAGATAGGCTGGCACTGCCAGGCAGGATACGCCCACATTTTCGAGAGATGGACAGAGAACAAGCAATACCGAAAGTGATTTTTCCTACATCTTTAAGTCCTGTATTTCATACTGTATTGGGAGCAGCCATTTAGTTGGTCAGTTCCAGTCTGATATTAATGAAATTCGAAACCGACAATGATTATGGTGTTACGGTACACAACCTAGAAATGTGACTTTTCATCAAAATCGGATAAGAATTGTGACCTGTAGAGAGTCCACAACCATGATATACCATATTTTTACACTATTCGCGTACAAACGGCGACCATTTTGTCCGGCAATTTTGGTACGATTTTCACGAAATTAGAACTCGACCTTCCTCATCAAAATCGAATTAAAATTTTGACCTATACAGGCTCCACAACCATGATATATCATTTTTTTTAACAGTATTCGCGTACAAACGGCGGCCATTTTGTCTGTCAATTTTGGTCCGATTTTCTCGAAATTCAAACTCAACCTTCCTTACAGTGTAACGGTGATATAATCAAACGTTTTTTTAAATTGGATAATAATTGGGATTTTGGGATTTTGCGTATAACCAGGGGCCATAATTCAGGAAGTTACGATCGGATATGCGCAAATATCGAAAAGAACCAAGATCTTTGGGTTATAACCATGAATTTCAAGTTTAATCAAAATCGAATTAAAATTGTGACCTTTACAGGGTCCACAACCTTGATATACCATTTTTTAACAGTATTCGAGTACAAACGGCAAACATTTTGTATGGCAATTTTCGTCCGATTTTCCCGAAATTCGAACTCAACCTTTCTTAGGGTGTAACGGTGATATAATCAAACGTTTTTTTAAATCGAATAATAATTGTGACCTCCAAGCTAAAAAAAAGGCGATTTTGCGTATAATCAGGGGCCATAATTCAGGAAGTTACGATCTGATATGCGCAAATATCGAAAGGAAGCAAGATCTTTGGGTTATAACCATGAATTTCAAGTTTCATCAAAATCGAATCAAAATTGTGACCTCCACAGGGTCCACAACCTTGATATACCATTTTTTAACAGTATTCGCGTACAAACGGCGGCCATTTTGTATGGCAATTTTCGTCCGATTTTCCCGAAATTTGAACTGAAGATTCCTTAGGGTGTAACGGTGATATAATCAAACGTTTTTTTAAATCGAAAAATAATTGTGACCTCCAGAGGGACCACACGCTAAAAAGGGTGATTTTTCGGACAATCAGGGGCCATAATTCAGGAAATTACATTCCGATAGAAGCAAATATCGAAAGGAACCAAGATCTTTGGGTTACAAACATGCATGTCAAGTTTCATCAAAATCGGTTCAAAATTGTGACCTCTATAGGGTCCACAAGCTAAAAACGTGATTTTTCGTACAATCAGGGGCCATAATCCATGAAGTTTTGATCCGATACATGCCAATATCGAAAGCAGCCGAGATCTTTTGGGGATAAACCTATATTTCAAGTTTCGTCAAAATCGGATAAGAATTGTGACCTGTAGAGAGTCCACAAACAAATTGTGGACGGACGGACGGACGTCCGGACGGACAGGGGCGACGACATAATACGTCCACATGAAAATGTGGGCGTATAAAAATGCCTCGTTGTTTGGAGTTCAAAAACAAGGTTTTTTAAATTGCCCTTTTTTTGGAACGAGGTATTTTGTTCAGAACGAGGCTTGGTAAAAATGCCTCGATTACTAAACGAGTTTTTTTCAAGATAGTTATTAGCGGTATTTGCTATCGGCGAATTTATAAAAATTAAAATTTATGTTATTTAATACGAAAATAAAACCAATTCAAACTATATTATTATCAGAGAAATTGACAAGACAAGAATACATGCCATCGGTGGAGGTGTAAAACTATTGCAGACACATAGCTACATTGATTGATATATTGCCCCAATCAGGTATAGGTGTAAGAAACAATTGTGGTGTTGTGACATTTTATTGGGGGCAATAAATCAATCAAGGTAAAGCTGTGTGTCTGCAATTGTTTTACACCTCCACCTAACTGATATCGCAGACAACAAATTAGTGTTTATCTAATCTAAGTACAACAAATAAATAATCCATTCTTATTAATCAAAAAAGCATAAAATTTCATTTCATATTTCTAATACGCCTGTTTATTTTTTATATATTAAAATTTAATTAAAACGTTTAATTAGGAAGACATATGGATATTAATAATGATTATATTATCATATCATGATTATAATATCATAGTTTGGACTAGGTTTATTTATCGTATTAAATAACATAAATTCTACTTTTACAAATTCGCTGATAGCAAATGCTGCTCATAACTATCTTGAAATAAAAACACGTTAGTAAACGAGTCATTTTTACCAAGCCTCGTTTTAGACAAAATACCTCGTTCCATAAACAGAGCAATTTAAAAAACCTCGTTTCGGAACTCCAGACAACGAGGCATTTTGTTTTACCTCGTTTGGACAGAAATGCCGAAAGAGGCATTCTGAGGTTTATAGTGTGAATGCAGGGATCGAAATTCCCTTTATTTGCGTGCCGAGCGCACGGGTAAATTTGATATGGCACGGATGAAATTGAACAGCTGTGCCTTGTGGGCACACCTGAAAAATCACTTAACGTCTAAAATTTTTATCAAACTGACAAATATTTTGGACCTTTCCAACAATCTTAGCCATCTGTGCCTCATCAATCAACGAAGACTCCAGTCGAGCAGTCGACGACCTGCCATCACTATTACTATCAATGTAACTTTATATTGTATACACTAAAAAATACGCGTCTGGATAACAAAATCTAAAAAAAAGAACCTACGGGAAATTTGTTTATTGTTTCTAATGCGCATGACAGGAAATCTGAGAAGTCAAAACAATTTTAAGTTTCTTTAAACCTCCGACAATTAATAATGCCAACTCTGAGAGTTTTAACACCAGTTCAGCTGAGTGCAACACATCTGACACAAGTAGGCCTAATGAAAATCAGAGTGCCGGTAAACATAAATGTGACGATACGAGTGAGATTGACTCGACTCCCGAGTGAGGACGTGTTAAAACAATTAAAAATTAGTGAAGATTTATTTAGATGGCAAGAAAGTGTATAATTAAAATACATTTTCCTAAATAACTGTGCAAAATGTGTAATGTGCTCAATTATAAAACAACACTCATTGAATTATTTTAGAATTTTTATTGTTATAATCATCTCCATGCTCTGATGGCACACTTCATTTGGTCAGGGCACACATAAATTTGAAATTGGGTGCCTTAAGGCACCCTGAGAAAAAATTGCATTTCTATCCCTGGAATGGGTTGTAAATAGGTCACATTTTTACTCAAGTCAGATAACTCTTTAATTCTGTGTAAAACAAGACTAAAAAATATTCATAAATAAAAAAAAAAATTGTAAAAATTTAAAATATCTAAATTTGGTGCCTAATATCTTCGAAGATTTGCCGAAAATCAAAAATAGCGTAGCTATGTCCCCTGTCTCCGGCCATGCCATAATGTTAAAATCCAATGATTATTGTTTAAAAAAAAGCAATATTTTTTTAAAAAAAACAAAAAAACAATGGCTTCGGTGATTTCGGGCATTTCGCAATGCCGCAGAATGTTCAAAATATCTCTATCCTCTAAGTCACACCCACTTTCCCAGTAAAACCGAAGAAATTGTAACGATGCGACAAGCAGTTGCTAAGATCTACTCAAAGTGGAATTGAAATAATAATAATAACTAGACCTGCAAGCAGCACTGAACCGGCTTTCCGGAACCAGACAGGGAGTTTGTAATACAATACCCGATCGATCGAGCTACATAACGATACTTTAGTTGTTTTGATTCAGCGACACCCTCTATCAGATTTGTAAAAGTAATACTAGCTTGCGAAAAGACCGGTAAAAATTGTAAATTCTGGCAAAATTACGTCACTTTCGGAGTCAAAAGAAATCTTTATAGCTAACAAATAGTTCGAGAATTCGCAACATGAAACATACGGGCAATAAATAATCAACCTAGAATCCATAAACTGAATTAAAAAAGGTAAAAAACTTAAAAAGTGATCCTGAGAAAATGAAATATGCTAGAAGCCTTTTTTGACATCAGTATGATTGTATTGATCCAATCGAAGTGCCCATTAAAATCAAGCATTATAACGTTAAACGAATAATAAATATAACTCTCTTAAAAAAATATTTGTTTTGAGGGCTAAAAATTCTTTTTTTGCAAAATTGACATTACTTCTGGTGATAATGAAAATGTTAAATTAGATCATTGAAATCATAAATGGCATAACACATCACATAGTGAAAATTTTTATGAAATTCGAGTAATAACTGAATAGACTAAAAATCTTGAAAAGTGACTAATAGAAGATCGCCTATTTCTCTGTAATCGTACAAGTTAGAAACCATTTTGTGGTATCTGTATGATCATATGACTGCATGCTATTCGTTGATGGGAATCAAATATCATTTGAATAAAATATTTGTTTTTTAGTACATTTTTTGCCCAAATGACGTCATTTCGTGTCAAAGTGAAAATGTAAAATTGGCTTGACCTAATCCAATTTGAATTGGGCATCAAATGGGAAAAAATATCGAAAATCGAATAATAATTGACTCATTTACAGGCAAAATAACGTGAAAAGTGATGCTTGCAAAATTGCATATTTCTCGGCAACTGCTCATATTACAAACTATGTTTTGCAAACATTCTCTTCGTCTGGATTACTACTACGTGTTTATGAAAGTTACTAATAAATATTTCAAAATATAAAGACGCTGAAAGGGTTGTAAATAACTTAATTTTACAATTTTTTTCACATTCTATTCGACATTGTCCCAAGATGAAATTGAAATTGGATTATTGCTACGTGTTTATGAAAGTTACTAATAAATATTTCAAAATATAAAGACACTGAATCGGTTGTAAATAACTTAATTTTACAATTTTTTTTCACATTCTATTCGACATTGTCCCAAGATGAAATTGAAATTAAAAAATCTGAGCTCAACATTTTGTGCGCCTTAAAGGCGCATCTTCAGTAATATCAGATTTTGAAAAAAATAATATTTGCTTTCAAAAAGTGGTACCGAACTGTCAAAATTGCAGTTTTTGTTAATATTACGTCACTTCTGGTGCGGACAGATAAATTACACGGGTAACAAAAAAAAAATTACAATTGAGACCACAGAGCATATGAACTTTGTTTTATACAAATAGAAATATAAATAATTAATCTAGGTACGAAAAACTAAATTAGCCAATGGCGGCTAACGCAAATTCCTGAGATATTTCTGCTCGAGTAGGATGATACTTTAACCCCGTGTAAGATACCATCAAAAAATATTCATAAAGAAAAAAAGTTTTTTGTAAAAATTAAAATACCATAAAAAAATATTCATAAATAAAAAAGGTTTTCGTAAAAAAAATAATTTTTTTCAAAATATCAGATATTTTTTTGACTACATCCGGTTTTTCGATCATTGTCGGGATAACGTTAATAAGTTGTTTGGATACTTAACTTCCTGTAACAGAAGTGTCAGAAACATCCATAGAGTAGTTTTGGAAAAAAAGATAAATAAAAGAGCATTCACAAAAATTAAACGATTTTTCAACTTTTTTCAAAGCTTTTTATTTTGAATACTAGAATTTTGGCATACATTAATTTATTCCTTATGCATCGAAATCGTATCATTGATGGCGTATAAAATAGTCCATTAGTTCTTTTGTTCCGCTGCTATCTAAAGGAGAAATCAAGTTTTTCGCAAGAGCCCCAATTTTTTACCTTTTTTTTCCATTTTTTGAATACTTCCGGTATGGAGATTATTTTCGGTATAATTTTAATAACCGGTTTGGGAAATTAAAAAGATGCAGCAGTCTGTAATGATATATTAAATTATCTGATCAGACAAAATGCCCCCTAGAAATCCTATGTTCAAAATTGCCAAAAATGCAAAAATGTCAAAATATCGAAAATTAAATTTCAATAACTACATACATATTATACATCGTTAGAATTGTAATTAGATAACCTATCTGAATGTATAAACATTTTATAAAAATTGTTTCAAACAAGCCAACAGTGAGGCTGATGTCCCCCGCCAAAATCCCAAAATAAATAGAAGACACATATTAATTAATCGCACATTTATTTTTGTCAATGTATCGAGCAATCAAACTGTACACGAAGTGTCATCCAAAAGTGTTTTATAAAGAAAAATGCTAAAATGAATGAATGAATGAAATGGAGTTTAATGGCACGTTAGCTCCAACCGGGCTATATTGCGCGAAACTTATGATCGTTACGAGACAGGTTAAAATATATCACAGAAAAACATTATATGCATAAATAAAAACAATATCACAGTAAGTAAAAAATAAAAATAAAAAACAACTTTTATGCATATAAATATTTAAATACAAAAATGAAATAATATATATATATACAATTAAAATTTATGATAAAATCCTGTCTCTTTTAAAAAGTCTAAAACTTTACCATATAAACCCGGTTGGGAAAACACGTGATGCAATGACTGGCAACGGTAAAAATGAGATCTAATATCCTTGAGATGCTTGCACTCAATCAAAAGGAACATGACAGTGATCACATTCTGGTTGAGGCTCTCGCTTTAAGATGAAAATGTGAGTTAAAAAAGTATGACCTATTCGAGAGCGACACAAAACAACTTCATCTCTCCTGTTTGATCTGTAGGAGCTTGGCCAGTCTCCAAGGAGAGGCTTTATGTGATGAAGTTTGTTTGTGCCTGCAAGATCCCAAGACCGTTGCCATCGGTCATAAATAAAATTATTTATACAGGATTTAAAATCCGTATAAGGCGTTAAAAATTCAGATAAGGGAAGGTCTAAGGCAGACTTGGCAGCCAAATCTGCTTCATCGTTCCCTTTTATATCTACGTGACTGGGGAGCCAGCAAAGGACAATGTCCTTGCTGATAAACTCATGTGATAGTAGCAGACGATAAATGTCTGCTACCAAAGGGTGTTTCAGCTGTTTATTATTTATCGCTTGTAGCGAGGACAAAGAATCAGTAAATATAATGTATTTTAAACATGAAGAGGACTGAATGAACTCCAAAGCCTGAAGAATAGCTTGGAGCTCAGCTGTAAAAATAGAAGCAGCGGGTGGTAGGCGAGCAGAAATGGTCTCGGATGGCGTCACAGTAGCCGAAGCTACTCGATCACCATCTTTCGATCCATCGGTGTAAACAGGAGCATAATCACCATACTTAGACCTTAACTCCCTAAAGAGAGATTGGAACACCGTCGAGCTAGTATCTCTCTTTTTATGCTGAGAAAGATCGAAATCGATCTTTGGCGGAGATATAGCCCACGGTGGAGTCCCAAAGACAGGGGTATTCGCAATACTGTCGAGGACGATACCAGCCTCCGACAAAAGGGGTTGTATGCGAATACCGAATGATGGAATAGTATTAGTCTTCACTAGATATAAATGCTCATGAAGAGGTCTAAATATGGTGTTAAATGAAATGTGATTTGGAAGTGATGCAATTTTCGTAGCATACTGCAGGGCCAGTTTATCACGTCTGTTGTGCAATGAGGGCTCGTGCGCCTCGACGTATAAACTGTCCACTGGAGAAGTACGAAATGCTCCTAAACTGATTCTTAGTCCCTGGTTGTGTATGGTGTCAAGCTCTTTGAGATAAGACTCGCGGGCAGACCCATACACTATACACCCATAATCGAGTTTTGATCTTATTAAAGCTCGATATAATCTGAGCAAGACCTTACGATCTGCTCCCCAGTCAGTATTTGATAAGACTCTCAATATGTTGAGGGCTTTCAGACATTTCTTTTTCAGGCTTTTTATATGGGGGATAAATGATAATTTCTTATCAAATATCAGCCCCAAAAATTTGGTTTCATCCACAACTGGAAGGCGATTGCCATCCAAATAAAGTTCTGGATCTGGATGCAAACCTCGTTTCTGACAGAAATGCATGCAGACAGTCTTGGATTTCGAAAAACGAAATCCATTTTCGGTTGCCCATTGTTGAAGTGAATTCAAACAAAGCTGCAACTTACGTTCGATTATCCGCATGTCTGTAGAACCATAGCACTTCTGAAAGTCATCAACATAAAGAGCGCCGTTAGTACCCGGTTTAAGGCACGCTGGGATGGTATTCATTTTTATTGAAAATAGTGTTGGCGACAAAATACTTCCCTGTGGAACCCCCATTTCCTGAGGAAATGGGTCAGAGAATATTGATCCCAGTCGTACCTTAAATGACCTATCTTCCAGGAAATTTTTAATGAAGATAGGTAAGCGACCTCGTAGGCCGAGGTTATGGAGGTCGCGCATGATACCATGTTTCCATGTAGTATCATAAGCTTTCTCCAGATCGAAAAATATAGCAACTAAATGTTGCTTCTGGATGAAAGCGTCCCTGACGAACGTTTCAAATCTGACGAGATGATCAAGAGTGCTCCTTTGGGACCGAAATCCACATTGGAGGTCAGTAATGAGGTTGTTGGACTCAAGGTACCAAACAAGCCTTCGATTGATCAATCTCTCCATGGTTTTGCAAATACAGCTAGTTAAAGCGATCGGGCGATAATTGGTAGGATTCATATGATCTTTACCCGGTTTAGGGATGGGAATGATTGTGGCTTCATGCCACGAAGGAAGGAAATTCCCATCAACCCAAATCCGGTTGAAAAGATCCAGTAAGATGAGGAGTGTTGGAAAAGGTAAATGCTTTAAAATCTGGTAGTGTATTTCATCTGGACCAGTTGCAGTATCCCGAGCTTGCTTTAGCGAATCTCGAAGCTCTGCAACGGAAAAGGTATCATTATAACATTCATCATTGCGGGACTTGAAATTAAGTCGCCTTTTCTCCTGTTGTTGTCTTATGCCTCGAAAGGCATCTGAGGAGAAATTGGATGATGAATTGAATGAAAAATTACTGGCCAGAGAATTAGCAATATCAGGGAATGTTGTTAAGGTAGTATTATCAACATTGAGATGGTTAACTGATAATGCACTACTTTTACCTTTAATCCTACGAATCCTATCCCATACCGACTTAGATGTGGTACGGGAATTTATCCTGGAGACATAACCCTGCCATGAAGATTTCTTTGCTTGACGTATGGTTCTACAGGCTTTCGCCCGGACCATTTGGAATGCCGCAATATTCTCCATGGAAGGATGGTTCTTTAATCGTCTCAGGACATGATCACGCTCTTTAAGAGCGGATTTGCAATCATCGTTAAACCATGGTTTATTGAAACGTTTTGGTTCAGTCGTGGTTTTGGGAATCGCCTGCTCAGCTACATCCTGAAGAATGGAAGTGAATAAGGCCATGGGTTCATCTGCTTCTTCTAACTCTTTTGCATCAAAAGAGAAGAGACACAAAGATTCAAATAGGGCCCAATCGGCCTTATGCAATTTCCACCGCTGCGGTCTTTCGACGAGAAAAATGAAAATGTACCCTAGTTAGGGGGACCCTAAAGGCAGACAAAAGAGCCCCTCTGGCCAAGGGAAAGGGCCCTCGTGTCCAAATCAATCGTTTCTATACACTGTTACTGTCATTGTATTGGCATAAAAATCACCAATCAAGATGAACCTAAGTTATCTTGTCCCAAAGTATCAACCAATCAAATTGCTTATCTCTGCTTACCCTAAGCGGAAAATGCTCATCTTCGAACTCCATCAAGGCATTGACCTAATAAGCATATACACCAAGTTTGAACATTTGAGCTCAATTCGAACTCCATCAAGGCATTGACCTAATAAGTTATCGTGTCCCAAAGCATCAACCAATCAAATTGCTTATCTCTGCTTACCCTAAGCGGAAAATGCTCATCTTCGAACTCCATCAAGGCATTGACCTAATAAGCATATACACCAAGTTTGAACATTTTAGCTCAATTAGAAGGAGAGTTATTGTGTTCCAAAGTCTCGACCAATCAAATTGCGTATCGCTCTGCTTACCCTAAGCAGAAAATGCTCATTATCGAACTTAGTCAAGGTATTATTGTAATGAAACTATACACCAAGTTTCATCACTCTCACTTAATTAGAACTAAAGTTATCGTGTCCCAAAGCATCAACCAATCAAATTGCTTATCTCTGCTTACTCTAAGCGGAAAATGCTCATCTTCGAACTCCATCAAGGCATTGACCTAATAAGCATATACACCAAGTTTGAACATTTTAGCTCAATTAGAAGGAGAGTTATTGTGTTCCAAAGTCTCAACCAATCAAATTGCTTATCGCTCTGCTTACCCTGAGCAGAAAATGCTTAGCATCGAACTTAGTCACGGTATTACTGTAATGAAACTATACACCAAGTTTCGTCACTTTCACTTAATTAGAACTAAAGTTATCGTGTCCCAAAGCATCAACCAAACAAATTGCTTATCTCTGCTTACCCTGAGCGGAAAATGCTCATCTTCGAACTTCATCAAGATATTGACCTAATAAGCATATACACCAAGTTTGAACATTTTAGCTCAATTAGAAGGAGAGTTATTGTGTTCCAAAGTCTCGACCAATCAAATTGCTCTGCTTACCTGAGCAGAAAATGCTCATTATCGAACTTAGTCAAGGTATTACTGTAATGAAACTATACACCAAGTTTCATCACTTTCACTTAATTAGAACTAAAGTTATCGTGTCCCAAAGCATCAACCAATCAAATTGCTTATCTCTGCTTACCCTAAGTGGAAAATGCTCATCTTCGAACTCCATCAAGGCATTGACCTAATAAACACATACACCAAGTTTGAACATTCTAGCTCAATTTCAGGGTTCCCGCGACTTCGTCAAACATTTTTTCAAGGATATTCAAGGATAATTATACGTCAAATTCCAGGATTTTCAAGGACATTTTTAGCCTAAAGTTACAAATTTTCATCTTAAAAACAACCAAAACATTACCAACTATCGTTATAATTGAAGACATAAACTGTTTTTTTATTATTACAGATCGACTTTCGGCACACCAGGGAAAACTCCCGCCATTTATAACACAGAGTTATTTCCCTTTTCCTTATTATGCATTGTTTAATGTAATTACTAATACCGATTTTGATTAGTCAGTTTAGTGGCTTCTAGTATGTTAATTGGACAATGGAGTCACACGAGAGTATTTGGTTGCCTAACGGTAAATGTCATTGGCTTGTCTTGTTATTACGTGACAAAACACAGCTGTTTATTTAGATCAGTTGATTGACAGGTATACGTCAGAGTTATTGTTTAGTATAACCAGCATTACTTACAATCTAAACGTTTTTTTAGATCAACTTACCAGTATTACCAACAAAATTAAGGATCTCAACTGAAATTCAAGGATATTTTCCTATTTCCGCGAAATTCAAGGATATTCAAGACCTTGAAAATGAAATTTTAAATTTAAGGATATTCAAGGATTTTCAAGGACCGCGGGAACCCTGAATTAGGAAGAGAGCTATTGTGTCCCAAAAAGTGTGACGGACAGACAGACAGACAGACAGACAGACAGACATCTTCAAAAGGCGGGGGACAAATAAAAAAATAGTAGAGCATTTTCCAAAATTTCACGATTTTTCGCTTTTTTTTTTTCGATTTTCAGTCCGTTATTTGACCTATTACAGACATTTCAAAGTGCTAATGAAATGTTTCGTAAATAAGAGTACCGAAGGCTCTCTCGATAGATAAAGTTTCATTAAAATCGCTGGCGTAATTTTCGAGATACAGGCGTCCAAATACGCTCCAAATCGGAAAATAATTGATATGTGGTTCGCTGATATGTGACGGGAAATTTTTTTTATTATCTTTTTTACGTTTTTCTTCGTTTTTTTTGGAACTACTCCCAGTATGCGAATCATTGTCCAGTAGTTTTCACATCCGGTTTAGGAGTTTGAATGGGAACAGGGCTCTCTAATGATATAAAATAAAACCAAGTACGAACAATCCAAACCATTAGACAGAATTCCTAAAAAAGTTATAGGCAAAATAGTGTAATCAGCAAATGGACTGCTCCCCGTGTACAAAATACACGACAAACAGTGGTAACAGGTGTCCTGAAGAGTCAGCTTACCCTGCTGGCACGCCACACCGGCCATAGCTGTGAGAGAGCGAGAAATGTGGTTTAACATCCACTCAACACAAGAAGCCTATTGTTTTTCAGCGATTTCCGATAATAACTACCACAGTTATGGCCCTTGATCACTTCAAAAAATCTTGTGGACACTCTAGAGGCCAAAGTTAATACCCGATTGACTAGATATATCCCCTGTCATTTATCCAAAATGTGAAATATGTACAAAATTTTGGGCCCTCCAGAGGCGATGTTCCATTCTGGAGTAAGGCTGTCTAGTGTACTCACCTTTCTTGTACTTTTGAAGATCAGCAACAAAAATGGCGATATCATTACTGAAATAAACAGAAATGGACAATCATCGAATCTTTGAAATTCCTGTTCAGTGCCAGAAATTAATGTTTTACTAATCTATCAAACGATTATTTGAATATTATCAAAATCCAAACTATCGTTAGGCACTGTGCCAACTCCCCACAAGCCACAGCCACTCAAAAGCAAATGTTTTGTGAAAGGGCAACCTATATTTTTTATTTGAGTTGTACAATGCTATAAATTAAATATACATCACTTTAAATGCACAAAAGGGTAACGCCTTTTCGAAACACTGACCATATTGTCGAGTTTGAAATAGTATATCGCTGTATGTTTGAGATACCGTGTATTTGCAGCTCATATGGAGAGATATAAACTCTTAAGATTATGCTAAATATATCAAGTTTTCCTGAATTCCCAGGAACAGAAAGGTGGGGGATGGTATATATATATATGGTGAATTTATTTACAGTTACCGCTACTCACTTTGGAATCACAAAATGATGCTGAATAATTTAAATAAGTTTGGATATTAAATTTAGACTCTAGAACACCCACAAAATATTTCGATAGGGTCCTTACTCTTGCAGTAATAATTGGATATCGTTGAAAATCAATAGGCTTCTTCATGTCATGACCTTAAACACTATGTATAAATTTAAAGTCAATCGGATATTGTCTTTACCCCTTAGAGCGCCCACAAAGATTTTTAAGAGATCAACTCTGGCAGTAATTATTGGAAATCGTTGAAAATCAATAATCCTAATTATATGGTGATTCTTTGATACTGCATTATTCTATCATCTGGGGTTTTAGACCTGTTTATAGTGCAATCTTCTGGCTATGGGTTATATGTTCAATCTAGCTGGGGGTGTTAGATTGAACATACATTAATTGAACAACTCACTTCTTCTTGGTGTAATCTTATATTCTCTAGCAACACTTAAACAATAATAACATATATATAATAATGACCCACAGGCTAGGTAATCTAATAAGGAACAGTATCTAAGAAATAACTTATCAGAGACCTGTCCTTCAGTATGTCCAACTGCCTGCCTGTGGTCAACTACCCTTTTTTTTTTAATATACAAATTTCAGGACTTTTATGCCTTTCACTTTGTTTCCTAGTAACACCAACTTTATAATCCTTAACACATTAATGCCTACAGGATTAAAGCTGAACTCCGGTTACAAAAATACCGAAATAATGTAATAAAAAAAAGTTAACGCCCGCAAGCCGCCATACTTGTTTCCAACTTGTGAAATAACTATGGCGGACATGGAGGCTTATGACCTGGAAAGGTTAGCCGATTTCACTTCCAGTTTGTTTCTCGTCAGCTAGCTATTCACATCCGGCTTTATTCTCTTCACACGGTTCACTGATTGCTGTCTTTTCCCCCAACAGTTTACCAAATTATTGAAGATTGAACATGTCTGATCAGGTAAGACTGTAAATAATTATATGAACTGCGTCTACTACAATATAAATTTCTTACACGTTGGTAAAATGGAGAAAAAAAACATAACATCAATAAATTTAGCAAACACTCCTCAATGAGAGCCGTCCCAAACATGTAGTTATGTCCCTTGGTCATTTTCATGAACACTATTCAACATGGAACTCACGAAGAAGGCAATACTAATAGTTTGTATAGGTGATTTGTTTTGGTTGAAAAACAGGTTGGGTAAGACATCTGGTTGCATCTTTTGTTTTGGAGTAAAGCTTAGGCTATATTGTAGTAGACGCAGTTCATATAATCATTTACAGGCCTACCTGATCAGACATTTTGCAATCTTCAATAATTTGGTATACTGTTTGGGGGGAAATACAGCAATCAGTGAACCGTGTGAAGAGAATAAAGCCGGATGTGTATAGCTAGCTGACGAGAAACAAACTGGAAGTGAGATCGGCTAACCTTTCCAGGTCATAAGCCTCCATGTCCGCCATACTTATTTCACAAATTGGAAACAAGTATGGCGGCTTGCGGGCGTTAACTTTTTTTTATTACATTATTTCAGTATTTTTGTAACCGGAGTTCAGCTTTAACTAGACAACAGATAATAATTTATAAAACAATGTCTTAATATAAATAACGAGTGGCACTTGATTAGGTTTCTGGCTATTCTATAATGGCTGGGACTTGAAATTAACTTGCTCTAATTCTACCTGGTCATATATGGTCACCTGCCCGCTAGAGGTGACCTCAGCTCTAAATTAAAAGACATTTACTATTTGTTTAATCACATTATATACCAGTATTGTACTTAAATATAAGATGTAAATTCTCAATATATCAATATTCTCAATACATAAAACCCCTAACACAAATACATAGAATAAAGTTCAACTTCAAATGATTAGATAAGCTTACTGCACATTGAAATAACTATTTAAAAGATAAGTTGCCAGGCAACGATACAATGGCCCACAGCAGCTAAATCGTCCGGGCAGTCAACAAAAGTTGTCGCATATTTTTTATTCTTTTCAGAAATGAAACATTTATAATACACTAAAAGCTGATTAAGAGTAACAACTCATTAAGTAATAATCAGAAAATCATTAGTTTGGTTTTTATAAAGTTCTGCCCCAACGCTAAAGTATACGAAAGATTTAATATCATGGATTTAGCTGTTCAGTTATCAATATTCATCGAAAATCACTATACATGTACTTGTTCGTCAGAAGACCCTAAACCCTGTGTATCAATATGAAGTCAATCGGATGATAAGTTTGGCTTCCACAGCGTCACAAGATTTTTCAATGTGATCAAGGGTGTTTACTTTGGCAGTAACTATCAGACATCGTTGAAAATCAATAGGCTTCTTCGTCTCATGACCTTAAACACTGTGTATAAATTTAAAGTCAATCGGTTATTAACTTTAGCCGGTAGAGCGTTCACAAGATTATCCAAAGTGATCAAGGGTCATAACTCTGGCAGTTATTATCGGATATCGCTGAAAATCAACAGGCTTCTTTGTCTCATGACCTTAAACACTGTGGGCATATAAAAACAACGTATTAATACATTTACATAAAATAAAGTTTGGCTTACTGATTTAGCTAAATACGCTTACATTATTATTGCACATTGAAAAAATTATCAATAAGACAATGTACCCTAGATGTAGTAAATTTTAAATTAACTAATAACTCCATATAATTATAAGACTATATTTAGTCTAATCAAAGTATAAATCTGATCATAAAAGTTGCTAAGCATCCATATTCTTTTTATTTTAGGTGATTTCTTCAACACAGAACTTGGAAATGTTTTGTATTTAATAAATTTCCTATTTTGAATGTTTTTATTTGATTGTATATCTATTATCCCTTTGTTGCAGTGTTCAAAATTTGCAATTTTTGTGCCGTTTTCTATATAACTATTCTCCATTTGTAATACACCATTGTGAATGTCCTCAACAGTTTGTACTGTTGTTGGCAAGAAACTGGCTACTTCATTAGTCGAAATTTCTTGACCTGGTTTTGCATTTCTTCTTTCACTGTTTCTTCATTTCCGTCTTTAGCACAGCAGTACCATAGTCCGACACTTCCTCTGGTTCTACCTTAACATCATCATGTTCTAGCAGTTTTAACAACATGTTACCAATTTCATTGTTTTCGTTCGTATGGCCACTGGTTGTTGACACCTTTAAGTCCATAGGTGTTGTAGTTGCATCCATGAGCATCTGATCCATCCAATCAGATATTACCATACATTTTTCAGCAAATTGGGCCAGTTTTTCTAACTCTTGCATGTCTTTTGTGCGTGTTCTTCCCATTTGATCTTGTAGTTGCGGTAACATTCATGCCCGTGTTACATTCACCAGAACCTTATCAGGTAATGGCGAATTCAAGCAGCTTTCCCGTTTCTTCATTTCCTGAACATACTCTGTTACTGTTTCGCAATATAGCTGATTCCTTCTACATAATTCTTGTCTATAGTCAACAATAACTTCATGACCATATTCATCTTTAAAGGCAGTTTCCAATTCCCTAAAATTCATTTTTATCGTGGTAAATGACTGGAACCACACTGACGCTCTGTTTGTCATGAATGAAGAAAAGAATTCAATTTTGCTGTCCTCTGTTACATCAAATATTTCACATGCAAACTCAAACTTCTGCAGCCATTTCGTTGGATTTCGTGTCCTTCATCTCCAGATTTCAATTCGACTCCTTCATACATTGTATTGTAAATCATCTGGTGCTCCATCTTGGTGTTGCAAATATCTTCTTTTGTCTTGATGGTGTGTAAAGACCCCAAGAAGCACTCGCACGGCTTGAGAGATACTCACAGATCTACTTGGCTATCTCCCCATACATCATCCAGGGTTTTAGACCTGCTTTTAGTCCAATCTTTGGACGATGGGTTATATGTTCAATGTAGCTGGGGGTGTAAGATTAGACGTACATCAATTGAACGACTCACTTCTTCTTGATGTAATATAAGCTTATATTCTCTAGCAACACTTAAACAATAATAACATATGTATAACTAGACCTGCATGCAGGAATGACGGGTTTCACTGGTGCCACGTTACCCTTTAACATGTCACTTCCGGTGCCACGTTACTCATGAACATATGTCACTTCCGGTACCAATGAAACCATTACACAGGTTTCCCCATAAGCATTGCACACATCAAATAAATTGGACGCAGAATCAACCAAATCCAGCAAATATCAATTCATTTGTTACTTGTAAGTGATCCTGACAAAATTACATTACTTCCGGTGATAATGAAAATATTCAATTAGTTTTATGAAATCGGAAATGACATATGACATCATATAGTGAAAATTTTATGTAAATAGAATAATAATTGCCACTTTTATAGACCAAAAACCTTGAAAAGTGACTTGTAGACAATCGACTATTTCTCTGCAACCGCACAAGTTAGAAACCATTTTGTGGTGTCTGTATGATCGTATGGGATCAATCTATTTGTTGAATGGAATCAAATATCATAATTTTGAAAACATTACAAATCAGACGCATTTGAATAAATTATCTGTTTAGCAGGCTAAAAATTCAGTTTTTGACAAAATGACATCACTTCCGGTGATACTAAAACAGTTAAATTAGTTCTATAAAATCGTAAATGGCATAAGACATCATATGGTGAAAATTTTATGAAAATCGATTAATAACTGATTCTTTTAGAGCCAAAATAAAGTAAAAAGTGACTTGTGGAAAATCGTCCATTTCTTTGCAACCATACAAGTTAGAAACCATTTTGTGGTATCTATATGATCGTATGGGTTCATTCTATTTGTTAATGGGAACCAAATTTCATAATTCTAAAAATATTACAAATAATACTCATTTGAATAAAAAATGTATTTTTAACACTAAAAATTCAGTTATAGCGTAAATGACGTCACTTCCGGTAACAGTGAAAGTGTTAAAATGGTTTGGAATAGTACACTGTGGAAATAGGCAACGGATAGTGAAAGAAAATTGAAAATCGAATAATAATTGATTCTTTTACAGCCAAAATAACGTGAAAAGTGACTCATGCAAAATTGCCCATTTCTCGGCAACTGCTTATATTACAAACTAAATTTCACATACATTCTCTTTGTATGGATTATTGCTACAAGTTTATGAAAGTATCGAAGAAATATTTTAATATATGAAGACACTGGATGGGTTGTAAATAGCTTATTTTTACCCCTTTTTTTACCTTTTAACCGAAATGGCCCGAAAACAAAATCGAAATTAAAAAAACTGAGTCCGAGATTTTGTGCACCTTAACAGGGCGCATCTTTTGAGTAAGATCAGATTAGTAGAAAATAGTATTTGCTTTCAAAAAGTGGTACCGAACTGTCAATATTGTAGTTTTTGCTAAATTTACGCCACTTCCGGTGCCTACAGGAAATTTTACCGGTAACAAAAAAAATGGCATTTTGAACCACGGAACATATGAACATGGTTTTATACAAATCGAACAATAAATAATTAATGTAGGACTGAAAAACTGAATTAGCCAATGGCGGCCAAGGAAAATTACGGAAACAAAAAATGTTGACATTTTTGTTCAAATCAGATGACTCTTTAACCTTGGTTAAAATGTCATATAAAAATATTAATAAATAAAAAAGTTTTTTGTAAAAATTTAAATTTTCAAAATTTGGCGCCTAATATCTTCCAAGATTCGTCGAAAATCAAAAATCAAAAGTAACATAGCTATGTCCCCTGTTTCTGGCTATGTCAAAATGCATCATATGCTAAAATCCAATGATTATTGTTAATATTACGGCAATATTTCAAAAAACGACATTTTCGGTGATTTCGGATATTTCGCAATGTCGCAGAATGCCGGGAATAGCTTTAATCTCTAAGTCACACCCACTTTCCCAGTAGAACTGAAGAAATTGTATCGATTCGACAAGAAGTTGCTGAGATATAAGCAAATTGGAAAAAAAAAAATAATAATAATAAGAAGAACTAGACCTGCAAGCAGGAATGACGGGTTTCACTGGTGCCACGTTACTTTCGGTGCCACGTTGCCCTTGAACATATGTCACTTCCTATACCAATGAAACCATTAAACAGGTTTCCACATAAGCATTGCAAACATCAAATAAAATGGACAAAGAATCAACCAAATCCATCAATATCAATTCATTTTATATATGTGTTACTTGTAAGTGATCCTGGCAAAATTTCATTACTTCCGGTGATAATGAAAATGTTCAATTAGTTTTATGAAATCACAAATGGCATAAGGCATCATATGGCGAAGATTGTATGTAAATCGAATAAGAATTGCTACTTTTATAGACCAAAAACCTTGAAAAGTGACTTGTAGAAAATCGTCTATTTCTCGGCAACCGCACATGATAAAAACTATTTTTTTGGTATCAATATGATCGTATGGGCTCAATCTATTTGTTGATTGGAATCAAATATCATAATTTTAAATATATTACAAATCAGACTCATTTGAAAAAAATATCTGTTTTGGAGGCTAAAAATACAGTTTTTGCCAAAATGACATTACTTCCGGAAATACTGAAAATGTTAAATTAGTTCTATGAAATCATAAATGATATAAGATATCATATGGTGAAAATTTTATTAAAATCGAATAATAACTGACACTTTTATAGACCAAAAACCTTGAAAAGTGACTTAAGGAAAATCGCCCATTTCTCTGCAACCGTACAAGTTGGAAACCATTTTGTGGTATCTGTGTGATCGTATGGGTTCATTCTATTTGATCAATAGAATCAAATATCATAATTTGAAACAAATAACAAGTACGACTCATTTGAATAAAATATTGTTTTTGAGGGCTAAAATTTAAGTTTTGAGTAAATGATGTCATTTCCGGTGACAGCGCAAGAGGTAAAATGGTTTGACATAGTCCACTATGGCATTAGGCATCCAATGGCGAAAGAAAATTGAAAATCGAATAATTATTGATTCTTTTACAGCCAAAATTACGTGAAAAGTGACCCATGCAAAATTGCCTATTTCTCGGCAACTGCGAATATTACAAATTAATTTTCACATACATTCTCTTCGTATGGGTTATTACTATGAGTTTATGAGTGTTACGAAGATATATTTTTTAATATGATGACGCTGGATGGGTTGTAAATAGCTTATATTGACACCTTTTTTCACCCTTTAATCCAAATTGCCAGAAAACGAAATCGAAATTAAAAAAACTGAGCCCGATGTTTTGTGCGCCTTTACATTGCACATCTTTTCAGTCATATAAGATTTGAAAAAAATAATATTTGCTTTCAAAAAGTTGTACCGAACTGTCAATATTGTAGTTTTTGCTGAATTTACGTCACTTCCGGTGCCTACAGGAAACTTTACCGGTAACAAAAAAAATGGCATTTTGAACCACGGAACATATGAACAGTGTTTTATACAAATCGAACAATAAATAAATAATGTATGACTGAAAAACTGAATTAGCCAATGGCGTCCAAGGAAAATTACGGAAACAAAAAATGTTGACATTTTTGTTCAAATCAGATGACTCTTTAACCTTGGATAAAATGTCATATAAAAGAATTAATAAATAAAAAAGTTTTTTGTAAAAATTTAAATTTTCAAAATTTGGCCCCTAATATCTTCCAAGATTCGTCGAAAATCAAAAATCAAAAGTAACATAGCTATGTCCCCTGTTTCTGGCTATGTCAAAATGCATCATATGCTAAAATCCAATGATTATTGTTAACATTAGGGCAATATTTCAAAAAACGACATTTTCGGTGATTTCGGACATTTCGCAATGTCGCAGAATGCCGGGAGTAGCTTTAATCTCTAAGTCACACCCACTTTCCCAGTAAAACTGAAGACATTGTATCGATCCGAAAAGAAGTTGCTGAGATATAAGCAAATTGGAAAAAAAAAAATAATAATAAGAAGAAGAATAATAATAAGAACTAGACCTGCATGCAGGAATGACGGGTTTCACTGGTGCCACGTTACCCTTTAACATGTCACTTCCGGTGCCACGTTACCCTTGAACATATGTCACTTCCGGTACCAATGAAACCATTAAACAGGTTTCCCCATAAGCATTGCACACATCAAATAAATTGGACGCAGAATCAACCAAATCCAGCAAATATCAATTCATTTTATACATTTGTTACTTGTAAGTGATCCTGACAAAATTACATTACTTCCGGTGATAATGAAAATGTTCAATTAGTTTTATGAAATCCGAAATGGCATATGACATCATATAGTGAAAATTTTATGTAAATAGAATAATAATTGCCACTTTTATAGACTAAAAACCTTGAAAAGTGACTTGTAGACAATCGACTATTTCTCTGCAACTGCACAAGTTAGAAACCATTTTGTGTTGTCTGTATGGTCGTATGGGTTCAATCTATTTGTTGAATGGAATCAAATATCATAATTTTTAAAACATTACAAATCAGACTCATTTGAATAAAATATCTGTTTTGCAGGCTAAAAATTCAGTTTTTGACAAAATGACATCACTTCCGGTGATACTAAAAAAATTTAATTAGTTCTATGAAATCGTAAATGGCATAAGACATCATATGGTGAAAATTTTGTGAAAATCGAATAATAACTGATTCTTTTAGAGCCAAAATAAAGTAAAAAGTGGCTTGTGGAAAATCGTCCATTTCTCTGCAACCGTACAAGTTAGAAACCATTTTGTGGTATCTATATGATCGTATTGGTTCATTCTATTTGTTGATGGGAACCAAATTTCATAATTCTAAAAATATTACAAATAATACTCATTTGAATAAAAAATGTATTTTTAAGGCTAAAAATTCAGTTATTGCCTAAATGACGTCACTTCCGGTAACAGTGAAAGTGTTAAAATGGTTTGGAATAGTCGCCTGTGGCAATAGGCAACAGACAGTGAAAGAAAATTTAAAATCGAATAATAATTGATTCTTTTACAGCCAAAATAACGTGAATAGTGACTCATGCAAAATTGCCCATTTCTCGGCAACTGCTTATATTACAAACTAAATTTCACATACATTCTCTTTGTATGGATTATTGCTACAAGTTTATGAAAGTATCGAAGAAATATTTTAATATATGAAGACACTGGATGGGTTGTAAATAGCTTATTTTTACCCCTTTTTTTACCTTTTAACCGAAATTGCCCGAAAACAAAATCGAAATTAAAAAAACTGAGTCCGAGATTTTGTGCACCTTTACAGGGCGCATCTTTTGAGTAAGATCGGATTAATAGAAAATAGTATTTGCTTTCAAAAAGTTGTACCGAACTGTCAATATTGTAGTTTTTGCTGAATTTACGCCACTTCTGGTGCCTATAGGAAACTTTACCGGTAACAAAAAAAATGGCATTTTGAACCACGAAACATATGAACATGGTTTTATGCAAATCGAACAATAAATAATTAATGTAGGGCTGAAAAAGTGAATTAGCCAATGGCGGCCAAGGAAAATTACGGAAACAAAAAATGTTGACATTTTTGTTCAAATCAGATGACTCTTTAACCTTGGTTGAAATGTCATATAAAAATATTAATAAATAAAAAAGTTTTTTGTAAAAATTTAAATTTTCAAAATTTGGCGCCTAATATCTTCCAAGATTCGTCGAAAATCAAAAATCAAAAGTAACATAGCTATGTCCCCTGTTTCTGGCTATGTCAAAATGCATCATATGCTAAAATCCAATGATTATTGTTAATATTACGGCAATATTTCAAAAAACGACATTTTCGGTGATTTCGGACATTTCGCAATGTCGCAGAATGCCGGGAATAGCTTTAATCTCTAAGTCACACCCACTTTCCCAGTAAAACTGAAGACATTGTATCGATCCGACAAGAAGTTGCTGAGATATAAGCAAATTGGAAAAAAAAAAATAGGTTGCCAGGCAACGAAACATACGCCCACACAGCAGCCAAATCGTCCGGGCAGTCAACAAGAATTGTCGCATATTAAGGAATTATCAAAAAATCATTAGAATTTGTTTGGATTTTATAATCAAACGTTTTTTTTTAAATCATATAATAATTGTGACCTCCAGAGGCACCACAAGCTAAAAAGGGTGATTTTTCGTACAATCAGGGGACATAATTCAGGAAGTAATGACCCGATGGGCGCAAATATTGAAAGGAACCAAGATCTTTGGGTTTAAAACATACCTGTCAAGTTTCATCAAAATCGACTCAAAATTGTGACCTCTATAGGGTCCACAACCTTGATATAACATATTTTCACACTATTCGTGTACAAACGGCGGCCATTTTGTCCGTCAATTCTAGTCCGGTTTTCATGTAATTCAAACTCTCTCTTCTTTACCATGTAACGGTGATATAGTCAAACGTTTTTTTTAAATCGGATAATAATTTTGACCTCCAGAGGGATCAAAAGCGAACAAAAGCGATTTTTCGGACAATCCGGGGACATAATTCAGGAAGTTATGATCCAATGGGCGCAAATATCGAAAGGAACCAAGATCTTTGGGTTATAAACTACATGTCAAGTTTCATCAAAATCGGTTCAAAATTGTGACCTCTATAAGGTCCACAACCTTTATATAACATATTTTCACAATATTCGTGTACAAACGGCGGCCATTTTGTCCGTCAATTTTGGTCCGATTTTCACAAAATTCATACTCAACCTTCATAACCATGGAACGGTGATATAATCAAACGTTTTTTTTAAATCGGATAACAATTTTGACCTCCAGAGGGACCACAAGCTAAAAAGGGCAATTTTTCGGACAATCAGGGGCCATAATTCTGGAAGTTACGATCCGATTGGCGCAAATATCAAAAGGAATCAAGATCTTTGGGTTATAAACATGCATTTCAAGTTTCATCCAAATCGGTTCAAAATTGTGTCCTCTACACTGTTCACAACCTTGATTTAACATATTTTCACACTATTCGCGTACAAATGGCGGCCATTTTGTCCGTCAATTTTGGTCCGATTTTCACGAAATTCAAACTCGACCTTCATAACCATGGAACGTTGATATAATCAAACGGTTTTTTAAATCGGATAACAATTTTGACCTCCAGAGGCACCACAAGCTAAAAAGGGCGATTTTTCGGACAATCAGGGGCCATAATTCAGCAAGTTACGATCTAATTGGCGCAAATATCGAAAGGAATCAAGATCTTTGGGTTATAAACATGCATTTCAAGTTTCATCCAAATCGGTTCAAAATTGTGTCCTCTACACTGTTCACAACCTTGATATAACATATTTTCACACTATTCGCGTACAAATGGCGGCCATTTTGTCCGTCAATTTTGGTCCGATTTTCACGAAATTCAACCTCGACCTTCATAACCATGGAACAATGATATAAGAAAACGTTTTTTTAAATCGGATAACAATTTTGACCTCCATAGGGACCACACGCTAAAAAGGGCAATTTTTCGGACAATCAGGGGCCATAATTCAGGAAGTTACGATCCGATTGGCGCAAATATCGAAAGGAACCAAGATCTTTGGGTTATAAACATGCATTTTAAGTTTCATCCAAATCGGTTCAAAATTGTGTCCTCTACACTGTTCACAACCTTGATTTAACATATTTTCACACTATTCGCGTACAAATGGCGGCCATTTTGTCTGTCAATTTTGGTCCGATTTTCACGAAATTCGAACTCGACCTTCATAACCATGGAACGGTGATATAATCACACGGTTTTTTAAATCGGATAACAATTTTGACCTCCAGAGGGACCACGAGCTAAAAAGGGCAATTTTTCGGACAATCAGGGGCCATAATTCAGGAAGTTACGATCCGATTGGCGCAAATATCGAAAGGAACCAAGATCTTTGGGTTATAAACACACATGTCAAGTTTCATCCAAATCGGTTCAAAATTGTGACCTCTACGCTGTTCACAAGCTAAAAAACGTGATTTTTCGTACAATCAGGGGCCATAACCCATGAAGTTACAGTCCGATACATGCCAATATCGAAAGGAACCGAGATCTTATGGTGATAAACCTATATTTTAAGTTTAATTGAAATCGGATAAAAATTGTGACCTGTAGACTGTTCACAAAAAAATGTGGACGGACGGACGGACGGACGGACGGACGGACGGACGGACGGACGGACGGACGGACGGACGGACGGACAGGGGCGACGACAATATACGTCCACATAAAAATGTGGGCGTATAAAAATAATAATAATAAGAAGAATAATAATAAGAATAATTTTAACAAAAACAATAGTGTTTCACACAAGCTACGCAGTGTGAAACCCTAATAATTTTAACAAAAACAATAGTGTTTCACACAAGCTACGCAGTGTGAAACCCTAACTAGACCTGCATGCAGGAATGACGGGTTTCACTGGTGCCACGTTACTCTTTAACATGTCACGTCCGGTGCCACATTACTCTTGAACATATGTCACTTCCAGTACCAATGAAACCATTAAACAGGTTTCCCCATAAGCATTGCACACATCAAATAAATTGGACGCAGAATCAACCAAATCCAGCAAATATCAATTCATTTTATACATGTGTTACTTGTAAGTGATCCTGACAAAATTACATTAATTCCGGTGATAATGAAAATGTTCAATTAGTTTTATGAAATCCGAAATGGCATATGACATCATATAGTGAAAATTTTATGTAAATAGAATAATAATTGCCACTTTTATAGACCAAAAACCTTGAAAAGTGACTTGTAGACAATCGACTATTTCTCTGCAACCGCACAAGTTAGAAACCATTTTGTGGTGCCTGTATGATCGCATGGGTTCAATCTATTTGTTGAATGGGATCAAATATCATTATTTTGAAAACATTACGAAAATAAGACTCATTTGAATAAAATACCTGTTTTGCAGGCTAAAAATTCAGTTTTTGACAAAATGACATCACTTCCGGTGATACTAAAACAATTAAATTAGTTCTATGAAATCGTAAATGGCATAAAACATCATATGGTGAAAATTTTATGAAAATCGAATAATAACTGATTCTTTTAGAGCTAAAATAAAGTAAAAAGTGACTTGTGGAAAATCGTCAATTTCTCTGCAACCGTACAAGTTAGAAACCATTTTGTGGTATCTATATGATCGTATGGGTTCATTCTATTTGTTGATGGGAACCAAATTTCATAATTCTAAAAATATTACAAATAATACTCATTTGAATAAAAAATGTATTTTTAAGGCTAAAAATTCAGTTATTACCTAAATGACGTCACTTCCGTGAACAGTGAAAAAGTTAAAATGGTTTGGAATAGTCGACTGTGGCAATAGGCAACAGAAAGTGAAAGAAAATTAAAAATCGAATAATAATTGATTCTTTTACAGGCAAAATAACGTGAAAAGTGACTCATGCAAAATTGCCCATTTCTCGGCAACTGCTTATATTACAAACTAAATTTCACATACATTCTCTTTGTATGGATTATTGCTACAAGTTTATGAAAGTATCGAAGAAATATTTTAATATATGAAGACACTGGTAAATAGCTTATTTTTAGCACTTTTTTTACCTTTTAACCGAAATGGCCCGAAAACAAAATCGAAATTAAAAAAACTGAGTCCGAGATTTTGTGCACCTTAACAGGGCGCATCTTTTGAGTAAGATCAGATTAGTAGAAAAAAGTATTTGCTTTCAAAAAGTGGTACCGAACTGTCAATATTGTAGTTTTTGCTGAATTTACGCCACTTCCGGTGCCTACAGGAAACTTTACCGGTAACAAAAAAAATGGCATTTTGAACCACGGAACATATGAACATAGTTTTATACAAATCGAACAATAAATAATTAATGTAGGACTGAAAAACTGAATAAGCCAATGGTGGCCAAGGAAAATTACGGAAACAAAAAATGTTGACATTTTTGTTCAAATCCGATGACCCTTTAACCTTGGTTAAAATGTCATATAAAAATATTAATAAATAAAAAAGTTTTTTTTAAAAATTTAAATTTTCAAAATTTGGCGCCTAATATCTTCCAAGATTCGTCGAAAATCAAAAATCAAAAGTAACATAGCTATGTCCCCTGTTTCTGCTTATGTCAAAATGCATCATATGCTAAAATCCAATGATTATTGTTAATATTACGACAGTATTTCAAAAAACGACATTTTCGGTGATTTCGGACATTTCGCAATGTCGCAGAATGCCGGGAATAGCTTTAATCTCTAAGTCACACCCACTTTCCAAGTAAAACTGAAGACATTGTATCGATCCGACAAGAAGTTGCTGAGATATAAGCAAATTGGAAAAAAAAAAATAATAATAAGAAGAAGAATAATAATAAGAATAATTTTAACAAAAACAATAGTGTTTCACACAAGCTACGCAGTGTGAAACCCTAATAATGACCTACAGGCTAGGTAATCTAATAAGGAACAGCATCTAAAAAATAACTTAACAGAGGCCTGTCCTTCAGTATGTACTACTGCCTGCCTGTGGTCAACTACCCTTTTCTTCTTTTTTTGAATATACAAATTTCAGGACTTTTATACCTTTAACTTTGTTTCCTAGTAACCCCAACTTTACAATCCTTAATACATTAATGCCTATAGAATTAACTGAACAATCGATAATAATTTATATAAGCCAACAGTGAGGCTGATGTCCCCCGCCGAAATCCCAAAATAAATAGATGACACATATTAATTAATCGCACATTTATTTTTTTCAAACGTATCCAGCAATCAAACTGTACACAAGGTGTCATCCAAAAGTGTTTTATAAAGAAAAATGATAAAACCGACGAGAAAAATGAAAATGTACCCTAGTTAGGGGGACCCTAAAGGCAGACAAAAGGGCCCCCTCTGGCCAAGGGAAAGGGCCCTGGTGTCCGAGAGTCGGAGTCAATCGTTTCTATACACTGTTACTGTCGAATCCATTACTGAATGAGAATGCAGTCATTGTATTGGCATAAAAATCATCAATCAACATGAACCTAAGTTATCTTGTCCCAAAGTATCAACCAATCAAATTGCTTATCTCTGCCTACCCTAAGAAGAAAATGCTCATCTTCGAACTCCATCAAGGCATTGGCCTAATAAGCATATACACCAATTTTGAACATTTTAACTCAATTAGAAGGAGAATTATCGTGTTTCAAAGTCTCGACCAATCAAATTGCGTATCGCTCTGCTTACCATGAGCAGAAAATGCTCATTATCGAATTTAGTCAAGGTATTACTGTAATGAAACTATACACCAAGTTTCATCACTCTCACTTAATTAGAACAAAAGTTATCGTGTCCCAAAGCATCAACCAATCAAATTGCTTATCTCTGCTTACCCTAAGCGGAAAATGCTCATCTTCGAACTCCATTAAGGCATTGACCTAGTAAGCATATACACCAAGTTTGAACATTTTAACTCAATTAGAAGGGGAGTTATTGTGTTCCAAAGTCTCGAACAATCAAATTGCGTAAAGCATCAACCAATCAAATTGCTTATCTCTGCTTACCCTAAGCGGAAAATGCTCATCTTCGAACTCCATCAAGGCATTGACCTAATAAGCATATACACCAAGTTTGAACATTTTAACTCAATTAGAAGGAGAGTTATTGTGTTCCAAAGTCTCGACCAATCAAATTGCGTATCGCTCTGCTTACCCTGAGCAGAAAATGCTCATTATCGAACTTAGTCAAGGTATTACTGTAATGAAACTATACATCAAGTTTCATCAATCTCACTTAATTAGAACTAAAGTTATCGTGTCCCAAAGCATCAACCAATCAAATTGCTTATCTCTGCTTACCCTAAGCGGAAAATGCTCATCTTCAAACTCCATCAAGGCATTGACCTAATAAACACATACACCAAGTTTGAACATTCTAGCTCAATTAGGAAGAGAGTTATTGTGTCCCAAAGTATCAACCAATCAAATTGCTTATCTCTGCTTACCCTAAGCGGAAAATGCTCATTATCGAACTTAGTCAAGGTATTATTGTAATGAAACTATACACCAAGTTTCATCACTCTCACTTAATTAGAACTAAAGTTATCGCATCCCAAAGCATCAACCAATCAAATTGCTTATCTCTGCTTACCCTAAGCGGAAAATGCTCATCTTCGAACTCCATCAAGGCATTGACCTAATAAACACATACACCAAGTTTGAACATTCTAGCTCAATTAGGAAGAGAGTTATTGTGTCCCAAAAAGTGTGACGGACAGACAGACAGACAGACAGACGGACGAATTCATTTTAATAGTCCCCCAACTTTCTTCGAAAGGCAGGGGACAAAAAGTAAAAATATGTGACAACCCTTGTTGACTGCCCGGACGATTTAGCTGCTGTGGGCGTATGTTTCATTGCCTGGCAACCTATCTTTGTAGATCATGTGACCCGTGTCAACGTCCATTTCCTAAGGGAAAAGTAACCAAAGCTCCTCTGGGAACACCGCCGATAATTGATGTACCGTTTGATCGAGTCGCAGTCGATTTAGTAGGCCCTATTTTTCCTTCAACAGACAGGGGAAACATATATATTTTAACTTCAGTTGATTTTGCCACTAGATATCCAGAAGCAGTACCACTAAGTCCATAGAAACGAAACGAATAGCTGAAGCTTTGATCAAAATGTTTTGTAGAATTGGTTTTCCACGAGAAGATTGATATAAGAACTATTACAGTAGGAAAGCTAAAGCACGAAATGTAGAGGTAGGTGAAGAACTTTTGAATTTATTACCAGCAGACAATAACATGTTACTGATGCAGTGGAAGGGTCCGTTTAGAGTTATTGAGAAGTTAGGAACATTAGATTATAAAATAAATGTAAATGGACAGAGATCATCGCTACCATAGAGGAGTAATAAAGGATTCATGAATCGGAAGTGACGAACGCCAAAGGAAAATACGAGCTATCTCTCTATGTGAATGACTGAAGTGACGAGTGATGACAGATAAACGGCCGAATTTCTGCTCATTAATAATTCCTTCGAAGACAAAAAGTTGTTATATGGGGCTGCAAGAGGTTATCTGACGATACAATAAAGTAAATATAGGCTGGCACTGCCAGGCAGGATACGCCCACATTTTCGAGAGATGGACAGAGAACAAGCAATACCGAAAGTGATTTTTCCTACATCTTTAAGTCCTGTATTTCATACTGTATTGGGAGCAGTCATTTAGTTGGTCAGTTCCAGTCTGATATTAATGAAACTCGAAACCGACAATGATTATGGTGTGACGGTACACAACCTAGAAATGTGACTTTTCATCAAAATCGGATAAGAATTGTGACCTGTAGCGAGTCCACAACCATGATATACCATATTTTTACACTATTCGCGTACAAACGGCGACCATTTCGTCCGGCAATTTTGGTACGATTTTCACGAAATTAGAACTCAACCTTCCTCATCAAAATCGAATTAAAATTGTGACCTATACATGGTCCACAACCATGATATATCATTTTTTTAACAGTATTCGCGTACAAACGGCGGCCATTTTGTCTGTCAATTTTGGTCCGATTTTCCCGAAATTCACCCTCAACCTTCCTTACAGTGTAACGGTGATATAATCAAACGTTTTTTTAAATTGGACAATAATTGTGACCTCCAGAGGGACCACAAGCTAAAGAAAGGGGGATTTTGCGTATAACCAGGGGCCATAATTCAGGAAGTTACGATCTGATATGCGCAAATATTGAAAAGAACCAAGATCTTTGGGTTATAACAATGAATTTCAAGTTTCATCAAAATCGAATTAAAATTGTGACCTTTACAGGGTCCACAACCTTGATATACCATTTTTTAACAGTATTCGCGTACAAACGGCGGCCATTTTGTATGGCAATTTTGGTCTGATTTTCCCGAAATTCGAACTCAACCTTCCTTACGGTGTAACGGTAATATAATCAAACGTTTTTTTAAATCGGATAATAATTGTGACCTCCAAGCTAAAAAGATAGGCTGGCACTGCCAGGCAGGATACGCCCACATTTTCGAGAGATGGATAGAGAACAAGCAATACCTAAAGTGATTTTTCCTACATCATTAAGTCCTGTATTTCATACTGTATTGGGAGCAGCCATTTTGTTGGTCAGTTCCAGTCTGATATTCATGAAATTCGAATGAATGACAATGATTATGGTGTGACGATACACAACCTAGAAATGTGACTTTTCGGCAAAATCGGATAAGAATTGTGACCTGTAGAGAGTCCACAACCATGATATACCATAACTTTACTCTATTCGATTACAAACGGCGACCATTTTGTCCGGCAATTTTGGTACGATTTTCACGAAATTCGAATAATTCAGGAAGTTACGATCCGATATGCGCAAATACCGAAAGGAACCAAGATCTTTGGGTTATAACCATGCATTTCAAGTTTCATCAAAATCAAATTAAAATTGTGACCTATACAGGGTCCACAACCATGATATACCATTTTTTAACAGTATTCGCGTACAAACGGCGGCCATTTTGTCTGTCAATTTTGGTCCGATTTTCCCGAAATTTGATCTCAAACCTTCCTTAAGGTGAAACGGTGATATAATCAAACGTTTTTTTAAATCGGAAAATAATTGTGACTTTTCGTACAATCAGGGGCCATAATTCAGGAAGTTATGAATCAATGAGTGCAAATAACGAAAGGAACCAAGATCTCCGGGTTATAAACATGCATGTCAAGTTTCATCAAAATCGGTTCAAAATTGTGACCTATATAGGGTCCACAACCTTGATATAACATATTTTCACACTATTCGCGTACAAACGGTGGCCATTTGTCCGTCAATTTTGGTTTGATTTTCACAAAATTCGAAGTCAGCCTTCATTACCATGTAACGGTGATATAATCAAACGGTTTTGTAAATCGGATAATAATTTTGACCTCCAGAGGGACCACAAGCTAAAAAGGGGAATTTTTCTGACAATCAGGGGCCATAATTCAGGAAGTTACGATCCGATGGGTGCAAATATCGAAAGGAACCAAGATCTTTGGGTTATAAACATACATGTCAAGTTTCATCAAAATCGGTTCAAAATTGTGACCTCTATAGGGTCCACAACCTTGATATAACATATTTTCACACTATTCACGTACAAACGGCGGCCATTTTGTCCGTCAATTTTGGTCCGATTTTCACGAAATTTGAACTCAACCTTCATTACCATGTAACGGTGATATAATCAAACGGTTTTTTAAATCGGATAATAATTTTGACCTCCAGAGGGACCACAAGCTAAAAAGGGCGATTTTTCGGACAATCAGGGGCCATAATTCAGGAAGTTACGATCCGATGGGCGCAAATATCGAAAGGAACCAAGATTTTGGGGTTATAGACATGCATGTCAAGTTTCATCACAATCGGTTCAAAATTGTGACCTCTATAGGGTCCACAAGCTAAAAACATGATATTTCGCACAATCAGGGGCCATAATCCATGAATTTCCGATCCGATACATGCCAATATCGAAAGGAACCGAGATCTTATGGGGATAAACCTATATTTTAAGTTTCGTCAAAATCGGATAGGAATTGTGACCTGTAGAGGGTCCACAAACAAATTGTGGACGGACGGACGGACGTCCGGACGGACAGGGGCGACGACATAATACGTCCTCATGAAAATGTGGGCGTATAAAAATGATATGTAGGTGAAATTTACCTTTTGTTATCAGTACAGTACATGGGTCATTCACTGTATAGACCTCTCAAGAAACGAGAATCGATTATCAGGTCACCCAATCAAAAAATTGACCCGGAATCTTAAAAGGGTTACGTGTCCGGATAAGCAGTGTTGACGTTAACGTCAAAACGACTCAATATTTTGAGCTGAAACATTGAGCCAAGGTATATATACCATGCCTCTATATTTTGGTCCATAAATTTCATAAATGCTCAGACTTTAATTTTTGAGACTCTGTTCTTATCGGGATTGTCCCTTTAAGTAATGGTCCGAATAAGCCTTGTCATGGTCCCAATCAGCCATAAATCTGGTCCCAGTCAGCCAAGAATCTGGTCCCAATCAGCCACAAATCTGGTCCCAGTCAGCCACAAATCTGGTCCCAATCAACCAGGTCCCAATCAGCCATGGTCCCAATCAGCCAATTACCTTACCGATCACCCGAGAAGATCAAATTATCGTTTTCCTGAAATCTCGTCCAGGCGATCGGTGGGCGATTGATGATCGCATACTATTTCAAGGCCTGCTATTACTTACTAGACTAGCTCGATATATGGCACTACGTACTCAAGATAAGATTTTGTTTACATTTTAAACAATAGTGAAATTAACACCAACAGTCATTTTGTCAGGCACAAATTGTTGTGTCCAGGCTTGTTGATCTTTTATTAACCATTAGTAGTCATTCCAAAGTCAATCCCTACAGATAAAATCCTACCTGCCCCAAAACATGTGCCAATCTGCATGTGACAAGAAAAACTATGAATTCAAAATCAAATAACAATACCGAATTCTACTTTGGCCAATCGTTGCATTTTCGTTCCTGAAGTTTTACTTTCACCGGGAACAGTACAAATAGTGTGACGAATCAAACTTTTCCTTTGAGCATTTGAATGCATATTCAAATATGAAGGTATTTATGAATTGATCTGTCTAGCCCATCTTCACTGTCTTTCACACACTATGGCAATCACGTCCAATGATATTATACGATCGGGAATCGGTAAAGCACATCCCAGTAATATATTTTCTTTAAATCACAAAAGAATGAACATAGCCTTCCACCTGTACGCGTCGATATTTGTTGGAAATCGGTAAAGCACATCCCAGGTAATGTATTTTCTTTAAATCACAAATGAATGAAAATAGCTTTCCACCTGCATGCATCGCCAGAGGACGTCGCAATGTACATTATTATGGAAGTGTGATAATCTCACGAGACTTTTACACTGGCGCCAAAAAGTCGCTGTTACTATAGACAAGCTGTCGGTCATTTTAGAATGGCTTCAAACAGTATCAATGATTGATCACAGCCTTGATGTTACGTAATCACTCGGGACAATAAAATGTTGACTGCAGAAGAACGATATCAAACGATATTGCTAACTCAACATTTACTCCCTCAATATATAAACAAGCCAACAGTGAGGCTGATGTCCCCTGCCGAAATCCCAAAATAAATAGACGACACATATTAATTAATTGCACATTTATTTTTTTCGAACTCCATCAAGGCATTGACCTAATAAGCACATACACCAAGTTTGAACATTTTAACTCAATTAGAAGGAGAGTTATTGTGTTCCAAAGTCTCGACCAATCAAACTGCTTATTGCTCTGCTAACCCTGAGCAGAAAATGCTCATTATTAACTTAGTCAAGGTATTGATGTCATGAAACTATACACTAAGTTTCGTCACTCTCACTTAATTAGAACTAAAGTTATCGTGTCCCAAAGCATCAACCAATCAAATTGCTTATCTCCGCTTACCCTAAGCAGAAAACGCTCATCTTCGAACTCCATCAAGGCAATGACTTAATAAACACATAAACCATTAGATTTTGAGCATTCCGACCTAATTTGATATACAGAGTCACATATTCTGTGCGATGGGAGGATATTTTAACACAGAAGCCAGTTAATAAAAGCCTTGAAATTGGTTCTACACACAGCGATGGGGTAACAACAATATACCAGGCCTCGAAATGTTTGAAAAAAGCTTCAGTAAATACCTGTCACTCTCAATTATCAAACTCAAAGTAATAGTATAGTATTAGTATCACACATATCAGTCCATATGCAGGTACGCACACACGTTTGTTTAGGTATTGACGTACATTGCGTCATGTAAATATCGTAATATGAAACCTTTTTATTTCTTCGACATCGGAATGCCTAAAAGTTCTTGAAAGTCGGCGAATCTGCTTTGGCTCAGCAACTCGAAGATTCGTACAACTACAATTCTATCATCCATATCCACATGGATTTCGCAAATTATCATGGTATTACACTTCTGTGCTAAATCAAATACTTCGACCTTGAGGTGTAGAATTCAAACTTTGAAATATCTGTATTAAATTGAATATCAAACACAAATCACACCTGTGCATTGCACAGTATTAAATGTGCCACGTGCGAAAGACATGTAGCGCCACCTGGAATTCCTGTCTCACATACAATGTATCGGGACTATATTTACACTACAAATTATATTTATATCCGAGATATTTTTCCGACCTGATTATTTGATTTTGTTGAATTGTCTTTATATTTATGGAAATTGTTGTAAACTTTTTAAATGATTAAACATACGAACTTACAAAGCAACAATCTATCGAGCCATGTGTCCCTTCCACTCCAGGCACTTTTTATTATTTACTGCGGTGTCGTTACGGTAGAATTATTACAGGTGACGTTTTAATTTACTTAGATATAATACTCCATAATGTACGGAAGCCCATAAGGGTCAATCAAATGAAAAAAAAATATTCTGACTATCTTGTAATTACAAGATAGCTATCTTGTAGTTACAAGATAGCCTATCTTGTAATTACAAGATAGCCTATCTTGTAATTACAAGATAGCCAAAGCCTTCTGACTATCTTGTAATTACAAGATAGCTATCTTGTAGTTACAAGATAGGCTATCTTGTAGTTACAAGATAGGCTATCTTGTAGTTACAAGATAGGCTATCTTGTAATTACAAGATAGGCTATCTTGTAGTTACAAGATAGCCAAATTAGTTTTCTTGTATTTCAAGGTCGTCCCACACTGATTTATCGGAGAGTTATAAGCCAAAGTGTGTGTGTGAGAGAGAGAGAGAGAGAGAGAGAGAGAAAAAGAAAGAGAGGGAGGGAGGGAGAGGGGGAATGGGGTTTAACGTCTACTCGACACAAACTAGGTCATTTCGGGACTAACATATGGTTTAATTTAATTCCAATAATTCGTTTGCGCCTGTCCATCCTCGCCTGTCCACCGGTTTCCTCCAACTGCTAAAGAGAGTGAGGGGAGGTGTAACGTCCAACTCGACACAAACTAGGTCATTTCGCGACTAACATATATTTTAATTTCAATAATAGCTTGCACGTATGGATCTTTAGCAGTGGGAGGAAAGCAGTGGACCCGGAGAAACCCCACGATGTTGGACAGGCGATACTACTCCTTGTCGCGTACAAATGGGGATTCGAAATGACCTATATACCCCTCTCTGTTTAGCAGTTGGAGGAACCCGGGGGACTGACAACCTGATGATGCCGATCCCGTAACATACAATAATACTTCGTTGAGCTGGAGGGTTGGCAGGTCGATTTGTTAGCACGTGCGTGTTTTATCTTAAAAGCCTGTCATTGAGTCAACTGACGTGGTTTCGAATCCCCCTTTTGTATGTCACGGGATCGGCATCACCAGGTTGTGCCCTCATTAAATACTATTCATACTCTCATTGACTTCATTCCCTCATTAATAGCATTTATGATACATTGATTTCATGTTCTCCTTAAAGATACCTCCCGCGCGTACAAACTGTGTGATTTGATGATATATTTGGGCTAAAAATATATTCAAGCTAATTAATCCATCAAACGTTTGCTTCAAATCCCTCTCAAAACATTGTATACATCAGGAGATACCGCAAGCTATAAATAATCTGCTTTTAAACGCCATGTCAGTCAGCTCATTTCATTGATGGAGGGTCCGTTTTTCAGAATATCCCATTCCTTACTTACTTTTCAAAGATAGGCTGGCACTGCCAGGCAGGATACGCCCACATTTTCGAGAGATGGACAGAGAACAAGCAATACCGAAAGTGATTTTTCCTACATCTTTAAGTCCTGTATTTCATACTGTATTGGGAGCAGCCATTTAGTTGGTCAGTTCCAGTCTGATATTAATAAAATTCGAAACCGACAATGATTATTCTGTGACGGTACACAACCTAGAAATGTGACTTTTCATCAAAATCTGATAAGAATTGTGACCTGTAGAGAGTCCACAACCATGATATACCATATTTTTACACTATTCGCGTACAAACGGCGACCATTTCGTCCGGCAATTTTGGTACGATTTTCACGAAATTAGAACTCAACCTTCCTCATCAAAATCGAATTAAAATTGTGACCTATACAGGGTCCACAACCATGATATATCATTTTTTTAACAGTATTCGCGTACAAACGGTGGCCATTTTGTCTGTCAATTTTGGTCCGATTTTCCCGAAATTCAACCTCAACCTTCCTTACAGTGTAACGGTGATATAATCAAACGTTTTTTCAAATTGGATAATAATTGTGACCTCCAGAGGGACCACAAGCTAAAGAAAGGGGGATTTTGTGTATAACCAGGGGCCATAATTCAGGAAGTTACGATCCGATATGCGCAAATATCGAAAAGAACCAAGATCTTTGGGTTATAACCATGAATTTCAAGTTTCATCAAAATCGAATTAAAATTGTGACCTTTACAGGGTCCACAACCTTGATATACCATTTTTTAACAGTATTCGCGTACAAACGGCGGCCATTTTGTATGGCAATTTTGGTCTGATTTTCCCGAAATTCGAACTCAACCTTCCTTACGGTGTAACGGTAATATAATCAAACGTTTTTTTAAATCGGATAATAATTGTGACCTCCAAGCTAAAAAAAAGGCGATTTTGCGTATAATCAGGGGCCATAATTCAGGAAGTTACGATCCGATATGCGCAAATATCGAAAGGAAGCAAGATCTTTGGGTTATAACCATGAATTTCAAGTTTCATCAAAATCAAATCAAAATTGTGACCTCCACAGGGTCCACAACCTTGATATACCATTTTTTAACAGTATTCGCGTACAAACGGCGGCCATTTTGTATGGCAATTTTCGTCCGATTTTCCCGAAATTCGAACTTCACCTTTCTTAGTGTGTAACGGTGATATAATCAAACGTTTTTTTAAATCGAATAATAATTGTGACCTCCAAGCTAAAAAAAAGGCGATTTTGCGTATAATCAGGGGCCATAATTCAGGAAGTTACGATCCGATATGCGCAAATATCGAAAGGAAGCAAGATCTTTGGGTTATAACCATGAATTTCAAGTTTCATCAAAATCGAATCAAAATTGTGACCTCCACAGGGTCCACAACCTTGATATACCATTTTTTAACAGTATTCGCGTACAAACGTGGCCATTTTGTATGGCAATTTTCGTCCGATTTTCCCGAAATTCGAACTCAACCTTCCTTAGGGTGTAACGGTGATATAGTCAAACGGGTTTTTTAAATCGAATAATAATTGTGACCTCCAGAGGGACCACAAGCTAAAAAGGGTGATTTTTCGGACAATCAGGGGCCATAATTCAGGAAATTACATTCCGATAGCCGCAAATATCGAAAGGAACCAAGATCTTTGGGTTATAAACATGCATGTCAATTTTCATCAAAATCGGTTCAAAATTGTGACCTCTATAGGGTCCACAAGCTAAAAACGTGATTTTTCGTACAATCAGGGGCCATAATCCATGAAGTTTTGATCCGATACATGCCAATATCGAAAGCAGCCGAGATCTTTTGGGGATAAACCTATATTTCAAGTTTCGTCAAAATCGGATAAGAATTGTGACCTGTAGAGAGTCCACAAACAAATTGTGGACGGACGGACGGACGGACGTCCGGACGGACAGGGGCGACGACATAATACGTCCACATGAAAATGTGGGCGTATAAAAAGGCGATTTTGCGTATAATCAGGGGCCATAATTCAGGAAGTTACGATCCGATATGCGCAAATATCGAAAGGAAGCAAGATCTTTGGGTTATAACCATGAATTTCAAATTTCATCAAAATCGAATCAAAATTGTGACCTCCACAGGGTCCACAACCTTGATATACCATTTTTTAACAGTATTCGCGTACAAACGGCGGCCATTTTGTATGGCAATTTTTGTCCGATTTTCCCGAAATTCGAACTCAACCTTACTTAAGGTGTAACGGTGACATAATCAAACGGTTTTTTAAATCGAATAATAATTGTGACCTCCAGAGGGACCACAAGCTAAAAAGGGTGATTTTTCGGACAATCAGGGGCCATAATTCAGGAAATTCCGATAGCCGCAAATATTGAAAGGAACCAAGATCTTTGGGTTACAAACATGCATGTCACGTTTCATCAAAATCGGTTCAAAATTGTGACCTCTATAGGGTCCACAAGCTAAAAACGTGATTTTTCGTACAATCAGGGGCCATAATCCATGAAGTTTTGATCCGATACATGCCAATATCGAAAGCAGCCGAGATCTTTTGGGGATAAACCTATATTTCAAGTTTCGTCAAAATCGGATAAGAATTGTGACCTGTAGAGAGTCCACAAACAAATTGTGGACGGACGGACGGACGGACGTCCGGACGGACAGGGGCGACGACATAATACGTCCACATGAAAATGTGGGCGTATAAAAATGATATGTAGGTGAAATTTACCTTTTGTTATCAGTACAGTACATGGGTCATTCACTGTATAGACCTCTCAAGAAACGAGAATCGATTATCAGGTCACCCAATCAAAAAATTGACCCGAAATCTTAAAAGGGTTACGTGTCCGGATAAGCAGTGTTGACGTTAACGTCAAAACGACTCAATATTTTGAGCTGAAACATTGAGCCAAGGTATATATACCATGCCTCTATATTTTGGTCCATAAATTTCATAAATGCTCAGACTTTCATGTGGGCAGATAATTATGTTATAAGATAAGAAAACATGGGAAAAATAGAAATACTCCGTACAGCCCCTTGTTTTTATACGCCCACATTTTCATGTGGACGTATATTGTCGTCGCCCCTGTTCGTCCGTCCGTCCGTCCACAATTGTTTGTGAACAGTCTACAGGCCACAATTTTTATCCGATTTCAATGAAACTTAAAACATAGGTTTATCACCCTAAGATCTCGGTTCCTTTCGATATTGGCATGTATCGGACTGTAACTTCATGGGTTATGGCCCCTGATTGTACGAAAAATCACGTTTTTATACGCCCACATTTTTATGTGGACGTATATTGTCGTCGCCCCTGTCCGTCCGGACGTCCGTCCACAATTTGTTTGTGGACTCTCTACAGGTCACAATTCTTATCCGATTTTGACGAAACTTGAAATATAGGTTTATCCCCAAAAGATCTCGGCTGCTTTCGATATTGGCATGTATCGGACGAAAACTTCATGGATTATGGCCCCTGATTGTACAAAAAATCACGTTTTTAGCTTGTGGACCCTATAGAGGTCACAATTTTGAACCGATTTTGATGAAACTTGACATGCATGTTTATAACCCAAAGGTCTTGGTTCCTTTCGATATTTGCGCCTATCGGAATGTAATTTCCTGAATTATGGCCCCTGATTGTCCGAAAAATCACCCTTTTTAGCTTGTGGTCCCTCTGGAGGTCACAATTATTATCCGATTTAAAAAACCGTTTGATTATATCACCGTTACACCCTAAGGAAGGTTGAATTGGAATTTCGGGAAAATCGGACGAAAATTGCCATACAAAATGGCCGCCGTTTGTACGCGAATACTGTTAAAAAATGGTATATCAAGGTTGTGGACCCTGTAGAGGTCACATTTTTTATTTGATTTTGATGAAACTTGAAATTCATGATTATAACCCAAAGATCTTGGTTCCTTTCGATATTTGCGCATATCGGAACGTAACTTCCTGAATTATGGGCCTAGACTGTCGTCTGTATAGGGAAAATGTGCTTAAAAATCGATTTTTGTTGCACTCCCCCTGGGTCTAAAAAATGTTGCCATTTTCTTATAATACAAGGTTTCTAGTGATGGAAAATCCATATTCCCACCTTCAGATATTGCCAGTTTTTAAAATATTACCCATTTACCCAGGCTCTCGGTCACTTTATCATGCTTATCTAACATGACTTTGACGTCGTGATTTTGGATGATAAAATTACTGCAGGTGAATAATTTTTTTTCGTGTGTACTGCCAAAGTGCACAGCAACATTTGAAAAAAAAAATTTGGAAATATCTCAATTTGTATATGCACAGGACCAATTATAAGCGACCACAAAGCAGTAATGTTGCACATCGTAGCATGTTTTTGTCTATTTATGAAAATACAGCATCATTGTATTGATATTGAATTTAATTTATTATCAGAAATCATACATAAATTTGATAATTGCATAGACATATTTGATTTCAACCAAAAAACAATACATAAACGTGATATTTCAAAGAGGGGTCCCATGTAAAGAGGTATAAGGGGAGATAACTCGTATCATAAATGACCTATAAATATTGAACAAAGACTAAATTTCTCCTTGGCAACCCACCCTATCACCAAACAAAGAATGAAAACAAATTTAAAACATTAATCTTTTATGTAATGACTATATGATATTTCCAAATGCCTAAATTTTACTTTGTGGAATGCTCGTTCCTTGGGCTGTAAAATTGATTCTTTGTGTGCTTCTATTATTTCAAATCAAACTGATGTCTGTCTAATCTCTGAGTCATGGATTACTGATAAAAATGGGACTTTTGTCGATGCCTGTTTTAAATCCTCCATCTCTGGTTTCTCAGTGTATCATGTACCCAGATGTCGACGAAAAGGCGGTGGGCTAGCTATGCTGAGCAGATCAAATCTGAGGGTTAAGAAAAATAAACCTGACACCTACACATCAATGGAAGTGATGGACTATAATATCTACAGTGGAAATGATCTTTTACATATTCTTCTAATCTATCGACCACCATATTCCAAAGCTCATAAAATAACTGTGAAAACATTCTTGTGTGAATTTGGCTCTCTAATGGAATCTGCCATGACTTCAGCCGGTCGCTTAATTGTAGCTGGGGATATGAATATTCATGTAGATGACACGAATAATACAGAAGGTAGACAATTCATAGACCTTTTTACGTCATTAGGCCTTGTACAGCATGTTGTTGGACCTACCCATACCATAGGTCATACATTAGACCTTGTTTTAACCAGAGCAGAAGACGTGTGTGTAACCAATTTTGTGATAGATCGTTCATTACCATCTGATCATGCCGGTGTACATTTCACATCAACTGTTCATCGGCCTCCCTTGACAAAGATTTTTAAGGAACACCGTTCCCTCGCAGATCTCGACATTACGTCACTGAAGGACACAATTGAATCCACACTGTCCGATCAAAATGACAATTTAGACGTAAATGTGATAACCAAACAGTATAATGTAGCACTCAACTCGGCCATTGATGACCATGCTCCAATGAGAAAGAAGTCGGTTGTAGTTAAACCTCGTGCTCGCTGGCTGACAATGGATCTTATTGAGGAACGGAGGCTTCTGAGAAAACATGAAAGAAAAATGATATCATCTGGATTAATAATACATTCAGAAATCTTTAAAGCGACTAGTCGAGTCTACAACAAAAAAACTAAATAACGTTAAAACTATCTTCCACCAAAATCAAATCGCAGAGGCTGATTCAAAACAACTGTTTGCTATAATAGACGATATATCAGGTAACAAGAAATCCACAGCATCGGTAATACCAGATACCGACCCAACTCTGTTACCGGACGTATTTGCCGACTTCTTTACCAACAAAATAAAGATCATCAGAACAAATCTCTCTTCAGTTCCTGACACCACCACATTTTCCAATTCCAGTCAAGACACGGTCACTTTCATCAAATTTCAATTCTTTTAATCCATTATGTGTTAACGAAATCGTAACCCTTGTTCGTAAAATGCCATCCAAAACGTGCTCAATTGACCCTATGCCAACAAATCTAGTGAAAGAATGCATTGAGGTCTTAGCACCCACATTGTTACGAATCGTTAACACCTCCTTTCAAACCGGCGTATTTCCTGAAAGTTGTAAACGGGCCATTGTCCGGCCGCTGATCAAGAAACTGGGCCTGGACAAAGAAATTTTAAAGAACTATAGGCCTGTTTCCAACTGCACATTCCTGGATAAATTTCTTGAGAAAGCTGCACTAGCACAGTTGCATCATTATTTTAAGGAAAATCACCTGTACGGCAAATTCCAATCTGCCTATCGTGAGGGTCATAGTACCGAAACTGCTCTACTGAGAGTGGCTAACGACACACTGAGTGCTCTTGATAAAAAGCAGGACCTTATCTTAATACTTCTGGACTTATCTGCCGCTTTCGACACGATAGACCACACCATATTACTAAGAAGGCTACAGTTTTATTTTGGAATAACCGACTCTGCTTTGGATTGGCTGTCCTCTTATCTCACAGGCCGAACACAACAGGTAGCTGTTGGTTCGTATTTATCAGAAGAGCACACACTCCAGTATGGAGTTCCACAAGGATCAGTTTTAGGACCTGTACTTTTTTCATTATATATGGCTCCTCTAGAAGACATCATCACGAAACATGGATTAAATTCGGTCATTTATGCTGAAGACACCCAACTGTATATTGCTTGCGATTCACGGACAGATCATTCTGTGTTGAACCGTATTGAAAGCTGCGTAGATGAAATACGCAGTTGGATGCGTACTAACATGCTGGCACTCAATGACAGTAAAACTGAAGTAATCTGCTTTTCACCAAAATCCAAGAATACTAGCAGAGATTCGTCTAATTGCTCTGTGCGGATTGGCGATGCAATTGTTACTGCAGTGAACTCTGTCAGGAATCTAGGAATAACAATGGACTCTTCCGGAACAATGGACACTCATATTACTAATGTATGTAAGTCAGCTTCGCACTCATTGTGGCGTATCGGCAAACTTCGTAAGTTCTTAAACCAAAGTAACACAGAGAAACTGATACACGCATTTGTGTCATCCAGATTGGACTATTGTAATAGCCTCTTCTACGGAAGTTACAAATACCAATTCAATAAGTTGCAGCACATTCAGAATGCAGCTGCACGTATTGTACTAAGAAGGCCACTTCCTCGTGGGACTGACATGACAACAATTTTAAAGGAACTACACTGGTTACCAATTGAGGCTCGTATTGAATTTAAAGTCCTGTGTTTAATTTTTAAAGTGATCCATTACCCTAAAACCGCGCCGTTCTATCTACTTGAACTCATTGATATCTATAAACCCACTCGTACACTCAGAAGTGATGACGGAACAAAACTTAACTACCCTACTATCCGTCCCCAACCTTCTCGTGCTTATGGTGATCGAGCATTTAGTGTTTTTGCGCCTAGAATATGGAACAGCATGCCATATTCACTGAGAGCAATTGACAAGTTTAATTCGTTTAAATCAGATCTTAAAACATATCTTTTTAGAAAATACTTACTATGAATTTAAATCAGATATTAACCATAAAACTTACTATTTACAACCATATTTACATATAGCTCTTAATATCTTTTTATTATTTTCACTGTGAATTTGTATTAATTATTAGTTATATTTTACTATTTACAATTTACACTTTAAATTTTTACTGTGAATTAGTTTTAGTTATCGGTTTTATTTTAGTTCTATTTTACTATTATTGATTGCAATGTCCTACTTGTTAACTTCATTCTACTATTTATAGTTTGTAACAGTATTAGTTGATCTTCATTTTTATATATTCAATTATCTTTTACTTATTCATTACTGTTAATCGTGTGAAATTGCCATGTATGTACAGCGGTTTGAGATTTTGTTCAAAATGTAAATCGCTATATTAAAAATAAATTATTATTATTATTATTATTATTAGTATTAAAGGTTTAAATAGATATAAATTAGGCCTTTGTATTGCAATTTACAACAACATTTCAATATCAATATTTTTTTAAAATACAGGAAACATTTTTTTCATTTTTAATAACTGTTATATCAATAATTTTTTTAAATGTTGCTGTAACAGTTGTGCAATAATTAATGCTTAAATAGTTAAAATATAAAATATAAAAAAATATAAAAACAGTTAAACAAAGTACTAAAATCAACAAATGGAAAAGTATTTACACATTTATTTATCTTTCGATATATTGTTTGGTTATCTTTTAAAGATATGAATCATGCCTTTGTATTATAATTAAAAACAACATTTCAAAACTTGTTTAAAATACAGAAAACCCTTTGTTTTGTTAAAATAATAATTCAATTAAATCTGGACATAAAGTAGTTGAATATTATACATGTAGTTATAGTATGTAAAATACAGGTAAAACAAACAGTTAAACAAAATACTAAAATCAAAAGATGGAAAAGTATGTACATATTTATTCATTTTTATCTAGTGATATATTTTTTTAAAGGTTAAAATAGATATAAATCATGTCTGTGTATTGTAATTGAAAACATTTCAAAACTAGTAAAAGTGCTAGTAAAAAATGTTGACACATTCTTAGAACGGATGTTTTAGTGGGTTTTCTTGTTAGGAATCAAACATAATCCTTGTAGCATCGTAGATGGTACCTAACTTCAACAGCAACACAGTCTTTATCTCTGATGTGCCTGAGAATGGTTTCATCTTCTTTCTTAATTGCTGCTTCTCTAAGTCGCCCTAAAAAGATGTGGAAAATTGTAAATATCATGGATATCATAAACCAACTAGCAGTAGAATGCATATTCGTTTTCTGGTTACATATGCATAAACAAAAAACCCCATAAAATTCTTTATGCAACAGTTTTATGTGTATAATAGGCTTTGTATGGAGCAGCCTACTTTTAACAATGAACTAGACAACTTTTGGCAGACCTGGTAAATACATGTACATAACCCTGCGTGTTTGGATAGGCTACTCCCACACTTTTTCACTGAGATCGCAGAGAATGAGACTCGTACCCTCGACTATTGATGACAGACTGATAGATAACACCTATCGGCCACCCGACCACTCTCCCCAATAAACGCCTTTTACGACACGCTGAGGAGGGTCGAGGAGGGTCGATGGGCCTATTCCACTAGGTAACACTGGAATGGAGGGTGGGGGGGACAATATTAAATCACAACGGTTGAACAAATAATAAAAACTTACCCCCATCTTTAATTTCTGCTAAAACCAGCTTATCAGAGACAGTCTTATTCTGACACCTGTAGAACAATGGTACTTTTTTGCAGATAATGCCCAGAGGAGTAAAGACATGTCCTTGCAGGTGGACAGCTTGGGTGGTTGATGATTTAGTGGAGGCTGATCGCAAACCTTGTCTAGAGGTGGATTGACTCTCATCACTCGTTTGCTTCTCACCAGACTGTAGCCTAATGCAACTCTTTTAGTAGCTCGTTCAATCTTTGTTCTGTCTGTGAATCTCGAATAACACTTGGAAAGATAGCCATAAACCCATAGTCACATAGTGCATCATCTTTATTCCCTATAAATACAAACATACTGACTCCTAATTTTATTGCACACATAAACAAAATAAGCAAATTAGAACCTGAGAGAAGAATTTAGGTGGCAACAAATATCCATAATAAAAATTACTTTTCTTTTATGAAACCAATAAGACACTGCCACCTGTTTGCACTTGATTTGTGAAAAGACACTTACACAATCTGGGGTTCATAAAATAAAACCAAAGGCTAGCGTGAATGCTTTCGATTTTAAAACAAACCTATCTCTATGAACTATATATAACGAGACTATACAATGTGAATGTCAACAAACATTATTATTATTTATCGTAACTTCAACTTGCACACAGCAATGACAACAAACAAGAAATATTATAAACGGACGTAAGCTCTCGTTGCGTTGTACAGTACCGATCATTTTTGATGAGTACAGGTGTCTATAAAATTTAATCCGCCTATCATTTTGTGTTTCGCTGAAAAATAAGATAGGCTGGCACTGCCAGGCAGGATACGCCCACATTTTCGAGAGATGGACAGAGAACAAGCAATACCGAAAGTGATTTTTCCTACATCTTTAAGTCCTGTATTTCATACTGTATTGGGAGCAGCCATTTAGTTGGTCAGTTCCAGTCTGATATTAATGAAATTCGAAACCGACAATGATTATGGTGTGACGGTACACAACCTAGAAATGTGACTTTTCATCAAAATCGGATAAGAATTGTGACCTGTAGAAAGTCCACAACCATGATATACCATATTTTTACACTATTCGCGTACAAACGGCGACCATTTCGTCCGGCAATTTTTGTACGATTTTCACGAAATTAGAACTCAACCTTCCTCATCAAAATCGAATTAAAATTGTGACCTATACAGGGTCCACAACCATGATATATCATTTTTTAACAGTATTCGCGTACAAACGGCGGCCATTTTGTCTGTCAATTTTAGTCCGATTTTCCCAAAATTCAAACTCAACCTTCCTTACAGTGTAACGGTGATATAATCAAACGTTTTTTTAAATTGGATAATAATTGTGACCTCCAGAGGGACCACAAGCTAAAGAAAGGGGGATTTTGCGTATAACCAGGGGCCATAATTCCGGAAGTTACTATCCGATATGCGCAAATATCGAAAAGAACCAAGATCATTGGGTTATAACCATGCATTTTAAGTTTCATCAAAATCGAATTAAAATTGTGACCTTTACAGGGTCCACAACCTTGATATACCATTTTTTAACAGTATTCGCGTACAAACGGTGGCCATTTTGTATGGCAATTTTGGTCTGATTTTCCCGAAATTCAAACTCAACCTTCCTTACGGTGTAACGGTAATATAATCAAACGTTTTTTTAAATCGGATAATAATTGTGACCTCCAAGCTAAAAAAAAGGCGATTTTGCGTATAATCAGGGGCCATAATTCAGGAAGTTACGATCCGATATGCGCAAATATCGAAAGGAACCAAGATCTTTGGGTTATAACCATGAATTTCAAGTTTCATCAAAATCGAATCAAAATTGTGACCTCCACAGGGTCCACAACCTTGATATACCATTTTTTAACAGTATTCGCGTACAAACGGCGGCCATTTTGTATGTCAATTTTTGTCCGATTTTCCTGAAATTCGAACTCAACCTGCCTTAGGGTGTAACGGTGATATAATCAAACGTTTTTTTAAATCGAATAATAATTGTGACCTCCAAGCTAAAAAAAAAGGCGATTTTGCGTATAATCAGGGGCCATAATTCAGGAAGTTACGATCTGATATGCGCAAATATCGAAAGGAAGCAAGATCTTTGGGTTATAACCATGAATTTCAAGTTTCATCAAAATTGAATCAAAATTGTGACCTCCACAGGGTCCACAACCTTGATATACCATTTTTTAACAGTATTCGCATACAAACGGCGGCCATTTTGTATGGCAATTTTCGTCCGATTTTCCCGAAATTCGAACTCAACCTTCCTTAGGTTGTAACGGTGATATAATCAAACAGTTTTTTAAATCGAATAATAATTGTGACCTCCAGATGGACCACAAGCTAAAAAGGGTGATTTTTCGGACAATCAGGGGCCATAATTCAGGAAATTACATTCTGATAGCCGCAAATATCGAAAGGAACCAAGATCTTTGGGTTACAAACATGCATGTCAAGTTTCATCAAAATCGGTTCAAAATTGTGACCTCTATAGGGTCCACAAGCTAAAAACGTGATTTTTCGTACAATCAGGGGCCATAATCCATGAAGTTTTGATCCGATACATGCCAATATCGAAAGGAACCGAGATCTTTTGGGGATAAACCTATATTTCAAGTTTCGTCAAAATCGGATAAGAATTGTGACCTGTAGAGAGTCCACAAACAAATTGTGGACGGACGGACGGACGTCCGGACGGACAGGGGCGACGACATAATACGTCCACATGAAAATGTGGGCGTATAAAAATGGCGACTCTACTTTCAATTTTAGTTTGATTTAGTTGATAAACTTACCATCAAATACATCTTTATATTGTTGGCACACTTTTAGCTCGTTTCCATCAAGATTCGTCCATTCTTTAAAACTTAAAACAACCTTATTCCAACTGGTATCTGTAAATTTAATCAGCTTTCCACAATCTTTGTCTACGAGGTGGATGAGGCACTTCATCGTCTTAAAGTAAACACGCTAACTCAGACTCACCTTTTGACCTGTGAACTTGAGGTCAAATTGGCTCTAGAGTGTTTTTGATTGGTTGTTTGTTTTAATGATATGCATCAGGTGTAAATAGTGGTTGATAAACTTCATGGCGCGAACAGAAACTTGCGACGACTCGTTTATAAAAACTGGGACATTCTAGAAGCGGGAAGGCGGCTTTTTATCCATAAAAAATCACATTTTACTAATGTGTGACTTTACAACTAAACCCATTTCATAGAAATTTTTTGAAACGATAGCTACTGACAGACGACGGTCTACCCCTGATTATACGCAAAATCGCCTTATTTTAGCTTGTGGTCCCTCTGGTGGTCACAATTATTATCCGATTTAATAAAACGGTTGATTATATTACCGTTACACCGTAAGGAAGGTTGAGTTTGAATTTCGGGAAAATCGCACAAAAATTGCCATACAAAATGGCCGCCGTTTGTACGCGAATACTGTTAAAAAATTGTATATCATGGTTGTGGACCCTGTAGAGGTCACAATTTTAGTTCGATTTTGATAAAACCTGAAATGCATGGTTATAACCCAAAGATCTTGGTTCTTTTCGTTATTTGCGCATATCGGATCGTAACTTCCTGAATTATGGCCCCTGATTGTCCGAAAAATCGCCTATGGTCCCTCTGGAGGTCACAATTATTATCCGATTTGAAAACGTTTGACTCTATCACCGTTACACCCTACGGAAGGTTGAGTTCGAATTTCGAGAAAATTGGACCATAATTGCCAGAAAAAATGGCCGCCATTTGTACGCGAACAGTGTAAAAATATGCTATGTCAAAGTTGTGGACCCTGTAGAGGTGACAATTTTAATTCGATTTTGATGAAACCTGAAATGCTTGTTTATAACCTAAAGATCTATATTCTTTTCGATATTTGCGCATATCAAATTGTAACTTAATGAATTATGGCCTTTGATTGTAGGAAAAATTACTTTCGGTTTTGCTTGTTCTCTGTCTATCTCTCGAACAATTATTATCTGATTTAAAAAAAAACTCTGATTATATTACTGTTGCACCGTAAGGAAGGTTTAATTCGAATTTCGTGAAAATCGTACCAAAATTGCTGGACGAAATGGTCACCATTTGTACGCGAATAGTGTAAAAATATGGTATATCATGGTTGTGGACTCTCTACAGGTCACAATTCTTATCCGATTTGGACAAAAAGTAACATTTCTAGGTTGTGTACCGTCACACCATAATTATTGTCGGCTTCGAATTTCATGAATATCAGACTGGAACTGACCAACAAAATGGCTGCTCCCAATACAGTATGAAATACAGGACTTAATGATGTAGGAAAAATCACTTTCGGTATTGCTTGTCCTCTATCCATCTCTCAAAAATGTGGGCATATCCTGCCTGGCAGTGCCAGCCTATCTTTTAGCTTGTGAACAGTGTAGAGGTCACAATTTTGAACCGATTTGGATGAAACTTGAAATGCATGTTTATAACCCAAAGATCTTGGTTCCTTTTGATATTTGCGCCAATCGGATCGTAACTTCCTGAATTATGGCCCCTGATTGTCCGAAAAATCGCCCTTTTTAGCTTGTGGACCCTATAGAGGTCACAATTTTGAACCGATTTTGATGAAACTTGACATGCATGTTTATAACCCAAAGATCTTGGTTCCTTTCGATATTTGCGCCTATCGGAATGTAATTTCCTGAATTATGGCCCCTGATTGTCCGAAAAATCACCCTTTTTAGCTTGTGGTCCCTCTGGAGGTCACAATTATTATTCGATTTAAAAAACCGTTTGATTATATCACCGTTACACCCTAAGGAAGTTTGAGTTCGAATTTCAGGAAAATCGGAAGAAAATTGCCATACAAAATGGCCGACGTTTGTACGCGAATACTGTTAAAAAATGGTATATCAAGGTTGTGGACCCTGTGGAGGTCACAATTTTGATTCGATTTTGATGAAACTTGAAATTCATGGTTATAACCCAAAGATCTTGCTTCCTTTCGATATTTGCGCATATCGGATCGTAACTTCCTGAATTATGGCCCCTGATTATACGCAAAATCGCCTTTTTTTTAGCTTGGAGGTCACAATTATTATTCGATTTAAAAAAACGTTTGATTATATCACCGTTACACCCTAAGAAAGGCTCAATTCGAATTTCGGGAAAATCGGACGAAAATTGCCATACAAAATGGCCGCCGTTTGTACGCGAATACTGTTAAAAGATAGGCTGGCACTGCCAGGCAGGATACGCCCACATTTTCGAGAGATGGACAGAGAACAAGCAATACCGAAAGTGATTTTTCCTACATCTTTAAGTCCTGTATTTCATACTGTATTGGGAGCAGCCATTTAGTTGGTCAGTTCCAGTCTGATATTAATGAAACTCGAAACCGACAATGATTATGGTGTGACGGTACACAACCTAGAAATGTGACTTTTCATCAAAATCGGATAAGAATTGTGACCTGTAGCGAGTCCACAACCATGATATACCATATTTTTACACTATTCGCGTACAAACGGCGACCATTTCGTCCGGCAATTTTGGTACGATTTTCACAAAATTAGAACTCAACCTTCCTCATCAAAATCGAATTAAAATTGTGACCTATACAGGGTCCACAACCATGATATATCATTTTTTTAACAGTATTCGCGTACAAACGGCGGCCATTTTGTCTGTCAATTTTGGTCCGATTTTCCCGAAATTCAAACTCAACCTTCCTTACAGTGTAACGGTGATATAATCAAACGTTTTTTTTAAATTGGATAATAATTGTGACCTCCAGAGGGACTACAAGCTAAAGAAAGGGGGATTTTGCGTATATAACCAGGGGCCATAATTCAGGAAGTTACGATCCGATATGCGCAAATATTGAAAAGAACCAAGATCTTTGGGTTATAACGATGAATTTCAAGTTTCATCAAAATCGAATTAAAATTGTGACCTTTACAGGGTCCACAACCTTGATATACCATTTTTTAACAGTATTCGCGTACAAACGGCGGCCATTTTGTATGGCAATTTTGGTCTGATTTTCCCGAAATTCGACCTCAACCTTCCTTACTGTGTAACGGTGATATAATCAAACGTTTTTTTTAAATCGGATAATAATTGTGACCTCCAAGCTAAAAAAAAAGGCGATTTTGCGTATAATCAGGGGCCATAATTCAGGAAGTTATGATCCGATATGCGCAAATATCGAAAGGAAGCAAGATCTTTGGGTTATAACCATGAATTTCAAATTTCATCAAAATCGAATCAAAATTGTGACCTCCACAGGGTCCACAACCTTGATATACCATTTTTTAACAGTATTCGCGTACAAATGGCGGCCATTTTGTATGGCAATTTTCGTCCGATTTTCCAGAAATTTCAACTCAACCTTCCTTAGGGTGTGACGGTAATATAATCAAACGTTTTTTTAAATCGAATAATAATTGTGACCTCCAAGCTAAAAAAAAGGCGATTTTGCGTATAATCAAGGGCCATAATTCAGGAAGTTACGATCCGATATGCGCAAATATCGAAAGGAAGCAAGATCTTTGGGTTATAACCATGAATTTCAAGTTTCATCAAAATCGAATCAAAATTGTGACCTCCACAGGGTCCACAACCTTGATATACCATTTTTTAACAGTATTCGCGTACAAACGGCAGCCATTTTGTATGGCAATTTTCGTCCGATTTTCCCGAAATTCGAACCCAACCTTCCTTAGTGTGCAACGGTGATATATTCAAACGGTTTTTTAAATCGAATAATAATTGTGACCTCCAGAGGGACCGCAAGCTAAAAAGGGTGAATTTTCGGACAATCAGGGGCCATAATTCAGGAAATTACATTCCGATAGCCGCAAATATCGAAAGGAACCAAGATCTTTGGGTTACAAACATGCATGTCAAGTTTCATCAAAATCGGTTCAAAATTGTGACCTCTATAGGGTCCACAAACTAAAGATAGGCTGGCACTGCCAGGCAGGATACGCCCACATTTTCGAGAGATGGACAGAGAACAAGCAATACCGAAAGTGATTTTTCCTACATCTTTAAGTCCTGTATTTCATACTGTATTGGGAGCAGCCATTTAGTTGGTCAGTTCCAGTCTGATATTAATGAAATTCGAAACCGACAATGATTATGGTGTGACGGTACACAACCTAGAAATGTGACTTTTCATCAAAATCGGATAAGAATTGTGACCTGTAGAGAGTCCACAACCATGATATACCATATTTTTACACTATTCGCGTACAAACGGCGACCATTTCGTCCGGCAATTTTGGTACGATTTTCACGAAATTAGAACTCAACCTTCCTCATCAAAATCGAATTAAAATTGTGACCTATACAGGGTCCACAACCATGATATATCATTTTTTTAACAGTATTTGCGTACAAATGGCGGCCATTTTGTCTGTCAATTTTCGTCCGATTTTCCCGAAATTCAAACTCAACCTTCCTTACAGTGTACGGTGATATAATCAAACGTGTTTTTAAATTGGATAATAATTGTGACCTCCAGAGGGACCACAAGCTAAAGAAAGGGGGATTTTGCGTATAACCAGGGGCCATAATTCAGGAAGTTACGATCCGATATGCGCAAATATCGAAAAGAACCAAGATCTTTGGGTTATAACCATGAATTTCAAGTTTCATCAAAATCGAATTAAAATTGGGACCTTTACAGGGTCCACAACCTTGATATACCATTTTTTAACAGTATTCGCGTACAAACGGTGGCCATTTTGTATGGCAATTTTGGTCTGATTTTCCCGAAATTCGAACTCAACCTTCCTTACGGTGTAACGGTAATATAATCAAACGTTTTTTTTAAATCGGATAATAATTGTGACCTCCAAGCTAAAAAAAAAGGCGATTTTGCGTATAATCAGGGGCCATAATTCAGGAAGTTACGATCCGATATGCGCAAATATCAAAAGGAACCAAGATCTTTGGGTTATAACCTTGAATTTCATGTTTCATCAAAATCGAATCAAAATTGTGACCTCCACAGGGTCCACAACCTTGATATACCATTTTTTAACAGTATTCGCGTACAAACGGCGGCCATTTTGTATGGCAATTTTCGTCCGATTTTCCCGAAATTCGAACTCAACCTTCCTTAGGGTGTAACGATGATATAATCAAACGTTTTTTTAAATCGAATAATAATTGTGACCTCCAAGCTAAAAAAAAGGCGATTTTGCGTATAATCAGGGGCCATAATTCAGGAAGTTACGATCCGATATGCGCAAATATCGAAAGGAAGCAAGATCTTTGGGTTATAACCATGAATTTCAAGTTTCATCAAAATCGAATCAAAATTGTGACCTCCACAGGGTCCACAACCTTGATATACCATTTTTTAACAGTATTCGCGTACAAACGGCGGCCATTTTGTATGGCAATTTTCGTCCGATTTTCCCGAAATTCGAACTCAACCTTACTTAGGGTGTAACGGTGACATAATCGAACGGTTTTTTAAATCGAATAATAATTGTGACCTCCAGAGGGACCACAAGCTAAAAAGGGTGATTTTTTCGGACAATCAGGGGCCATAATTCAGGAAATTACATTCCGATAGCCGCAAATATCGAAAGGAACCAAGATCTTTGGGTTACAAACATGCATGTCAAGTTTCATCAAATCGGTTCAAAATTGTGACCTCTATAGGGTCCACAAGCTAAAAACGTGATTTTTCGTACAATCAGGGGCCATAATCCATGAAGTTTTGATCCGATACATGCCAATATCGAAAGGAACCGAGATCTTTTGGGGATAAACCTATATTTCAAATTTCGTCAAAATCGGATAAGAATTGTGACCTGTAGAGAGTCCACAAACAAATTGTGGACGGACGTCCGGACGGACAGGGGCGACGACATAATACGTCCACATGAAAATGTGGGCGTATAAAAACGTGATTTTTCGTACAATCAGGGGCCATAATCCATGAAGTTTTGATCCGATACATGCCAATATCGAAAGCAGCCGAGATCTTTTGGGGATAAACCTATATTTCAAGTTTCGTCAAAATCGGATAAGAATTGTGACCTGTAGAGAGTCCACAAACAAATTGTGGACGGACGGACGGACGGACGTCCGGACGGACGGACGGACGGACGTCCGGACGGACAGGGGCGACGACATAATACGTCCACATGAAAATGTGGGCGTATAAAAATGGTATATCAAGGTTGTGGACCCTGTGGAGGTCACAATTTTGATTCGATTTTGATGAAACTTGAAATTCATGGTTATAACCCAAAGATCTTGCTTCCTTTCGATATTTGCGCATATCAGATCGTAACTACCTGAATTATGGCCCCTGATTATACACAAAATCGCCCTTTTTTTAGCTTGGAGGTCACAATTATTATCCGATTTAATAAGATAGGCTGGCACTGCCAGGCAGGATACGCCCACATTTTCGAGAGATGGACAGAGAACAAGCAATACCGAAAGTGATTTTTCCTACATCTTTAAGTCCTGTATTTCATACTGTATTGGGAGCAGCCATTTAGTTGGTCAGTTCCAGTCTGATATTAATAAAATTCGAAACCGACAATGATTATTGTGTGACGGTACACAACCTAGAAATGTGACTTTTCATCAAAATCGGATAAGAATTGTGACCTGTAGAGAGTCCACAACCATGATATACCATATTTTTACACTATTCGCGTACAAACGGCGACCATTTCGTCTGGCAATTTTGGTCCGATTTTCCCTAAAATTGTGACCTATACAGGGTCCACAACCATGATATATCATTTTTTTTAACAGTATTCGCGTACAAACGGCGGCCATTTTGTCTGTCAATTTTGGTCCGATTTTCCCGAAATTCACTCTCCACCTTCCTTACAGTGTAACGGTGATATAATCAAACGTTTTTTTAAATTGGATAATAATTGTGACCTCCAGAGGGACCACAAGCTAAAGAAAGGGGGATTTTGTGTATAACCAGGGGCCATAATTCAGGAAGTTACGATCCGATATGCGCAAATATCGAAAAGAACCAAGATCTTTGGGTTATAACCATGAATTTCAAGTTTCATCAAAATCGAATTAAAATTGTGACCTTTACAGGGTCCACAACCTTGATATACCATTTTTTAACAGTATTCGCGTACAAACGGCGGCCATTTTGGTCTGATTTTCCCGAAATTCGAACTCAACCTTCCTTACGGTGTAACGGTAATATAATCAAACGTTTTTTTAAATCGGATAATAATTGTGACCTCCAAGCCAAAAAAAAGGCGATTTTGCGTATAATCAGGGGCCATAATTCAGGAAGTTACGATCCGATATGCGCAAATATCTAAAGGAAGCAAGATCTTTGGGTTATAACCATGAATTTCAAGTTTCATCAAAATCGAATCAAAATTGTGACCTCCACAGGGTCCACAACCTTGATATACCATTTTTTAACAGTATTCGCGTACAAACGGCGGCCATTTTGTATGGCAATTTTCGTCCGATTTTCCCGAAATTCGAACTCCACCTTTCTTAGGGTGTAACGGTGATATAATCAAACGTTTTTTTAAATCGAATAATAATTGTGACCTCTAAGCTAAAAAAAAGGCGATTTTGCGTATAATCAGGGGCCATAATTCAGGAAGTTACGATCCGATATGCGCAAATATCGAAAGGAAGCAAGATCTTTGGGTTATAACCATGAATTTCAAGTTTCATCAAAATCGAATCAAAATTGTGACCTCCACAGGGTCCACAACCTTGATATACCATTTTTTAACAGTATTCGCGTACAAACGGCGGCCATTTTGTATGGCAATTTTCGTCCGATTTTCCCGAAATTCGACCTCAACCTTCCTTAGGGTGTAACGGTGATATAGTCAAACGTTTTTTTAAATCGAATAATAATTGTGACCTCCAGAGGGACCACAAGCTAAAAAGGGTGATTTTTCGGACAATCAGGGGCCATAATTCAGGAAATTACATTCCGATAGCCGCAAATATCGAAAGGAACCAAGATCTTTGGGTTACAAACATGCATGTCAAGTTTCATCAAAATCGGTTCAAAATTGTGACCTCTATAGGGTCCACAAGCTAAAAACGTGATTTTTCGTACAATCAGGGGCCATAATCCATGAAGTTTTGATCCGATACATGCCAATATCGAAAGCAGCCGAGATCTTTTGGGGATAAACCTATATTTCAAGTTTCGTCAAAATCGGATAAGAATTGTGACCTGTAGAGAGTCCACAAACAAATTGTGGACGGACGGATGTCCGGACGGACGGACGGACGTCCGGACGGACAGGGGCGACGACATAATACGTCCACATGAAAATGTGGGCGTATAAAAACGGTTGATTATATTACCGTTACACCGTAAGGAAGGTTGAGTTTCAATTTCGGGAAAATCAGACTTTAGCTTGTGGTCCCTCTGGAGGTCACAATTATGATCCAATTTAAAAAAAAGGTTTGATTATATCACCGTTACACTGTAAGGAAGGTTGAGGTTGAATTTCGGGAAAATCGGACGAAAATTGCCATACAAAATGGCCGCCGTTTGTACGCGAATACTGTTAAAAAATGGTATATCACGGTTGTGGACCCTGTAGAGGTCACATTTTTTATTCGATTTTGATGAAACTTGAAATTCATGGTTATAACCCAAAGATCTTGGTTCCTTTCGATATTTGTGCATATCGGAACGTAACTTCCTGAATTATGGCCCCTGATTATATGCAAAATCGCCTTATTTTAGCTTGTGGTCCCTCTGGTGGTCACAATTATTATCCGATTTAATAAAACGGTTGATTATATTACCGTTACACCGTAAGGAAGGTTGAGTTCGAATTTCGGGAAAATCGCACAAAAATTGCCATACAAAATGGCCGCCGTTTGTACGCGAATACTGTTAAAAAATTGTATATCATGGTTGTGGACCCTGTAGAGGTCACAATTTTAGTTCGATTTTGATAAAACTTGAAATGCATGGTTATAACCCAAAGATCTTGGTTCTTTTCGTTATTTGCGCATATCGGTTCATAACTTCCTGAATTATGGCCCCTGATTGTCCGAAAAATCGCCTATGGTCCCTCTGGAGGTCACAATTATTATCCGATTTGAAAACGTTTGACTCTATCACCGTTACACCCTACGGAAGGTTGAGTTCGAATTTCGAGAAAATTGGACCATAATTGCCAGAAAAAATGGCCGCCGTTTGTACGCGAACAGTGTAAAAATATGCTATGTCAAAGTTGTGGACCCTGTAGAGGTGACAATTTTAATTCGATTTTGATGAAACCTGAAATGCTTGTTTATAACCTAAAGATCTATATTCTTTTCGATATTTGCGCATATCAAATTGTAACTTAATGAATTATGGCCTTTGATTGTAGGAAAAATTACTTTCGGTTTTGCTTGTTCTCTGTCTATCTCTCGAACAATTATTATCTGATTTAAAAAATAGGTTGCCAGGCAACGAAACATACGCCCACACAGCAGCCAAATCGTCCGGGCAGTCAACAAGAGTTGTCGCATATTAAGGAATTATCAGAAAATCATTAGAATTTGTTTGGTTTTTATAATCAAACGTTTTTTTTTTAAATCAGATAATAATTGTGACCTCCAGAGGGACCACAAGCTAAAAAGGGTGATTTTTCGTACAATCAGGGGACATAATTCAGGAAGTAATGACCCGATGGGCACAAATATCGAAAGGAACCAAGATCTTTGGGTTATAAACATACATGTCAAGTTTCATCAAAATCGGTTCAAAATTGTGACCTCTATAGGGTCCACAACCTGGATATAACATGTTTTCACACTATTCGTGTACAAACGACGGCCATTTTGTCCGTCAATTCTAGTCCGATTTTCACGTAATTCAAACTCTCTCTTCATTACCATGTAACGGTGATATAGTCAAACGTTTTTTTAAATCGGATAATAATTTTGACCTCCAGAGGGACCAAAAGCTAACAAAAGCGATTTTTTGGACAATCCGGGGACATAATTCAGGAAGTTATGATCCAATGGGTGCAAATATCGAAAGGAACCAAGATCTTTGGGTTATAAACATACATGTCAAGTTTCATCAAAATCGGTTCAAAATTGTGACCTCTATAAGGTCCACAACCTTGATATAACATATTTTCACACTATTCGCGTACAAATGGCGGCCATTTTGTCCGTCAATTTTGGTCCGATTTTCATGAAATTCGAACTCAACCTTCATAACCATGGAACGGTGATATAATCAAACGGTTTTTTAAATCCGATAACACTTTTGACCTCCAGAGGGACCACAAGCTAAAAAGGGCAATTTTTCGGACAATCAGGGGCCATAATTCAGGAAGTTACGATCCGATGGGCGCAAATATCGAAAGGAACCAAGATCTTTCGGTTATAAACATACATGTCAAGTTTCATCAAAATTGGTTCAAAACTGTGACCTCTATAAGGTCCACAACCTTGATATAACATATTTTCACACTATTCGCTTACAAACAGCGGCCATGTTGTCCGTCAATTTTGGTCCGATTTTCACGAAATTCGAACTCAACCTTCATAACCATGGAACGGTGATATAATCAAACGTTTTTTTAAATCCGATAACAATTTTGAACTCCAGAGGGACCACAAGCTAAAAAGGGCAATTTTTCAGACAATCAGGGGCCATAATTCAGAAAGTTACGATACAATGGGCACAAATATCGAAAGGAACCAAGATCTTTGGGTTATAAACATACATGTCAAGTTTCATCAAAATCGGTTCAAAATTGTGACCTCTATAAGGTCCACAACCTTGATATAACATATTTTCACACTATTCGCGTACAAACGGCGGCCATTTTGTCCGTCAATTTTGGTCCGATTTTCACGAAATTCTAACTCGACCTTCATAACCATGCAACGGTGATATAATCAAACGATTTTTTAAATCGGATAACAATTGTGACCTCCAGAGGGACCACAAGTTAAAAAGGGCGATTTTTCGGACAATCAGGGGCCATAATTCAGGAAGTTACGATCCGATGGGCGCAAATATCGAAAGAACCAAGATCTTTGGGTTATAAACATACATGGCAAGTTTCATCCAAATGGCCGCCATTTGTACGCGAATAGTGTGAAAATATGTTATATCAAGGTTGTGAACAGTGTAGAGGACACAATTTTGAACCGATTTGGATGAAACTTGAAATGCATTTTTATAACCCAAAGATCTTGGTTAATTTCGATATTTGCGCCAATCGGATCGTAACTTCCTGAATTATGGCCCCTGATTGTCCAAAAAATTGCCCTTTTTAGCTTGTGCTCCCTGTGGAGGTCAAAATTTTAATCTGATTCAAAAAAACGTTTGATTATATCACCGTTACATAGTTATGGGGGTTGAGTTCGAATTTCGTGAAAATTGGACCAAAATTGACGGACAAAATGGCCGTCGTTTGTACGCGTATAGTGTGAAAATGTGTTATATCAAGGTTGTGGACCTTATAGAGGTCACAATTTTGAACCAATTTTGATGAAACTTGACATGTATGTTTATAACCCAAAGATCTTGGTTCCTTTCGATATTTGCGACCATCGGATCGTAACTTCCTGAATGATGGCCCCTGATTGTCCAAAAAATCGCCCTTTTTAGCTTGTGGTCCCTCTGGAGGTCAAAATTGTTATCCGATTTAAAAAAACGTTTGATTATATCACCATTCCATGGTTATGAAGGTTGAGTATGAATTTGGTGAAAATCGGACCAAAATTGACGGACAAAATGGCCGCCGTTTGTACGCGAATATTGTGAAAATATGTTATATAAAGATTGTGTGTGGTGCAACCCTCCTGCACTTACTAATAGAGGTCACAATTTTGAACCGATTTTGATGAAACTTGACAGGTATGTTTATAACCCATAGATCTTGGTTCCTTTCGATATTTGCACCGATTGGATCATAACTTCCTGAATTATGTCCCCGGATTGTCCGAAAAATCGCTTTTGTTCGCTTTTGGTCCCTCTGGAGTTCAAAATTATTATCCGATTTAAAAAAACGTTTGACTATATCACCGTTACATGGTAATGAAGAGAGAGTTTGAATTTCGCGAAAATCGGACTAGAATTGACGGACAAAATGGCTGCCGTTTGTACACGAATAGTGTGAAAATATGTTATATCAAGGTTGTGGACCCTATAGAGGTCACAATTTTGAATCGATTTTGATGAAACTTGACAGGTATGTTTATAACCCAAAGATCTTGGTTCCTTTCGATATTTGCGCCCATCAGGTCATTACTTCCTGAATTATGTCCCCTGATTGTAAGAAAAATCACCCTTTTTAGCTTGTGGTGCCTCTGGAGGTCACAATTATTATCTGATTTAAAAAAAAAAACGTTTGATTATAAAAACCAAACAAATTCTAATGATTTTCTGATAATTCCTTAATATGCGACAACTCTTGTTGACTGCCCGGACGATTTGGCTGCTGTGTGGGCGTATGTTTCGTTGCCTGGCAACCTATTTTTATTCATTCTATAGGGGAGACCGGGGCACATTGAACCACTTTGTTCACATACATGTTTGTCCTCATTTCATATCAAATGTTTTTATTAGAAGATCTCTTTATTTCATGATCAAAATTTAAAAAAAAAAATCAATATGCCCCTTTATATGGATCAAACCCCGGCTTATCTGGATTGTATAGATTAGAAATATATGAACTTAAGTACAAGAATTTCCTAGGCTAAGAAGTTAACATGTATGGAAAAATTTTCTCTTTTAAGCGCTTTTTTGAAAAATTCACTAAGAAAATAATTGACAGCATGTGGCTTATTGATTGAGAAATGGGTCTAAGAAGTTATCTCACTTCTGCACAGTGTTGGGTTGTATAGTATTATTTATAAAGGATATATCCATGGTGGTTCAATGTGCCCCGGTCTCCCCTACCTTATAAAAACATGGTAATGCACAGACTTTTAATCTGTTTTTCTTTATTGTTGTCTTATCTAGTGGCAGTCAATTCTTTTTATGAATTGTAAGATATTCACTCACAGTGTCACACAGCAACTGTAGGTCTTCGAGGGAATTATTAATGAGCAGATATTCGCCCATGTATCTGTTATCACTAGTCACTTCAGTTAGTTATATAGAGGAATAACTCGTGTTTTCCTTTGGCGTTCGTCACTTCCGATTCATGAATCCTTTATTACTCCTCTACGGTAGCGATGATCTCTGTGTTAATATTATATTTGGGAAGTGTTTAATCAGTTTTATCACATATGTGATAATGACTGGCACCAATATTGTCCTTTAATAATAATTTTAGTAAAAACAATGTCTGAAAGCCTAATAATGTATATTTGTAAAGCGCCAATTCATCCACAAATGCATGCTCTAGGCGCGTACATATGTACTCTATGGTCACTATTTACACACAAATCCGGTGGTAAATAGATGAGTTTTTAATTTCGTTTTAAAAGATTCAAGTGATGGAGCTGTTTTAAGATAATGGGGTAAGGAATTCCACAAAAAAGGTGCACTGTACTAGAATGTTCTTGAGCCGAAAGTTTGTAGATTGTACTTTGGAATGCGTAATAAGCACATATCTTGGGATCTTGAGGTACGGGATGGTATGTAATGATTTATTAGCTCTGATAGATATGCAGGACTGGAACCATGAAGACATCTATAAACAACACAAAGAAGTTTGTAGTCGATTCTTGAGTGAACTGGTAACCAGTGTAGTTCCTTCAGTATGGGTTTAATGTGAGATCGTCGGGATGATTGACTAACTATCCTGGCAGCATTGTTTTGGATAACTTGAAGTTTAGAGAGTAGACTTTGTTTTAGACCGATAAGGATACTATTGCAGTAGTCCAATCGCGAAAACACTAAAGATCGGACAAGTGTGTGAGTAGCATCTTTTGTTAGCAGGTGTCTGATATTACTTATGGATTTCAAATGAAAATAACAAATTTTGCACAGATTGGTTACATGAGCTTCCATTGTTAGGCTTGAGTATAAAAATACACCGAGATTTTTAACCTTATCTTGAGTTTTTATTTCAGAGTCGGCAATAATTAATGTTGATGAATCAAATTTCTGAAGATTATGTCTTGTACCCACGATCATTACTTCCGTTTTGTCATCATTTAATTTAAGCATGCTTGCTGTCATCCAGGTTTTGATTTGCTGTGTGCATTTTTATACGCCCACATTTTTATGTGGACGTATATTGTCGTCGCCCCGGTCCGTCCGTCCACAATTGTTTGTGAACAGTCTACAGGTCACAATTTTTATCCGATTTCAATGAAACTTAAAATATAGGTTTATCACCCAAAGATCTCGGTTCCTTTCGATATTGGCATGTATCAGACTGTAACTTCATGGGTTATGGCCCCTGATTGTACGAAAAATCACGTTTTTAGCTTGTGAACAGTGTAGAGGTCACAATTTTGATCTGATTTCCATGAAACTTAAAATGCATGTTTATAACCGAAAGATCTTGGTTCCTCTCGATATTTGCGCATATCGGATCGTAACTTCCTGAATTATGGCCCCTGATTGTCCGAAAAATCACACTTTTTAGCTTGTGTTCCCTGTGGAGGTCAAAATTGTTATCCGATTCAAAAAAACGTTTGATTATATCACCGTTACATAGTTTTGGGGGTTGAGCTCGAATTTCGTGAAAATCGGACCAAAATTGACAGACAAAATGGCCGCCGTTTGTACGCGAATAGTGTGAAAAAATGTTATATCAAGGTTGTGGACCCTATAGAGGTCACAATTTTGAACTGATTTTCATGAAACTTGACATGTATGTTTATAACCCAAAGGTCTTGGTTCCTTTCAATATTTGCGCCCATCAGATCGTAACTTCCTGAATTATGGCCCCTGATTGTCCAAAAAATCACCCTTTTTAGCTTGTGGTCCTTCTGGAGGTCAAAATTGTTATCCGATTTAAAAAAACGTTTGATTATACCACCGTTACATGGTAATGGAGGTTGAGATTGAATTTCGTGAAAATCGGACCAAAATTGACAGGCAAAATGGCCGCCGTTTGTACGTGAATAGTGTGAAAAAATGTTATATCAAGCTATAGAGGTCACAATTTTGAACCCATTTTGATGAAACTTGACATGTATGTTTATAACCCAAAGATCTTGGGTACTTTCTATATTTGCGCCCATCTGATAGTGACTTCCTGAATTATGTCCCGTGATTGACCCAAAAATTGCCTTTTTTAGCTTGTGGCCCCTCTGTAGGTCAAAATTATTATCCGATTTAAAAAAACGTTTGATTATATCACCGTTACATTGTTATAAAAGATGATGTGGAATTTCATGAAAATTGGACCAAAATTGACGGACAAAATGGCCGCTGTTTGTACGCGAATAGTGTGAAAATATGTTATATCAAGGTTGTGGACCCTATAGAGGTCACAATTTTGAACTGATTTTGATGTAACTTGAAATACATGTTTATAACATAAAGATCTTGGTTCCTTTCGATATTTGCGCATATTGGATCGTAACTTCCTGAATTATGGCCCCTGATTGTACTAAAAATCGCATTTATCACCTTGTGGTCCCTCTGGAGGGAACAATTATTACCTGATTTAAAAAAACGTTTGATTATATCACCGTTACAGGGTAATCTAGGTTGAGTTTGAATTTCATGAAAATCGGACCAAAATTGACAAACAAAATGAACGCCGTTTGTACGCGAATGGTGTAAAAATATGGTATATCAAGGTTGTGAACCCTATAGGGGTCACAATTTTAATACGTTTTTGATGAAACTTGAAATACATTTTTATAACCTAAAGATCTTGGTTCCTTGCGATATTTGCGCATATCGGATTGTAATTTCCTGAATTATGGCCTCTGATTATACGGAAAATTGCCTTTATGGAGTTCAAAAACATTTGATTATATCACCATTACACTGTAATGAATTTTCAGTTTGAATTTTGTGAACAGCGGACCAAAATTGATGAACAAAATGGCTGCCATTTTTACACAAATAGTGTAAAAATATAATATATCAAGGTTGTGTACCCTGTAGAGGTCACAATTTTAATTCAATTTTGGTCAAACTGAAAGATCTTGGTTCCTGTCGATATTTGGACATATCTGATCGTAACTTCCTGAATTATGGCCCCTGATTGTACGAAAAGTCGCCATAATATTAAATGTTTCGTATCCAGTGGAGGTGAAAGCTTATTCCATGATATTAAATGATTCGTATACTTTACATTAGCATGGAGCAGAACTTTATAAAAACCAAACAAATTCTAATGATTTTCTGATAATTACTTAATATGCGACAACTCTTGTTGACTGCCCGGACGATTTAGCTGCTGTGTGGGCGTACGTTTCGTTGCCTGGCAACCTATTTTTCTGTTTTAAGAAAGTTATCTGTTTTACTCTCTGGTGGAAAATCATCTATGACTTGCGTATCATCAGCATACGAATGGTGCGAAAGATTGTGATTTTCAATTATAGAGGCTAGTTGGCTGGTGTAGAGCACAAAGAGAATGGGACCGAGCACCGATCCCTGGGGGACACCACAGTTCAAGGAAGTTTTGTCCGACAGCTCATCACCGATTAGAACGGACTGGGTCCGATCTTGTAGATACGACCTAAACCAGTTTATGGGCATGTCTACAACCCCACAGCATTTGGGTAGATTTTCAAGAAGTCTCTTGTGATCTATAGTGTCAAATGGTGCCGACAGATCCAGCATTACTAGTGAGGCAATATTACCACTGTCAACAGCTCCACGCAAGTCGTGAACCACCCTGAGCAAGGCAGTTTCGGTACTATGATTTTGTCGATAGGCAGATTGAAATTTATCAAGTAATGAATTTGTAGCCAAATGTTCCTTTAACCTTATGCTTACAGCCTTGTCTAGAACCTTGGATAGAAAAGGAAGATTGGACACAGGGCAGAAATTCTTGAGTACATCCTGATCCAGGCTGTCATTTTTAAGAAGCGCAAAAAACACAGCTGATTTGAATTTTGCTGGAAATACACCAGTAGTTAAACTGTTATTTATCAACTGAGTGATGAAGGGTATGAGTTGATCCAGAAGTTGAAATATTAAAGGAGTAGGAATTGGATCTGTAAGACAAGTTGTAGGTTTAGATGACTTGATGATTTCTCTTATTTCCTTTTCACTGAAAGGCCTGAAACAGTCTTAACTGCTGACCGATGAAGAACTTGAATTCCGACTCATTATCTGTGTTATTTGTGGATGATTTAAGCCCATGAAGAATTTTCTCTATCTTATCGATGAAGGCGCTATTAAATCTATTTGCAAGATTTATGTTAGTTAGAATCTGTATTTGGAAGTTTAGATTCTTTGGGGCTACCAAGAAGTGACTTTAAAAAATGGTGTATTTTTCGAGGATCCTTGTAGCAGTTCTGAATGTATGTTTGACAATGCAATCGCTTAGCGTGCTGGATGGCTTTCAATGAGTTCAATTTCGACTCATGATAAATTTGGCGATAAATTTCTAGATTTGTCTTACGCCATCATTTCCGTTCCGCACGTCTACGTACACGTTTTGACAGTTGGACATCACTGTTATACCACGGTGCATTTCGTATGGTAATTGTTTTAGAGACAGCAGGTGCATGTTTATCAAGCAATTCAAGGAGAGTGTTATTGTAGAGGTCTACTTGTTCATCAACATCAGTCAAGGGTTCCAATACAAGCTTAGATCTGCACAAATCATTTTTCAAAATATCCCAGTTAATCCCTTTAATATTCCCACAAATAATACTTCTTTGTGGATTACGAGGTTTACACAAATTTAAGTTAACAGTAATTAGGAAGTTGTCGGATATTTGCCTATCTTCAACTTGTATATCTTGCATCAAAGAGGAATCACAAGGAGTAATTACCCAGTTCAAAGTGTTTCCCGACTTGTGGGTTGCTTGGTCTACGTGTTCATTATATCCAGTATGATCAAGCAGAGATAACAACTTTTTTGAATTAAGCTTGTTTAAATTATTGAGCTGAACATTAAAATCGCCAAGTATCTATATATTTATTTTAGAATGTACAGACAACAGAGAAGAGAATTCTGTGTGGAAATCTGACGTAGAAAGTTTATTTCTAGAGGAAGGTGGTGGTCTATAAATACAGTTGAGCGTAAAACTGTGGTGATTCTCAAAGATAGTTGTTCAAATGTTTTGGCTTGGACTCTGTCCTTTGTGGTCTCAACTTTGATAGAACGTTTATGAATAACGGCTATTCCCCCAACAGTTGTGTTGGATCTTGCAAGATGGGTACATGTATAAGACAGAGGTGTCATGGCAGCAATATGAAATTCATCCCTATATGGCCTAAGCCATGATTCTGTCATAACAAGAATATCTGGGTTATTTTCAATAATCAGATCAAAGATGTCTGTAGTCTTATTAAGGTAGAGTGGTTCAGGCTAAAAATGTTTTATAACAAATAGACACTATTTCGGGACAGTAAAGACATTATATGATAAGACTTACTATAAAAACTTCATTGATCAACAATGGAAGTCTGGCCACTTCTGAATTTTGGGGATATATAATCATTTGGACATATATTATAAATGACTCAAAATCTTCCCGGCTTCCATAATCAAAGGAGTTATCTCTTAGTGAGAATAAGAGCTATGTCCCTTGGTTGTACTAAAAAAAATATGCTCCAAGCTACGCACGTCCCGGAAACGAAATAACTTGATCGCAGTCGCAAAATATCGTTTATTTCCATACTGTAAAGTAACCGAATACACTCTATGAGACGATTGGATTTGACATATGTACGCATGCGCGAACGCTTCGTTGTTTTAACAGTAAACCCGCGCCTTCAAATGTCTTTATATTAACTGTGTTTATAATGCTACAGTAGAAATTAAAATACATGTTAAGCTGGAGATGAAAAGATCGGCATTTGACATGAATTATTTCAAGATTAGCCTCATACATATATTAAAATGAACAGTGCGTTTACTTATTTATACCCAGACACTGGCCTATTTATAAAGGCATGTTATAGGCCTACAGAGGGAGCGAGGGAGAGAGAGGGGTCTATAAATCTAATAATGTAACATTTTAATGTTTATCTCAAAGATAACTAAATATTATATTGTGCAGTACGATGTTTGTTATGAAAAATAAATTGCCGGGTAAAGTACGAGGAAAATATAATGACATGTAATACGGGGAGTGAGAGAGAGGGATAAACACCCCAATAAAACTATTAATTTAAGACTTTATTTTTTGTCCCTCAGATAAATAAATATTTTGTACTGCATGATGTTTGTTATGAAAAAAAACCCACATTGCTGGGTAAGTGGCGTATGCGCCGAGCCAGCAATTATTGCGTATGTACCGAATTTAGAGCCAAATTTTGAAGTTTCGTCTGTAGGCCTATAAAGGGTGGTATTTTTCGCCGACTTCAAGGTTTCCTAAACATGTGGACACCGACGCGCTCACATGATATTCTTTGAACTGTAGATTTTGATGGAGTGTAATTATATTTTTTTTTTCGCGAGAGCCAAACATGTGGTTATAACCACTGCTACGTTACCACTGGAAACGTTTAGATTTTTAAGTTTCATGACCAAATTATGGCATTCTGCTGTGTAGCTTTGATTTTTGACATCATACAAAATTCCTTCGTTTATCTAAAAAGGTTTGGACTTGCAACCATTCTTTTTACCTGCCAATTGTTTTTTATTTTCATTATTAGCCTTCATGCGAATCATTTCTTTTTTAGTCTTCGGAAGTTGATTTTTTTTTAAAACTTGGTGATTGTGCTTTTATGACAATCGCCGCAAATACTTTTCTTTCTATCTAAATCAGTTAAGGTCGCATCGGCAGATGTCCGAGTCTCTCTGTTTATTAAATTAATTTCACTTGTGTCTGCCGATGGAGTAACGTAAACTATCACGGAAAAAATGGGGTGTCAAGAAAATCATCGTATGATTTCATACATTTTAGTGGACTTAACCTTACTTTTACTCACCTTCCTAGTCTTTGTCGTCAGTCTGACCAGTCTATTTTGAATGTATTTGTCACCAAAAGTCACTCAGTCGTCATGTAAAGCAGTCGGATAGACCGATTCTCCGAAGTTGTCGGGAATTTATTAACATTTGTCTAGCATAAAGCCTATTTGTGATTTTTGTCACAGGTAGTTTGTTACAGTTCCCAAATCATAGGGGTACTTGTCCAATCCAATGCTGGATAGCAAAACATCCGTGGACGATATCTTGCAGGGCTCAGTCTCAAATCTAGAAAAAAATAAGTCCGTCGATCAAAGCCTATGGCTACAGGATGGTTAGAATATACTATGATTATAAAAATAATTTACACCATGTTACCGAAAAGGGTCTGGAAAATAAAGACTACAAATAAAAAGTTTGTTTCGGTTATTTTCCGGTCTCAAATAGTTCTGCGTATTTAGAGCTAACAAATATTTATTTCCTAACCACAATAGTCGCCAGCGTAAACCAAAAATGTAGCCACTAAATAAAAGTAAATCTCGAAAGGTTGTAGTGAATTTATCTGGGCGATTTCACCTACTTGAAAGTTAGAAATGAAACGAAGCTATTATAACTAGCTCTGTATTTAAATCACCAAAATCGCCAAAATCAAAAATCAAATCAAGGAGTGAAATCGAAATTTTTGCTCACGTTCGCTATTAAATAAACACGTAAGTCGAAGCCCGTAATGAGTGTATTTTTTACTCGGCGTTATATACCAATACATGTTTGTAAAAATACCTCATGTGACGTATATTTGCTGCGACTTCCTAAACCACGTGCGCGGCGCTAACTTCTGCTCACTTCAGAAGATTTCTCGACGGAGCAATCACACAGATAAGCGGGTCAGTTTTTATAAGGACAAATACTGTGTCTCTGAACCACTCTAATTAAGGCATGATTGTGTGTTCCAAAGTTCTACTTTGAAACATTTAGGTTGATAGGCAGATTTTAGTTTGTGAACATGCACATTTTCCTCATGTGTAATTTGTGTATTTACGGGGGTGTTATTTATCTTATGATTCTTTTTGGTTCCAGATGCACATCCACGTCTTGTGGGTTTGAACTTTTTTATTATATAATCAGTAGATGTATTAAGAAATGTTTTCTGTTCAGGTAATCAAATATCACAGAGTGGTTTACTAAGAAGTTTATCTTTAGTTAGTGTGATTACACCTTGTTTAAAACTTGATAGTGTAGTGAACATAATCAGAATTAGACAAAAGGCTAATGAACTCAGTTCAGTTTGTTTTAGAAAAGTCTGACTGTCATACTTCATTGAACACTATTGGTTTCAAAGGATACAAAAAGTGTATATTTCTCCAAAGATCTTTCTGAAATTTGGCCTCCCCCCCCCCAACAAAAAATGGGGTGCGAACCTTGATTAAATATATTTTCAAAATCCGAAATCACCGAATTTTACGAACGAATGCATTTGACCTACAATGCTGTAACTTTGACCTATTTTACTAATTATTTTTTCTTTGAGTATCTTGAGACATTTACTTCAAATCTGCAATTTCGGATTAAATATATTTTCAAAATCCGAAATCACCGAATTTTACGAACGAATGCATTTGACCTACAATGCTGTAACTTTGTGACTATTTGACCTATTTTACTAATTCTTTTTTCTTTGAGTATCTTAAGACATTTACTTCAAATCTGCAATTTCGGATTTTCGAATTTCGAAACTTCGTCGCTGTGTTTTGGAACCGGAAGTTGAGACCAACTTGACAATTTCTTTAATAGTTGTGCGATTTTCATGAAATTTAGAATGTAAGTAGAACTTTCCAATGCGACTTCAATGATGTCCTCAGGAATTTTCTTCAACATAATAGGTTTGACATTTCTTATAAATATATTACTGACTACATACTGGATAATAATAATAATAATAATAATAAATTCTTTATTTTCAAAAGGGTGAAATATTAGGCTTTGCAGCCTGTTTACAATTCTGCCCTTAAATGACAACAGACAAAACAAACATACACATATATTATACATGCAAGGAAACTGAATAATGAAAATGTATTTTTTATATTCCAAATAACATCAAATGCAGAAAACGATAATGGTTTAAATTTAAATATACAGAATGGTTATATAACATTTTGGATATAATTATGCAGTGATTTTTTAAAAGTTGAGAGAACATGTAATGAGTTTAAATTATTTGGAAGTGAATTCCATAAAACTGGTCCATTATAGCCAAGACTATGTTTAAATTTAGTACAATTTGGATGTGGAATTTGTAGTTTAAGATTTATAGAGTTGTAAGGAGTATTTTTAAATTGAAATAAAGAACATAAGTAATTTGGACTTTTATAGTTTAATATTTTGAACAGAAATATATATTTATTCATTAAATGACGTTGTTGAATGGAAGCCAGTTTTAAAGATTTTGAAAGAATGGAATATGAAGAATCAGAAGCATTATTTTTAATAATAGGCTTGTTGAATATAATTTTAAATGATAATTTTTGGATAATTTTAAGTTTATGAAGAGAAGAAATTTGATAGGAGTCCCAAATGGTAGAGCAGTAGTCAAGATGTGATTGAAAGTGAGCGTTATAAAATAATTTTAATACATCAGTTGGAAGTAATGATTTGATTTTCCTAAGTTGAAAGTTTTTGTTTTAAAATAGTGCATAAATGGTTTACATGAGTGTCCCAAGAAAGATTTGAGTCAAAATATACTCCTAAGAGTTTAAAGTCGGAAACATGTTCAATGAAGGTAGAATTAATAGAAATGGACAAATGTGTAGTTAAGGAATTTATTTTAGGTTTTGAAGCAATAATCATACATTTAGTTTTAGATTCATTGATTATCATGTCATTGGAGTTGCACCATTTTATAATTTTATCAGTTTCTGACTAAAGTTTAGAGTTAAGAGAAACAAAATTGGTAGAAAAAGAATATACTGTGGTATCATCAGCAAATAGAGATCACATTGAGCTGTCAAATTTAGAGGAAGGTCATTAATAAACAGGTTAAATAGTAGTGGTCCAAGAATGGAGCCTTGAGGAACACCATGAGTTATGAGATCAAGAGAGGACTTGGTTTCACCAATTTGAGTGCATTGATAACGCTCAGATAAATACGATTCTAATAATGTGCATAATTTGGTAGAAATTTGGTATAATTTTAGTTTCTCAAGTAACAGGGAGTGATTGACCATATCAAAGGCTTTACGGAAATCAAAGAAAACTAAACCAGTGTATTGACCTTTTTTAATGGCAGAATAAACATTTTCTGCAATATTTGTAAGGGCAGTATGACAAGAAAATTTGGACCTAAAACCAGACTGATGAGAATAAAGTAAATCGTGATCCAGGAGAAAGTTATTAATGTGTTTACAAATATGCTTTTCCAAGGGTTTAGAAATAGTTTGAAGTATAGATATGGGGCGATAATTATTGGGCTGGGATTTTGGACCTGATTTATATAATGGAAGAACTTTAGCCTGTTTAAGGGTGGACGGAAAAATATTCTTATCTATACAAAGATTATAAATAAATGTCAATGAATCACAAAGAATTGGAGCACCAAGTTTAAGAAAATGAGGACCAACTTGATCTAATCCTATTGATTTGGAAGTATCAAGAGAATGAAGATATTGGAATACATCAAATTTTGATATGTAGGGAAGATGACACAAGGTATTGTTTTCAAGATGATTAGATACAAATGTAGATATCACATTAGAGGTAGAACGATCTAAATGATTTGATGGACTACGTATAATGGACTTTGCAACATTAACAAAATGAGCATTAAAAATATCAGGGGCAACAGGAATGGAAGAACAATCATGAGATTTACCCTCAGAATTAGCAGTATTGATGGCTTTCCAAATTTGTTTACTGTTTTTACGATCAGTGACTAATAATTCAAGACATTTCCTTTTATTACTACGAATAAGAGATTTAACTTTATTACAAAAATGTTTAAATTGCAGAGTATTGCCTTTTTTCTTATGAAAATCACGTTCATGAATATAAAGAAACACTTCAGGGGTTATCCAATCAGGTTTATGAACATTTTTGACTCGTTTGGTTTTTAAAGGGGCATGTTTATTAATAATGGGCAGTGTAACATTATACCAGTTGTCCAGTGCAGTATTAGGATCACAGTGTTCATATACAGAATTATATGGAGCCTATTGTAAATCATAGAGGAATAAATCATTATCAAAATGTTTAAATGAGCGATAAGTAATATTAGTATGTGAAGATTTGGGGAATTTTACCCCTTTCTTTTGCCAAGTAAAACAAATAGGGAAATGGTCTGATATTGAGTATGAAGGAACAATAGATTCTTTGACATGTTTAGTTTCAGATACAAATATATGATCAATTAGTGATTTAGCGGAAGAAGTAATTCTAGTAGGTGACCTAATAATTTGATGTAGACCATATATTTCAAGAAGATCGGTCCAAGATTTATTATGATTATGTAATAAGTCAATATTTAAATCACCTAATAATAGTATCTCACAGTGAGAATTCCATGCTTTTTCTATCATAAATGAGAAGTCAGTATTCCAGGAAGATAAAGAAAAGGGATTACGATAAATATTACAAAGTAACAATGGTTAGAGTGTTTAAGAGTAATTTCTATCCATATAGCCTCAATATTATCATGTTCTAAATCTAACCTACGATTACATATGATATGATTTCTAACATACAGAAGTGTTCCAGAGGAACTTACATTACAAGAATCTTTCCTGAAAGGCTGTTGAAAGTTTGGGATTGAAATATCTTCATTAGTCACAGATATATCTAAATGTGACTCAGAAAGTCCAAATATATCAAAATTTTTAAGGAAAACACCTAGTTCAGAAATTTTGTTCTTAACATGACATACATTTAGATGAGCAATATGTAGACCTTTCTTAACTAAAACAGTATTCATAATAATCATAAATAAACAAATTAATAAATGACTGGAAATAAGGACACACAATTACCTGAAAAACTTTCTAATGAGAAAATGGAAAAGTCATTGAATAATGAAAGTTTGATTTGGGTTACTGCCAAGTTACAGTACAGGCAATTATGAATAAACAAGCTTAGCTTAAGAATAATTATGATGGGGGGAAGATTTATATTGGGGGAAGTAATAAGGATTATGCAATGGTCTATTGTTATATACATTACACCTGTACTCATATTGGCGAGATCTTATATATATAGTCATAGTATTCATAGTAATTTGTTGATTTAACAGGTACATGTTCATGCGCATCAGTTGAATTAACTGAAACAAGAGTATTACTTAAAATATTCATTAATAGATCATTTCCATTATAAATAGTATGAACTCCGTCAGGTTTCATTACATCCTTTGGACATCTTTGGTAGAAGTGTGTAAATACAGCAATAAACGTGCAGTTATTTTTATGACAGAACTCCTGGATATAAGTATTAAAAAAATTTTTTACATTCTCTAATATATGGACGATGTATATTTCTTGGCAATGCCGAACAAATATAAATATTTCCTTTAAAAGAGTTTTTAGTGACTGAAATTAGTTTATTAAAGTCTGTGGTGTTTTGAGTGGGATTGTTTAATGAAATATCATTCCCCCCAGCACATATAATAATGTTTTTAAGTGAGTGCTTACAATTTAAAAGTTGCACAAGTCTATCATTTATATTAGTATAGTAGGCCCCATGATTGGTGTCAACTACGCATTCATGATCGAATAATTTTGTAATGTTAGGTGTTTTAATACCAGCTGTAACTGAACTTCCTATTAACAGTGTTTTAGCTTTACTAAAGTAGAGAGGTATAGGTTTTTCTAGAAATCTCGTTGAACTGGTACTAGTAGTTGAGTTGGTCGAATTTATTGTTGATTTTGCACCGGTAGAAATACATACATCAGTAATAGGCCTATTGTTATTATTATCAGCACTAGTTGATACACATTTAGCAGCGGTATAGATAGAAGATGACGTGTTGGTAGACTTATCTTGAATTGCTGAACTGCAGGTAGTTGTTGATTTGTCATTAACTGTTTTTACTATATTTGATGTACTTGTTGATTTGTTTTTAAATGTTTTTACTGCATTTGATGTAGGCCTACATGTAGATGAATTTCCAATAAGTTTATTTTGTGCCGATATTAGAGCATTGACTTTATCAGAAAGCTCTGTAATTTGGTTGATAATTTCAGAAAGTTCGTTCGAATAGTTCAGTTCAGGTATATTGTTTGATATAACACTTACAGTAGTAACAGGGCCCGGAATTAGTGGCTGAGTTGACGTCGGAGATGATTTATAAATAATTCCTTTCCCACTGTTTTCATTGTTTTTATACAGCACATGAGAATTTGCACATGATGACAGTAAGTTAGTATATGAATCCACACAGTGGAATTGAACAACAATGGATGTGGAATATTTAGTATAGTCATAAATAGTATAAATAGAGTTAGCCAGAGTTGTTGATAACGGTAGTTCTACATCATCCGATTTGATTATGTTAAATATCGAGGTGTTAAAAGATATTTCTGAGTCTTTTAAGGAATCGTAGTCAACAGTTTTAATATAGGAAGAACTACTCATGTTGAAATCTAGTAGTCTGAGTCCATGTAATGTTTCTAGTTATCTTTCCTTGGCGGCCATTGATAATGCCGATCTGTTGTTAGGCCTAGCTAAACTAATCTTCAATTATCGGTACGGTAAGTTAAATAAATCATCGCATATTGAAATGGAAACAAACAAGGTTTATATAACCCGTGCATAATTTTTATGAGTCACGTTATAATAAATCGCAAATATCAGCGAATTTCTGAACAGTTAGGCTAAAGAAACGGTGACAGATAAAGTAGGCTAGATCGGTCAATCAAATGTAAACATACTCTTAGTCATAATAAGGCAGAGGAGTAAAACTTCAATATATACCTCACATCAGAACGTTCCCCACGTTATAATAAATCGTTAATATCAGCAAATTTCTAGAGTTAATTACGGGTGACAAATAAAATACATGTAGATAACGGCAGATCATCGGAGACACCCATTTTAAATATTTTGACAGTTAACAGCTGATCAAAAAGTTCTTGTTTATAATTACGACAAACAGCAAAACAGTATACATCTATTTCACATAAAAATGTTCCTGGCGATCACGCACACATAATAGAGTAAAAATTAATCATTTCAATATCGATAAATGTATAATTTATCGAAAATTAAACTCAGTGCCGTTTGAAGGTAACGGCTAACTCGCGCATGCGCACAACTCTTCAATATAAATTTTATCTACGATTTCTTCAGCATTCCTGTTTTGCGTTTCTTACGTGGGGTATTATATGATATATATACAACTGGTAGTAGTATTTTTCTTTGATGTCCATAGCAGTTATATCTTATAACAACCTCTCGTGACGTCATCAGAGGTTGATATATTCGGTTCATATCAACCGCTGATGACGTCATTACAGGTCGATATATTCAGCTCATATCAACCGCTCTTGACGTAGATGATCGAAATAATACAAAGAACACAGAAATAAAATTTTATTCTTTTGACAATAAAAAAAAATTGTTTTGGTACAATTTGTAGCATTCAGGACCTAAATAGACGGCGTACTTATCGGCTTATTTAAATCGGTTATCCACACTCCAGTCCATGTCTAAGATATCTTTCAGAATTTTCTTTCTGCGCAAATCATTTTTCCACACATCCCAAGACGTGAAAGTATTTATCACCCAAGAGTTCCTTTGTAAAGTATTTTTGGCTACGGCTACAATCCACTCAAAACAGTCGGTCAAATCTTTCTCTGAACATACCGAAAAGTAACCTTCAGTCACGGTTCATTGTCAGAATTATCGGAAAAGATTGCCTTTTGATCCAAATTTTCTTCAGGCTTTGTATAGATCCTCATCATAGTTGCATTCACATCTATTCCATGGTCAATATGATGACTAAAGAGGATTGATTATTCGTCTGACTTCGTTTTACTATCCATTTTGTTTTAGCTTTCTTCAGTTCAATTACTACAAAATGGCGACGTATAAACAAACACGTCACGTGCTGTTGAGCAATTAACCAATCACTGTTGCCTTTTTTTAGAAGAGTCCATTAAATTTAAGGGTGGACGTTGTATATGTCAGATATAAACCTACTCTCCCTCGGATTGATATGATAGAGAACACTTGGGCTGCGCCCGCGTGTTCTCTATCATATCAACCTCGGGTAGGTTAATATCCTATACTTATGCTATGGTTTGTACAAGTACATGGTCTCAAAAACTGATAGTTTTTTAGTTTTAGTTTAGTGCATTTAGTTTTTGGAACTAAGCCTACTTCTTTGATACATTTAACGGTGTGGTTACTTGTATAACGGAATTCATACAAGAATATGCTTGCATTCGTAATTCTTGCAACATATGACAGATCATGACTCATACTGACATTATATAATCATTTCCTTGGGTTTTATTCCCCTTTGTTTTCAAATACAGTGGACTCTGTCACATCCGACATCCTACAGGATCGTTACAATATGTCGGATCACAAAGAGGATCGGAATACCGAGTTTTCTCCAAAACCGGAAATACTGTCTTCGAAAACCGGAAGTTCATTGTATTTTTATAATGTAGCTTCGAATCACCATAATGTTATTCCCTTTAAAAATGATAAACCTTTATGTACTTTCAGAATTTTATTACTTAAATAACAAACAATAACAATGTATGCGTACAATATATGTATTCATAATATCAATGTATGCGTACGATATATAATTCATTTCATAACATCATGTAATCGTATAAAGTAGCTTGCTTGAGGTTGTCGGAAGCATTTCTTACGGCAGAATCTTGTACACAGTCTTCTAACAAATGAATTTTTGCAATCATCGTTTCGTCTTTAACCTGGGCGAACTGTTTTATGTCGTCGAGCATGCGTAGGCATTTGGTATAGGTCAAGTCAGTTGTCAATGTGTCTTCTTCATCGTCCCCGTCTTCACTCGATTGTCCATTTGTTTTTGCTGTCACGCGTTCATTGATGATATGTCGTTCTATGTCCAATTCGTCATCACATTCTGTCGGTATCTCACTGTCAAAATTTACAAAATCGTCTTCAGTCACGTTGGATTCAGGCACTAATGTCTCGATTAATCTCGCGAGTGGCACATTGTCGTCTTCGTCGTCAGCAGTTAAGTCCACACTAAAACCACATCTAATAAAACATTTACTTATTGTCGAATCGGATGTCTCACGCCATGCCTTGGCAGTCCAATTGATGGCGTTTAGAACAGTCACACCCTTCACTAACTCCCCGGCTTTATCACATTCATCAATTTGCGTAATCAAATGCGTCATCATGTGGTGTTTATAGCGTGCTTTGAACGCTCTAATAATACCCTGATCCAATGGTTGTAATATTGATGTAGTATTTGGTGGCAAAAATTTAATATTTACATTGCTATATGTGTCGCAGATATGGGATGGTGCATTGTCCATAAACAAAAGAATGTTACGTCGTTGACGCCTCATCTGACGATTGAGTTTTTCAAGCCAATCAGAGTAAATGGCACCTGTCATCCAAGCTTTGCGATTGGTCGACCAATTGACTGGCAGGTTGATCTTGTCCACGCCCCTAAAGCATCGCGGGTTCTCTGCTTTACCGATCACAACAAAATAGTATTGTTAATCTTTCTTTCGAAATTTTTCCGCCCTTAGCGCCCATTTTTTTATCACATAAGGATCGGTCGGGTAATGCTCTAAAAAACAAACCTGTTTCATCACAATTAAAAATGTTTTCAGGAGAATAGCCTTCAACAATAGTCGGGATGCGCGCGCGGATCTCTTCAACGCTATAGATGTCAACACCTGCACTTTCGCCACTAAGTTTAAATCCTTTGATGTTAAAACGTTCTTTCCACGAAGTAAGCCAGCCTTTCGATGCTTTAAAATCACCACAATTCATTTCATTCGCAAAAAGTAACGCTTTACTCTTAATTATTGGGCCTGATATTGGAATGTTTTTACTTCTGGCGCGTACAAACCACTCATGTGTCATTGTGTTGACGTCTTCAAATTTTGAGTTGGTGTAAAATCATTTCTTACTGCCGTTTAAATTATCAGCAAACTTCTGTTTAAATTCATCTTTCCGCTTTAATATGTCTGACACTGTAGCTCGGCCAATTGAATACTTAACGGCTAATTCCCTTTGATTCTTCAGTTGCGGCAATTTTTATATAATGTTGCGGTATTTGACATGAGTAACTAAAATCAAATACCAAGCGCACGCTTACAAGAGATTAAATAATCAACGAAGAATTTATAACATTATCAAAGTAATCAACACAGACCGGCGCTTGCGAGTTTTAATCTCACCGATAATTGATTGGTGATTGCTTGTTAATCTTTTCTGGCTTCACACCGATCGAGTTTTAATCTCACCGATAATTGGATGCTTCACACCCACCGTTTGAAAGTCAGATTATACCGTGTCGATTCAATGAAAAATCATGTGACGGGACGGCTGATTGATGTCGGAATCCGGAACGTACAGAGTCCGGATCTACCAGAGATTTTTTGGCTGAAGTAATAAGGAAATAAATCGGGACATTAAAATCATGTCGGATGTCAAAGAGATTCGGATTTATCAGAGATCGGATGTGACAGAGTCCACTGTATGAGTGAAGTCTATGTCACCACAGGCCCGGGACTGTACAGCGCAGTGGACGCTTACGGCTAGCCCCCAGATCCATTCACTTTTTTTAAATTGTTTATGTTTGTGGTCTCTGAGTATGATGTCTTGTCTGTATAATTGGATGCTTCACACCCACCGTTTGAAAGTCGGATTATACCGTGTCGATTCAATGAAAAATCATGTGACGGGACGGCTGATTGATGTCGGAATCCGGAACGTACAGAGTCCGGATCTACCAGAGATTTTTTGGCTGAAGTAATAAGGAAATAAATCGAGACATTAAAATCATGTCGGATGTCAAAGAGATTCGGATTTATCAGAGATCGGATGTGACAGAGTCCACTGTATGAGTGAAGTCTATGTCACCACAGGCCCGGGACTGTACAGCGCAGTGGACGCTTACGGCTAGCCCCCAGATCCATTCACTTTTTTTAAATTGTTTATGTTTGTGGTCTCTGAGTATGATGTCTTGTCTGTATATTTGTTTTTGTGTAGAATTGTGTGTGGTGCAGTTCCACTGCACTTACTATTTGGTTATAATGAAGGGGGGGGGCGATGAAACTCTTGTCAATCGAGAGTCTAATATCTAGCCTGTTGTGTGAAATCATTGTATCATTTTTTTTTACATGTCCGAGGTAGCTGAAAAAAGAGATCGAAAATCCAAAAAGTCGTATTTGTACGATTTGGAGCATTTTTAGAGGTCTTTTTTTACAAAGAGTCTTATCGGTAGTCTTTTATATGAAACCATCGATCAACAGTCCAAAATATCAGAGTAGAGGAACAAAAGGATCGAAAATTGAAAACGGCACCCTTTCCTTGTTAAGCGAAACATGCAGTGTGGGTGACTACAATCTGCACATTTAGTCATCGTATAGAGCTTATTCAACAGTATCGAATTCCAACTGCTTAGTGATATTTACGTGCACTCCAATGTGTACACGAGACCTTGGTTTTTCGTCCCATCTGAACGACTAGACAGCTGTCCTTGTCAGGCCCTCCGTTCTGCCTCACTGACAAGGGGGAACCACGCCGGAAAATCGAGATGAACTTTCTTACTGATTTGTACACAAAATATAAAGTTTGTCGATCGAACCGAAAATGCCACCATCTTGAAACGCAAAAGTAAATAATGCTTTTTTGTTATTTTACTTACAGATATGGGAGTTATATTTTCTGAAACCTTGATAGAATGTCTAAAAAGGGTTTAGAGCAGAATTTTGATTTAGGTCAACTGGTGGTCGCAAATTTGAATTGAAAATGAAAACTAGTAGCAATTTGATTGGCCGAGACCTTGGAACACAATAACTCTCCTTCTAATTGAGCTAGAATTTTCAATCTTGGTGTAGATGTTCACTAGGTCAATGTCATGATTGAGTTCAAAGATGAGCATTTTCTGTCTAGGTTAAGCAGAGATAAGCAGGCTGATTTGTTGATTCTTTAGATCTTAAAAATAATTTGGATTGGTTCGTTGATAAAGCCTTTAATGGAGCTTTCGGAAAGGGCAGAAACTTGATGGTCATCTACTCACAAGATGCAAGATGGATTATAAAACGGCGCAATTCCAACACTGTAGTTTTCGATAAAGACAAATTTCAAAATATCATACATTTTGTCATTGACAATGCCATATTTGAGGTTGGGGATCAGATAATACAACAAACTATTGGTTTACCAATGGGAACTGACCCCGCCCCATTTATGGCAAATGCACATTTATATAAATACGAATTCGACTTTCAAGACCATAGGGCAATTCCGTGAAAATGTCAACCTTAGTGGTAAAATTGAAATATTAAGCTACAACAATGTTTTTGGTACCAAAAGAAAGCATATTTTGTCTACTTTTTAAATTCAAATATCATATTTTAGTTAATCCTGTTCTTTAGAGTCAGGCTGAGCATATTTACATGTAACTGACATCCCAGTCAGACACTGCCATTTTTACCATTTCGCTTTAATGTCTCAGTAAATATAGGAATATGGTAAACTATGTAAAGTACTAATGAAATTGTGTTTTATAATGATTTTCCTGTAAATTAAAATCAGAATGCTGTTAATAGACTGAAATTTCAAGTAGAAAATCTAACATCAATAGATGGTATTATGCTGACGTCAGTCTGTTACTAAATATTCAAAATCATTTTTTCAGTAATTTATTTTTTGTCAAATTCAATATAAATGTGAATATCCTCTGAATTCAACTCATCATTTAAATACATATATAAAGAAAAAGGGCATGTCACTTAAATTTCTCCCCCAAACTCATGGTAACAGACTGAAAAATGTTGTAACAGACTGACGGTAACAGACTGACATTATATAAAAGAAAAACAGATTACAAGGTAGCTAAAAGTCTAAATTATACCTTCCGTTACATTGATGACATAACACCAATCAATGATAATGGTAATTTCAATAAATATAAAGATGAAATATATCCTCCTGAAATTATATTAAATAAAGAAAATTCGGGCACTATAAATGCATCTGTTCTTGACCTGGACATCAATATAATTAACGATAAATTAAATGTCGGTATATTCGATAAAACGGACAAATTTGGTTTTGAAGTAGTAAAATACCCGTCAGCTTACAGTAACATACCAGATACTACACTATATAATGTTTTCTATTCACAGGCATTAAGATTTTTAAAAATATGTAACAAGACTGAACTGTTTCTTTCCCAAATAAAATCTCTTAATTTTAAGTGCACGGCCAAAGGCGGAACACAATTACGCATTTTTAAAGAAATTTCAAAACTTCCATTTCTTCAACATAATAGGTTTGACATTTCTTATAAATATATTACTGACTACATTCATATTGGATAATGATTCAATATAAATTTCATCTACGATTTCTTCAGCATTCCTGTATTGCGTTTCTTACGTGGGGTATTATATGATATTTATGCTATGGTTTGTACAAGTACATGGTCTCAAAAACTGATAGTTTTTTTAGTTTTAACGTTATTTCATCTGCATATTTTATCGCCCTTTAACGTTATTTCATCTGCATTATCGCCGTTTCTTACGTGGGGTATTATATGATATTTATGCTATGGTTTGTACAAGTACGTGGTCTCAAAAACTGATAGTTTTTTAGTTTTAACGTTATTTCATCTGGATTATTGCCCTTTTTTTATCGGGAAAATGCACCTTCTAAGCGACGATGTCATAACAACTATAACGACAGAATCACGTCAGCAGACAACACCGAGCTGAATCTCTCACCTTATTCCAGCACCTGGATTCGAGATCAAGTTAGCACACATATTCCTAGCGCCAAGAAAAAACTAGATATAATTATCACGAAAATAATTGTTACCCTCATATTACAAAATAAAATTTTAAAACATATTAATGCAAAGTATATATCTCCGACCCACCCCACACCCCAAAATATACTATTACCGTAAACATACTAAAATATCGCACACCAGGGTAACTAAGCATGCAAAAAAAGGTGTACGTCCATTCTGCATCAAAAAGCACCCAAAATCAGCATTAGCGGGAAAATGTTTTTTTTGATTCACGGAATTAAAAGATGAATAAACTACTAGAATACAAAATTTTAGAAGGCTCCTATGCTGGCGTTTCGAGATATATTACCGTAAACATACTAAACATATTGTAGAATCGAGTTAGGGTAGGTTCACTGGGCACGCAATAACTTTTGAACTGGCTTTGGTGGTTTCGACATCTATACTTCATCAACTGAACTGGTGCATAAGGTATGCACATGCAAAATTTCATTAACTTTTTATGTTGGCGTATCAAGGTATACCACCCAAAATTCCTAGCAGGTGGATTTTTGGGGGTCAATAAACAACGGGTGCGCTCACACCGCATCAAAAAATGACCCAAACCAGCTTTGGTGGGAAAATGTTTTTTGTTTCACGGAATCAAGTGATGAATAAACTACTAGAATACAAAATTTCAGAAAGCTTCTATGCTGGCGTTTTGAGATATATTACCGTAAACATACGAAACATATGCCATAATATGGGGAAATCGGGTTAGGATAGACTCACTTCATACGCCATAACTTATGAACTGGCTCAGGTGGTTTCAATATCTTTATTTCACTAAATGAACAGATGCATAAGGCATGTACATTCAAAATTTTATTAACTTTCTATGTTGCCCTATCGAGTTATACCATCGCAAAGTTCCTAGCACCCGGATTCGAGGTAGAGTTTGCGGGTTCAATAAACAACGGGTACGCCCACGCTGCATCAAAACTCAACCCAAACCAGCTTTGGTGGGAAAATGTTTTTTGTTTCATGGAATCAAGTGATGAATAAGCTACCAGAATACAAAATTTCAGAAAGCCCCTATGCTGGCGTTTTGAGATATATTACCGTAAACATACTAATTATACGATATGGGGCAATTGGGTAAGGGTAGGCTCACTTCACACGCCATAATTTCTCAACTGGCTCAGGTGGCTTCAATATCTTTATTTCACTACATCGGCAGACTCATAAGGTATGCACATGCTAAATTTCATTAACTTTCTATGTTGCCCTATCGAGTTATACCATCGTAAAGTTAGTAGCACCCGGATTCGAGGTAAAGTTTGATACGACAACATAGAAAGTAAATAAAATTGTGCATATTCATACCGTATGCATCTGTCTATTTGGTGAAATAAAGATCTTGAAGCCAACAAAGCTAGTTTAGAAGTTAGGCGACTAGCCTATCCTAAACCGATTCCCCCATAGTTTTAGTAAGTTTACGGTAATGTATCTCCAAAGATTCGAGATCAAGTTAGCATACATATTTTCGAAACCATATTCTCTCACCCGGATTCGAGATCAAGTTAGCACGCATATTCCTAGCACCAATAAAAACCTCGAAATAATTATCACGAAAATAATTGTTACCTTTATATCATAAAATGAAATACATTTTAAAACATATTAGTGCAAAGTATGTTTGTAATAGAACGCCCAATCCGAACCCACACCCCAACCTCGAATCCCGGTGCTAGGAACTTTGTGGTGGTATAACTCGATTAGGCCAACATAAAAAGTTAATGTTTCGTATGTTTACGATAATATATCTCAAAACGCCAGCATAGAACCTTTCTGAAATTTTGTATTGTAGTAGTTTATTCATCGCTTGATCCCGTGAATTAAAAAACATTTTCCCACCAAAGCTGGTTTGGGTCGTTTTTTGATGCTGCGTGGGCGTACCCATTGTTTATTGAACCCACAAACTCTACCTCGAATCCAGGTGCTAGGAATTTTGCGGTGATATACCTTGATACACCAACATATATGTTAATGAAATTTTGCATGTGCATACCTTATGCATCTGTCGACTTGGCGAAACAAAGATATCGAAGCCACCCCCCCAAATCTTGCATATATTTCGTATGTTTACGGTAATATATCTCAAAACCCCAGCATAGAACCTTTCTGAAATTTTGTGTTGTAGTAGTTTATTCATCTCTTGATTCCGTGAAACAAAAAACATTTTCCCACCAAAGCTGGTTTGGGTTGATTTTTGATGCAGCGTGGGCGTACCCGTTGTTTATTGAACCTACAAACTCTACCTCGAATCCGGGTGCTAGGAACTTTGCGATGGGATAACTCGATAGGCCAACATAGAAAGTTAATAAAATTTTGCATGTGCATGCCTTATGCATCTGTCCATTTAGTGAAATAAAGATATTGAAACCACCTGACCCAGTTCATAAGTTATAGCGTGTGAAGTGAACCTACCCTAACCCAATTCCCCCATATCATGGTATAATGTTTCGTATGTTTACGGTAATATATCTCAAAACGCCAGCATAGGAGCCTTCTGAAATTTTGTATTCAAGTAGTTTATTCATCTCTTGATTCCGTGAAACACAAAACATTTTCCCACTAAAGCTGGTTTGGGTCGTTTTTTGATGCAGTGTGAGCGCACCTGTTGTTTATTGAACCCACAAACTCCACCTCGAATCCGGGTGCTAGGAAATTTGTGGTGGTATAACTCGATAGGCCAACATAGAAAGTTAATAAAATTTGGTATGTGCATGCCTTATGCATCTGTCCATTTAGTGAAATAAAGATATTGAAACCACCTGAGCCAGTTCATAAGTTATGGCGTGTGAAGTGAGCCTACCCTAACCCGATTTCCCCATATTATGGCATATGTTTCGTATGTTTACGGTAATATATCTCAAAACGCCAGCATAGGAGCCTTCTGAAATTTTTTATTCTAGTAGTTTATTCATCTCTTGATTCCGTGAAACAAAAAAAAATTTCCCACCAAAGCTAGTTTGGGTCGTTTTTTGATGCAGTGTGAGCGCACCCGTTGTTTATTGAACCCAAAAAATCCACCTCGAATCCGGGTGCTAGGAATTTTGCGGTGGTATACCTTGATATGCCAACATTAAAAGTTAATGAAATTTTGCATGTGCATACCTTATGCATTTGTCGACTTAGCGAAATAAAGATATCGAAGCCATCAGAGCTAGTTTAGAAGTTATTTAGTGTGCTGTGAGCCTACCCTAAAGCGCCCCCCCCCCCCCCCCGATCTTGCATATATTTTGTATGTTTACGGTAATATATCTCAAAATGCCAGCATAGAACCTTTCTGAAATTTTGTATTGTAGTAGTTTAATCATCTTTTGATTCCGTGACCTAAAAATCATTTTCCCACCAGCGAAACATGCAGTGTGGGTGACTACACTAGGGACCGGGAATCTTCAAGTTTTTACAAAAAAAGGTAAGAAACTACCCTTATCATCTAGAATCTAATACACGTCAAGAATGTGTTAAATACCGTCAAGATTCATCAAAAACCGCCCAGTTTGTGCTACCGTGTAGATTTAGAAACACCGTCTAGTTTTGTCATCGATCGTCTCCTTTACGACCGTCCAGTTTCTCGGGATGTTTTAGATTTGAAAGGGGTTTAGTTTTTAGCAAGGCCTTATTTTCCCGGACGTTGTCTAGAAATGAACAGAGTGTTTAATTACTAACGGCGTTTAGTTTTTACTCCAAATTACCACTTTACCGAGAGCCATCTAGAAACTTACGGGTGATTAGAAATGCCGTTTTCTTTTCATGTCTTTTAATTAGTTTGCCCGGTGTCATCTAGAAAACGTACGGCGTTTGTTTTTGTGTGAAATATTTAATTTCTATCTCCCAATTTTAGAAACTATGTTCCGATTTAGAATCTTAGCATAGTGTCTAAAATTCTCGAATGAATTGCATATTTGTTGAATATCTTCTGTATTGCCGACGTCCGTTGGGAAACGTCCATTTGCAATGAATTGACAATTTTCCCGGCGTAAATAAAACTCAACAATTTATTAGAAATTAACGAAACAAATGGACGTATATCTTGTTTCTTATAATCTTGTTTTCTGGGTTATTTACTCGCTCCCGCCATCAATAACAAATATATTTGTGAATTTACAAAGTAATGCGTGCAGTACTCATTTCGACCACGAATGACGTAATTTTCGACATTTATCAAGGCGCATTCGTGGGAATGTTTTCGTCAACATTTATTTTTGTATCCCGTGGAAATGTTGAAGAAATGCAAAAGGAGGGGAATTGTTATATCACTTAAGGATGCAATGATACCCTAAGGATTGTTATATCACGATATATCATGATTATTTTCAAAATAATCACAATTATAAATTTGGAAAGTATATTGTATTATTTCAAACGAATTCTCGTCAAAATGACAGAAAGATGATAGAACATCTCATGTAAACAGTTTCTAGTTACCCCACCAGTGCACGTGGAGCTAAGTAGAGCGTAGATTACAAACCTTATCTCTCAACCCTCCGTGTGTCGAGATTAGAGTTGGTCCTATATAGTTCAACGTTGCAAAGCTTATCATGAATCACAACGGGCATTACTACGTAAAATTGACAATATTTTTCATCAAAACAACAATTGATTATTGTTATTTATAATATTTCTGCCACATCCAACTACAATTAAGCATGTAATCCTACCTGAAACAGGTATAGATCATCGTTTTAAAAATCGAGGCACTAAGCCGTTACTAAGAACACCATCTTTTTGGACGGGAGACGTATGAGACGGTGTCACCATGATGGCGGGGCTAAATATAAGGCTTTTATAACAGCCGATTAAAAAGGCAATCGCCAGTGGAGAAACAAAATGACATTCACATGTTCAATCTGCGAATCACAATTCATTAATTTAAACGCAAATATTTGGAGTTAGGCGATAGTTGTACCACTAAATTGGCCTCTGTAAGTTTAGTTTGTCATAATAGCATTATTATTATTATTATGGCACTTTTTTATAGTCCATTTTTCACATAAGTGCCCAGATGTGCTTTACAATAGAATAATTAAATAAATAAATAGATAATTCAAAATAAATAAATTAAAATAAATAAATAAATTAAAATAAATAAATAATTAAATTAAAATAAATCGAATTAAAATAAATCAAAATAAATCGAATTGAAATAAATCAAATTAAAATAAATCAAATTACAATATATCAAATTACAATATATCAAATTACAATAAATCAAATTAAAATAAGTCAAACTAGATCTGCTACTGTCACATGCAGATATGAAAGCTTTCATATTCATCGTCACGTGGTATGGATTATATCAAGTATATTAAAAGATTGAAATACAAGAAAAAATAATTATCAAAATCAAAAAAAAAAATCGTGAAGTTATAAGTCTAAATATAGAGAGAAACATTGCACCCGGGTAAGAAAATAATCTGAAAACTAAAGGGAAATAACTGAGACTTGTGTTGCTGTAATCGGGATGACTTCACACTTCAAAAGCTTCAGAAAAATGAAATGAAAATGTAAGAAAACATCGAAAAATTAAATGAGATAACTTTGAACAGAACTAATACCTTTTGAATATGGTTGACCTCAACTGTTTGAATTTTTACGTTAAATATGTAAATTTGGAAAATAATAAAGACATAATTATCAAAATCGGTCAAAAACTCACAAAGTTACGACTTTAAATGTAGTGAGAAACATTGCACCAGGGCAAAAAAGTAATATTTAAACTAAAGGGAAATAACTGAAACTTGTATAGCTGTAATCGGGCTTCCAAAATTAGAGATATGTTAAATAATTATGGTTTCCAATATGTTTGGTTATAGTAGGAAATCGTGACAACTTCTTACGCATGTTTTAAACAAAGGGTCATAGACTGCAATATACAAGAATGGCACTCTGCAATAAAAAAAAAAACTGTTCAAAGCAAGATTTCTATGCAGAAATTAAATAATTGCTTGAACCAGAAAAAGATTTATCCACTATAATAAATAAGCAACATAGAGAAAATGAAATGAAATTGAATGGGGTTTAACGTCCTACTGTTCTGCTCCTAAAATGGGCCATAAAGTGTGCAATGAGGACAATTTTACCCAGGCAGCGGCGTTACGGCCTATGAGGTTGGACAGGCGACCATACTCCTTGTCACGTACAACCGTACAAAATCGTACAAAATCGAAACAACACCAGTTGACTCAATGACAGATGTTACGATACAGCGCGCACGTGCTAACCATTCTGCCATCCAATCTCCCTAAAATCGGCTCTTTTAAAAATAAGCTCGCCCTGACAAGCTTAAATGTTCGCAATAAACTTTTGCCCCCTAAAATCGGCAAATTGCTGACTTTAAAGTGAGAAACATTACAACCGGGCGAAATTTTCTGTTTTATCACTTTAATTTTTACAGTACCTTTGATTACCAACTGATTATTGCAAAACTTTAAAAATAAAAGAGAACAAGCCAACAGTGAGGCTGATGTCCCCCGCCGAAATCCCAAAATAAATAGATGACACATATTAATTAATCACACATTTATTTTTTTCAAACGTATCGAGCAATCAAACTGTACACGAAGTGTCATCCAAAATTGTTTTATAAAGAAAAATGCTAAAACTGACGAGAAAAATGAAAATGTACCCTAGTTAGGGGGACCCTAAAGGCAGACAAAAAGGCCCCACGCTTGACAAAAAGGCCCCTATGGCCAAGGGAAAGGGCCCTCGTGTCCGAGTCAATCGTTTCTATACACTGTTACTGTCGAATCCATTACTGAGTGAGAATGCAGTCATTGTATTGGCATAAAAATAATCAATCAAGATGAACCTAAGTCATCTTGTCCCAAAGTATCAACCAATCAAATTGCTTATCTCTGCCTTACCTAAGAAGAAAATGCTCATCTTCGAACTCCATCAAGGCATTGACCTAATAAGCATACACACCAATTTTGAACATTTTAACTCAATTATTGTGTTCAAAAGTCTCGGCAAATCAAATTGCTTATTGCTCTGCTTACCCTGAGCAGAAAATGCTCATTATCGATCTTAGTCAAGGTATTACTGTAATGAAACTATACACCAAGTTTCATCACTCTCACTTAATTAGAACTAAAGTTATCATGTCCCAAAGCATCAACCAATCAAATTGCTTATCTCTGCTTACCCAAAGCGGAAAATGCTCATCTTCGAACTCCATCAAGGCATTGACCTAATAAGCATATACACCAAGTTTGAACATTTTAACTCAATTAGAAGGAGAGTTATTGTGTTCCAAAGTCTCGACCAATCAAATTGCGTATCACTCTGCTTACCCTGAGCAGAAAATGCTCATTATCGAACTTAGTCAAGGTATTACTGTAATGAAACTATACACCAAGTTTCATCACTCTCACTTAATTAGAACTAAAGTTATCGTGTCCCAAAGCATCAACCAATCAAATTGCTTATCTCTGCTTACCCTAAGCGGAAAATGGTCATCTTCGAACTCCGTCAAGACATTGACCTAATAAGCATATACACCAAGTTTGAACATTTTAACTCAATTAGAAGGAGAGTTATTGTGTTCCAAAGTCTCGACCAATCAAATTGCGTATCGCTCTACTTACCCTGAGCAGAAAATGCTCATTATCGAACTTAGTCAAGGTATTACTGTAATGAAACTATACACCAAGTTTCATCACTCTCACTTAATTAGAACTAAAGTTATCGTGTCCCAAAGCATCAACCAATGAAATTGCTTATCTCTGCTTACCCTAAGCGGAAAATGCCCATCTTCGAACTCCATCAAGGCATTGACCTAATAAACACATACACCAAGTTTGAACATTCTAGCTCGATTAGGAAGAGAGTTATTGTGTCCCAAAAAGTGTGACGGACAGACAGACAGACAGACAGACAGACGAGAAATGCGGCTTAACGTCCATTCGACACAAACTAGGTCATTTCGGGACTAACATATGGTTTTTAATTTTATTTAAAAACTTCCCTTGCGCGTAGGGGTCTTTAGCCGTGGGAGGAAACCAAAGGACACGGAGAAAACCCACGAGGTTAAACACCATACTCCATGTCACGTGCAACCTGGAAATCGAAATGCCGCCGGTTGACTCAATGACAGACGTTACGATACAGCGTGCACATGCTAACCATTTAGCCGTTCAGCCTTGCTAAAATCGGCAAATTGCTGACTTATAGCAAGAAAAATTTCAACCGAGCGAAATTTTAATTTGCACAGTACTTTAATTTCCAACCGATTATTACAAAACTTTTGAAAATAAGCTTCCCCACTGTCCACCTTAATCGTTTGCGATAAACGTTTGGCCTGAATTGAAATTTCTGCACCGAGAAAGTTCATCTCGATTTTCCGGCGTGGTTCCCCCTTGTCAGTGAGGCAGAACGGAGGGCCTGACAAGGACAGCTGTCTGGTCCCGTGTACACATTGGAGTGCACATAAAATATCCCTAAGCAGTTGGAATTCGATACTGTTGAATAAGCTCTATACGATGACTAAATGTGCAGATTGTAAACTAAATCTGCACATTTAGTCATCGTATAGAGCTTATTCAACAGTATCGAATTCCAACTGCTTAGGGATATTTTATGTGCACTCCAATGTGTACATGGGACCTTGGTTTTTCTTCCCATCCGAACGACTAGACAGCTGTCCTTGTCAGGCCCTCCGTTCTGCCTCAGGATACCCTAAGGATCGTTATATCACGATATATCATGATTATTTTCAAAATAATCACAATTATGATTTGTGAGAATCAAATTTATAAAATTTTGAAAGTATATTGTATTATTTCAACCGAATTCTCGTCAAAATGACAGAAGGATGATAGAACATCTCATGTATAAACAGTTTCTAGTTACCCCAAGTGCACGTGGAGCTAAGTAGAGCGTAGATTACAAACCTCATCTCTCAACCCTCCGTGTGTCGAGATTAGAGTTGGTCCTATATAGTTCAACGTTGCAAAGCTTATCGTGAATCACAACGGGCATTACTATGTAAAATTGACAATATTTTTCATCAAAACAACGATTGATTATTGTTATTTATAATATTTCTGCCACATCCAACTACAATTAAGCATGTAATCCTACCTGAAACAGGTATAAATCATCGTTTTTAAAATCGAGGCACTAAGCCGTTACTAAGAACACCATCTTTTTGGACGGGAGACGTATGAGACGGTGTCACCCTGATGGCGGGGCTAAATAGAAGGCTTTTATAACAGCCGATTAAAAAGGCAATCGCCAGTGGAGAAACAAAATGACATTCACATGTTCAATCTGCAAATCACGATTCATAAATTTAAACGCAAATATTTGGAGTTAGGCGATAGTTGTACCACTAAATTGGCCTCTGTAAGTTTAGTTTGTCATAATAGCATTATTAAGCTTTCATATTTCATATGAAAGCTTATTGTTTCTGTTAAAGTTATTATTATTATTATTTTTTTTTTTTTTGTGTATTTTCTGCAAATCGGATTTCTCAGAATCTAACCATAGGATCTTTCTGAAACTTTGACCTACCCCCATAAAAATGGGATGCGAACCTTGATTAAATATATTTTCAAAACGTTTTACGAATCCGAAATCACCGAATTTTACGAACAAATGCATTTGACCTACAATGCTGTAACTTTGTGACTATTTGACCTATTTAATTAATTCTTTTTTCTATGAGTACCTTGAGACATTTACTTCAAATCGCTGTGATTTCGAACCAGAAGTTTGAAATGTTTCTTGCTCTAAGTCAGCAATTTCCCGATTTTAGGGAGGCTGAATGGCTGAATGGTTAGCATGTGCGCGCTGTATCGTAACGTCTGTCATTGAGTCAACCGGCGTCGTTTCGATTTCCAGGTTTCACGTGACATGGAGTATGGTGTCCAACCTCGTGGGTTTTCTCTGCGTCCTTCCGTTTCCTCCCACGGCTAAAGACCCGTACGCGCAAGGGAAGTTTTTCAATAGAATTAAAGGACATATGTTAGTCCCGAAATGACCTCGTTTGCGTCAAATGGACGTTAAGCCGCAATTCTCTCTTTCTCTTTTATTTTTAATGTTTTGTAATAATCGGTTGGTAATCAATGTACTGTAGAAGTGATAAAACAGAAAATTTCGCCCGGTTGTCATGTTTCTCACTTTAAAGTCAGCAATTTGCCGATTTTAAGGGGCAAATGTTTATTGCGAACGATTAAGTGGGTCAGGGGGAGCTTATTTTTAAAAGTTTTGTAATATTCGAAAATTCGTCACTGTGATTTCGAACCGGAAGTTGAGACCAACTTGACAACTTCTTTAATAGTTGTACGATTTTCATGAAATTTAGTATGTAACTAGACATTACTGATGCGACTTGAAAAATGACTTTTAAAATTTTCTAAATTATCTCCCCTTGGTGAAATTAAGAATCAAATTTTTCAAAAAAATCGTCGAAATAAAGGTCAGAATGACCTTTTTTTTTTTTTGATACTAGACAAGTAATTACTGATTCGTACACAAAACATGGAGTTTGTCGATCGAACCGGAAGTGTCACCATCTTGAAACGTGATAAAACAATAGAACTTTTGCGATATTGCACTTACAGACATGGGAGTTACATTTTCCGAATCCTTGAAGGAAAACCTAAAAATCTTTCAGAGCAGAATTTTGATTTAGGTCAGCTGATGGTTGCCATTTTGAAGTGAATATGAAACATAGTGAAAAATCGACATTTACGGACTTGTACACAAACACAATAGGGCATCGTATGTTCAATGCGTCTCCTATGTCTAAAATTTAATACATTTCAATTTCAGGATAGACGGGATACGGGTCGAATTTTGGTATTTGAATATTTCAAAAATTCGAATTTCGCCTTTGGTGTTTTTCGTGCCGACAAAGTTGTTTACAAGTGAAAAATCACATTAATTTCGCTAGATTGTGACCGATTTTAATGATTTATTTTTTCTTGTTCGGTTTATTTATATGACCCATGACATGTGACAGGAAGTGACTGTGAATATGAAAGCTTTCATATCTGCATGGGACAGTAGCAGATCTAGTTATTATTATTTTTTTTGTGTGTTTTCTGCAAATCGGATTTCTCAGAATCTAACCATAAGATCTTTCTGAAACTTTGACCTACCCCCCAAAAAATGGGATGCGAACCTTGATTAAATATATTTTCAAAACGTTTTACGAATCCGAAATCACCGAATTTTACGAACAAATGCAATTGACCTACAATGCTGTAACTTTGTGACTATTTGACCTATTTAATTAATTCTTTTTTCTATGAGTACCTTGAGACATTTACTTCAAATCGCTGTGATTTCGAACCGGAAGTTTGAAATGTTTCTTGCTATAAGTCAGCAATTTCCCGATTTTAGGGAGGCTGAATGGCTGAATGGTTAGCATGTGCGCGCTGTATCGTAACGTCTGTCATTGAGTCAACCGGCGTCGTTTCGATTTCCAGGTTGCACGTGACATGGAGTATGGTGTCCAACCTCGTGGGTTTTCTCTGCGTCCTTTGGTTTCCTCCCACGGTTAAAGACCTGTACGCGCAAGGGAAGTTTTTCAATAGAATTAAAGGACATATGTTAGTCCCGAAATGACCTCGTTTGCGTCAAATGGACGTTAAGCCGCAATTCTCTCTTTCTCTTTTATTTTTAATGTTTTGTAATAATCGGTTGGTAATCAATGTACTGTAGAAGTGATAAAACAGAAAATTTCGCCCGGTTGTCATGTTTCTCACTTTAAAGTCAGCAATTTGCCGATTTTAAGGGGCAAATGTTTATTGCGAACGATTAAGTGGGTCAGGGGGAGCTTATTTTTAAAAGTTTTGTAATATTCGAAAATTCGTCACTGTGATTTCGAACCGGAAGTTGAGACCAACTTGACAACTTCTTTAATAGTTGTACGATTTTCATGAAATTTACTGATGCGACTTGAAAAATGACTTTTAAAATTTTCTAAATTATCTCCCCTTGGTGAAATTAAGAATCAAATTTTTCAAAAAAATCGTCGAAATAAAGGTCAGAATGACCTATTTTTTTTTTCGATACTAGACAAGTAATTACTGATTCGTACACAAAACATGGAGTTTGTCAATCGAACCGGAAGTGTCACCATCTTGAAACGTGATAAAACAATAGAACTTTTGCGATATTGCACTTACAGACATGGGAGTTACATTTTCCGAATCCTTGAAGGAAAACCTAAAAATCTTTCAGAGCAGAATTTTGATTTAGGTCAGCTGATGGTTGCCATTTTGAAGTGAATATGAAACATAGTGAAAAATCGACATTTACGGACTTGTAAACAAACACAATAGGGCATCGTATTATTCGTATGTTCAATGCGTCTCCTATGTCTAAAATTTAATACATTTCAATTTCAGGATAGACGGGATACGGGTCGAATTTTGGTATTTGAATATTTCAAAAATTCGAATTTCGCCTTTGGTGTTTTTCGTGCCGACAAAGTTGTTTACAAATGAAAAATCACATTAATTTCGCTAGATTGTGACCGATTTTAATGATTTATTTTTTCTTGTTCGGATTATTTATATGACCCATGACATGTGACAGGAAGTGACTGTGAATATGAAAGCTTTCATATCTGCATGGGACAGTAGCAGATCTAGTTATTATTATTTTTTTTGTGTGTTTTCTGCAAATCGGATTTCTCAGAATCTAACCATAAGATCTTTCTGAAACTTTGACCTACCCCCCCCCCCCAAAAAATGGGGTGCGAACCTTGATTAAATATATTTTCAAAACGTTTTACGAATCCGAAATCACCAAATTTTACGAACAAATGCATTTGACCTACAATGCTGTAACTTTGTGACTATTTGACTTATCTAATTAATTTTTTTTTCTATGAGTACCTTGAGACATTTACTTCAAATCGCTGTGATTTCGAATCGGAATTTTAGACCAACTCGACAACTTCTTTAGTAGTTGTACGATTTTCATGAAATTTAATATGTAAGTAGACCTTAATGATGTGACTTGAAAAATGACTTTAGAAATTTTCTAAATTATCTCCCCTTGGAGAAATTGAGGATCGAAATTTTCAAAAAAATCTACGAAATATAGGTCAGATCATCTTGACTTTTTTTTTAAGTATTAGCTACGAGACCACTGATTCGTACACAAAAAATGGAGTTTGTAGCTCAATCCGGAAGTGCCACCATCTTGAAATGTAAAAACCTCAAACGCCATTTTGCTATTTTACATACAGACACGGGGGTTATATTTTCTGAATCCTTGAAGGGATGGCTATAAAATGTTGGCAGTAGAATTTTGATTTAAGTCAATGGATAGTCACCATATTGAATTGATTATCAGAAATAGTGAAAAATGGACATTAACGGGTATGTAAATTATCAGAATAGACCGTAGTTTGTTGAATACGTTTCCTTTCTTTGAAATTAATACATTTGGTGATAGCCTGGCTCATTGTCGAATTTTTGGTATTTGCAAATTTCGCCTTTGATGTTTTCCGTGCCGACAAAGTTGTTTTCGCGTGAATAATTCCGATTAACAGCTTGAAAAGAATCAAATAGATCGCAGTTTCTCGATTTCGTCTCAAATCTGGGAAATCAATACATTTCTGGTTAGCCTCCTTTCAAAAATGGGTGGTGGCCTTGGAATCAATATATTTTCAAAACGTTTTGCAAATCCAAAATCACCGAAAACAACTGATGAAAAAGTTGACCTTGACAGCTGTGTTACTTCGTGATTTTGTGATCTATTTGACTTTTCTGGTTAGCCTCCGTTTAAACAAGGGTGGTGGCCTTGGAATCAATATATTTTCTAAACGTTTTGCGAATCCAAAATCACCGAAAATAACCGATGAAACAATTGAGCTTGGATGGAAACTATACAAAAAAATAAAAGGAAACATCAACATTATATAGGTCTTGCACACATAGGCTTAGAACTTTGCAGCCAGTCCTCATATTAATTGAAATTGAATAGGTTTGAGTTGATATAATTATTTGTTTTCTATTTTAAAACTATCTAAAAAAAATTGTAATCATTTATGTTATTGATTTAGATTAATACTGTTTATATTTTGTACATTTTAACACATTCATCAATTAATAATGGTCTACATAGTCATCGTATAGAGCTTATTCAACAGTATCGAATTCCAACTGCTTAGGGATATTTTACGTGCACTCCAATGTGTACACGGGACCTTGGTTTTTCGTCCCAACCGAATGACTAGACAGCTGTTCTTGTCAGGCCCTCCGTTCTGCCTTACTGACAAGGGGGACCAACGCCGGAAAATCGAGATGAAATTTCTCGGTGCAGAACTTTCAATTCAGGCCAAACGTTTATTGCATACGATTACGCTGGTCAGTTGGAGCTTATTTTCAAAAGTTTTGTAATAATCGGTTGGTAATTAAAGTACCGCGCAAATTAAACTGTTAAACAGAAAATTTTGCCCGGTTGAAATGTTTCTTGCTATAAGTCAGCAATTTCCCGATTTTGTCATGTTTCTCACTTTAGAGTCAGCAATTTGCCGATTTTAAGGGGCAAACGTTTATTGCGAACGATTAAGCTGGTCAGGGGGAGCTTATTTTTAAAAGTTTTGTAATATTCGAAAATTCGTCACTGTGATTTCGAACCTTGAAAAAAATCATTTTCATCTGCAGTTTCACATTTTCGAATTTCGAAAATTCCTCGCTGTGATTTCGAACCGGAAGTTTAGACCAACTTGACAACTTCTTTAATAGTTGTACGATTTTCATGAAATTTAGTATGTAACTAGACATTACTGATGCGACTTGAAAAATGACTTTTAAAATTTTCTAAATTATCTCCCCTTGGTGAAATTAAGAATCAAATTTTTCAAAAAAATCGTCGAAATAAAGGTCAGAATGACCTATTTTTTTTTTTGATACTAGACAAGTAATTACTGATTCGTACACAAAACATGGAGTTTGTCGATCGAACTGGAAGTGCCACCATCTTGAAACGTGATAAAACAATAGAACTTTTGCGATATTGCACTTACAGACATGGGAGTTACATTTTCCGAATCCTTGAAGGAAAACCTAAAAATCTTTCAGAGCAGAATTTTGATTTAGGTCAGCTGATGGTTGCCATTTTGAAGTGAATATGAAACATAGTGGAAAATCGACATTTACAGACTTGTAAACAAACACAATAGGGCATCGTATGTTCAATGCGTCTCCTATGTCTAAAATTTAATACATTTCAATTTCAGGATAGACGGGATACGGGTCGAATTTTTGGTATTTGAATATTTCAAAAATTCGAATTTCGCCTTTGGTGTTTTTCGTGCTGACAAAGTTGTTTACAAGTGAAAAATCACATTAATTTTGCTAGATTGTGACCGATTTTGATGATTTATTTTTTCTTGTTCGGATTATTTATATGACCCATGACATGTGTCAGGAAGTGACGGTGAATATGAAAGCTTTCATATCTGCATGGGACAGTAGCAGATCTAGTTATTATTATTATTATTATGGCACTTTTTTATAGTCCATTTTTCACATAAGTGCCCAGATGTGCTTTACAATAGAATAATTAAATAAATAAATAGATAATTCAAAATAAATAAATTAAAATAAATAAATAAATAAATAAATAAATAAATCAAAATAAATAAATAAATAATTAAATTAAAATAAATCGAATTAAAATAAATCAAAATAAATCGAATTGAAATAAATCAAATTAAAATAAATCAAATTTCAATATATCAAATTACAATAAATCAAATTAAAATAAGTCAAACTAGATCTGCTACTGTCACATGGCATGGATTATATCAAGTATATTAAAAGATTGAAGTACAAGAAAAAATAATTATCAAAATCGAAAAAAAAAAATCGTGAAGTTATAAGTCTAAATATAGAGAGAAACATTGCACCCGGGTAAGAAAATAATCTGAAAACTAAAGGGAAATAACTGAGACTTGTGTTGCTGTAATCGGGATGACTTCACACTTCAAAAGCTTCAGAAAAATGAAATGAAAATGTAAGAAAACATCGAAAAATTAAATGAGATAACTTTGAACAGAACTAATACTTTTTGAATATGAAACTTGTATAGCTGTAATCGGGCTTCCAAAATTAGAGATATGTTATATAATTATGGTTTCCAATATGTTTGGTTATAGTAGGAAATCGTGACAACTTCTTACGCATGTTTTAAACAAAGGGTCATAGACTGCAATATACAAGAATGGCACTCTGCAATAAAAAAAGATAGGTTACCAGGCAACGAAACATACGCCCACAGCAGCTAAATCGTCCGGGCAGTAAACAAGGGTTGTCGCATATTTTTACTTTTTTTGGTAATGAAACATTTGTAATACACTAAAATCTGATTAAGAGTAACAACTCATTATGTAATTATCCGAAAATCATTAGAATTTGTTTGGTTTTTATAAAAGTTTTGCCCCACGCTAACAATTAGTATAGGAAACATTTAATATCATGGATTTAGCAGTTCAGTTATCAAAATTCATTGAAAATCAAAATACTTGTTCGTTTCAACACCTTAAACTCTGTGTATCAATCTGAAGTCAATCGGATGATAAGTTTGGCCTCTATAGCATCACAAGGTTTTTTGAAGTGATCAAGGGAGACAACTCTGGAAGTAATTATTTGAAATCGCTCAAAATCAATAGGCTTCTTCGTCTCATGACCTTAAACAGCGTGTGTGTATTTAAAGTCAATCGGATATTAACTTTGGCCTCTAGAGCGTCCACAGGATTTTTTGATGTGATCAAGGGCCATAACTCTGGCAGTAATTAATCAAGGGCCACAACTCTGGCACTAATTATTAGAAATCGCTGAAAATCAATAGGCTTCTTCGTCTCATGACCTTAAACACTGTATATAAATTTAAAGTCAATCGGATATTAACTTTGGCCTCTAGAGTGTCCACAAGATTTTTTTAAAGTGATCAAGGGCCATAACTCTGGCACTAATTATCTGAAATCGCTGAAAATCAATAGGCTTCTTTGTCTTATGACCTTAAACACTGTGTATAAATTTAAAGTCAATCGGATATTAACTTTTGCCTTTAGAGCGTCCACGAGATTTTTTGAAGTGATCAAGGACCATAACTCTGGCACCAATTATCGGAAATTGCTGAAAATCAATAGGCTTCTTTGCCTTATGACCTTCAACACTGTGTATAAATTTAAAGCCAATCGAGCGTCCACACGATTTTTTGAAGTGATCAAGGGCCATAACTCTGGTAGTTATTATCGGAAATCACTGAAAAACAATAGGCTTCTTCGTCTCATGACCTTAAACACTGTGTGTAAATTTAAAGTCAATCGGATATTAACTTTAGCCTCAAGAGCGTCCACAAGCAATTGTGGACGCCGGACGGACTGACGGACAGACGAGGGCGACGACAATATACGACCACATTTCAATGTGGGCGTATAAAAACTGTTCAAAGCAAGATTTCTATGCAGAAATTAAATAATTGCTAGAACCAGAAAAAGATTTATCCACTATAATAAATAAGCAACATAGAGAAAATGAAATGAAATTGAATGTTTATTTATTTATTTATTTATTTATTCTTCAAGTAAAGGTTACAACATGACAACAATAAATAAAGTACATGAGCTGCATTGTATGATCTGGAAAGAGGCAACAATATGATATATTAAGTTGTGCATAAAATAAAGGACGTTCTGGAGCATTGTATGATTAGGAATGAGACATGAGAAGTATGATAGGTATGATGTCATGAAGAGACCTTTACTTAGGATAGCCCAAAAAGCTGGACGTAAATAACATCAATTGCTTATTTCCATTGGGGTTTAACATCCTACTGTTCTGCTCCTAAAATGGGCCATAACGTGTGCAATGAGGACAATTTTACCCGGGCAGCTGCGTTACGGCCTATGAGGTTGGACAGGCGACCATACTCCTTGTCACATACAACCGAAAAATCGAAACAACGCCAGTTGACTCAATGACAGACGTTACGATACAGCGCGCACGTGCTAACCATTCAGCCATCCAATCTCCCTAAAATCGGCTCTTTTAAAAATAAGCTCGCCCTGACAAGCTTAATTGTTCGCAATAAACTTTTGCCCCCTAAAATCGGCAAATTGCTGACTTTAAAGTGAGAACATTACAACCGGACGAAATTATTTGTTTTATCACTTTAATTTTTACAGTACCTTTGATTACCAACTGATTATTTCAAAACTTTAAAAATAAAAGAGAAAAAGATAAATGCGGCTTAACGTCCATTCAACACAAACTAGGTCATTTCGGGAATTACATATGGTTTTTAATTTTATTTAAAAACTTCCCTTGCGCGTAGGGGTCTTTAGCCGTGGGAGGAAACCAATGGACACGGAGAAAACCCACGAGGTTAAACACCATACTCCATGTCACGTGCAACCTGGAAATCGAAACAACGCCGGTTGACTCAATGACAGACATTACGATACAGCGCGCACATGCTAACCATTTAGCCGTTCTGCCTTGCTAAAATCGGCAAATTGCTGACTTATAGCAACCGAGCGAAATTTTAATTTGCACAGTACTTTAATTACCAACTGATTATTACAAAACTTTTGAAAATAAGCTTCCCCACTGACCACCTTAATCGTTTGCGATAAACGTTTGGCCTGAATTGAAATTTCTGCACCGAGAAAGTTCATCTCGATTTTTCGGCGTGGTTCCCCCTTGTCAGTGAGGCAGAACGGAGGGCCTGACAAGGACAGCTGTCTAGTCGTTCGGATGGGACGAAAAACCAAGGTCCCGTGTACACATTGGAGTGCACGTAAAATATCCCTAAGCAGTTGGAATTCGATACTGTTGAATAAGCTGAAAGCTCTATACGATGACTAAATGTGCAGATTGTTTGATTCTCACAAATCATAATTGTGATTTTTTTTAAAATAATCATGATATATCGTGATATAACGATCCTTAGGGTATCATTGCATCCTTAAGTGATATAACGGTTTTTAAAATCGGATAATAATTGTGACCTCCAGAGGGATCGCAAGCTAAACCAGCGGCTGCCAGGCAGGATACGCCCACATTTCCCAAGAGATGAATAGAGAACAAATTAAATCAAAAGCGATTTTTCATACAATCAGGAGGCATAATCCAGACAGTTATAGTCGGAAGTGCGCAATATGGGAAGGGACTGAAATTTTTGAGACATAAACACATATTTTAAAATTCATCAAAATGGATAAAAATTTTGACCTCTACACTTAGGGGATCCACACCCTTCGCATTACATAAATTTTTACAAAATTCGAATTCAACCTTCATTAATGTGTAATGGTGATATATTAAAACATTTTTTTGAAATCGTATACAAATTGTGACTTCGAGAGGGTCCACAAGCTAAAAATGTGATGTTTTGCTCAATCAGGGGCCATTATCCGGCAGTTACGTTCAGATATGCGCGATTGTTGAAAGGAACCAAGATCTTTGGGTTAAAAACATGCATTTCTTGTTTCATCAAAATCGGTTCAAAATTGTGACCATAATCCATGAAGTTTCGATCCGATGCATATGGCAATATCAAAAGCAGCCGAGATCTTTTGGACATAAACGATGTTTCATGTTTCGTCAAAATCGGATAAGAATTGAGACCTGTAGAGTGTGTGCAAACATCGTGCAAACATCGTACATTCAGGAGGCCATGATCTATAAAAAGATAGGCTGGCACTGCCAGGCAGGATACGCCCACATTTTTGAGAGATGGATAGAGAACAAGCAATACCGAAAGTGATTTTTCCTACATCATTAAGTCCTGTATTTCATACTGTATTGGGAGCAGCCATTTTGTTGGTCAGTTCCAGTCTGATATTCATGAAATTCGAAGCCGACAATGATTATGGTGTGACGGTACACAACCTAGAAATGTTACTTTTCGTCAAAATCGGATAAGAATTGTGACCTGTAGAGAGTCCACAACCATGATATACCATATTTTTACAATATTCGCTTACAAACAGTGACCATTTCGTTCGGCAATTTTGGTACGATTTTCACGAAATTCGAACTCAACCTTCCTTACGGTGCAACAGTAATATAATCAGAGTTTTTTTTTAAATCAGATAACAATTGTTCGAGAGATAGACAGAGATCAAGCAATACCGAAAGTGATTTTTCCTAGAATCAAAGGCCATAATTCATTAAGTTACAATTTGATATGCGCAAATATCGAAAAGAATAAAGATCTTTAGGTTATAAACAAGCATTTCAGGTTTCATCAAAATCGAATTAAAATTGTCACCTCTACAGGGTCCACAACTTTGACATACCATATTTTTACACTGTTCGCGTACAAACGGCGGCCATTTTTTCTGGCAATTATGGTCCAATTTTCTCGAAATTCGAACTCAACCTTTCGTAGGGTGTAACGGTGATAGAGTCAAACGTTTTTTCAAATCGGATAATAATTGTGACCTCCAGAGGGACCATAGGCGATTTTTCGGACAATCAGGGGCCATAATTCAGGAAGTTACGATCCGATATGCGCAAATAACGAAAGGAACCAAGATCTTTAGGTTATAACCATGCATTTCAAGTTTCATCAAAATCGAATTAAAATTGTGACCTCTACAGGGTCCACAACCATGATATACAATTTTTTAACAGTATTCGCGTACAAACGGCGGCCATTTTGTATGGCAATTTTGGTCCGATTTTCCCGAAATTCCAACTCAACCTTCCTTACGGTGCAACGGTAATATAATCAACCGTTTTATTAAATCGGATAATAATTGTGACCACCAGAGGGACCACAAGCTAAAATAAGGCAATTTTGCGTATAATCAGGGGCCATAATTCAGGAAGTTACGTTCCGATATGCGCAAATATCGAAAGGAACCAAGATCTTTGGGTTATAACCATGAATTTCAAGTTTCATCAAAATCAAATAAAAGATAGGCTGGCACTGCCAGGCAGGATACGCCCACATTTTCGAGAGATGGATAGAGAACAAGCAATACCGAAAGTGATTTTTCCTATGTGCAAATATCGAAATGAATTAAGATCTTTGGGTTATAAAGGTTCATTTCAGTAGGCTTCAAATTCGACTGGGGATCATGTTGCTAAGTGGGTAAATGGGATAATAATTCTGACCCCAGAGGGGCCAAAAGCTAAAAAAAAGGTCATTTTTCGTACAATCAGGGGCCATAATTCAGGAAGTTACAATCCGATATGCACAAATATCGAAAGGAACCAAGATCTTTGGGTTATAAACATGCATGTCAAGTTTCATCAAAATCGGTTCAAAATTGTGACCTGTATAGGGTCCACAACCTTAATATAACGTATTTTCACACTAATCGCGTACAAACGGCGGCCATTTTGTCTGTCAATTTTGGTCCGATACTCACAAAATTTTACCTCAATCTTTATTACCATGTAACGGTGATATTATCAAACGCTTTTTTAAATCGGATAATAATTTTGACCTCCAGTGGGACCACAAGCTAAAAAGGGTGATTTTTCGTACAATCAGGGGCCATAATGCAGGAAGTTACGAATCAATGAGCGCAAATATCGAAAGGAACCAAGATCTTCAGGTTATAAACATGCATGTCAAGTTTCATCAAAGGCCATAATTCATTAAGTTACAATTTGATATGCGCAAATATCGAAAAGAATAAAGATCTTTAGGTTATAAACAAGCATTTCAGGTTTCATCAAAATCGAATTAAAATTGTCACCTCTACAGGGTCCACAACTTTGACATACCATATTTTTACACTGTTCGCGTACAAACGGCGGCCATTTTTTCTGGCAATTATGGTCCAATTTTCTCGAAATTCGAACTCAACCTTTCGTAGGGTGTAACGGTGATAGAGTCAAACGTTTTTTCAAATCGGATAATAATTGTGACCTCCAGAGGGACCATAGGCGATTTTTCGGACAATCAGGGGCCATAATTCAGGAAGTTACGATCCGATATGCGCAAATAACGAAAGGAACCAAGATCTTTAGGTTATAACCATGCATTTCAAGTTTCATCAAAATCGAATTAAAATTGTGACCTCTACAGGGTCCACAACCATGATATACAATTTTTTAACAGTATTCGCGTACAAACGGCGGCCATTTTGTATGGCAATTTTGGTCCGATTTTCCCGAAATTCCAACTCAACCTTCCTTACGGTGCAACGGTAATATAATCAACCGTTTTATTAAATCGGATAATAATTGTGACCACCAGAGGGACCACAAGCTAAAATAAGGCAATTTTGCGTATAATCAGGGGCCATAATTCAGGAAGTTACGTTCCGATATGCGCAAATATCGAAAGGAACCAAGATCTTTGGGTTATAACCATGAATTTCAAGTTTCATCAAAATCAAATAAAAGATAGGCTGGCACTGCCAGGCAGGATACGCCCACATTTTCGAGAGATGGATAGAGAACAAGCAATACCGAAAGTGATTTTTCCTATGTGCAAATATCGAAATGAATTAAGATCTTTGGGTTATAAAGGTTCATTTCAGTAGGCTTCAAATTCGACTGGGGATCATGTTGCTAAGTGGGTAAATGGGATAATAATTCTGACCCCAGAGGGGCCAAAAGCTAAAAAAAAGGTCATTTTTCGTACAATCAGGGGCCATAATTCAGGAAATTACAATCCGATATGCACAAATATCGAAAGGAACCAAGATCTTTGGGTTATAAACATGCATGTCAAGTTTCATCAAAATCGGTTCAAAATTGTGACCTGTATAGGGTCCACAACCTTAATATAACGTATTTTCACACTAATCGCGTACAAACGGCGGCCATTTTGTCTGTCAATTTTGGTCCGATTTTCACAAAATTTTACCTCAATCTTTATTACCATGTAACGGTGATATTATCAAACGCTTTTTTAAATCGGATAATAATTTTGACCTCCAGTGGGACCACAAGCTAAAAAGGGTGATTTTTCGTACCATCAGGGGCCATAATGCAGGAAGTTACGAATCAATGAGCGCAAATATCGAAAGGAACCAAGATCTTCAGGTTATAAACATGCATGTCAAGTTTCATCAAAATCGGTTCAAAATTGTGAGCTCTATAGGGTCCACAACCTTGATATAACATATTTTCACACTATTCGCGTACAAACGGCGGCCATTTTGTCCGTCAATTTTGGTTTGATTTTCACGAAATTCGAACAGAGCCTTCATTACCATGTAACGGTGATATAATCAAACTGTTTTTTAAATCGGATAATAATTTTGACCTCCAGAGGGACCACAAGCTAAAAAGGGCAATTTTTCGGACAATCAGGGGCCATAATTCAGGAAGTTACGATCCGATGGGTGCAAATATCGAAAGGAACCAAGATCTTTGAGTTATAAACATACATGTCAAGTTTCATCAAAATCGGTTCAAAATTGTGACCTCTATAGGGTCCACAACCTTGATATAACATATTTTCACACTATTCGCGTACAAACGGCGGCCATTTTGTTTGTCAATTTTGGTCCGATTTTCACGAAATTTGAACTCGACCTTCATTACCATGTAACGGTGATATAATCGAACGGTTTTTTAAATCGGATAATAATTTTGACCTCCAGAGGAACCACAAGCTAAAAAGGGCGATTTTTCGGACAATCAGGGGCCATAATTCAGGAAGTTACGATCCGATGGCCGCAAATATCGAAAGGAACCAAGATTTTGGGGTTATAAACATGCATGTCAAGTTTCATCACAATCGGTTCAAAATTGTGACCTCTATAGGGTCCACAAGCTAAAAATATGATATTTCGTACAATCAGGGGCCATAATCCATGAAGTTCCGATTCGATACATGCCAATATCGAAAGGAACCGAGATCTTATGGGGATAAACCTATATTTCAAGTTTCGTCAAAATCAGATAAGAATTGTGACCTGTAGAGAGTCCACAAACAAATTGTGGACGGACGGACGGACGGACGGACAGACGGACGGACGTCCGGACGGACAGGGGCGACGACATAATACGTCCACATGAAAATGTGGGCATATAAAAATGTGACTTCTACAGGGTCCACAACCTTGATATACCATTTTTTAACAGTATTCGCGTACAAAGGCGGCCATTTTGTATGGCACTTTTCGTCCGATTTTCCCGAAATTCGAACTCAACCTTCCTTAGGGTGTAACGGTGATATAATCAAACGGTTTTTTAAATCGGATAATAATTGTGACCTCCAGAGGGACCACAAGCTAAAAAGGGTGATTTTTCGGACAATCAGGGGCCATAATTCAGGAAATTACATTCCGATAGGCGCAAATATCGAAAGGAACCAAGATCTTTGGGTTATAAACATGCATGTCAAGTTTCATCAAAATCGGTTCAAAATTGTGACCTCTATAGGGTCCACAAGCAAAAACGTGATTTTTCGTACAATCAGGGGCCATAATCCATGAAGTTTTCATCCGATACATGCCAATATCGAAAGCAGCCGAGATCTTTTGGGGATAAACCTATATTTCAAGTTTCGTCAAAATCGGATAAGAATTGTGACCTGTAGAGAGTCCACAAACAAATTGTGGACGGACGGACGTCCGGACGGACAGGGGCGATGACAATATACGTCCACATAAAAATGTGGGCGTATAATAACATGCCAATATCCAAAGGAAACGATATCTTAGAGTAATAACCCTAGTTCAAGTTTCATTGAAATCGGATAAAAATTATGACTTGTAGAGTGTTCACAAACAATTGTGGACGGACGGACAGGGGCGACGACAATATATGTCCACATGAAAATGTGGCCTATAAAAATCAATCGAATGAAAACTTTGGCCTGTAGAGTATAACAAATATTTCTTTTAAGTAACTAAAGGCGATAACTCTGACAGTAATTATACAAAATCCATGAAAATCAATCGGATTCTTCGTCTCATGACCTTGAACACTGTGTAGAAATTCAAAAACAATCAGATATCAACTATAGCCTCTGGAGCATCAACAATATTTTTCAAAGTGAACAAGGGCAATAACTCTGGCCGTAGTTATCAGAATTCCTTGAAAATCGATAGAATTCTTAAACACCATGTATCAATTTAAAGTTAATCGGATTTAAATCTTGGCCTCTTGAGCGTCAAAAACCAATTCTGGACCAGAGACGGGGAAGACGACAATATGCAAACCCAGTTTAATGTGGGCGTATAATAAAAGAAAGATCAAGTACTTACTCCTTCCAATAAAGTATCACAGCCGAGATGAATTTCAGTATTTCTGTCAGGAGAACCACAGTTGTTGTATTGTAGGCATAATAATTATACTGTCGTTTCGATGCACTCACAAGTAGACCTATGAAATAATATTATTTAAAATTTTGGTTGCTAGGCAATGAAACGTATGCCCACAGTTGCTAAGGTTTATCACAAATAGTGTTAAATTTAACTGTTTGACCTATAAGAAATCGATGATAATTATTTTTTTAATTAATAGGTTTCATCCCATAAACACTGCAATTATTCCAATTCAATCGGAAAATAACTAGAGGGCCCACAAGATTTTGTCAATCGAACTGGAAGTGCCACCATCTTGAAACGCGAAAAATCCCTAAGGCTTTTGTGTTTTCTGCAAATAGGATTTCTCAGAATCTATCCATAGGATCTTTCTGAAATTTTGACCTACCCCTACAAAAATGGGGTGCGAACGTTGTTTAAATATATTTTCAAAACGTTTTACGAATCCGAAATCAATGAATTTTACGAACGAAAAAACTGGCAATGCATAGTCGTAACTTTGTTATATTTTGACCGATTTTACTAATTGTTTTTTCTTTGAATACCTTGAAAAAAATCATTTTCATCTGCAGTTTCACATTTTCGAATTTCGAAAATTCCTCGCTGTGATTTCGAACCGGAAGTTTAGACCAATTTGACAACTTCTTTAATAGTTGTACGATTTTCATGAAATTTAGTATATAAGTAGATCTTACCGATGTGACTTCAAAAATATAATTAGAAATTTTCTGAATTATCTCCCCTTGGTGAAATTAAGGATCAAAGTTTTAAGAAAAATCGTCGAAATGACCTAAAAAAAATTTTTTGATACTAGACAAGTAATTACTGATTCGTACACAAAATATGGAGTTTGTCGATCGAACCGGAAGTGGCTTTTTTGCTATTTTACTTACAGACACGGGAGTTATATTTTCTGAATCCTTGAAGGATGGCCCAAAAATCGAAGGGAGCAGAATTTGATTTAGGTCAACTGATGGTTACCATTTTGAAGTGAATATGAAAAGTAGTAGCAATTTGAAGGGCCGAGACTTTGAAACACAATAACTCTCCTTCTAATTGAGCTAGAATGTTCAATCTTGGTGTAGACGTTCGGTGGGTCAATGTCGTGATTGAGTGCAAAGATGAGCATTTTCTGCTTAGGGTAAGCAGAGATAAGCATGCTGATTTGTTGATTCTTTAGGGCACGATAACTTCGGTTATAATGAAGGGAGGGTGGTGAAACTCCTGTCAATCAAGAGTATAATAGCTAGCCCGTTGTGTGAAATCATTGTATAATTTTTTTTTAATATCAGAAAACCCAAAAAGTCGTATTTTTACAATTTGGAGCATTTTTAAAGGTCCTTTTCTCTTAAAGTCAACATACATGTAATATTTTTGGGGAACTTCTTCTACAAAGAGTCTTATCGGTAGTCTTTTATATGAAACCATCGAGTCCAAAATATCAGGAGTAGAAGAATAAAAGGATCGAAAATTGAAAACGGCACCCTTTCATTGTTAAGCAAAACATGCAGTGTGGGGGGGGGCACGCCAGAAAATCGAGATGAACTTTCTCGGCCAATGCAGGGATCGAACACAAGACCTCCTGGCTAGCAGGCCAACGACTTAGCCACATAGTCTGGACACCCATCGTACATTTCATCCGCCAAATCAAAGCATTTCATTGCATTAGACCAATAATTAATTATTCTTAATTTACAACTTTATTTTAATATTAGTCTGGCATTATTAAATCCTAATTTTATTGGTCTTATTTAAAATTAAACTTTCATTTAACTATGAACAACCCATAACGTGTCTCTTTAAAACAAATAAATACTCTAAAACAGTAGCTCAACCTTTTGACCTAAACTCATTAATTTACGATTTTGTTGTGAGCGACTTGTTATTCTCCCTATATGACATATTGCACGTGTCTGATTTCAAAGGGGGGGGGGGGTGGGGGGGTGGCTGAATGGTTAGCACGCGCGCCTGTCATTGAGTTAACTAGCGTGTTTTCGAATGCCTGGTTGTACGTGACAAGGAGTAAGGTCGCCTGTCCAACCTGCCATTTTTAGTTCTTTCCCGCCATTTTCATTTCATTTTCTCATCCGTCTCATTACAGTAATACAAGTTTCAGTTATTTCCCTTTAGTTTTCAGATTATTGTTGTGCCTGGGTGCAATGTTTCATACTATATTTAGACTTGTAACTTCGCCAGTTTTTGACCATTTTTGATAATTTTTTCTTCTTATCCTTTTATTTAGGATACTTGATACAATCGATGACACATGACGTTGAATATGAAAGCTTTCATATCTGCATGGGACAGTAGCAGATCTAGTTAGGCTTTCAGACGAAAGTCTGAAAGCCTATTGAGATTACTAAAATTATTATTATTATTATTTACCGCGGGGTCCTAGATCTCCATGATCGAAAACAGATATCGATCTGGAATTACATTTTCTATCTGGAAACCATGTGGTGGCTACTTGATAAAATATTTTTGAAATTTCTGCGCATACCGGAAGTTACCGAACTTTGTACGTTGACTAAAATTTTTTGTTATTTTTCAAAATTTTCAAATTTGACCTACATTTTTGGATACCTGAAGTCCATCCGATTCCAGTAATATAAATTTCATTCAGAGTTATCGCCCTTTATTTTTCAATTTTTTTCGAATTTTCTTCCCATTTTGTGAGCTCGGGTTTCGTTTTATGGCAGAATTGACGTTTCTGAAACTTCTGGAACATGAAGTTATAGTCCAATACCAACTTATAAAGCAATTTCGACAAGAATCCTTTAACCGGAAGTGGTCGAAATAATGTGCAATATTTTGAAAAAAATGCAAAAAATGGATATTTTGGGGAAAAACGCGATTTCTCCGCCCGATATGAATGAATTAAAGAAATTGGCTATTTTAGTGCCCAAACCGGCTATTAAAACTATTCCGACAATAATAACCATACCCGAAGTATTCATAAAATGAAAAAAAAATGTTAAAAACATTGTCGCAAAAGAACTAAAGTGTCGCTGGATAGCCCTATTAATGGACCATCATATGGTGTCTAAATAATAGGATTTCGATGGTATGGAAATAAATTATTGTATGCCAAAAATCTAGTATTTTCCGATTTTTTTAACATTCTGAGACGCCCTTTTCTCGAAAACGCCACCGCAGATTTTTCTTAAACTTTTCTTACTCTTATTTTTCGATTTTTTTTTAATTTTCTTCCCATTTTGTGAGCTCGGGTTTCGTTTTATGGCAGAATTGACATTTCTGAAACTTCTGGAACATGAAGTTATAGTCCAATACCAACTTATAAAGCAATTTCGACAAGAATCCTTAAACCGGAAGTGGTCGAAATAATGTGCAATATTTTGAAAAAATGCAAAAAATGGATATTTTGGGGAAAAACGCGATTTCTCCGCCCGATATCAATGAATTAAAGAAATTGGGGTATCCTTGGACTGCACTAGGATTGTACTATCGTATGATACCCAATTCATACGGATACTATGATCAGGCAGCAAAATATAGCACGCATTTTTGGACGCCTGTATCTCGAAAACTTAACCGCAACTTTTTTTTTAATTTGTTCTATTGAGAGTCCTTTCGGAGGTATTTTGCATGAAGCCATCCAATAAGACTTTGAAATATCTGGAATAGGTGAAATAACGGACTGAAAATCGAAAAAAGTCGAAAAATCGTGAAATTTTGGAAAATGCTCTACTATTTTTTTTATTTTGAGAGATTTTTAAAAAAAAGGTTGTATATTCAAATAGCTGACCAAATTACGATTTAACCATGTATAATATGTATGTAGTTATTGAAATTTAATTTTTGATATTTTAATTTTTTTGCATTTTTGGCACTTTTGAACATAGGATTTCTCAGGGGCATTATATCTGATCAGATAATGTAATATATCATTACAGAGCCCTGTGGCTATTTTAGTGCCCAAACCGGCTATTAAACCTATTCCGACAATAATAACCATACCCGAAGTATTCATAAAATGAAAAAAAAATGTTAAAAACATTGTCGCAAAAGAACTAAAGTGTCGCTGGATAGCCCTATTAATGGACCATCATATGGTGTCTAAATAATAGGATTTCGATGGTAAGGAAATAAATTATTGTATGCCAAAAATCTAGTATTTTCCGATCTTTTAACATTCTGAGACGCCCTTTTCTCGAAAATGCCACCGCAGATTTTTCTTAAACTTTTCTTACTCAAAGTCGTATCGGTTGTCTATATAGTGAATCCAAAATGAAAAGCATTGAAATAATACAAGTGGTCCAAAAATGACCTCAACCTTTGAAAAAAATTGAAAAATCGTTAAATTTTTGGAAACGCTCTTTAATTTATCTTTTTTTCCAAAACTACTCAATGGATGTTTCTGACACTTCTGGTACAGGAAGTTAAGTATCCAAAGAACTTCGTAAAGCTGTCATGACAATGATCGTAAAACCGGAAGTAGTCGAAAAAATGTCCGATATTTTTTTTACGAAAACCTTTTTATTTATGAATATTTTTTGATGGTATTTTACACATTGTCTCGGTAATTTGTGTTAGCCGCCATTGGCTAATTTAGTTTTTCGTACCCAGAAAAATTATTTATTGTTCGATTTGTATAAAACAAAGTTCATATGCTCCGTGGTGCCAATTGTAAATATTATTTTTTTTCAAAACTGATATAACTAAAAGAATGCACCCTGCAAAGGTGCACAAAATCTTTAGCTCAGATTTTTTAATTTCAATTTCATTTTCGGGCAATTTTGAATAAAATGTAAAATAAAGTGTAAAATTCAGTTATTTACAATTCATTCAGCGTCTTCATATTTTGAAATATTTATATGTAATTTTCATAAACTCGTAGCAATAATCCAGACGAAGAGAATGTATGCAAAAATTAGTTTGTAATATGAGCAGTTGCTGAGAAATATGCAATTTTGCATGCATCACTTTTCACGTTATTTTGCCTATAAAAGAGTGAATTATAATTCAAACATAGGATCATCTTAATAGCAACAGCATACAAACCACCGAATGCTAACTATGAATTTTGGTCTCGTTTAGATACATCAATTGATATAGCGTACCAAACTACTGACACTGTTATAATTCTAGGTGATTTGAACATCGATATTATCACTACAAAAAACAGTAAGTTACATGATTTATTGTTATCAAACTCGTTAAGAAATGTTGTTTTAACGCCAACAAGAGTTACGTCCACAACATCTACTTTATTAGACGTCATTTTAACTCCACTAGACCTAAACGTTTGCTTAAGTGAAACTATAGATTTTGATAAACATATTTCTGATCATAAAGGTGTTAGTTGTGTTATAGATATTAATGTTAATACTACGGCTAGTTTCACAAGAGAAGTAACTATTTATAAGCAAGCGAATTATGATAAATTCAACAATCTTATATATGATTTTGAATGGATAAATCGATTTAATTTTCTCAATTTAGATGATGCAACTGAATTATTTTACGATACTTTAAATCAGTTTATCAACGAATGCATCTCCAAAAAACGTGTGACAATTCGACCTTCTGACAAACCATGGTTTAATTCCGAAATACGAAAAGCGAGTAGAAAATATGATAGGTTACGAAGAATTTCTATTCAAACAAAAAAACTGAAAGATTTGAATCGGTACAAAAAACAAAGAAATAAAGTTAACAATTTAAAAAAACAATTAAAATCTAAATATTATGATAAACTTGTTTCAACTATCACCGAACCGAATAATACGTCTAGTGATTTTTGGTACTCAATGAAAAATTTATTAGGTCAAAATGTTAAAACTGTTATACCGACTTTAATATCAAATACAGATGGTAAAGTTGCATACACTGACTGCGAAAAAGCCAAATTACTAAATTCGTTTTTTATATCCGTATCAAATAATGAATCACTAAGCGACTCATTAGAATTTCGTTCTAAAACAAACTCTATATTTAAAATGTCCGAGATTCAAAATTCTGAAATAACTGACTTAATTTTAGATCTTGATATCAGAAAAGCAAACGGCCCTGATAGAATAAGTAATCTCCTCTTAAAGCATCTAGCAAAGAGTATCTCTATCCCCTTATCTCTACTATTTAATAAATCCTTACAAGAGGGAATATTCCCAAAGATATGGAAACAAGCTAATGTTATGCCCCTATTTAAAGATAGGTTGCCAGGCAACGAAACATACGCCCACAGCAGCTAAATCGTCCGGGCAATCAACAAGGGTTGTCGCATATTTTTACTTTTTTCGCTAATGAAACATTTGTAATACACTAAAAACTGATTAAGAGTAACAGCTCATTATGTAATTATCAGAAAATCATTAGAATTTGATTGCTTTTTATAAAGTGTTACCCCACGCTAACAATTAGTATATACATGAAACATTTAATATCATGGATTTAGCTGTTCAGTTATCAAAATTCATTGAAAATCAAAATACTTGTTCGTTTTAACACCTTAAACTCTGTGTATCAATCTAAAGTCAATCGGATAATAAGTTTGGCCTCTATAGCGTAACAAAATTTTTTGAAGTTATCAAGGGAGATAACTCTGGCAATAATTATTTGAAATCTCTGAAAATCCATAGGCTTCTTCGTCTCATGACCCTAAACACTGTGTGTTAATTTAAAGTCGATCGGATATTAACTTTGGCCTCTAGAGCTTCCACAGGATTTTTTCGAAGTGATCAAGGGCAATAACTCTGGCAACAATTATTGAAAATCACTGAAAATCGATAGATGACTTAGTCTCATGACTGTAAACACTATGTATAAATTTGAAGTCAATCGGATATTAACTTTGGCCTCTAGACCATCCACAAGATTTTTTGAAGTGATCAAGGGTCATAACTCTGGCAGTAATTATCAGAAATCGCTGAAAATCAAAAGGCTTTTTCGTCTCATGACCTTAGACACTGTGTATAAATTTAAAGTCAATCGGATATTAACTTTGGCCTCCAGAGCGTCCGCAGGATTTTTTGAAGTGATCAAGGGCCATAACTCTGGCACCAATTATTGGAAATCGCTAAAAATCAATAGGATTCTTCGACTCATGACCTTAAACACTGTGTATAAATTTAAAGTAAATCGGATATTAACTTTGGCCTCTAGAGCGTCCACAAGATTTTTTTGAAGTGATCAAGGGCCATAACTCTGGCATTAATTATCGGAAATCGCTGAAAATCAATAGGCTTCTTCGTCTCATGACCTTAAACACTGTGTATAAATTTAAAGTCAATTGGATATTAACTTTGGCCTCTAGAGCGTCCACAAGATTTGTTTATGTGATAAAGGGCCATAACTCTGGCACTAATTATCGGAAATCGCTGAAAATCAATAGGCTTCTTCGTCTCATAACCTTAAACACTGTGTATAAATTTAAAGTCAATCGGATATTAACTTTGGCCTCTAGAGCGTCCACAAGATTTTTTGAAGTGATCAAGGGCCATAACTCTGGTAGTTATTAACGGAAATCGCTGAAAAACAATAGGCTTCTTCATCTCATGACCTTAAACACTGTGTATAAATTTAAAGTCAATCGGATATTAACTTTAGCCTGTAGAGCGTCCACAAGCAATTGTGGACGCCGGACCGACGGACGGACGGACCGACGGACCGACGGGCGGACGGGGGCGACGACAATATACGACCACATTTCAATGTGGGCGTATAAAAAAGGTGACAAGTCCGATGTTACTAATTATCGACTTACATCGTTATTAAGTGCTATTAGCAAATTACTTGAAAAAATAGTTTTTAAACACATCTACAATTATTTTCATTTTAATAATTTACTAAATTCCTATCAATCTGGCTTTAGACCTAAATTTTCGACTGTACACCAACTTATTGAATTATACGATAGCATATTGCAGTCATTAGAAAATGGCAAAAGTTCATGTTTCATCTTTTGTGACATCTTTAAGGCATTTGATAGAATGAATCACAATGGCTTACTAGAAAAACTTTCTAGTTACGGCTTAGATGGTACTTTTCTCCATTGCCTTAGCAGTTATATAAGCGATAGAAACCAAACTGTTTTTGTAAATAACGCTTACTCGTCGACCCTATCACTTATTTCTGGAGTTCCACAGGGCTCTGTATTGGGTCCGTTTTTATTTCTTGTATACATAAACGATATTCAAGATTCTTTGGAAAATACAGCCAGATTATTTGCCGATGACACCGCCATTGGTTGCACTAAATCTAATGTATATGAAATAGAAAATTCATTAAACGCTGACTTATCCAAACTAAAGTCGTGGTCCAAAGATTGGTTGATAAAATTTAATCCTTCTAAAACAAAAGTATTGCATTTCAGCAAAACCTCCGAGAACGCCCCAACTTTATATTTTGGTAATGAATCATTAGATGTTGTAGTTAACCACAAACACCTTGGCGTTACTCTATCAAATAACTGTAAATGATCCGAACATGTCGATAATATCTGTAAAGTTGCATCTAAACGTTTAAATATATTAAGAAAATTTAAATATACCTGTAAGCAAAAAATAGGTTGCCAGGCAACGAAACATACGCCCACACAGCAGCCAAATCGTCCGGGCAGTCAACAAGAGTTGTCGCATATTAAGGAATTATCAGAAAATCATTAGAATTTGTTTGGTTTTCATAATCAAACGTTTTTTTTTTAAATCAGATAATAATTGTGACCTCCAGAGGCACAACAAGCTAAAAAGGGTGATTTTTCGTACAATCAGGGGACATAATTCAGGAAGTAATGACTCGATGGGCGCAAATATCGAAAGGGACCAAGATCTTTGGGTTATAAACATACATGTCAAGTTTCATCAAAATCGATTCAAAATTGTGACCTTTATAGGGTCCACAACCTTGATATAACATATTTTCACACTATTCGTGTACAAAGGGCGGCCATTTTTTCCGTCAATTCTAGTCTGATTTTCACGTAATTCAAACTCTCTCTTCATTACCATGTAACGGTGATATAGTCAAACGTTTTTTTAAATCGGATAATAATTTTGACCTCCAGAGGGACCAAAAGCGAAAAAAGCGATTTTTCGGACAATCCGGGGACATAATTCAGGAAGTTATGATCCAATGGGCGCAAATATCGAAAGGAACCAAGATCTGTTTATCACAAAATTCATACTCAACCTTCATAACCATGAAATGGTGATATAATCAAACGTTTTTTTAAATCGAATAACAATTTTGACCTCCAGAGGAACAAGCTAAAAAGGGCGATTTTTTGGGACAATCAGGGGCCATAATTCAGGAAGTTACGATCCGATGGGAGCAAATATCAAAAGGAACCAAGATCTTTCGGTTATAAACATACATGTCAAGTTTCATCAAAATTGGTTCAAAATTTTGACCTCTATAAGGTCCACAACCTTGATATAACATATTTTCACACTATTCGCGTACAAACGGCGGCCATTTTGTCCGTCAATTTTGGTCCGATTTTCACGAAATTCGAACTCAACCTTCATAACCATGGCACGGTGACATAATCAAACGGTTTTTGAAATCGGATAACAATTTTGACCTCCAGAGGGACCAAAAGCTAAAAAGGGCGTTTTTTCGGACAATCAGGGGCCATAATTCAGGAAATTACAATCCAATTGGCGCAAATATCGAAAGGAACCAAGATCTTTGGTTTATAAACATGCATTTCAAGTTTCATCCAAATCGGTTCAAAATTGTGACCTCTACACTGTTCACAAGCTAAAAAACATGATTTTTCGTACAATCAGGGGCCATAACCCATGAAGTTACGGTCCGATACATGCCAATATCGAAAGGAACCGAAATCTTAGGGTGATAAACCTATATTTTAAGTTTCATTGAAATCGGATAAAAATTGTGACCTGTAGACTGTTCACAAACAATTGTGGACGGACGGACGGACGGACGAACAGGGGCGACGACAATATACGTCCACATGAAAATGTGGGCGTATAAAAACACTAGAAATTATTTACAAATCTTTCATAAGATCCGTACTGGAATACGCGTGTGAATTGTGGGATTGTCGTTATGTATCTGATTGCGATAAACTTGAAAAAATTCAACTCGAGGCAGCTAGAATTATTACAGGACTCCCAAAATACTCAAGTAAAGAATCTTTATATTATGAAACTGGCCTGGTTAATTTGTCAGAACGTCGCAGGATAAGAAGACTGTCTCTCTTTCACAAAATTATTTATAACAATTCTCCACACTATCTTACAGATAAATTAACAGAGCTATACACGTCAAAGCACAATTATTACCTACGTAACAATGCTGATATTCCCATTCCTTTTTGTAATTCCACATTATACCAAAAGTCATTTATACCTCAAACAATAAGAGACTGGAACAACTTACACGAATCTATAAAAACAATTCCTGATATTAAACACTTTAAATCTAAATTAAATAATACCAGCAATGACAATGTAGCGCCCAGTTTTTTTCAACCCGGTAACAGAAAAGAAAATATTATACATACTAGAATGCCACTCGGCTAATCTCGACAGATTCCGTAAACTACATCTAGTCTCGGATGTATGACAGTAAGTGATATGTACCTACGCCCATACATTTGCGATGCGGCTACCGGTTTACTTTAACAGGAAAATTTGACGCTATTACACAAATTGGCAACCTATTCGGCTAGCGACCTATTCGACCGATCGAGCTGCAACCTGTTCGTTGGAAACCTATTTAGAGTAAAGACAGCAGTCTCTTTTTATCAACCAATAAAATCCAACGTTATGTCTATCAAATGAAAGTAGAATATATTATTTTTTACCCATTCCTTCAGCTCAGAATAGAAGTGTAATTTCGTCATTATCTTACAGCTGGATCGGTCGAATAGGTCGCTAGACAAATAGGTCGCCAACTTGTGTTTGGAATGGGCGCAGCCATGTTTCATCCGGGACCTTTAAAGTAGTTCCAATATGGCGGAATTCATCATACAGCCGAGTTTAGATTGTCCGAAATCTTCCGAGGTTTGCCGAGTGACTAGAATGCGTCACCAGTGTAGTTCGCTAAATTCTGATCTCCATAAAATTAAATTGATTAATAGCCCTCAGTGTAATTGTGGATATCCAAATGAAAACGTAAACCATTTTCTTTTACAGTGTAAGCAATTTAATAGTGAAAGAGCAAAATCATTTGAATCCCTGACCCAATTCCCTACGATTAATGTGCACACACTATTGTGGGGTGACAGCAATTTACCCATCCACCTAAACAATTCATTGTTCGGAAAAGTGTGTTCATATATAAAAGCAACTAAACGTTTTAAATGTTGTTTGTAAGCTGTGTTCACTTGCACCCTGTTCATTTATGTTTTTTTGTTTATTTGTCTGTTATTTATTATGTACATTAGATCAATATTCGTTACATCTCATAATTCCTTAAGTAAGCTGCATTATATATTACATTTATACAATTTCTGACTATGGAAAGGACGTTTGTAAGGTTTAATAACTTTTGTCCAATCCAATTGTATCAAGAATTTTTTTTGTTGATGCAATAAAATATGTTTAAACTAAACTAATTATAATTTGATTTGCAATATTTCTTTTCCATTTGATGCCCAATGCCAATTTGGACTAGGTCAAGCCAATTTTACATTTTCACTGTGACCGGAAATGACGTCATTTGGGCAAAAACTGTATTTTTAACCTAAAAAAACAAATATTTTATTCAAATGAGTCTGCCTTATATCATTTATAAAATTATGATATTTGATTCCCATCAACGAATAGAATGAAGCCATACGACCATGCAGATACCACAAAATGGTTTCTAACTTGTACGGTTACAGAGAAATAGGCTATCTTCTATAAGTCACTTTTCAAGGTTTTTGGTCTATAAAAGTGTCAATTATTATTCGATTTTTATATTTTTTTTACCATTTGATGCCTTATGCCATTTATGACTTCTATGAACTAAGTTAACATTTTCAATATCACCGGAAGTAATGTAATTTTTGCAAAAAACGTATTTTTAGCCTTCAAAACAAACATTTTTTTAAAGGGATTTATATTTATTATTCGTTTGACTTTATAACATCTGACTCTAATGGGCAGTAAGATTGAATCAATACCATCATATTGATATCAAGAAAAGGCTTCTAGCATGTTCCCTTGTCGAATAATAGCCAATTTTCCCAGGGTCACTTTTAATTTTTTTACCTTCTTAATTTCAGTTTATGGGTTATAGGTTAATTATTTATTGCCCGATATGTATAAAACAAAGTTTGTATTTTGTATGTTGCGAAGTTTCGACTTATTTTTCACCTATAAAAATTTCTTTCGGCACAGGAAGTGATGTAATTTTGCCATAATTTAAAATTTTGACCGGTCTTTTCGCCAGCAAATATTCCTTTTTACATATGATAGAGGGTGTCACCGAAGCAAAACAACTTAAGTATAGTTTGGTAGCTCAATAGATCAGCTATGGTATAATAAACTTCCTGTATGTCTCCTGAAAGCCGGTTCAGTGCTGCTTGCAGGTCTAGTTATTATTATTATTTACCGCGGGAGTCTAGATCTCCATGATCGAAAACAGATATCGATTTGGAATTAGATTTTCTATCGGGAAACCATGTGGTGGCTACTTGATAAAATATTTTTGAAATTTCTGCGCATACCGGAAGTGACTGAACTTTGTACGTTTTCAAAAAATTGAAAATTGGCCATAGTTTCGTCAATTCTTTATCCATTTTCAAGCAAATTACGTTTTTGGAATCCCTGATTCTTTTCTGAGACAATGGCTATCTCACATTTTTCAATTTCGAACATTCGTCTATGACTTTTATCGTTCGAAAATTGAAAACATGTTGTTTACGAGACAATTTTTGTTATTTTTCAAAATTTTCAAATTTGACCTACATTTTTGTATACCTAAAGTCCATCCGATTCCAGTAATATAAGTTTCTTTCAGAGTTATCGCCCTTTATTTTTCGATTTTTTTTTAATTTTCTTCCCATTTTGTGAGCTCGGGTTTCGTTTTATGGCAGAATTGACGTTTCTGAAACTTCTGGAACATGAAGTTATAGTCCAATACCAACTTATAAAGCAATTTCGACAAGAATCCTTAAACCAGAAGTGGTCAAAATAATGTGCAATATTTTGCAAAAAATGGATATTTTGGGGAAAAACGCGATTTCTCCGCCCGATATCAATGGGTGAAAGAAATTAGGGTACCATTGGACTGCACTAGGATTGTACTATCGCATGATACCCAATTCATGCGGATACTATGATCAGGCAACAAAATATAGCACGTTGAAAATCAAGTATTTTCTGATTTTTAGCATTTTTGGACGCCTGTATCTCGAAAACTATGCCAGCGATTTTTATGAAACTTTATCGAGAGACCTTGTGGTAGTCTTGTGTACGAAACATTCCATTACGACGTTGAAATATCTGGAATAGGTGAAATAATGGACTGAAAATCAAAAAAAGTCAAAAAATTGTGAAATTTTGGAAAATGCTCTACTATTTTTTTATTTTAAGAGATTTTCAAAAAAAGGTTGTATATTCAGATAGCTGACCTAATTACGATGCTAACGATGTATAATATATATGTAGTTATTGAAATTTAATTTTCGATATTTTAAATTTTTTGCATTTTTGGCACTTTTGAACATAGGATTTCTCAGGGGCATTTTATCTGATCAGATAATGTAATATATCATTATAGAGCCGGTTGGCTATTTTAGTGCCCAAATCGACTATTAAAACTTTTCCAACAATAATAACCATACCGGAAGTATTCAAGAAATGAAAGATAGGTTGCCAGGCAACGAAACATACGCCCACAACAGCTAAGTCGTCCGGGCAGTCAACAAGGATTGTCGCATATTGTTTCTTTTATCAGTAAGGAGAACATTTACAACACATGATAATCTTATTACGAGTAATAGCCCATTAAATAATTATCAGAAATAATCTTATTACGAGTAATAGCCCATTAAATAATTATCAGAAATGATTAGAATAGTTTTGATGGTTTGTCTCAAGGCCTTTGTCCACAAGATATTTCAAAGTGATCAAGTGCCAGAAATTATCAGATATCTCTGAAAATCAAATAGGATTCTTCGTCTCATGACCCTAAACACTGTGTACAAATTTAAAGTCAATCGGATATTAACTTTAGCCTTTAGAGCATTCACAGGGTTTTTCAAAGTGATCAAGGGTCATAACTCTGGCAGTAATTATCGGATATCGCTGAAAATAAATAGGCTATTTTGTATCATGACAGTAAATAGTGTGCATAAATTTAAAGTCAATCGGATATTAACTTTAGATTTTTCAAAGTGATCAAGGGTCATAACTCTGGCAGTAATTATCGGATTTTGCTGAAAATCAATAGGCTTCTTTGTATCATGACTTTAAACACCGCGTATAAATTTAAATTCAATCGGATATTAACTTTAGCCTCTAGAGCGTTCACAAGATTTTTCAAAGTGATCAAGGGTCATAACTCTGGTAGTAATTATTGGATATCACCGAAAATCAATAGGCTTCTTCGTCTCATGCCCTTAAAACACTGTGTATAAATTTAAAGTCAATCGGATAATAACTATAGCCTCTAGAGCGTTCACAAGATTTTTCAAAGTGATCAAGGGTCATAACTCTGGTAGTAATTATCGGATATCGCTGAAAATCAATAGGCTTCTTTGTATCATGACTTTAAACACCGTGTATAAATTTAAATTCCATCGGATATTAACTTTAGCCTCAAGAGCGTTCACAAGATTTTTCAAAGTGATCAAGGGTCATAACTCTGGCAGGAATTATCGGATATTGCTGAAAATCAACAGGCTTCTTCGTATCATGACCTTAAACACTGTGTATAAATTTAAAATCAATCGGATATTAACTTTAGCCTCTAGAGCGTTCACAAGATTTTTCAAAGTGATCAAGGGTCATAACTCTGGTAGTAATTATCGGATATCACCGAAAATCAATAGGCTTCTTCGTCTCATGCCCTTAAACACTGTGTATAAATTTAAAGTCAATCAGATATTAACTTTAGCCTCTAAAGCGTTCACAAGATTTTTCAAAGTGATCAAGGGTTATAACTCTGGCAGTAATTATCAGATATCACCGAAAATCAATAGGCTTCTTCGTCTCATGACCTTAAACACCGCGTATAAATTTAAAGTCAATCGAATATTAACTTTAGCCTTTAGAGCGTTTACAAGAAATTGTGGACGACGGACCGACGGACGGACCGACAGATGGACAGACGGGGGCGACGGCAATATACGACCACATTTCCATGTGGGCATATAAAAAAACAGGTTAAAAACATTGTCGCACTTGCGAAAAACTTGATTTCTCCCTTAGATAATAGCGGACCAAAAGAACTAAAGTGTCGTTGGATAGCCCTATTAATGGACCATCATATGATATCTAAATAATACGATTTCGATGGTAAGGAAATAAATTATCGTATGTCAAAAATCTAGTATTTTCCGATTTTTTAACATTCTGAGACGCCCTTTTCTCGAAAACGACGCCTACGATTTTTCTTAAACTTTTCTTACTCAAAGTCCTATCGGTTGTCTATATAGTGAATCCAAAATGAAAAGCATTGAAATAATATAGGTGGTCCAAAAATGGCCTCAAACTTTGAAAAAAATTGGAAAATCGTTAAATTTTTGGAAACGCTCTTTAATTTATCTTTTTTTCCAAAACTACTCAATGGATGTTTCTGACACTTCTGGTACGTAAAGTTAAGTATTCAAAGAACTTTGTAAAGCTATCACAACAACAATCGTAAAACCGGAAGTAGTCGAAAAAATGTCCGATATTATGAAAAAAATTATTTTTTTTACGAAAAACTTTTTTATTTATGAATATTTTTTGATGATATTTTACGAAAACCTTTTTTATTTAGGAATATTTTTTGATGATATTTTACACTGGGTTAAAATATCATCGTACTTGAGCAGAAATTATAAAAAAAATTGTCTCGGTAATTTGCGTTAGCCGCCATCGGCTAATTTAGTTTTTTGTACCCAGAAAAATTATTTATTGTTCAATTTGTATAAAACAAAGTTCATATGCTCTGTGGTCCCAATTGTAATTTTTTTGTTACGGTGAAATTTTTCAATCGGTAACGGAAATGACGTAATATTAACAAAAACTACAATTTTGACAGTTCGGTACCACGTTTTGAAAGCAAATATTAATTTTTTTCAAAACTGATATAACTAAAAGGATGGACCCTGCAAAGGTGCACAATATCCTTAGCTCAGACTTTTTAATTTCAATTTCATTTTCGGGCAATTTCGAATAAAATGTAAAATAAAGTGTAAAATTCAGTTGTTTACAATTCATTCAGCGTCTTCATATTTTGAAATATTTATTTGTAATTTTCATAAATTCGTAGCAATAATCCAGACGAAGAGAATGTATGCGAAAATTAGTTTGTAATGTGAGCAGTTGCCGAGAAATATGCAATTTTGCATGCATCACCTTTCACGTTATTTTGCCTATAAAAGAGTGAATTATTATTCGATTTGCATTTGATGCTTAATGCCAATTTGGACTAGGTCAAGCCAATTTTACAATTTCACTGTGACCGGAAATGACGTCATTTGGGCAAAAACTGTATTTTTAACCTAAAAAACAAATATTTTATTCAAATGAGTCTGCCTTATATTATTTTTAAAATTGTGATATTTGATTCCCATCAAAGAATAGAATGAAGCCATACGACCATACAGATACCACAAAATGGTTTCTAACTTGCACGGTTACAGAGAAATAGGCGATCTTTGATAAGTCACTTTTCAAGGTTTTTGGTCTATAAAAGTGTCAATTATTATTCAATTTTTATAATATTTGTACCATTTGATGCCTTATGCCATTTACGACTTCTATGAACTAAATTAATATTTTCAATATCACCGGAAGTAATGTAATTTTTGCAAAAAAACGTATTTTCAGCCTTCAAAACAAACATTTTTTTGAAGGGATTTATATATATTATTCGTTTAACTTGTAATGTCTGGCTCTAATGGGCAGTAAGATTGAATCAATACCATCATATTGATATCAAGAAAAGGCTTCTAGCATGTTCCCTTGTCGAAAAATAGCCAATTTTCCCAGGGTCACTTTTAAGTTTTTTACCTTCTTTAATGCACCGGTCAATAGGAATCTTGAACTACCCCCCCTCAAGCATCGACGGCTATTCGACGCCATGTCGGCGTCGAATCTTGACGTCAAAATAGACAGCTAAATGTGAAAGAGATGTGAATCTTTGGTGAGAACAAATTTGCCAAAGGTGAATCTTGAACAAAATAAAATATTGCTGAACACAAATAGACGTCGAATCTTCAACCAACACATTTTTCAGTAAATATTGTATTTTTAAAAATGTGTTTTTTTTTCTGAAAACGGACGAACCTCCGCCTGTTTTCGTTGGCTGTCATACGGAAATTCCACCTGTATAATTGTAGACGCGATTGTCTTTATGATGTTTTCGGGGTAATCTGGATAATCGTAGCTACAAAATGGTGTATGATTTGGCGGTAAGCTAATTTATTTGTACATAAATTTGCTGATTTGTTTGATTGTGTGTCCGGTTGATATAGACTCCATTGTCCAAGTCTGAGCTTGCACGTATGTCTAGAATAATGAATGACAAGATAATCTGGTCTCAACTTACGCCTTACGGACCATGCTCAATCAGTCAATGTAAGTTAGTTCAAGCCGTTGATGTACCATTTTGTCGTTTTTATGAAATTTGCGAATAAAAGTTAAAATAAAAATATATTATTAAAATAAGTACTTTTACAGTAGGGTGTACAGTCACGTGACTTTAAATGTTGTGTCTAAGACAGCCTAAACCTGCATACCCTTGCGCGCTTTCCTCATTTAATGATATTTCTGTTTAAAATAAACACATGTAAATTTTACATCGTTAAAAGCAGAATTGGATCAGGAGATGTCCTAAATTGATAATACATGTATCTCGAGTTGAACACAAATTTACGGCTCTCTGTGACGTCATGTTCGCTTCGAAGAAAACGGCCCGTTTTTTTGGGGGCGTGGCTTTTTTTTTATGTGTTTTTAAAAGTGCCATATTCATATGATCTTTTATAGATATCAACACAATTTTTTTTAAATCTACAGATAAATAATTGAACTAAAAAATGTCTTTGCTCGAATGGCGAAAAAGATCGGTTCGTAAAAAAATATTTTTAAAATGCTGGTAAAAAAGGACGATAAATTTTCAAAGGTAAAAAATACCATCAAGGGTGAATGCTTGGGGTAGGTAGTTCAAGATGACTATTGCGTGAATCTTGAACTAATTTTTATTTTTGGACCTGCGTTAGAAAGTGAATCTTCAGTGAATTTGTCTTGGCTTCAAGTACATTGCGGGGTGAATCTTGACCCTAAAATATTGAGCTAAATGACAATCCGGGGTGAACGCTTGAGGGGGGGTAGTTCAAGATTCCTATTGACCGGTGCATTAATTTCAGCTTATGGGTTATAGGTTAATTATTTATTGCCCGATATGTATAAAACAAAGTTTGTATTTTGTATGTTGCGAATTTTCGACTTATTTTTCACCTATAAAAATTTCTTTCAGCACCGGAAGTGACGTAATTTTGCCATAATTTACAATTTTGACCGGTCTTTTCGCCAGCAAATAATACTTTTACATATGATAGAGGGTGTCACTGGAGCAAAACAACTAAAGTATAGTTTGGTAGCTCAATTAGTCGGCTATGGTATAATAAACTTCCTGTATGATTCCTGAAAGCCGGTTCAGTGCTGCATGCAGGTCTAGTTCTTATTATTATTCCAATTCCACTTTGACTATATCTCAGCAACTACTTGTCGGCTCGCATCGTTACGATTTCTTCGGTTTTACTGGGAAAGTGGGTGTGACATAGAAGATAAAGCTATTTTGAACGTTCTGTGACAATGCGAAATGTCCGAAATCACCGAAGTTATCGTTTTTAAAAATATTGCAGTAATTTTAACAATAATCATTGGATTTTAACTTTCGATGCATTTTGGCATAGCCGGAGACAGGGCACATAGCTACGCTACTTTCGATTATTGATTTTTGGCAAATCTTCGAAAATATTAGGCGCCAAATTTCGAAAATTTAAAATTTTTACAAAAAAACTTTTTTATTTATGAATATTTTTTAGTCGTGTTGTACACAGAATTAAAGAGTCATCTGACTTGCGCAAAAATGTTAAAATTTTTTGTCTCAGTAATTTTTCTTGCCCGCCATTGGCTAATTCAGTTTTACAGCCCTAGATTAATTATTTATTGTTCGATTTGTATAAAACAAAGTTCATATGCTCCGTTTTCTCAAATGTCATTTTTTTTGTTACCAATAATGTTATCTGTCGGCAACGGAAGTGGCGTAAATTTACCAAAAACTACAATTTTGACAGTTAGGTACCATTTTTCAAAAGAAAATATTATTTTTTTTTAAAACTTATATAACTAAAAGAGTGTGTCCTTTAAAGGTGCAAAAAATGTCAGAAGCAGTTTTTTTAATTTCTATTTCATTTTCTAGCAAATTGGATTAAGAGGTGAAAAAAGGTGTAAAATTGACCTATTTACAACCCATTCAGGCTTTTCAGAATTTAGAATATTTTTACGTAACTTTTATAAACCTGTAGCTATAATCCATATGAAGAAAATGTAAGTGAAAATGAGTTTGTAATATAAGCAGTTGCTGAGAAAAGGGCAGTTTTGCACAAGTCACTGTTTTCGTAATTTTGCCTGTAAAATAGTCAATTATTAATGGATATTCGCAAAAGTGACATCATTTGATTCAAAAAGCAAGTATGCGTCATAACAAGTTAATTATAATTCAAAATTGACACCGAAAGTGACGCCATTTGGTCAAAAACTGCATTTTTAACTTTTAAAATTGATATTTTTTTCAACCAAGAATTATTTAATTTGTAATAATAATATTAACTTTTCGTTTAAATTCACATACTAACAAAACTCATACGGTCAAATAGATATCATAAAATTGTTTCTAACTTGTTCGGTTGCCGAGATATAGGCAGTTTTCTAAAAGTCACTTTTGAAGTTTTTTGTCCCATAAAAGTGTAACAGGACGGGTCGTTTTTTATTTGCACTTGAGCGTCGGGCGTGACAGCTCTCATGCAAACCGGAAGTCCAGGTTCGTACACAGGATGTCAGGTTTCCCACGTGAGCTGAAGTCAAAGAAAACACTTTTATTAAGTTTCAAATTCTTTATTTCATTAATTACAAAGATTTTATTGACCGATACGCGCGTCCGAGTGGTTGGTCCTCTTCTCTCCAATTGTTAACCAGCTGAAATAGAAATTCCTACGCCAAATCCTTCTACCTTGTCCCTTCACAAAACCAAAACGGAACGTCCAGTATTGTCAAATCTTGTAACTTCTGAACGAAATTCTAGGGATGAACTAATTAGAACTCAGCGACCTTATAAACAATATTAATGCCTGCCTCAGCCTGAACTTAAAGTATTCGCACAAAGGGAAACAATAAATCTTACATCACCCAATCGGAACCCTAAATAACTAGAAACTAATAACTCCGCAAATAAACATGAACCTGTCTGCCTGGTGCCCGAACTTCAGTATTTGCACAAAGGGAAACAATAAATCTTACATCACCCAATCGGAACCCTAAAAGAACTAAAACTCATAACTCCACGAATAACTACCATATGTCTGCCTTCTGCCCGAGCTTCAATATTCGCACAAAGGGAAACAATAAATCTTACATCACCCAATCGGAACCCTAAAAATAACTAGAAACTTATTACTCCATGAATATGTCTGCCTTCTGCCCGAACTTCAATATTCGCACAAAGGGAAACAATAAATCTTACATCACCCGATCGGAACCCTAAAAATAACTAGAAACTTATAACTTAAACCATCTACTACAAAACTAAACTCTACTCTGGAGACCGTGCTTGTCCCGAGCGAAATGAGTGATCATTCCAGCGGAACTCGCTAATCACCAGAAACAGAGTCTTCCTCCCCTTAAAGTTTGGAACGCCCGTCTTAGTTCGTACTTATCCTAAGTTGCATGAGTGGTCACGCCAGTAGGACTCGCACGCTACTAAACTCTACTCCGGAAAACTGGCTTGCTCCGAGCGAAATGAGTGATCATTCCAGCGGAACTCGCCAGCCACCAGGGACAGAGTCTCCCTTGGGAATGCTTACCGCAGAGCGAAATATATGGATATTCCAGCTGAGGTCCACACTCCCCGACCGTTCCCCTAAGACTGGCTATTAGTGGCCTTATATACCCTTTGTATACGCTCTACACTGGTGAATGCACGTGCGTAACCTTTGACACTGCATTCGCACTAATTCGGTAGTCACTTCCGTTGGCCGTTTAACCAACGTTATCCAATAGGAGGTGCCGATCTACATGTACTATACCAAGCCCATTTACAAAATGGTGTGTTTCTATACCATTTCTACGTGGGAATACCGGCAATTCCGAGTTTGATGCAACGCAGAGCAAATAATATAGGCCATTTCTATCTACGGGACAAGAATAACTGAAGTCACAGCTATTTCAATGATCTGTAAAATACGAAACCCCCACAAAAGTGTCAATTATTATTCGATTTTCATAAAATTTTCACCCTTTGAAGCCTAGTGTCATAGATGATGTTATAAAACTAATATAACGTTTTCATTATCACTGGAAGTAAAGTCATTTTGGCAAAAACTGTATTTTAAGCCTTCAAAACAGATATTTTATTCAAATGAGTCTGATTTGTAATGTTTATAAAATTATGATATTTGATTCCAATCAACAAATAGATTAAACCCATATCATCCTACAGATACCACAAAATGGTTTCTAACTTGTACGGTTGCAGAGAAATAGCCGATTTTCTACAAGTCACTTTTCAAGTTTTTTGGTCAATAAAAGTGGCAATTATTATTTGATTTGCATAAAATTTTCACTATACGATATCTTATGCCATTTCTGATTTCATGAAACTAATTAAACATTTTCATTATCACCGGAAGTACTGTAATTTTATCAGGATCAATTACATGTTACAAATGTATAAAACGAATTGATATTGCTGGATTTTTGTTGATTCTGTTTCCCTTTTATTTGATGTGTGCAATGTTTATGTGGAAATCTGTGTGCCATTGGTTCAAGGGCAACATGGGAGCGAAAGTGACATAAGTTTAAAGTTAAAGTGGCACCAGTGAAACCTGTCATTCCTTTCTCAGAATCTAACCATGGGATCTTTCTGAAACTTTCACCTACCCCCCCCCCCCCAAAAAAAAGGGGTGCGAACGTTGTTTAAATATATTTTCAAACCGTTTTATGAATCCGAAATCACTGAATTTTACGACGAAAAAACTGACAATGCAAAGTCGTAACTTTGTTATTTTTTGACTGATTTCACTAATTCTTTTTTCTATGAATACCTTGAAAAAAATCATTTTCAACTGCAGATTCAGATTTTCGATTTTCGAAAATTCGTCGCTGTGATTTCGAACCGAAAGTTGAGACCAACTTGAAAACTTCTTTAATAGTTGTACGATTTTCATGAAATTTAGTATATAAGTAGATCTTTACCGATGCGACTTCAAAAATATGATTAGAAATTTTCTAAATTATCTCCCCTTGACGAAATTAAGGATCAAATTTTAAAAAAAAATCAACGAAATATACGTCAGAATGACCTAATTCTTTTTGTTCGATACTAGATAAGTAATTACTGATTTGAACACAAAATATGAAGTTTGTCGATCGAACCGGATGTACCACCATCTTGAAACGTGAAAAGTCCGTAAGGCTTTTTTGCTATTTTACTTACAGACTTGGGAGTTATATTTTCATAATCCTTGAAGGAAGGCCTAAAAAAAAATTTTAATGACTTTTTTTTTCTCTTTCGGATTATTCATATGACCCATGACATGTGACAGGAAGTGACTGTGAATATGAAAGCTTTCATATCTGTATGGGACAGTAGCAGATCTAGTCTTTCTTTTTTTAAAACTTTTTTGTGTTTTTTTCCCATATACCTGACATTTTTTCGACTACTTTCGGTTTTTTGATCATTGTCGGGATAGCTTTAACAAGTTGTTTAGATACTTAACTTTCTGTTCCTGAAGTGTCAGAAACATCTATTGTGTAGTTTTTTGTAAAAAAGATAAATAAAAGAACTCAATAATTAAACGATTTTTCAATTTTTTTCAAAGATTGAGTCCATTTTTGGACCCCTTATATTATTATTATTTCAAACCTTTTCCTTTTGGATTCACACCACAGACCACCGATATGACTCTGCGTTCAAACAGTTTCAGAAAAATCGTAGGCATCGTTTTCGAGAAAAAGGCGTCTAAAAAGGTTCCAAAAACGGAAAATACTAGATTTTTGGCGTACAATTATTTATTTTCTAACCATCAAAATCGTACCATTGAGATGCCATATAATAGTCGATTAATGGGGCTATCCATAGGCACTTTACTACTTTTGGTCCGGTAATATCTGACCGAGAAATATAGCTTTTCGCAAGAAGGCAAATTTTTAAAACCTTTTTTTCCATTTTTTGAATACTTCCAGTGTGGTGATTAGTGTCGAGATAGTTTTAATAACCGGTTTGGGCAATTAAATAGCCACAGGGCTCTGTAAGGATACTCTGAATGAAACTTATATTACTGGAACCGGATTGCCTTCATGTATCCAAAAATGTAGGTCAAATTTGAAAATTTTGAAAAATAAAAAAAAATATGTCTTAAACAACATATTTTCATTTTTCGAACGCTAGAAGTCAGCGGCGAAGTTTCGAAATTGCAAAATTTTCAACTCAAGGTTTCCGAAAATGTCATTTGTATGAAAATAGGTACAGAATTGACGAATCTACAGACGGTTTTTAATTTTTTGGCACCGCACGAAATTCGGTCACTTCCGGTCTGTGCAGAAGTTTCAAATACAGTCGATCAGGTAGCCACCATTAATTTCCTGATAGAAAATTATGTCCTAGATCTGTATCTGTTACAGACACTTAGAAATAGGCTCCCCCGAAAAATAAAATAATAACTAGACCTGCATAGCAGTGCTGAATCGGCTTTCAGGGTCCTTTATATCATTGCCATGCTTTTAAATTTACATTATACTCTAAACGACCGATAGGACTCGGGGTAACAGAAGTTTAAGGAGAGAAATAGAAGTAGTTTTCGAGATAAACGAGTCTGAATAGGCTCCATAAAAAAGAGGAAAATACTACATTTTCGGCATCTCATAATCTATTGCCTAATCATCGAATTTGAATCATTTGTTAGTATTGTTATATTGTGGTCTGAATCATCTCACGTTTTGTAATAGAGTTATCTATATATTGTTGAAGGTCATGGCGAGTAGAATAAATATGGCGGTCAAGATTAGTTGTTTTTAATATCTGAGTGGGAGTTTTCATGGTAGCAGAGCGTGGTTTTGAGAAAACATGCACTTAACTTATTGTAGTTGGCAATAAAAGTGATAGTGCTTGTGTTGAGGTTATGGTATCGTCTAAAATGGTAGTTTTACCGATAGATTCTATTCATACCGTGTAATTTCAAAACATCGTTCAATAAATGATAAAACTCGTTGAAAATAACAAAAATGGTTTAATTAGTACCATGGTTTAGATAAATAGCAACGGGTTTAGTTTCTCTGAGATGCGTTTAAAAATGGACGATCCGTGCACTTATTTATGGCGATCATTTATTGGCCGAGCGGTTGAGTTTCCCCGAGATGGGTTTAAAAATGGACTTCCCGTTCACTTATCTATGATGTCCAGTTATTAGACGAGGCGTCGAATTTCCCGAGATACGTATATAAATCAACATACGAATAATTTATCTATATGGTGTTTTATTATAAGATAAAACTTGTAATTTCCGAATGCCAGTCAAGTCGTCCACAAGCAAAGTCGTCCACACGAAAAACCTGGTTAGGTCGTCCACACCCGTAGGTGGAGTCGTCCACACCCGTTGGTGGAGGCGTCCACACTCGATGGTTGAGTCGTCCACAAGACTTAGTTTAAAATAAGCCACGTGGTCATTGAAGACAGTCTCGGCATGGTTTCAGAATTGCACGTCTTCCACGCTCTGTCCATGTGAATTTCAGGTACCGGTAGATATTAAAATAATAACTGGATAATACATTGATGGATTCACTGACCAGTTGTTAGGTAAATTTCAATCGTCATTGGATATAATTCCCTGATGGGACATCGAATACACGGAGAGAGAAACAGTGGATGTTTTCCCCGACAGAATCTCCATCGGAGAATTCCAATGATAGGCCTACGTGACATATGGGTTTGCATTATGCCAATAAAGCAGTTCTAAATCGATTTTTTTTATTTTATACACTATTGACAGGCAATCTGAACGACAGACTCACCCTACCTATTACCATTTAATTTTCGTACGTTAGTTACGTACGTATTGACAGGGTGTTAATTTTAACAAATATTGAAGGCTATATCATCATAGTCGTACAGAACTTTATTTTATAGCCATTTCAGTTATGGTTGTCACGTGATCACTGTCTATCATCGACGGATGAATAAAAACGTTTGCAAGTTACATGACTGTTCCGTGAAGGACTACAAATTGTGTTATAAAGAAATACAACGGCATTTTCTGATTTTAACTTCGGCATTTTCTGATACTGACAATAAACACTAATCAAACAAGCCAACAGTGAGGCTGATGTCCCCCGCCGAAATCCCAAAATGAATAGATGACACATATTAATTAATCGCACATTTATTTTTTTCAAGTATCGAGCAATCAAACTGTACACGAAGTGTCATCCAAAAGTGTTTTATAAAGAAAAATGCTAAAACCGACGAGAAAAATGAAAATGTACCCTAGTTAGGGGGGGCCCTAAAGGCAGACCAAAGGGCCCCCACGCTTGACAAAAGGGCTCCTCTGGCCAAGGGAAAGGGCCCTCGTGTCCACTGTCCGAGTCAATCGTTTCGATACACTGTTACTGTCGAATCCATTACTGAATGAGAATGCAGTCATTGTATTGGCATAAAAATCATCAATCAAGATGAACCTAAGATGAAATTGCTTATCTCTGCCTACCCTAAGAAGAAAATGCTCATCTTCGAACTCCATCAAGGCATTGACCTAATAAGCATACACACCAATTTTGAACATTTTAACTCAATTCGAAGGAGAGTTATTGTGTTCCAAAGTCTCGGCAAATCAAATTGCTTATCGCTCTGCTTACCCTGAGCAGAAAATGCTCATTATCGATCTTAGTCAAGGTATTACTGTAATGAAACTATACACAAAGTTTCTTCACTCTCACTTAATTAGAACTAAAGTTATCGTGTCCCAAAGCATCAACCAATCAAATTGCTTATCCCTGCTTACCCTAAGCGGAAAATGCTCATCTTCGAACTCCATCAAGGCATTGACCTAATAAGCATATACACCATGTTTGAACATTTTAACTCAATTAGAAGGAGAGTTATTGTGTTCCAAAGTCTCGGCCAATCAAATTGCGTATCGCTCTGCTTACCCTGAGCAGAAAATGCTCATTATTGAACTTAGTCAAGGTATTACTGTAATGAAACTATACACCAAGTTTCATCACTCTCACTAAATTAGAACTAAAGCTATCGTGTCCCAAAGCATCAACCAATCAAATTGCTTATCTCTGCTTACCCTAAGCGGAAAATGCTCATCTTCTAACTCCACCAAGGCATTGACCTAATAAGCATATACACCAAGTTTGAACATTTTAACTCAATTAGAAGGGGAGTTATTGTGTTCCAAAGTCTCGACCAATCAAATTGCGTATCGCTCTGCTTACCCTGAGCAGAAAATGCTCATTATCGAACTTAGTCAAGGTATTACTGTAATGAAACTATACACCAAGTTTCATCAATCTCACTTAATTAGAACTAAAGTTATCGTGTCCCAAAGCATCAACCAATCAAATCGCTTATCTCTGCTTACCCTAAGCGGAAAATGTTCATCTTCGAACTCCATCAAGGCATTGACCTAATAAACACATACACCAAATTTGAACATTCTAGCTCAATTAGGAAGTGAGTTATTGTGTCCCAAAAAGTGTGACGGACAGACAGACGGACTGACGAACAGACAGACAGACGGACGAACCCATTCTTCGAAAGGCGGGGGACAACAATCAAAATTGCTAAAATCATAACGCCAAGTAACAAACAATCAAAATTGCTAAAATCATAACGCCAATTAACAAACAATACAAGAATACTTCATTAAAAAAAAAACATCGGTGAACAACAAAACAATGATCATACGATCATACAAACAATACGATTAACGTTAACTTTATTATAAAAACATCGGTGATTCGATCTGAAATCAAATAACAAAATTGTCAACGAGTACTAGCTATTTCTTCCATATGATTAAATTGTGTACAATAGTAACTGTAAATTTTCCCGCGGTTAGACGCCTCTGACCAATCAAAAAATTGTTGTGCAGAGCCAGAGGACAGCCGATCACATTCGACTAATTTACGCTACCTTTATTACAAACAAATCGTCAATACTAATCAAACAATCAACAATGATCATACGATCATACGATCATACAAACAATACGATTAACTTTTGTGCAAAAACATCCGTGATTCGAATAACAAAATAGTACTAGCTATTTCTTCCATACGATTAAATTGTGTACGAGTCTTATTCTTAGTTGTGGATGACATAACCAATAGTTGTGCACAACATCACCAATAGTTGTGCACAACATCACCAATAGTTGTGGACGACTCCACCAACGGGTGTGGACGACTCCACCAACGGTTGTGGACGACTTCACTGTGGACGACTTTGCTTGTGGACGACTTGACTGGTAGAGCTGGGCGATATTTCGGTATTTCGATATAAAACCGTCACAGAAATAAAAACCGTGAAAAATACCGTCTTCAGAAAAATATCGAAAAACCGAACATACCGCGATATATCGCGGTTTTGATTTTCCTGGATATTTAAAAAGTTATAAACTGGCTTTTTTATAAAATATAATATTGAGGGGTATTTCCAACTTTTTATGCATGTTTATATACATTTAAAAAGTGATAAACTGAAAGTATTGACCTTTTATAAAATATCGCGATATAGTGATTATATCGCGATATTTTTTGAAAATATCGTGATATCTGTTTCTAGGTATATCGCCCAGCTCTATTGACTGGTACCCTAATTTCCCGCGTGCCGTTTATCCGATCAATTCATTTTGATTGCGATTATTTACATACGAAGTACGAATAAAAATTTGAGTGTAAAAAAATGCGCACACATAGATATTCACCTTACCGTGTCGTACTACTGTATATTATCCATAAGCCTATAAAAATAGTATTCCACCATTGACAAATACGTCAAAAATCGGTAAATCACGATATTCACCTTACCGTGGCCGTACTATAAAAATAGTATTCCACCATTGACAAATACGTCAAAAATTGGTAAATCTCGTCCCGGGTAATTATACAATCAGAACTCGGTAAATCACATAGAAAATGCATCTTCATTAAATCACAAATTAATTAACGTGTACATGTGGCCAGAAGTCAAGCCCACAATGGCAGTGCGATAGACCCGCGAGACAGTTAGACATGTACTGGCGCCAAAAGAAGTCACCCAGGAAATACGCTTCAATGATTGGTGCCTTGATGTTACGTAATCGCGGGATTTGGGTCAATAAAATGTTGACTTTAGTACAACGGTTTTTGTTACACCTAAATCAAACCATATTGCATTATATCACAGGTGCATTTATCACAAATAATGCAGGTAGAAGTTATAAAACAAAAGCATTCCAGCAATCAAACAATTAATCCATACTGTAATAACGGCGTGCGTATTCAAAGATAGGCTGGCACTGCCAGGCAGGATACGCCCACATTTTCGAGAGATGGACAGAGAACAAGCAATACCGAAAGTGATTTTTCCTACATCTTTAAGTCCTGTATTTCATACTGTATTGGGAGCAGCCATTTAGTTGGTCAGTTCCAGTCTGATATTAATGAAATTCGAAACCGACAATGATTATGGTGTGACGGTACACAACCTAGAAATGTGACTTTTCATCAAAATCGGATAAGAATTGTGACCTGTAGAGAGTCCACAACCATGATATACCATATTTTTACACTATTCGCGACCATTTCGTCCGGCAATTTTGGTACGATTTTCAACCTTCCTCATCAAAATCGAATTAAAATTGTGACCTATACAGGGTCCACAACCATGATATATCATTTTTTTAACAGTATTCGCGTACAAACGGCGTCCATTTTGTCTGTCAATTTTGGTCCGATTTTCCCGAAATTCAAACTCAACCTTCCTTACAGTGTAACGGTGATATAATTAAACGTTTTTTTAAATTGGATAATAATTGTGACCTCCAGAGGAACCACAAGCTAAAAAAGGTGATTTTTCGGACAATCAGTGGCCTCCAGAGGGACCACAAGCTAAAGAAAGGGGGATTTTGCGTATAACCAGGGGCCATAATTCAGGAAGTTACGATCCGATATGCGCAAATATCGAAAAGAGCCAAGATCTTTGGGTTATAACCATGAATTTCAAGTTTCATCAAAATCGAATTAAAATTGTGACCTTTAAAGGGTCCACAACCTTGATATACCATTTTTTAACAGTATTCGCGTACAAACGGCGGCCATTTTGTATGGCAATTTTCGTCCGATTTTCCCGAAATTCGAACTCAACCTTCCTTAGGGTGTAACGGTGATATAATCAAACGTTTTTTTAAATCGAATAATAATTGTGACCTCCAAGCTAAAAAAAAGGGCGATTTTTCGTATAATCAGGGGCCATAATTCAGGAAGTTACGATCCGATATGCGCAAATATCGATCGAAAGGAAGCAAGATCTTTGGGTTATAACCATGAATTTCAAGTTTCATCAAAATCGAATCAAAATTGTGACCTCCACAGGGTCCACAACCTTGATATACCATTTTTTAACTGTCTTCGCGTATAAACGGCGGCCATTTTGTATGGCAATTTTCGTCCGATTTTCCCGAAATTCGAACTCAACCTTCCTTAGGGTGTAACGGTGATATAATCAAACGGTTTTTTAAATCGAATAATAATTGTGACCTCCAGAGGGACCACAAGCTAAAAAGGGTGATTTTTCGGACAATCAGGGGCCATAATCTAGGAAATTACATTCCGATAGCCGCAAATATCGAAAGGAACCAAGATATTTGGGTTACAAACATGCATGTCAAGTTTCATCAAAATCGGTTCAAAATTGTGACCTCTATAGGGTCCACAAGCTAAAATCGTGATTTTTCGTACAATCAGGGGCCATAATCCATGAAGTTTTGATCCGATACATGCCAATATCGAAAGCAGCCGAGATCTTTTGGGGATAAACCTATATTTCAAGTTTCGTCAAAATCGGATAAGAATTGTGACCTGTAGAGAGTCCACAAACAAATTGTGGACGGACGGACGTCCGGACGGACAGGGGCGACGACATAATACGTCCACATGAAAATGTGGGCGTATAAAAACATGGTTCCATATGGCACCCCATATTCCTGAAGCAATGGCGCGAGAAATCCCTCTCTTACTAATCAAACGAAACACTGCACAGGAGTATGATGGCACCCAGACACGTGATCACAGGTGGGAATTAATAAAACAATAGTATTCGTCCAATCAAATATTAATCTATATTGTAATAACTGACATTTATGACTTCTTTTTATATTTAAAATAACACCAATGACAGAAATTCATCAATTAGCGTTCGCCCTGTTAACATCTGTGCTCCAGAGCTCCAAAGCTATTGCTGAGTTTATCATAGATAAAGAAGCCTAGCCAAGACTCAAGAATCCAAAGACTCCTCAAATCCAGAAAGACTACTAGATACTGCAAAGATCTTCCAGTCCTAAGTAATTTAAGGTTGTTTTTATTTTTATACCCTCACAAGGTATAAGCCTTTATTTTCTTTTATTTTTCTCTACTTTTTTTCTGTTCATTACTATTTACCTTTTTTTCTTTTTTGTTAATTTCATTTTTCTTTTGTCAAATTTCCCTTCTTCCTTGCTTTATTAATAGGATAATATCTCTTCTTACTTATTCAACATATATAGGCGGTTTTTTTTATTATACTAGTTTTACCCATCTCTCATTTATAATCTACGCTATTTAGTTACTTTTTCTTTTTATTTATTCTTTTTGTCTTACCATCCATCACTCATTAGTCGAAAAGCTCAGTGAACAAGCCAATCAACTGATTGTACTCATAACAAGCTTCTTAATAAAAACAAGAACAAGCTAAACTATTCTTACAGTTAACAAGCCTGACAACTGTTAAGTAAACTCACACAGGCAATAAGAGCCCATAGTTAATTAGCTTTAAATAACATTAATTAACTAGCTGCTCTCTGTGGAAAGGGTTAACAACAGTTAAATCAGCTTACAAGCTTAATTAACAACAGCTTTAAACTCCAATCAACACTGTTCGGTCTCTCCTTTTGTTTTTTGATTATTTCGACAGCATAAGAACGATGGCGTCAGAGGCTAGCTCAACCATGTCCATGGCTGACGCTTTTAAAAGCAGCCCTGCACCAAAGTTCTTTCCTGTGACAAAAAGGAGAGAGGAACAGACCCACGTCGTTCTAGTGAAGCCACTTGAAGGCAAGTCCTTCCAAGGGGCCAAACTTACGGCTGTGGGGAAGGAGATAAAAAGTGCCAGGCCATCTCAGACTAGCCCTAAAAAGCAGGTCTGACATGGATATGGCATTGGGACAGAAGGCACTTCTTGGTATGTCCGTGATGGTGTCCGAACCGATCACCTTGTCAATAGACAAGGTGGTTGTCCATGGGATACCAGCCGAATATACCGGGGATGAAATTCTGGAAGACTTGACAGAGAGGGGGTACCAGACAACCGAGGTGTACCGGTTTAAAGTGGCCGAGGGGAAGGACCAGGGAAGCGTCGCCCTGTCCTTCAAGAAAGGAACAGCGCCCGAGGCCCTAAAAATCGTGTACCTGAAAAGACGTACCCACCCGTATGTTCAGAGGGTGAGGCAGTGTGCCAACTGCCAGAAAATGGGACACACAGTCAAATACTGCAAGGGAAAGACTGTGTGCGCCCAGTGTGGGGGGAGTCATGCGGCGAATGATTGCAGGGCGGGCATACCAAATAAATGTTCGAACTGCAAAGGCGGTCACGCAGCGAACTCACCCGAATGCCCAAAGATTCAAAATACCAAGGCAGCCTTAAAAATACAGGTGAAAGAAAAAGTAAGTTTTAATCCTGAAAAAGAAGGAGGGGAAGTCCAAAGAGGTCAGGAATAAGGCTCCGGTCGCAAAACCAATCCCGGAGCCGATTCCCTCGACACCGCAAGTACTGCCGAAGGAACCAATCGCGGCACCCCGCCCAGAACTACAACCAACCACACCCAAGAAAAAGACAAAACCCAAGAGGGGGAACCGAAAACGAAAGCTGATGAAGGCCACTTCGTCCCGAAATTTAAATCGGGAGAGTGGGTTCATGAGCTTCATGATCGAGTTCCTGCGGGTGGCTGTGTCCAATGACGACCAAACAACAAAAATGGCCAGTCTCCTCGGTAAGCTACGAACGTACATGGTCAACGCCGATGTACTGATTGTAATGATTAACTCCATCAATACAGTCAAAAAAAGATCAAGAGAAGAAGACGACGAAGAATCTATAAAAGCCGATCAATCAGTAAATCTCGCGCTCCATAGAAGGATAACGCATGTTCGTCACTACAGCACTGGCGATATGCCCAGTTGCTTGCCGGTGTTAACACCAAAGGCGAACACTAATGAGGTACCTACTACGGAATGTGAGACGCCGATAGATCAGTAAACCCCACAAGACTGAGGGGCATCCATCCAGGCAGTCATCATGGCGGGCCAGGTAAAAGTCCTACAACTTAATATCAATGGACTGGCTCCCAGGTGTGCTGAACTGAGAAAATACATAAACCGCAACCCCAAAGATGTAATATGCCTCCAGGAAACCAAGCTACTACCAACGAAGAGCGACATCTACTTACCCGGATACACTTGTCAGAGAAGGGACAGACCGGGCAGCACGACACGTGGCGGCGGCCTTGCCATTTACGTCAGTGACAACATAAATTACATATCTGTTCCACTGAATGTAACCAACCCCCTAGAAGCAATGGGCATAGCCATCACATTGAGCAATAAAACAAAGTTGACAATAGTGAATGTCTATGCACCCCCAGATGTCACAATAAAACCAGATGACTTCCAGTCACTTCTCGATCAGCTTCCACGGGGCGAATCGGTGCTTTGTGGAGATTTCATCGCAAAGCACGCTCTGTGGGGGTCACCGAGGAATGACTGTCGGGGGACTAGCCTATGCTCAATAATAGAAGGGAACGACCTATGCGTACTGAATGATGAGAGCCCTACATTTGTTGGAGGAAATGCCCAACCTTCACACCTAGATCTCACATTCTGCACGCCTGGTATGGCAAACCGCTGCGATTGGCTAGTACATGAAGATGAGACACTTGGCAGTGACCATTTGGTGATAGAATTTAACATCCAAGCTGAAACCAACAGAGAAGTCTATAACGGAAGACCCAATTGGAAAATGATAGAAGCTGATTGGGCTAACTTCCGTGTAGGCTGCCTCGATTGGAAGGAAGAAGATATCATCGACACCGACATCGACGTGTACTCCGCCAATATCACGAATGCAATTATAGGTGCAGCAGACAACTCCATTCCAAAGACTTCTGGCAGGAAACCAAGGAATACAAAACCCTGGTGGTCTTCAGAATGTCAAGAGGCAGTTTACGAAAGAAAGAAGGCACTTCGTCTACGAAAACGCCACTTCAATGAAGTCAACCACCAAAATTACCTGAAGTTGAAATACGCCGCAAGAGACACCATCCAGAAGGCACAAAGTGGGCACTGGAGGACATTCTGTAATGCGCTGAACCAAAACACGAAAACAGGTGTCGTCTGGAAGAAACTGAACGCCATGTACGGAAAACGCAGATCGTTCAACATACCAAACCTTGAAGATGGAGACAAGTACGTTACCAAGGGCAATGAAAAGGCAGATTTACTTGCTAAGACATTTGCAGATGCAAGTAAAGATGAAAACCAACCACCAGAATTCATGAAGAGGAAAGAAATCTTTTACTCACAGCACCCTTCATTAGTAATTGAATCTAATGTAGAGGCTGAACCAATCAATCTGCCCTTCTCAGAGGAAGAGTTAAATAAGGCTCTTTCCCTCAAGAAGGATAGTGTGGCTGGTGAGGACAAAGTAAAGTACCCAATGCTCAAACATCTGCCCAGAAATGCCAAAAAGATACTACTGAACTTCTTCAACACATCTTGGTTGACAGGGGAGGTACCTAAAGAATGGCGGAAAGCCAACGTCATCCCTCTTCCGAAACCAGGGAAAGAGAGAACAAAGGCAGAGTCCTATCGACCAGTAAGCTTGACTTCCACACTGTGCAAAACCTTGGAGACAATGGTTAACATCCGACTTCAGTTCTACCTGGAGAGTAACCGACTGATCGACGAAAATCAAAGCGGGTTCAGGAAGGGACGATCAACAATGGACCACTTGGTGCGACTACAGCAAGTCATGTCTCAGGCACTCCTCTCGGGACACCTGCTATGTGCCGTGTTTGTAGATTTAACCAAGGCTTTCGATTTAGTTTGGTTGGACGGGCTGCTTTTCAAGCTGGGACGTATCGGAATAACGGGCACAATGTTTCGGTGGATCAAAAGCTTTCTGAGCGATAGAAGGATACAGGTGAATGTTGGCAGATTCCTGAGTGCCGAGCAAACATTAGAAAATGGCACGCCTCAGGGGTCGGTCATCAGTCCCACTCTCTTCAATATTATGATCAACGACATACAGAAATCTTCATATCTCGACGCCAGAACTGAGCTAGCAAAATTTGCTGACGACAGCACAATATGGAGGAAAGGGACGAGGTTCTGTGAACTTCAAAAGAATATGCAAAAGGCCTTAGACAAATTCATGACATGGGCAAACGACTGGGGATTTAAGGTCTCAGAGAAGAAAACAGTCGGCATGCTTGTGTGCAGGGATAGAGGGATAAGCAGAATGACTCTGTGTATGAACGGGAAAACCATCGAGTTTAAAGACCAAACCAAGTTCCTTGGCGTAATCTTTGATCGAAGGCTGACCTGGAAACCGCACATCGACTGGACTGTAGATAGATGCTCCAAAGTCCTAAACTTAATGAGAAAAATAACGGGTAGCACCTGGGGAGCCAATAGAGTTACACTTATAATGGTGTATCGTGCTCTAATACGCTCTGTATTAGACTACGGATCTTTGGTCTTCATGAACTGCGCGCCAACACTCTTAAGTAAGCTTGACACCATCCAATACAAAGCTCTGTGTATTGCGACTGGCGTAGGGCTTGGGACCAGGAGAGAGGCATTACTACAAGAAGCCGGAGAGTTGCCCCTATCCCTAAGAAGAAAAGAACTAGCAACAAGGTATTGGGCTAAGATCTCGCAATTGGGCGAGAGATCCCCGGCATTTGTCAGCCTAAAGAAAACAAGATATGTAAGAGATCCTAGAAAGAAAAGCTTCGGCCAGGGTATCAGGGAAACAGTCAAGGAACTACGACTGGAGGAGCTCGTGATAAACGAACACGACCCACCATCGATCGCTCCTTGGACACTCCCAATACCACCGGTCAATCTAGATCTGCTACAGAAAACCGACAAGAAAAACAACCCCACGGCAGCACGGGCTCTCTCTCTGGAACACCTGGAAGACAACTGGCCGTCGGATGACTGGGAACATGTTTATACGGATGGCTCACGCAATCCTGAAAGGGGCACCAGCTCGTTTGGAATATACCTGCCAAACGGGGAACAGGGAATAAGCAGGAAACTGCCCAATAACTGTTCGGTGTACACTGCAGAGATTGTGGCCATCCGTGATGCTATATCATGGATCTCTTATCAAAAGACTAGTAAGTTCGTCATCCCAAGCGACTCTCTGAGCAGTCTGATTTCAATCCAAAATGACAACTCGGACTCAAGACCAGAAGTTATTTTGGAAATCAGGCAGCTGTACCAGAGGGTCCTAGAGAAGGGAAGCAAATTAGAGCTCGTGTGGATTCCATCACATGTGAACATTAGAGGAAACGAGGAAGCAGATCGACTCGCAAATGAAGGTCTCGGGGACACAGCACCACTCCGCACCATAGAATACAGCACCACGGAAATCTACAGTATGGTAAAAAGACAGGTCAATTCACTCTGGGAATTAAAGCTCGTTGAACTTGACACATACAGATTCCGGCTGGATGACAAGATCTACACGAAAACAGCTATCAATCACCCTAGAAGAGATATATGCAAACTTATATCGAAACTAAGGGTGAAAGAGCGGCTGCGAGACTACAAACACCAAGTCATCGTCTGTGAGTGCGGAGAAGAATGTACCACCAACCATGTCCTGGTAGACTGCGAGGTATTCAAGGAAGAGAGAACGGAACAAGTGGAGATGATGGAGACCAACAACATACCGCTCAACACTAAGAACCTACTCTTTCCAAGACCCGATCTGAAGCTGCAAATCTTCGAACTAATCCACGATTTAATGAACACCGTTGGATTAAGTAGAATAGTGAAGTAAGAGGGGGCTACGATAAGACGAGCTCAGCATCTAAACACTAAACTAAATAGGGGATATACACCAAAGTAGCGGGCTAGTGGAGTAAGGGAGGGTCACGGTAAGACGGGCTCGGCATCTAAACACTAATCCACTAGAAAAACACCAAACCTACAAAGTGGGATAAGTGGAGTAAGGGGAGGCCACGATAAGAAGGGCCTGGCACCTAAACACTATACCTCAAAAGATGACTTCTACCAATCCAGAGACGAGACACATATATATATATGTCTGCATAAATGCTGCCCCTACAGATCAACTACCAAACAATATGTGTTTTATTAAATAAAGGGAAGAACTTCTCACTAAACCTATTCCATGGTTCAAGGCCGCAAATGGAAAGATTGCAAAATCATATTCTAAAAACAGGAAGAAGCCTCGGCTCTCCTATGTCTTGTCTGTGATATCACTTCTGTGGAAGCGGACGTTAAAACATCAGGTAGTAGTAGTAGTATGACAGAAATTAAATAAATTTAAAATATCAAAGTATAAACGGCATATTTGAACACTGATACAAGGAGATCAACAAAGCTACTCGTATATAGTGTAATTAATTGATCTTACGTGGCGTTACATATAATATTACATATAATAAGATGGTAAGCTAAGATTTCTATCCTGCAGAGACAAGGCGCAAGTGTCATTTCAGATACGAAATTCTATGTGGATTCTTAAAATGAGACTGACAAGACTTGGGCGTATTAACCAAGTTGCACTTATTGTTAAATAAACTGTTAAACGCTTACTTATTGTTAAATAGACAATAATGTATGGAATAAATAAGTTTTACACTTTGATTTTTGTTGATTACCGATCACGAAAGAGATTAGTTCACGGCTGTATATTAGTATTTTTGAATTGGCGTTTTAATTTAAATTTTTAGGTCAGTTCACCGATGTTTTAGTAATAATAAAGTATATCGCATTGTTTAATTAGTTCCCCGAAATTGAATTGGCTACGATGATGTAATAACAAAAAGCGAATTGTATACATTGATAATTACATAAATATGAATCATTCAAAATATAACACAATCTGTTAAAATATTTAGAATAATAGAAAGAGAGTCACGTGGAATTTCACTAAATTTACGTGAATTACAATCCGAAGTCATTGTTTTTTAGTGTAGTAACTTTTTGTCAGGTATCACAGCTGTTTAACCATTTAATGATTTGTGTCTATATGAACTTTAAGCTAATTTGAGAAAACCATTTGTTTTTAAAGAATTGTTTCATACAACCCACTCAGTTAATCATGTTGTTATTGCCAATCCATAACAATTAATTGAACTTTTATTACAGGCGAAGCAAAAAGTTTGCTATTGCCCAATATTATATACAGATATAAATATTATGCATTGTAATATAAATATACCTACAGATAACAATAACAGTATATAATATATAATCCCCCTCTCACCCTTGTAAACTGAAATATAGATAGATATATACATAACCCAACCCCAAACCATTAGGTATGGGTTTTCTCTTATTTTTTATTGAGTGGTACAAATATTTTCCAAGATTTAGCAGTTTTATATTATTATCACTGTGATTCGTGAGATTTTTTTTTTTAATTTTTGAAGTGATCGAAAAGACCCAAAATGTTTTCTACGGATGAATATATATATAAGCGGGATAGCACAGCGGAAAGTGATATTCATCTTCAACATTTGCATAATCTTTTATTTCTATCGATTTTAGTATATCGAGCGGTTTCAGTGTTTAGTTGGAGAAGACCAAAACGAAAATGACCTTAAGAGTTTTATATTTAAGTGTTTGAATTTTTATACAACCCAACTTTCACGTAGCTAATTAAATGAAGCAATGGCAAACAATGCGATTATTACATGAGATTTTTTTTTTTATATATTTTGGTTTTGGAATTTGCATGCAATTGGGAATTACATTCACGCATGGTGTATTTATAATTACATGACATTTCAGTCATTTCTTAAATATAGCCACGTCATCCCCTTTACAAAATATTTTTGTACTTGAAGCTTTTTGACTTACAAATTCAAAATACAAACTGCTTACCGTATTCATACAAAATACGTATTCCAATTAAACCCCGTTCAGTTTCCAGTAATTATCACAGCCACAAATACTAATTGTCATTGTTTTATGTGTCATCACTCCGAAGACTTTACCAAAGAAATATCAAACACGATCTTATGAATTGCAACCTATTTCACAGATAAACAGATTAAATAGTAACATTTGGATTATCGAGGCGACAATTTGTCTGGAGAACTATGCATGCCAGGGTACAAAGACTCTTTGCCTCACAAAAAAGCATGCAATTCTTTGTTAAAGGGGCATGGCGCTATTAAAGGAATGGTGCATGTGCCGATATAAAATGGCTTGGAAGCGGGTGTAAAATAAAGTAATTTCACACATGCCCAATATAATAAAGTAATCGTGCCAAATACTTGACTCGTACATACACCAATTGTATTGAATAAATATGTTTTACATGTTTAGTTTTTTTTTAATTCACCCACCTTCAATCATAATAAAAAACATATTATAGAATAATAGTACAGTATAGCACAACCAGAATACACCAAAGTACATACATAGATCAATTACACAATACGAGTAGCATGGTTGATCACCTTATGTATCAGTGTTCAAATTACTAAATCCGTTAAAATCACAAATCCATTCAGTGTGCCGTTTTAAATTTATTTAATTTCTGTCATTGGTGTTATTTTAAATATAAAGAGAAGTCACAAATGTCAGTTATTACAATATAGATATAGATTTGATTGGACGAATATTATTGTTTTATTAATTCCCACCTGTCTGGGTGCCATATGAAACCATGTTTTTGAATACGCACGCCGTTATTACAGTATGGATTAATTGTTGATTGCTGGGATACTTTTGTTTTATCACTGCTACCTGCATTATTTGTGATAAATGTACCTCTGATATAATGCAATATGGTTTGATTTAGGTGTAACAAAAATCGTTGTGCTACAGTCAACATTTTATTGAGCCAAATCCCGCGATTACGTAACATCAAGGCACCAATCATTGAAGCGTATTTCCTGGGTGACTTCTTTTGGCGCCAGTACATGCCTAACTATCTCGCGGGTCTATCGCACTGCCATTGTGGGGTTGACTTCTGGCCACATGTACACGATAATTCATTTGTGATTTACTGAAGATGCATTACCTGTGTGATTTACTGAATTCTGATTGTGTAATTACCCGGGACGAGATTTACCAATTTTTTACGTATTTGTCAATGGTGGAATACTAATTTTTATAGGATAATGGATAATATATAGTACGGCCACGGTAAGGTGAATATCGTGATTTACCGATTTTTGACGTATTTGTCAATGGTGGAATACTATTTTTATAGGCTAATGGATAATATATAGTACGGTAAGGTGAAAATCTATGTGTGCGCATTTTTTTACACTCAAATTTTTATTCGTACTTCGTCAAACTGATCCCGCAGTGAATATTCGCTTGGCCGCTACAATCACTGATAAGCATGACATCGACGAGGCTTAATGAGTACGGCATATTAACTTTTTTACTCCGACAAATTAAATTCTCAAACATTTTTTTGAGGTAAAAAATAAATAAATAAAGACGTTTGAAGTATTTGTAGTTAAAAAATATTTCCTATTTAGTGTAAATTGGTATTAAAATGAGTAAAATGCATCATTTTGCCCGAAGCAGTTAGGTGTTAAGTAAACATTGCACGAGCCGTTGAGCCAATGACTACGAGGCGTGCAAGTCAACGCACGTGTTTTAGACAGCCATCCGTTACAGGGATAATTCGTTAGTAATTCTCTGTGAAACAGGTTGGTACTTCGTATGTAAATAATCGTAATCAAAATGAATTGATCGGAGAAACGGCACGCGGGGAAATTACAAGTTTTATCTTATAATAAAACACCATACATAAATTATTCGCATGTTGATTTATATACGTATCTCGGGAAATTCGACGTATCTCGGAAATTCGACGCCTCGTCTAATAACTGAACATCATAGATAAGTGAACGGGAAGTCCATTTTTAAACCCATCTCGGGGAAACTTAACCGCTCGTCCAATAAATGATCGCCATAAATAAGTGCACGGATCGTCCATTTTTAAACGCATCTCGGAGAAACTAAACCCGTTGCTATTAATCTAAACCATGGTACTAATTAAACCATTTTTGTTATTTTCAACGAGTTTTATCATTTATTGAACGATGTTTTGAAATTACACGGTATGAATAGAATCTATCGGTAAAACTACCATTTTAGACGATACCATACTTGTAGTAGATGATAGAAGTGAACATTTAGTGATTTTTACGAAATATTCCAGAACTTTGTCAGTGGTGTTTTGGCGGGAAAACGAAGAGACCAAGGAGATTATGGCGACAAATAATAATGGAAATCAGCGTGGGAATGACTACAGAACGCCACCGGCCTTTACAGGCACAAAACCCTATAACAGGTGGGTGGATGAAGTAAAAGTTTGGCAGACTGTTACTGAGCTAGCAAAAACAAAACAAGGCTCTGCAATAGCTCTGTCTTTACCTGAAGATGTTGGTTCAGTAAGAGATAAAGTGTTTAGTGAGTTAGGTGTTGACAAATTAGACAAAGATGATGGTGTAGAAGTTTTGATTCGGTTTTTGGATGTTATATACAAGAAAGATAATTTATCAGAAGCATATGAAGTGTATACCACATTTGATAGATATAAAAAAAAGGATTACATGTCATTTCGGTCCCGCGTCATTTCGGACTTACGACATTTCGGACTCCAAAAAATATGGACTCGACGTTTCGGACTCGGGTATATGACATTTCGGACTCGGGTAGGTGACGCTTCGGACTCGGGAATAAGTTGAAAGGAAAGGTTGAACACAACTGTCAAAGTTCCAATGTTGAATGTTTACGAAAAAAACGTTTTACTTCTTTATACATGTATCGCTGTACTTGTATATAAAAAAGTTGCTGGTGAATTTATTAGAAAAAGGCCAATTTAAAACACGAAAGAAAATATTTATTAACATGAAACACGTGGTTTGTAAAAGGCTCCACCAAACGATAAAAATTACTTGCACTTACGGTTCTTTGATAATCATCGTTTCCCGTAAAAGTAATGTATTTCTTTAAAACCAATAATATGCTGATGAATTTATTTGAAAATGACATACAACATAAATAATTATTTACACGAAATGCACTCTTTTTACAAGTCCCTAGAAATTGTTAACGATAATCCGTGCATTCCTACCGCTTGGCAATACCAATCGATAAATTAGTGCATACAAAGCTAAAGTGTTTCTGTGGAAAATATTAGGAATAGCAACGATCAAAGCGGGATAATTAAAGCTGATTAACCGATAATCTCGATGTTATTGTAGTATGCGCAAAGAAATCTTGCGGTTCTTTGGTGGATGATGAAAAACGTGAGTTGTCAATCATTGATAATGGCGGCCGTGTGTTGATTGCAATTATTCCGTTTCACAAAAAAAAACATTAGCACTAGCAGTGATCGGTCAATCAAGCTCGTTTGCTATTTGACAAAAGAAAAACAATGAAGTATTACTAAGTATACACAAATTTTTCAACATTATTTTAATTGCCAAGTTCAATACTCGCCGATGAAACAAAACAAAAGAGAACAACCAGTGTTAATTGCGACATCAACAATCGCTGATCAATTAAATAAGACAACTATCAGTCTCACATAAAACGAAAAAACAAACAGCTGTACCATTACATAAATTTTCTACAGTCTTTTAATTATTAATCAGAGTCCGAAAAGTCACTTGACTGAGTCCGAAACGACGCCAAGTAAGTCCGAAAAGTCGCCAGACTGAGTCCGAAACGACGTTTGTATTGAGTCTGAAATGACGCGGGACCGAAATGACGTGCTACCTACAAAAAGCACCCACAATATACATGGAGGACTATATTAGTGAGTTTGAAAAACTGTATAATAAATCTGTGAAGTATAATATGAGATTGCCCCAAGCAGTGTTAGCTTTCAAAGTTTTAGATGGTGCTGGCTTAAATCATAGAGACAGACAGTTGACATTAACAGGTGTAGATTATTCACAGGGTGACACTTTGTTTTCTCAAATGAATTCTTCCCTTAAGAAATTTTTTGGTAAACAATCTATGCCTGATATTTCTACTGGTATAAAATTTGAACCAACATTTATGAGTGAGAGTGAAGCATTCTATACTCAAAATAGATGGAACAGTTACGGAAACAGATCATTTAATACACGTTTTCAAGGATCACAAGGTCGTGGATCATACAGTGCAAGAGGCTTCCAACAAAACAGACCGAGCTTCACTGGACATAATCTACAGAATAATGGCTCTCCTAGTAAGCTCAGGCGAAACTCAAATCCATTAGGATTTGATGGACACCCAATGAAATGTAAAATATGCGAGTCAATATTCCATTTTGCTCGGTCTTGTCCAGATTCATACGAAAATATGGAAAGAAAGGTTTATGAAAATTCAACAACTGAAGAAGGAGTGCTTTTTACTGGAGGAGCTAAACACGAACAAATAGTTTTATTGACTGAATCTATAAACTCTGCTTTATTAGACAGTGCCTGCAGTTCAACGGTTACAGGAAGGCAATGGATGAATTGTTATTTGGACAGTTTGGATGATCGTCATTTAAGTAAAGTGACTAAATCACATAGTGAAACTATTTTTAAATTTGGTGGTGGCAGAAAATTAAAATCACAAGAAAAGATAACTTTTCCATGTGAATTAGGTGGTAAACAATGTATGTTAACAACAGATATAGTTGACAGTGATATTCCACTATTATTAGGCAAGCCAGACATGAAGGCGGCAAAAGTTGTTATGGATTTAGAAAATGATCGTGCATCTTTAAATGGAACCAATATTGAACTTCATTGTACATCTTCAGGACATTACTGTGTACCTCTTCCAATTAGTGAAGTTTCCAATGATGAAAATTTAGTTTATTACACTCTTGCAGATAAATCACCGGAAGAGCAAAAGAAAATTATTCTTAAGCTTCACAAACAATTTGTTCATCCATCTAGTCAGAGATTAGGAATGTTACTTCATGATGCTGGTGTAAACAGTTGTGATGATTTGGTGGATCAAGTAAAAGATGAATGTAATGTCTGTAAAAAGTTGTCAACTGTAAAACCTAGACCAGTGGTTAGTTTACTGATGGCTTCTAATTTTAATGATGTTCTTGCAATGGAACTAAAACTGTGGAAAAGTGGAATCTATTTCTTACATCTAATAGATTTGGCCACAAGGTTCAGTCTTGCTGCTGTAATAAGAGATGAAAATCCTTCAACTATTATAAATAAAGTTATGTTATTGTGGATAGGCAGTGGATTTGATGTCCCAAAGAAAATATTAACAGATAATGGTGGAGAGTTTGCGAATGCTGAATTTAGAGACATGTCTGAAAACCTGAATATAGAAGTTTGTAATTCTGCTGCTTTATAGTCCCTGGCAGAATGGTGTTTGCGAGCGCAATCATGCAGTCGTGGATGACTGTGTTGAGAAAATAATAGCTGACAATCCCAATATTGATTTAGAACTAGCTTTAGTGTGGGCGGTATCCGGACCACTCGGACCAAAGACCACTCGGACTAAGTCCACTCGGACCAAAAAAAAGACCACTCGGACCAAAACGGAGACTACTCGGACCAACCCAAAAGACCACTCGGACCAACCCCAAAAAACAATATTTGTTGCCTCTCGGACTGTTCAATTTACGTTGGAAGACCACTCGGACCAAAATATTGTTGAAAATTTGTGTATATTTAGAAATACTTCATTGTTTTTCTTTTGTCAAAAATTAAGCGAGCTTGATTGATCGATCACTGCTAATGTTTTTTTTGTGTGAAACGGAATAATTGCAATCAACACACGGCCGCCATTATCGATGATTGACAACTCACGTTTTTATCATCTACCAAAGAACCGCAATATTTCTTTGCACATACTACAATTACATCGGGATTATCGGTTAATCAGCTTTAATTATCCCTCTTTGATCGTTGCTATTTCTAATATTTTCCTCAGAAACACTTTGCTTTTTAGGTACGCACTAATTTATCGATTGGTATTGCCAAGTGGGAGGAATGCATGTCAACGTGCAGCTCACCGGGTTATCGTTAACAATTTCTAGGGACTTGTAAAAAGAGTCTCAGGAAAAAAGCAAGATACCACAAACAGGCCAAGAAAACAGGAAATTGGACTAAATATAAACATTTTCAAAAAGAGTGCAAACAAGCATTTAGAAGAGCAGAATGGGACCATATTAACAACTCCATAATAAAAGGATTCACCGAAAAGAACCCCAAGCCTTTTTGGAACTACGTAAAGTCAAAAAAACAAGATAATATTGGAGTGCAACCACTGAAAAAAAGTGGAAACCTTGTGACTGATTCAATAGGCAAAGCAAATATTTTGATAAAACAATTCCAATCCGTCTTCTGTAAAGACACAGGTACGGTTGATCCGCGCCTCCTACAGTTCCCTGGAAACCAAATACCAACTTTGCCAGATCTTAAAATTACAGTCACTGGAGTCACCAAATTACTCTCGAATTTAAAGACTGCTAAAGCTATGGGACCAGACTGTCTTCCAAATATTGTTCTTAAAACATGTGCCAACGAACTTTCACCAGCACTAACTGAAATTTTCCAAAAATCAGTGGACACTGGAAAACTACCCTCGGACTGGAGAAATGCAAATATCAGCCCAGTATTCAAAAAAGGTGACCGTCACCTAGCCGAGAACTACAGACCAGTGAGCCTCACTACTGTTCTATGCAAAACACTTGAACACATTATATGTAAACACTTACTAAAGCACTTCGAAAATCACCAAATACTCACAAACAGGAACCATGGCTTCAGATCAGGATACTCTACTGAAACCCAACTGATTGTCACAATGAACGACCTACTTGAAAGTTATGACCAAAAATCGCAAGTTGATGTGGCAATCCTAGACTTCTCAAAAGCCTTTGATACTGTACCACATGATAAACTCCTCCAGAAACTGGAAAACTATGGCGTGAGAGGAAATATCCTGAACTGGTTAACATCTTTCTTGAAAGATAGACATATGAATGTCGCCATTGAGGGTGAACATTCCGACAGTGTTAAGGTTGAATCAGGTGTCCCCCAAGGGACGGTCTTGGGTCCACTTATGTTTCTCTGCCACATAAATGATCTCCCGGACGCAGTTAAATCCACCGTCCGCTTATTCGCAGACGACTGTCTTCTCTACAAGACGATACGCTCGCGCGACGATCACCTTGCATTACAAAGGGACCTCCAAGAACTGGAGAAATGGGCCGATCTCTGGGGCATGAAATTCAACGCCAAAAAGTGTTATATCCTAAGCGTCCAACAAAAATCAAGTTTCTTCTATGAACTCGATAATACCATACTTCAACAAGTGAACGCAAACCCATATTTAGGCCTGAACATTTCAGAAAACCTTACGTGGGAAACACATATAAGTAATATATGTAAAAAGGCAAACTCTACGCTTGGCTTCCTAAAACGTAACCTAAAACATTGTCCTCAAGACTGCAGGAAACTGGCATACATCTCCCTAGTACGATCTACCCTTGAATACGGAGCTGTCATCTGGGACCCCTATCTAGTAAAGGACATAAACTCCCTGGAAAAGATTCAACGACACGCTGCTAGATTTATTATGAAAGATTATAGATCGAGGAATGATGGTTGCGTCCAAGAAATGCTTCAAAAACTCAATCTTGACACGCTGCAAGACAGAAGACGTCAATCAAGACTAGTGTTCCTCTACAAAATCATTCGGGGTATGGTGCCGGCAATAAACAATTCAACATATTTAACACCTATAAAAAACAAAAGACGAATCAAACCGAAAAAATCTACTGACAATCAAACCACTAATATTGTGGAAAAATTCTGTGTGAACCATCCAAATTGCTTCAAAGTTAAAGACTCCAACACAAAACAATTTAAAAATTCATTTTTCATAAGGGCAGTGCAGGACTGGAACAGTTTAGAAGAGAGTGTAGCATGCGCACAGTCAGTGGAGAGTTTTAAAGCAGCCCTCCAGGGCCGCAACTAAGCGGACGCCACTCACTTCATGTTAATAAATATTTTCTTTCGTGTTTTAAATTGTCCGAAATGACATGTAATCCTATTAAAACACTTGGTCCGAGTAGTCTTTTTGTTTGGTCCGAGTACTTTATTTATTAGCGATCCGAGAAGTCATATTAACAATTATTTATCTATAAAAATACTTGGTCCGAGTATTCTTTTTATTGTGGTCCGAGTAGTCTTTTTGTTTGGTCCGAGTGGTCTATTTGTTTGGTCCGAGTGGTCTTCGTTTTGGTCCGAGTAGTCTTGGTCCGAGTGGTCTTTGGTCCGAGTGGTCATGTATTCAGTGTGGGCAATTCATGCTAAAAACTCTCTTCATATGGTTTACGGTTACAGCCCATTCCAGTTAGTGTTTGGAAGTAACCCCAACCTACCCTCTGTGCTCCAAGATAAACCCCCAGCACTAGAGGGGAAGACAATCTCAGAAATTTTCTCAAATCATTTAAATGCATTGCATTTAGCGAGAAAGTCATTTATTCAAGCGGAATCATCAGAACGCATCAGAAGAGCTTTACGGCGACAAATACGTTCAAGTAGAGAATCGTTACAAACTGGTGATGCTGTTTATTATCGCAGAGACAATCAATGGAAAGGTCCTGGTAAAATTCTTGGTAGGGATGGAAAGGTTGTATTTATTCGTCATGGTAGCATTTATATCCGTGCATCTCCCTGTCATATCATCAGAATAGCGGATGAGTTTAAAACTGATAAGTCTGCCAGCGATATTGATGATGTTGATAACATACATGTAGCAACAGAAACCCATCCTAATCATAGCCAAAATGACAGTGTAATAGATTCAATCGAAAATGATTCTTCAAATGACAGTGTAATAGATTCAATAGAAAATGATATACATTTAGATCTAACCGAAGAAAAAGATTCTTCAAATGTTAAATTACCGAAGATTAAAGATACTATACCATATTTACCGGCAGATGACATTGAATGGGTGGAATGCACAGTTGTGAGTAGAGCTGGTAAAGTTCATGGTAAAAATCGTTACTGGTTAAATATTCAGAACAAGACTGATTCTTCTATTAGTGCTGTACACAGTAGATTTTGAGAAAGGTGTTCAAATATGGGAATCTGTTATTCCTAACATTAATAATAGCAATCCATCTGATTGTGAGAACTCTCTATCAAGAAAAGAAGAGGGGGAGAACACTCGCAATCAGGTAGAAGAAGTTTTTGTACCAACTGCTAGACATGATGAACATCAAATTCGAACGGCAAAAAGTCTAGAACTTGAAAACTGGAAATCGTTTAACGTATATGAAAGTGTGCCAGATCGTGGACAACCTTTTATTTCGACACGTTGGGTTATAACCGAGAAAACATCAGAAAACAACAGTAAAATTGCTAAAGCTAGGTTAGTTGCTCGTGGTTTTGAGGAGGTTGAGAACATTCAGTGCGATTCCCCAACAGCTGGAAAAGATACATTGCGCATTTTTCTAGCTCTGAGTGCATGTTTATCATGGAAGTGTCAGACTATTGATATAAAAGCAGCATTTCTGCAAGGCAATGATATTGAACGCGATGTATTTTTAAAACCTCCGTCAGAAGCAAATGCTGACAACGAACTTTGGAAGCTTAAGCAATGTGTTTATGGGTTAAATGATGCATCACGTATTTGGTATTTTAGTGTTCGAGGTGAATTAATCAAACTTAAATGTAAACAATCTGGTATTGATCCTTCTTTATTTTATTATTATCATGATCAGAAATTGAATGGTTTGTGAAATTTTGTTCTGTGGAAATAACTCTTCCATTCCTATCTTCACATATACTGACAATAAATCATTATACGAAAACATTCATTCCACTAAAGTCGTATCTGAGAAAAGGCTACGTATAGACATAGCTAGTATTGGTATTAAACAAATGGTGCAACAAGGTGAAATATCACAGATCATGTGGATAGACAGTTGTCATCAGATTTCTGACGCTTTAACTAAACATGGTGCTTCTTGTGTTAAATTAACTGAAATATTCAGAAACGGACACTTAAGTATTTTATTGGACAAATGAACAACTCTCTGTGATCAATGTTTAATTTTATTTCTTAACAGATTGCTCATTCTCTTTATCTACTTTACTCCAAGTGTGGGTATTCAATATTATTTTACATTTCATACTTTTGCCATATTTACTAATATATACAAGCATGTAGTTTGTCACATCAAAAAAGAAAGAGAGGAATGTGTTAGTATTGTTATATTGTGGTCTGAATCCTCTTATGTTTTGTAATAGAGTGATCTATATATTGTTGAAGGTCAAGGCGAGTAGAATAAATATGGCGGTCAAGATTAGTTGTTTTTAATATCTGAGTGGGAGTTTTCATCATTCTGATATCATATAAAATTCCAAAAAGGAAAATACTAGATCTTCAGCGTCCCGTAATATTTGTGATTGAACAAGCCATCTTGAGTCGGATTGCGCAAAATCTAATTTTGGAGTGAAAATATTGATGAGATTTTCTCAAAAATGAGTCTATAAATATATCATCTATCGACACAAAAGATCAAAATAGCAATAAAAGATTTTAGAACACCTTTGTTTGAACGTTTTGTAAGAGTACCGTATTCTTATATCTGTCCTATTTCTTAAAATTCTCGGGTAAATTAGTTATGTTTATTCGCTCGCTATGGAACGACCGGTCATTCCTCTTGCATAATAATTGGCATCGTTGTAAAACGGAGAATCTCAAGATATCAAATATTATCAAAATATTATCGCTGAATTGATTTTGAACGGACACGCTCGAGTTTTAAAACCCCTTGAAAATATAAACAAACACCGTGTGGCCATGCTGTCTACTCAACTCATTGGGAGTGGATATTCGCCATTCCCATGGCGAATAACCCAGATCCATACGGATGGTTATTCACCATTCATTTTATATAATAAACTTAAAATCCTTGCAGATTGTTTGTGCTTTTATTCAAACTGCATGCCTAGAATCCATTTTTAATTTTATTTGAAGCTTCACTGTGTAAATGAAAGCCTTCGTTCACAGCGAAGCGAAGACAGAGAAACCAACATCGTGTGTACATGGAAGTAGAACACATGTGAAAAGTTCCGTACTCTGTAAAATTTTGTATCTTTACTGACTTTACTAATCCAGAAACATTGAAAACGCATTTCTTTGTACTTTTGTTTATCACAAAGTATATAAAATACAAACTTAGTCTAATTCCATTCTTGTTGAGCGAAAGCAATAGAGGCTTATTGAAATTGTTCTATTTGATCTGCCCGCCCGCCTACCACACGGAGGAGTCTACCCATATATTTCGTTGCCAACCGCATGTTTTATCTGCAACCTGTAGTTTAAATATTTTATTATCCATTCTTATATTTCATTCCCTACCAATATATATATATATAGGGAGAGAGAGAGAGTTTAACGTCCACTTGACACAATGTAGGTCATTTTGGGACTAACACATGGTCCAATTTCATATCAATAATACGCTTCCGCGTAGGGGGTCTTTAGCTGTGGCTAGATATCGGAGGACCCAGAGAAAACCGAAGAGGTTGGACAGGCACACTACCCTCTCTTTCCCTATCGTTTATTTTATTGTCAAACACATGATTCATTTACAACTACTCACATAGGCGTACCAGCCAGGGATTTCTTAAAATTGACTAAGGGATTAAAATTCGGCATAAAATTTAGAACATTTAAAGTCAGTTTAATACACAGTGACTTTTTTTCGGGCACCCCGATTTTTTTTTAAGCGATCGACTTCCCATGCCGCGTCTCTGTGTACTCTAAGCGAGATATTTCTTTTTAGGGATTTTCGTAATTTGTATCGGCTAATTCCTCTTGTTAGTGGTGCTGGACAGAGGGCAGCTGTGTAGTTGAGAGTGGGGGTGGGGGAATTTGGGAATAACATATGGTTCAGGTTTTTTTTTTTTTGAATAATTCCCTTGCAGTGGTAAGACCCAGAGAAAACCCATGTGGTTGAACAGGCGACCCTACTCCTGAACATGGCCCAACAAAAGGTATTTCCCCACGTATAAATATAAATGGTGAACAAATTAAGCAATTTAGAGAGAGAGAGAGAGAAATGGGGTTTAACGCCCACTCGACACAACCTAGGTCATAGCGGGACTAACATATGGTTTTAATTCTATTTCAATAATTTGCTTGCGCGTAGAGGTTTCTAACAGTGTGAGGAAACTGGAGTGCACAGAGGAAAGCCACGAGGTCGAGAAGGCGCCCCTATCTCCATGCCACATACCCTCACACCAGGGATCGAAACCACAGCCGCAAGCCAGAGGTGACCGGCCAGGTCAAAGAGCGGCACTCTAGACCACTAGGCCATCCCCACCCCCCTAGTAATTTAACCCATTTATTCTACAGCATAGGCCCAGCATGAAATTCATATTGATGTATTCCGATCAGAACATTCTGAGAAAAAAGCTATTTTTATTTCACTTAAATCAAAATCAAGCCCATTTTCTTACTGGAATCCCCTCCTCTGTCTAATGAAGATTATTATTACCTCTTTACAGCTAGCCCCAAATCCATTCACTTTGAATTGTTCGTTTGTTTGTGATATAATAAATAAACGTAGTACCGGCCTATGCATCTGATCTTGTAAGTTCAGTTTCATTTTTAAAAAAAGAAAAAAAAACCCCAAAACATGTATTTACAATCTTATCCAGTTTTCATTTTGAATTAGTCGAAAATATTGCTTCTAACACGTACATGGGACATTGGTGTTTCGTCTCAGCCGAATGACGTACTATAAGTCGTCCTTTGCCAGATCTTCCGTAAGGGGCCGGAAACTCCAGATAAACATTTTCGGCAATCACTAGATTAGCGAGCCAACGCCTTACTGACAGAGCTACCGTGCCCACCCACCCTATTTGGTACACTAAAGTGCATTAAGGTTGGTTGGCGGGACGGGGGTTACGCATGCACTTTGTATCAGAAGGTGTTATGTAGTCAAGTAGCGAGCGTGGATTTGATTCTGTCCTTGTACACGTCGAGGAGTACTTAAGACCGTTTTTCCAATCTCGTGAGTTTTCTCTGAGTCCTCCCACGACTAATGACCTCTATGCGTAAGTGAATTATTAAAATAAAACTAAACCATAAGTTAGTCCAGAAATGACCTAGTTTGTTTCGAATAGAGGTATTTGGAACAGACTCTCCCTGTCTGTGTAGTCCATCAGAGTATACGGTGAATATCAAGGAGTAAGGCCGCATGTCTAATCTCGTGGGTTTTCTCCGGGTCCTCCCAAGGCTAAAGACCTCTATGCGCAAGTGAATTATTAAAATAAAATTGAACCATGTTAGTCAGGCCCGTAGCCAGGGGGTGGCAAGGGATTGCCCCCCCCTGAAAATTTTTTTACTGCAACGAAAATGATATATGTTCATTTTGTAGGATGAGGTTAAACTAGTTTAAGTGCTTTGTGGCATTACCACTCGACCAAACATCGTGATAGGCCAGAGAATATCGATTTAAAAAAAAGAATGGTGAATAACAAAAACGAATGGCAAATAACGTAAACGAATGGCAAATAACTCTTTGCCATTCGCATGGCGAATATCCTCTGCCCAACTCATTTGCTGATTGGCCCAGACATCGCATGCAAAGCATTATGGTTACGTGGATGGCTGAGAAGGCGATAAATATTTGGTTTAGGCAATAATGTTTTGGGGTATCTACATGCGATTCACTCTGATAAAAATTAATTCAGATCGTATATAGATTGCCGTTGAGTGTTAATCAAAACCATGTAGCTGATTATGTAAATTAATCGGCAAGCGGGTGTGTGTCGTTGAGTAATACTAATCAACTGTCACAGATCAATGATAAAGCCGTCGACAACTCATTATTTACTGCGAATAATATCTCATACCATCCTTAAAAAATAATTTATAGGCCTTAAATGGAAATATAAATGGCCAATAATTTTCTTTTCAAAGGGAATTTTATCGATAGCTGAATTCTGTTAACTGTTACTTCTTCATACGGCATGTAAAATAAGGAATGCGTATTGGATATCATTGTTTAAAATTTTCTTATCACCATGGGTCGAAAAAATGAGAACGACCAATGAGCCGAAATGCGACGATTCTCGAACCTGCCATTGCTTAATTACATCAAAGCCAAAATGCACGAAAGTGAACGTAAGCTTTACTTGACTATTAAATTGACAGCTATCTATAGGGACTCATATTTAGATAATGTTACGGTATCTGAAAATACTATAGACGTATCGTACACCCAAAATCTTATTTTAATTCACGTGTTAAATGAACACACGTACAACTGTGGCGGCTGCTTTGATGATTACCCAATCAACAATAATCTTAATTTCCTGTCCACTAGCTGGCACTAAGGTGCTAATTAACTGATGAGATTAACTTCAGTTAATCCTACCAAAGTTATAATATAAAATTACTAGTACTAATGTATAGATTGTTCTTCAGTATAACACTATGATGTTGTGGATTTTTCGTTACGAAAAGAGTGCATTTACAACGATTTTCGTCTTCAGCACCCTTGCAATTCTAAATAAAAAACTAGACCTGCATGCAGGAATGACGGGTTTCACTGGTGCCACGTCACTTTCGGTGCCACGTTACCCTTAAACATATGTCACTTCCGACACCAATGAAACCATCAAACAGGTTTCCACATAAGCATTGTAAACATCAAATAAAATGGACGAAGAATCAACCAAATCCAGCAATATCAATTCATTTTATACATATGTTACTTGTAAGTGATCCTGGCAAAATTTCGGTGATAATGAAAATGTTAAATTAGTTTTATGAAATCAGAAATGGCATAAGGCATCATAATGGCGAAAATTGTATGTAAATCGAATGAGAATTGCCACTTTTATAGACCAAAAACCTTGAAAAGTGACTTGTAGAAAATCGTCTATTTCTCGGCAACCGTACACGATAAAAACTATCTTTTGGTATCTATATGATCGTATGGGTTCAATCCATTTGTTGATTGGAATCAAATATCATAATTTGAAATATATTACAAATCAGACTCATTTGAAAAAAATGTCTGTTTTGAAGGCTAAAAATACAGTTTTTGCCAAAATGACATTACTTCCGGTGATACTGAAAATGTTAAATTAGTTCTATGAAATCATAAATGACACAAGATATCATATGGTGAAAATTTTATGAAAATCGAATAATAACTGACACTTTTATAGACCAAAAACCTTGAAAAGTGACTTGAGGAAAATCGCCCATTTCTCTGCAACCATACAAGTTAGAAACCATTTTGTGGTATCTGTATGATCGTATTGGTTCAATCTATTTGATCAATAGAATCAAATATCACAATTTGAAAAAAATAACAAATACGACTCATTTGAATAAGTTTTGAGCAAATGACGTCATTTCCGGGGGCAGCGCAAGGGGTAAAATGGTTTGACATAGTCCACTATGGCATTAGGCATCCAATGGCGAAAGAAAATTGAAAATCGAATAATAATTGATTCTTTTACAGCCAAAATTACGTGAAAAGTGACTCATGCAAAATTGCCTATTTCTCGGCAACTGCTTATATTACAAACTAATTTTCACATACATTCTCTTCGTATGGATTATAGCTACAAGTTTATAAAAGTTACGTAAAAATATTTTAAAATCTGAAAAGCCTGAATGAGTTGTAAATAGGTCAATTTTACGCCTTTTTTCACCTCTTAATCCAATTTGCTAGAAAATGAAAAAGAAATTAAAAAAACTGCTTCCGACATTTTTTGCGCCTTTAAAGGACACACTCTTTGAGTCATATAATTTTTCAAAAAAATAATATTTGTTTTCATAAAATGGTACCTAACTGTCAAAATTGTAGTTTTTGGTAAAATTATGCCACTTCCGGTGCCGACAGATAACACTTTTGGTAATAAAAAAAATGACAATTGAGACAACGAAGCATATGAACTTTGTTTTATACAAATCGAACAATAAAAAATTAATCTAGGACTGAAAAACTGAATTAGCCAATGGAGGCCAAGGAAAATAACTGAGACAAAATTTTTTGTCTGCGCAAGTCAGATGACTCTTTAATTCTGTGCACAACACGACTAAATAAAAAAGTTTTTTGTAAAATTTTATATTTCCGAAATTTGGCGCCTAATATCTTCGAAGATTTGCCGAAAATCAAAAATCGAAAGTAGCGCAGCTATGTGCCCTGTCTCCAGCTATGCCAAAATGTATCGAAAGTTAAAATCCCATGATTATTGTTAAAATTACCGCAATATTTGTAAAAACGATAACTTCGGTGATTTTGGACATTTTGCATTGTCGCAGAACGTTCAAAATAGCTTTATCCTCTAAGTCACACCCACTTTCCCAGTAAAACCGAAGAAATCGTAACGATGCGACACGTAGTTGCTGAGATCTACTCAAAACAAAAGAAGAATAATAATAAGAATAATAATTTTAACAAAAACAATAGTGTTTCACACAAGCTTCGCAGTGTGAAACCCTAATTATCAATTGACAAAATAGCAAATAAATGTTGGATATCGTCTGATCAAATTTTTACTACGATTTTCATGTTCTACGGCAAAACAGAAAATAAATGGCCTGTTTGCTATGTGATTTTGTTTTGGAACATACTTATCTTTAACTAGCTTTTTCTCAAAACTTACATTTTGTGAGTTGGGTAGCTTCAAATGGACACAGCTCAGTCAATTTTTGTCCAATTCAAACAAACTATACATCAAATTGAAGGTATTGAGTTGGAAAATGTGAAAATAACAATAACTCAATTTTCAAAATTCCCTCATTGTGACACATTGTGGCATGTGGGGTCACATTTGATGCCTTATGTCATTTATGATTGCAATAAACTAATTTAAGATTTTTATTATCACCGGAAGAAATGTCAGTTTTGCAAAAAACGTATTTTTAGTCTTCAAAACAAATATTTTTTTTAAGTGTTATATTTATTATTTGATTAAAGTTATAATGTTTGATTCTAATGGTCATTTAGAATGGATCAATACAATCATATTGATGTCAGCATCACTTTTTAAGTTTTTTAACCTTTTTAATTTCAGTTTATGGGTTCTAGGTTTATTATTTATTGCCTGATACGTAGAAAACAAAATTTTTATGTTTGATGTTGCGAATTCTCAACTTATTTGCTGCCGATAAAAATTTCTTTTGGCACCGGAAGTGACGTAATTTTGCCAGATTCTACAATTTTGACCCCTCTCTTCGCAAGCAAATATTACTTTTACAAATCTGATAGAGGGTCTCACTGAATCAAACAACTACAGTATCGTTTTGTAGCTGGATAGATCGGCTACAATCTAATTAAAATATAGATCTATATTTCGTTTCGTTTTTTATACTTTCGATGGCCTACACTCATGTAGATCTAACAAGTTATAGTGGGAGCTCACGTTCTATGATGGGCCATTTGACCCCTTAACGTCAGTCATTCAATTAACCAATTAGCGACTGCCATGCTTTTTAAAATCTACTGTTGTTTTGTTTTGATTTCTATCCGCTGGTGTTAGTATAGACATCATTGGCTGGTAATATCTATACCCACAGTTCCACGCATGAAAAGGTCAAATGGTCGATTCGACAGACCATTTGATTGGCTGACCCCTCATTTCAGGCAGAACACGAATTAAATAACAAGTCCTCCAGATCCAAGAGTAGTAAAGACAAGTAAAAACGTAATTTTGAACTATAAAAAACAGAACGAAATTGGATCTGTGTTTTAATCAGATTGGATCGGCTATTGTATGACGTATTTCCTGTATGATTCCTGAAAGTCGATTCAGTGCTGCTATGCAGGTCTAGTTAGGCTTTCACCATTTTTCAATGGTGAAAGACTATTGTTATTACTAAGATTATTATTATTATTTTTTTTTTATTGGGGGAAGCTAGATCTCAGAAACTATAAGGGATAGAGGTCTGAAATTTGATTTTCACTCGGGAAACTGGGTGGTGGTTAGTGCTTAAATGTAAAACGAAATTTGTGCGCATAGCGGAAATGCGTCAAATCTTTAGCGTGCACGCAAATTGAAAATCTACCATAATTCTGCTAATTCTTAACCGATTTTTTTAAAATTTACATTTTTGGTTAGCTGGAGACATTTCCTAGAAGACAGCAGTTCAAATACGTAGAATTTGGAAACTTTGTCGCTTTCAATTTTTGGGTGAAAAATGGAAAATTTTCAAAATTTTCTAAAATTGTTATTTTTGGGAATTTAGAAATATAACTTATATTTTTGGATAGCTGACATCAATCCGATTCCAACAATATAAGTTTTGTTCTGAAATATTAACTATGATTCTTCACTTTTTTACGAATTTTGGTCAAATCGTAGAGTTCTTATTTTTTTAAAACGACGCCTACGATTTTTCTGAAACTTCAGGAATATGAAGTCGGGAGTCGTCTCCAGTCCTTTGACTATGGATGAAAATGCTCTAATCACCGGAAGTGGTCAATAAATGTATCCAAACTTTGACAAAATTCTGAAAAATGGGTGCCTGTGCGCAAAGTGCGATGTTTCAATTGGCTGTTTACTGAGTAGCTAAAGTACAACGTCATTTGATAGCCACATAAAATATCTACAAGATGGTACCACAGCGACAAGTTTCTTTTTCAAACTTAAAAAGTTATAGGACTTTGAAAAGTAAGGTTTTTTACGATTTCGAGCAATTTTAAACGCATGTTTCTCGGAAAAGCCGCCTACGATTTTTTTAAAACTTTCTCATTCGAGAGTCTTATAGGTGGTGTATTGTGTGAAACCATTGTACAATTTCTCTAAATGTCATGAGTAGTCGAAAAACGAGATTGAAAATCCAAAACGTCGCATTTTTACCATTTGGAGCATTTTTAGACGTCTTTTTCTCGAAAAGTCAACGTAATTTTTTTTTTGAAATTCTTCTACAGAGAGTTTTATCGGTAGTCTTAGGTATGAAACCATTGCGCAACAGTTGGAAATATCAGGAGTATGAGAACAAAAGGATCGAAAATTGAAAACATCACCTTTCATTGTTAAGCGAAACATGCAGTAAGAGTTGATACAATCTGTACGTTTTACCAACGTTTAGAGCATATTCAAAATTCCCCATTTCTCTCACAGTGACGATATTTGAGCTAAAAGTATTTCAACTTTGAGTGTTGACTTATATTCAAAATATGGGTTTAGTGACCCTGTAACAGAAATAATTGATTTCTGTGTGTAATAATTAGTCTTTGAATTAATATTGTTTCTTCTTTGTCAAAATTACCTCATAACCGTAATCATCTCGACACAAATTGACGGCTCGCGCTGTTTAAAAGGAAATACAATTATTAATAGTTTGCAGTTGTATCTTGCAGTAGTATCATGCAGAAGTACGAATATTGCACCTGTGATAGAAGGCATGATGTAGTTTGAGATTGGGCCCTATCTCTAATTAAAGATAAAATTTTATATGTTGGTGACGTCAAATCGTTAACGTGCACGAAATTGGCGATATTTCATTGAATATAAAATCAATTTTTGAACCAGTTACATATTTGAGTAGCTGACATGAAAACGCGATTCCGAAGTCCCGTGTACACATTGGTGTGACATCGACAAAAGTCCGAATTGGTCATAATTGGTACGTTTTGCATACGTATAAAGCATATATAGAGAGATTTTTTAAAAAGTGGCAATATTTGAACAAAGTGTGTTTTAATAGTAACCAATATCTGTTACTGGTGCTTCTAGAGTGATAATAATTGGTTTTAGTAAATAATAGTTAACCCCTGAAATTAATATCGCAGGATTTTTGTCTCCATGACGTCATCATTTGATACCAGTGAAAATAAACCTCTCTGTTGAAGCTATTTATAACGATGGCACTCCTCCATATAAATGCTGAAAAATTAATGTTGAATGTATGATTCTGGGTTTTGGTTATTATTTGACACTTACGATACTTTTTTGTCCCAATTGGAAAACTCGGGTTTTTTTTATTCTCGTGTAGATCTCTGAAACTAAAACAGATAGAGTTTTGAATATTGATTTTTCCCATATTTTAAACATTTAGTACTTACAACTATTGCGAAAGTTGTGAACCAGACCGGAAGTGATGTAAACCTTTAACGTGCACGAATGAACATCGGTTCTAATTATGTCAATTCCCAACCGATTTTCGAAAAAAATATATTTTTGTACAGCCGGGGATATTGCGGATTTGATAAAGGTCGGATTGAGATAACCATGTCGTTCTCAGTTGAGATAACCAGTTTGAGCATGGACTCTATCTGTAATAAATATTAAATTTTTATATGTTACATGTAGTGACGTCAAATCTTTAACGTGCACGAAATCAGAAAATTGTAGATATTTCATCGAATATTAAGTCAATTTTTGAACCAGTTGCATATTTGATTAGTTGATATGGACGTGATTCCAAAGTCCCGTGTACACATTGGTGTGACATTGGCAACAGTCCGAGTTGGTCATAATCGGAACGTTTTGCCTACGTATAAAGCATTATATAGAGAGCTTTTTTTGAAAGAGGCAATATTTGAACTAAAGGTGTTTTACTGGTAACCAATATCTGGTAATGCTGCTCCTAGGATGAAAATAATTTATTTTAGTCAATAACAGTTACTCCGGAAATTCTTATCCCAGGTTTTTGTCTACATGACGTCATCATTTGATACCAGCGAAAATGACGCTATTTACTGAAGCTATTTATAAGGAAGGCACCCCTCTGTACAAATGTTGAAAAGTTTATGTTGAAAGGTATGATTCCTGGTTTTGGTTATTATCTGACACGATTTTTTTTTGGTCCCATTTGGAAAACTGTTTTTTTTTTTATTCTCGTGTAGATCTCTGAAAGTAAAACAGATAGAGTTCTGAATAATGATTTTTCCTATGTTTTAAGCAGTAAGTACTTAGAAGTATTGCGAAAGTTCTGAACAGACCTGAAGTGAAGTAAATCTTTAACGTGCATAAATGAAAATAGGTCCTAATAATCTCAATTCCCAACCGATTTTCGAAAAAGTTATATTTTTGTAGAGCCGGGAATATTGCGGATGAGATATAGGTCGAATTGCAATACCACGCAGTTCTCTTTTTTTCCTGAAAATTTGAAAATGTACTAAAATTGTAATTTTTTTTTTTAGAATCTTTGCGTTTTTGATTGCGTATTTAGATTTCTGGCGCCTGTAGGATTCTACCGATCCAAGTTCATAGTTGTTCAACTATATTTTTCACTTTCCTTCTATCGTAATGCGCATGCACAGAAAGTGTCAATGTCTGAGTTGTTTAAGTGTGTGTGTGTGTGTGTGTGTGCGTTTGTATATGGTGTATATCGAGGACACACATCTGAATACACACCTTCTAATCACGGACCTGTATCAACCGAGGACGTCCTCGGTTCAACCGAGGACTTTTTGAACTGAAACCAGGACTGTCACGATGTTCAGAAGCCTGGATTTGATATTCCTTTTGATTTTAAGGTCGATCTGAGGTGTTCCGCGTTAGGCGGTATTCTACAGTTAGGGTGTATCTTTCGTGTGTGTGATCTGAAAAGGCAAAAATATGATTGTGTGTATCCGGTCCGCGGTTAGTGTTTATTGGACAGCGAGTGTATCAAGTCCTCGATTAACCGATTTCCACCATACACATCATATATGGTCACGTGGGAGAAGTAAGTTGTTATTTCCGCCATTTGTAACTTGACGGAGCCTACATAATAAGGTGAGTTTTACTATTATTATCATACCTGGGACAAAACACCCAAAGACCTATGCGGGATAACCGTTTTCAATCTGTTAGATATTAAAAATCAAGCCATATAATCATTATATTACTTTAAATTTCTTATGAGTGAATTTTCGAACTTTTTTCCTTCACACGTGGACTAATTGATTATTATTGTACTTATTCGTTAATTATATTATGAAAAATAGTGTTCAACACCGATTATAATAACAGTTACGGTAGTTAGGTATATTTTACAGTAAGAAGAGCATTATTAGTGTCTACGTATACACGTCTTTGGTTAGAAGTGTCTATTGTTAATGGGTGTTCTCGATTTGGCATGTTTGACCATTGTAGGCCTACACTATTTCGTTTATAAATGTCCCCTTTATCAATTTCCGATCCAGAGGTGTACTCTTTTATGTATTTCAGGTTGAATGGAATACTTTGAATTCATATTTCTCATATGGTATTTCCTGTTGTCTGTTGTATTTAGAGGACTTGCTTATTGTCTTCCAACTAATTCAACGCTGTTTCTTTTATTAGCATTTTTTGTGGACATAGAATTTGTGCTGCTATTCCTGATTTATTTGTGCATTTAAAAAAACAGGTAACATAATTTAAATTTTCATAAAGCAACCTGTTGATGCATCTATGATTAATGAAAATTTTGTGTGCTAGTATTATATGAAATGCAATGTGGTTTAACGTATCACTCTATTGACACCCCGGCTGATAAAGAAGGGCATACCCCGCGCATTGTGTGGCCCGGAGAGCGACACTATGGCCTACTCTTATTTCAAATTCCAAATGCCAAGGGTGGACATCAATGTGTACACGGGACCCTGTATTTTCGTCCCATCCGAATGACAAGACGCAGTTCCTTACAAGGGAACAACTGGATCAAATTCTCGGGACCTTCCGATTAGCGAGCCGAAAACCTTACTTGACCAGCGTGTTTCCCAAGTTGAAGTCTTTGTGTTGGCTTCGCAGCAAACACAAAGCATTAAAAACGATTCATTTTTTAGTTTCTAAAGGGTTGGGTAAGAAAAAATGTTTATTAAACATTTTTATTTTTTAACGTTTCAAGTGAAAGTGTTTTTTAGAAGTTTTCGATAAACATTAATTAAAACGTTTAATATATATTTAAATAATGTTCATAATTGACGTTTTCTTACAAAACATTTTTTTAACGTTTACATTGAAACGAAATAAATATGATTTGTTTTAACGTTTATGAACCCAATAAATAGGTATAAATTACCCAACACGCCATATGAATAAAAATAAATTTATCACATTTATTAAACGTTTAAAACGCGTTCACCACTTACTTTGGACGAAAAATTACTTTAACGTTTACGTGAAACGTAAGAAATTTCTATTTCTTAAATGTTTTTTTAGAAACGTTCATTTTAGATAATATAATATAACGACAATTTCCCACTCTCCTGGAACTGTGTATAAAAACAGCTTGAGGAATGTGACCTTGTTGAGAACAGGTTAAACTTCCATTATTTAACATTATCATTTTTGTTGTTATAAGTTTGAGGTCTATTGCAGTTCTTTCTTTGGGCCTGAAATATTTTCTAAATTATCAATTAAACATTAATTTAATCCAATCTCGATGACACCTGATTTATCCGATATTAAATAGATTAGAACAACTCAGGCGTATCTTGATTAATTTCAAAATGGTGTCACTTGTTCGAATCAATGGGTAACGGAATGAAAAATAAAATGAATCCAAGTAGAATGCAGAGGTGTCTTTTACAAAATAACATCGACAATTACAGACAACCGAAAACTTCTGAATTAAGAAAGTTTAATACAAATCGTTTTTTATATTAAATTAAGAAACGTAGATAAAACGTTCAAATTAACATGCCCAACAACGTTTTATAGACGTTTATTTCATGTTTTATCAAACGTTTTTACAACATCGTTGCAATGTTTCTGCACATTAAAAAAAAAACCTTCAGCCAAAACATTTTAGAAAGGTTAAAACGAGTCCACATTTTTCTGTTTTTTAAACATTGAAAATAAACGTTTCGGAAACCTAAATGAATCGTTTTAATACGTTTAAAATGTTTAGTTGTTTGTTGGGGCTTGGTAGTAGAAACAAACTGACCTAAATACAATTCTTTATTTTTAGATGGCAAAGTCTACAAACTTTAAGACGGGTGACTGGGTACAAGCCCTATGGCCTGCTGACGGAAACTGGTATTCGGCTGAAATATTGAAAGTAAACAAACGTTCCTACACTGTTAGGTATGTAGATGATCATATAACTAAGAGAGTGTTGTCACATCAGATCCGAATAGAACAATGTAAAAAACAAAGTAAAATGGAATCAAGTGGAACAAAGCTAAATGAAAACCAATCTGATCTACCGAAATGTGAAGTAGAGCTAAATAAAAAACACACAACAGGAAATGAAATCAATACATTTAAAGGAAGACAGATGGACAAACTAAAAGAAAACCTATGTAAAAGTAATGGAGCTAATCATGATGAAATAGAAATAAATGACAACAACCCAAATGAAACAGAACAAAATGAAAACAAAACCAGAGATTATGACAACAACCCAAATGAAAGCAATACATTTATAGGGAGACAGATGGACAAACTAAAAGAAAACCTATGTAAAAGTAATGGAGCTAATCATGGTGAAATAGAAATAAATGACAACAACCCAAATGAAACAGAACAAAATGAAAACAAAACCAGAGATTATGACAACAACCCAAATGAAAGCAATACATTTATAGGAAGACAGATGGACAAACTAAAAGAAAACCTATGTAAAAGTAATGGAGCCAATCATGGTGAAATAGAAATAAATGACAAGAACCCAAATGAAATAGAACAAAATGAAAACAAAACCAGAGATTATGACAAGAACCCAAATGAAATCAATACATTTAAAGGAAGACAGATGGACAAACTAAAAGAAAACCTATGTAAAAGTAATGGAGCTAATCATGGTGAAATAGAAATAAATGACGACAACCCAAATGAAACAGAACAAAATGAAAACAAAACCAGAGATTATGACAACAACCCAAATGAAATCAATACATTTAAAGGAAGACAGATGGACAAACTAAAAGAAAACCTATGTAAAAGTAATGGAGCCAATCATGGTGAAATAGAAATAAATGACAACAACCCAAATGAAATAGAACAAAATGAAAACAAAACCAGAGATTATGACAACAACCCAAATGAAATAGAACTAAATGATAAACGGGGAAAAAGGAATAAAACCAGCCGAAGTGAAAAAGGAGAAATTGAACGTCAGTCGAAAAAGAATTCATTAAAACGAAAAGAAAAGAACCGAAATGAAATGGGAAAAAATGAAAACCAATTATTGAAACGAACAGAAATCAACTCAAACCAATTAGTAGAAAGCAACCAAAGCTTAATTTCTGATTCGCATGTATCTTCGTGCTCAACGGTTTTAAATACTGCGGATGACAGGACATCAGATGCTGACGATGAATTTTCGGATTATTCATCAGGAAGTGAATATTATCCTAATGATTCTGAAGTGGTTGCCGATTCAGACAACTCTGTTGATTCTGAAATCATTCCTATGCAACAATTCATAAGTACCAACTCTTCTGACATATTTTCTAACCATCATGTACCGACATCAACATGCGGCCAAAAACCAACTTGCAACAGGACATTAATATCAGACCGCCAACCCACTTCCGATCGACCATCCACTTCGAATCGGCCACCAGTGTTTAACAACCCATCCAACCAACCTCCTACATCGACAGTAATAGTTAGCGACGAACCTACTTCATCAACAGATAAGGTCATTAAAATGAATGTTTCTAGTACCAACAACACAAATAACAAAAGGAAATGGGACAAAAAGCAATATTGTTTTTTTTGTGAAAACTCCTTTTCAAAACTTCCAAGACACTTGGTGCAAATGCATGGAGATGAAGATGAAGTGTCCAGGTATATCCAGGAAAGAGACCATGACAAGAAATCCAAATTGCTATGTAAAATAAGAAATCTTGGAAACCATAAGCACAACTGTCAGGTAATACGGAAGCGTGAAGGGACATTGGTGGTATCATATAGACCAACTTATGATGATGTGGATCCTGATAGTTATGGCCCGTGTATATACTGTTATGGCTACTATGTACGACGCGATCTATGGAAGCATAAATGTCCATTTATGCCTCAAAAGCGAAAGAAAATGGACTCAACAGATGAAAATGAAATCGGTGGCGCAAAGAAAAAGAAATTCTCTGAACGAATGTGTCAGAAGAGTCAACTTTTGAAGCCCGCGTCTTCAGATTAGAAGAAACATTACGAGAATTACTTTACCCCATGAAGTCTGATAACATCTCACGTATAGCTAAAAGTGATCACTTAATTTTAGAGCTTGCAAAGCGGGAATATCTCAAACAGGGTCATAATAAGGAACAGCACAATTATATTAGAACAAAATTAAGAGAAATTGCTAAGCTTCTTTACTTTCTAAGAAAAAATACCAACAATCCAACTGCTTGTTTAGATCTTTACATTAATCCCAAATATTTTAAGGATGTAATAAAAGCGGTTCATGATGTCGCAAAATTCGACAATACGACGCATACATTTGCAACTCCATCTTTAGCGTTAAAACTAGGACACACTGTCAAGAAATGCGCCCTTATTGTTAAAGCTAACGCCCTGATGGCGAATGATAAATATCGCGTAGACGAATCTGAAAACTTTTATAAACTCTGTGAAATGAAGTGGGAAGTGGAAGTTTCATCGCACGCCCACAGAACGCTGAGTGACCTTAAACGCAATAACCCAGACGTTTTACCAACTAATGAAGATGTTGTGAGTCTGTCGAGATATCTTGAGAAAACTGGTCAAGAAAATGTTGAAATGTTACGTGAGGAATCCTTTGATAAGCAGGCTTGGAAAATCCTGAACGAAGTAATCCTATGTCAAGTCATGATGTTCAATCGCCGCCGCCAAGGAGAGATATCTAAAATGAAATTAGCAGACTTCAAAAAGAAGCACTTTGCCCGAATCACAGATCTTGATAATATTTCCGAATTGGAAAAAAACCTTTGTAGGATATTTGAAGTAGTAGATATAGTCGGAAAGCGTGGACGAACAGTCCCCGTACTGCTAACACCAAAAATGGTAGAACGTCTTGCGTTGCTTATTGAATTTAGAGAAGCTGTGGGAGTAACTTCAGAAAATACATACCTCTTTCCACGGCCACACTACAATAGTCTTGGTTGTATCCGAGCCTCTGACTGTATGCGGAAGTTTTCAGAAGGAGTTACTAAAAACCCTGAAAATTTAAGATCAACAAAACTGAGAAAACAGGTGGCTACATCATCACAGATGTTAGCCCTAAAGGAAAATGAATTAGAGCTACTAGCGAGTTATATGGGACATGATATAAGGGTCCATAAAGAATACTACACGTTACCCGATGAAGTTGCGCGTGTAGCAAAGCTCTCAAGACTCTTTAACGCTATGGAGACAGGCCAGCTGACAAAATATGCCGGTAAATCCTTAGATGCAATACCTTTTGATGAACATGAAGAAAAAGACGAAATAGATAGTTCATCTTCAGAAGAAGATGATGAAGCTCCACCAATTCAACGCACTGAAAGGCCAAATAAAACGAGCCCTGCTGAGGTTAAGTCAGGTTCAGCGCAGACAAAAAGGTCATGGACAGAAGACGAAACAATCGCCATTCTTTCCCTAAAAGAAATTCTCCAGTTTAGAATGCCGGGGAAGAAGGATATTGAGGATGCACAGAAACGGCACCCAATATTGAAAAACCGAACCTGGCGTAACATAAAAGATTACTGCAGAAATAACAGGAATAAAATCATAAGCAATCAACTACTATTGAAATATTAATTACATGCAAATGTTCAAGTAGTAATATGTGCTTACCTTAGTTACAATTGTTTTTATTACTACGTGAAATTTGGACTGCCTTAGTGATCTGACATTTTTTAAATTACGAAAGGACTGAGTATGAAAGACTAGATTTTGTTATTAACATGAACATTTTAATCCACGCATAATAATTCCATAATACAGTATCTGGCTGCTGGTTTTGGACGACCACGCGTTAAAACCCAAGCAGTGTATTTCATATCATATAAGTAGTATGACATAACTTTTAGTTTTATATCAAATAAAGACACGTAATAGTTAAACTCGTCTTGATATGAAAATCTTTTTTAACATTTAGTTTTAGTTAATATTCGTGAAGTTAAAGATAATGTCATAAACGTTTAAGTTAATATCATAAAAGTTTAAAATATAAATTTGAAAATTCAAGATATGAAATTAAACTTTTAAGATAATAACTTAAAACTCTTAAGATATGAACTTAAACTTATAAAGATATTAACTTTAACTTTATCGGGATCCAGATGTGGAGGGAAGGATAGTGAGCCATAAATAGTCAAACCTTGTATCTTTAAAACTTTACAATTGAAGTTAGTAACAACTTGTAAACATCAGTCAATGAGGATCCATATTGGCGCTTAACACGATTATAAAGTTTGTGCCCCCTTCACGCCCTCATTGTCCCTCTTTCGATCATTCCCCGTCCTACACTCCATGTGGTCTCTAGTCCTTGCCATCAACCCCTTTGAGCCTATTAGTTACCAAATTGGTTGCAGTGTCAATGTAGTATACAGTATCCTTTGTAATTTTAATAATTAGAGTTAAAAGTTTTTCGTGACCCCCCCCCCCATTGGATTGGTTTTGAAATTTAGAAGTTTTAAGTGGTAAAATCAATAAATGATTTATTCCTTCAATGGGAAGTTCCTGTGATCAAATCGGGGCTGTTCTCGGAAATATAGTGGTGAACCCACTCATATTATAATATGAATATACACTTGTAACGTCCATGATGCAAGTGTGTATGTACTCGGTTGTTGACGTTCTCCATACACAAAGTCCCCATTTGTCGGTATTAAAACATAATGTGCGTCCTCGGTTGATCACATTAGTAAATGAATGTTCGATCCCGAAGTTATAACATTTATCAATATCAAACGGCAAGATCTTCTTATTTCCCATGTGTGGTCAAAGGGGGGACAAAAACGTAGTTATTTACAGGTTAAAGACCGCAATAATTGTCAAGTCTAAAGTATGGTAGTATAGGGCAGATTACCTCTGGTGCATGTGTGTGTGTACTCGGTTGTTGACGTTTTCCATACACAAAGTCCCCATTTGTTGGTATTAAAACATAATGTGCGTCCTCGGTTGATCACATTAATAAATGAATGTTTTTTCGACATATTGTACCACACACCAATTATAAACGGTTATATTGTCTTTTTTCGCATGTGTGGTCAAGGGGTGGGGGGCAGAAAGGTGGTTATATTCCGATTAAAGACCGCGATGAGTGTCATCAAGTCCAGGTGTCCTCTGTAGAACCTCACTCAAACTTGTTTAGATAGTTAAAAGTGGCTGAACCAATAAAATAAAAACTGTTATTTTAATGGGCTGCTCCTAAGGGTAGCCTGTTCTAGGATATACAATGTTGAACTCACTCAATTATTATTAGTGATATACACCTGCAACGTCCTCGGATGTGAGTGTGTATGTACTCGGTTGTTGGTGTTCACCATACACAAAGTCCCCTTTTGACGGTATTAAAACATAATGTGCGTCCTCGGTTGATCACATTAATAAATAAAAGACTTTCTACCGCGATATTGTGCCATACATCAATTTTAAGCGGTTAAATTGTATATTTTATTCCCATGTGTGGTCAAAGGGGAGGCAAAAACGTAGTTATTTACAGGTTAAAGACCACAATAAGCGTCAAGTCCACATTATGGTAGCATAGAGAAAAATGACCTCGTTTAGCGGCGTTCGCAACATACACCATGCGTGTCCTCGATTAGGCGTAACTAGCATAGGGACTCGGTCGGCCGTATTTCCCCAAATATTCGCAAACTGCCGTGTCAGATGAGTTTAGAAAATTAAAAGTTTTAAGTAGCTGAATCAATAAAAAAAAAAGTTCTTTCAGTAGGTTGTTCCTGTGGTCAAAGGGGGTCTGTTCTCGGATATTGAGTATTGAACCCACATAATTTATATTATTGACATACACCTGTAACATCCTCGGTTGTGAGTGTGTATGTACTCGGTTGTTGGTGTTCACCATACACAAAGTCCTCATTTGACGGTATTAAAACATAATGTGCGTCCTCGGTTGATCAAATTAATAAATAAACGAATGTTCTACCGCAATATTGTGCCATACATCAATTTTAAACAGTACTTTTTCCCATGTGTGGTCAAAGGGGAGACAAAAATGTAGTTATTTAAAGGTTAAAGACCACAATAAGTGTCAAGTCCACAGTATGGTAGTATAGAGCAAAATGACCTCGTTTGACGGCGTTCCCAACATACACCATGCGTGTCCTCGATTAGGTGTAACTAGCATAGGGACTCGTTCGGCCGTATTTTCCCAAATATTCGCTAACTCCCGTGTGTCCGCATTTCTTCCGTAAAAAATCAAATGCATTAAATATATGAATTGACGTATAATTTATACCTTTTCATAATCCCTTGATGTAATAGAGTTCAGAAATAATGGTGTTTTTCAGCTACATGCAGTATTTATCAAGACCTCGATTAGGAGGATCCAGTCAAAGTCCTCGATTTACACCATATACATGTATGGGTGTGTGTGTGTGTGTGTGTGTGTTTTAAGGGGTGAGTGGTAGGCATTTTGTGCTGCCTTGGGTAAGGTGAAAGCCTTCAGCCTTGCAAGCAAGTCTAGTTATTATTATTATTCCAATTCCACTTTGAGTAGATTTCAGCAACTGCTTGTCGCATCGTTACAATTCGGTTTTACTGGGAAAGTGGGTGTGACTTTTTAACGTTCTGCGTCAAAGCGAAATGCCCGAAATCACCGAAGCTATCGTTTTTAAAAATATTGCTATAATTTTATCAATAATCATTGGATTTTAACTTTCAATAGATTTTGGCATAGCCGGTGACAGGGGACATAGCTACGCTACTTTTGTTTTTCGGCAAATCTTCGAAAATATTAGGCGCCAAATTTAGAAAATATTTTTTAGTCGAGTTTTACACAGAATTAAACTGTCGTCTGATTTGAGCAAAAATGTAATTTTCCTTGGCCGCCATTAGCTAATTCAGTTTTTCAGTCCTAGATCAATCATTTATTGTTCGATTTGTATAAAACAAAGTTCATATGCTCCGTTGTCTCAATTGTCATTTTTTTGTTACCAATAGTGTTAGCTGTCGGCAACGGAAGTGGCGTAAATTTACCAAAAACTACAATTTTGACAGTTAGGTACCATTTTTCAAAAGAAAATATTTTTTTTTAAAACTGATATAACTAAAAGGGTGTGCTCTTTAAAGACGCAAAAACGTGTGAGTTCAGTTTTTTTAATTTCGATTTCATTTTCGAGCAAATTGGATTAATAGGTGAAAAAAGGTGTAAAATTGACCTATTTACAACCCATTCAGGCTTTTCAGATTTTAAAATATGTCTACGAAACTTTTATAAACTTGTACATGTAGCTATAATCCATACCAAGAGAATGTATGGGAAAATTAGTTTGTAATATAAGCAGTTGGACAGTTTTGAATAAGTCACTGTTTTCGTAATTTTGCCTGTAAAATGGTCAATTATTAATGGATATTCACAAAAGTGACATCATTTGATTCAAAAAGCAAGTATGCGTCATATCAAGTTGATTACAATTTAAAATTGACACCAGAAGTGTCGCCATTTGGTCAAAAACTGCATTTTTAACTTTTAAAATCAATTTTTTTTTCAACCAAGAATTATTTAATATGTAATGATAAAATTAATTATTGGTTTAAATTCACATATTAACAAAACTCATACGATCATATAGATATCATAAAATTGTTTCTAACTTGTTCAGTTGTCAAGATATAGGCGGTTTTCTAAAAGTCACTTTTGAAGGTTTTTGGCCCATAAAAGGGCCAATTATTATTTGATTTTCATAAAATGTTCACCCTTTGATGCCTAATGTTATAGACGGTGTTATAAAACTAATTTAACGTTTTCAGTATCACCGGAAGTAATGTCATTTTGGCAAAAACTGTATTTTTAGCCTTCAAATCAGATATTTTATTCAAATTAATCTGATTTGTAATGTTTTTAAAATTATGATATTTGATGCCAATCAACAAATATAATGGACCCATACAATCATACAGATACCACAAAATCGTTTCTAACTTGTACGATTGCAGAGAAATAGCCAAATTTCTACAAGTCACTTTTCAAGGTTTTTGGTCTATAAAAGTGGCATATATTATTCGATTTGCATAAAATTTTCACAATGCGATGACTTCATAATTTCTGATTTCATAAAAGTAATTGAACATTTTCGTTAACACTGGAAGTACTGTACACTTACATGTAACAAATGTATAAAATGAATTGATATCGCTGGATTTGGTTGATTCTGCTTCCATTTTATTTGATGTGTGCAATGTTTATGTGGAAATCTGTTTATCTGTTCAATTTGTACTGGAAGTGAAATGAGTTCAAGGGTAACGTGGCAACAGTGAAACCCATCATTCCTGCTACGCAGGTCTAGTTTTTAATGTAAAATAGTAGCGTTTTTGTGTCAGAATGTGATTTCCACGTAACTTTGAAAGTCGTAACCAAACCAAGGGACATAACTCCTCTAATACACAAATCTATCCAAAACAACCACTATTTCATATCACATATTTATATCGACTTTTGATAACCTATCGTTCCTTTTGCCTAATTTTCATTTCAAATATCGCGTTTTTGTGTCAGTGGGAGTTTTAAAAAGAGAAGATTTCGGTATATATATGTCATGTCTACTTTCAGATCTTTGTGGACATCCTTTAAGATGATCAATAAATCAATAAGAGGAAAGTAAAGACTTTATTTATGTCCACAAAAGAGAACCATTTCTAGAACAGTTATCATCCTATATCTCTGAAAATGACAATACTGACTTGACTAGTTGACGGTTGTGAATGGAAATCCCAGGACCTGGGGGCAGAATTTGCCAGGGCTTTAATTGCCGCCTATCAAATCCATGAGAAGAATACCCACCCAACTCCAACTACGGTACCACCCACGAAGCTCAAGTTAAAATCGCTGCAAATTGGTACAGGATGCGAACCAGATCAGTGGTCTGCTTTCCAGCGACAATGGAGAATGTACAAAGTTGGCATGGCGATCACGCACGCCATGATACCGACCGCCTTGTTCTATTGTTGTGATAGTGACCTAAGAACAGACATAATGAGAGATATTCAGGGTGATGTTTCACAAATGCCAGACAACGAACTTCTCAATGCTATAAAGAGACTAGCTGTTAAAGAAGAGAGCACGCTTGTACATAGACAAAAGATGAATCGTATGGTCCAGTCCCCTGCAACTGGAATATGAACATATCTCGCCCCCCCCCTAAAAAAAATAATAACAATAAGCATCAGACCATGTGACAATTCAGGTTCGAACAAAGACAGGAATGTCACTGCCGTCGGTTATGTGTATGATCAGTTATGTACTGTGTCTGAAGATTGCCAATCAGATAATATACAAACATTACATCGACTCCAACACCATGTGTTTGAGGGCCAATGGATTACACGCCCTTCACAGCCACATCAAATGATTACGATGACAGTCACACCAGTTCCTCAGGACCACACAACGTTCGGGTACCCTATGAATGACACTTCAAAACTGAAATCTGTGAATATGGCTATGGTAGCTGATACAGGGTGTCAAACTTCGATAATGCCTTTACAATCACAAAGCGAGACCTTCTTCCAGTAAAACTTACCATGCACGGATCCATCAAAGAAGATTTAGGTGTGATTGGAGCTATCGCTATTGATGTTAGAACCACTAATGCGTTACCTCCCAAATCCACTAGGCTACTATGCTATGTCTCCGAAACAATGAATAAGGCTTTTCTCTGCAGAGAAGCTCTTGCCTCACTGGGAATGATCCATCCAAAATTTCCTACCTGCAACGTAAATTCTTCTGAGATTGCTGCCTCCAGCCATGTTCCTGTTGATGTACCATGCTCCTGTCCAAAACGGCAAAATGAGCCCCCACTGCTGCCAACGGAGCTTCCACCTGGGCTAGATGCCACAGATGAGAATGTTGACAGCCTGAAGAAGTGGTTGCTTGAGTACTATGTATCAACAGTATTCAACGTTTGTGAGCATCAACCATTGCCGCTTATGTCTTGTGACCCACTTCAACTTCACATTGACCCTGATGCTAAACCGGTTGCAGTTCATAAACCAGCGTTAGTACATATCCACTGGCAAGAAAAGGTGCACGTTGACCTTGAAAGAGATGTCCGCATTGGTGTGCTCGAGCGAGTGAGTCCCAACACACCTACAACTTGGTGTTCAAGGATGGTGATCACGAGTCCGTCAAACACACCATGTGCCCAGCCCATTTCATCTTGCTGATAAAGTTCCACAGAATACAGAGAAAACTGTGACAGATGCATGGAACGGATACCATTCTGTGCCTATCCTTGAGGAGGATCGGCACTTCACCACCTTCAATGATTTATAGCCAGTGGTGATGCCTACACTCAGCGATTTGATGCTATCATCTCCAATTTCGACAACAAGGTTAAATGTGTTGATGATACCTGTTACCTGTATGTGGACAGACTCTGTTATGGCTGCTTTTTTCCAGACATGTGTACAAGAAATGGAATCACACTTAATCCTGGCAAGTTTTAATTTGCACAAGACAACGTGGATTTTGCAGGCTTGTCAATTACACCCACCAATATCCGACCAAGAGACGTGCCAAGTTTATTGATGCTGTTCGTAACATCACCGGGACAAGGGCATGGTTTGGACTCATCAACCAGGGTGCCTATGCTTTCGCCAGAACAAAACAAATGAAACCATTCTGCACTTTGCTTAAACCCCTTTATGAAATTTGAGAGGACAGACGATCTCACCAGTGCATTCCGTCAGTCTAAAGAGGCTATTACACAAGAAATGAGGGATGGTGTATGCTTGTTTGATCCTGCTTGATTGACATGCCTCTGGTCAGTTGATGGATTTGGATTCTTCATGATGCAGAAATACTGTACATGTGCTTCCAGAACCCCTGCGTGTTGTCCTGATGGTTGGAAACTTTGTCTTGTTGGCAGCAGATTTACTCATCCGGCAGAGAGTAGGTACAGGCTGTCGTGTATGCTCTACATCAAACATGTTACTATGTACTGGGATGCAAAGACCTCATCATTGCCACAGATCATAAGCCACTCCTGTAGATCCTAAATGATCGCTCACTCACTGAGATTGCTAATAGATGCTTACTTAACCTCAAGGAGAAGAGCCTTGGTCCTGATGCTGCATCACGCAATCCAGCAGGTAACCCAGAACGTCTCGAACTCCCAGCAGAACTTCACTCCCTTGCTGATGAGCCCATTTCTCTCCATGATGTGCTCACTAGTTTGTATCAGCAGATGGATGATAATGATGACGCTGGTGATGGATCCATATTGGCAGCAGCATCTAGTAATCTACAGTCTCTATGTGCAGTGGTTACATGGGACATGCTTCGTGAAGCTACGGTGTCTGACCTGATTCTTCGTAAACCTTGTTCATTTCATAGAACATGGATTTCCAGAGGATGTCAGAGATATGCCGCCTGAATTGACAGCTTACCATCGTTTATCGCCCAGTATGGGTGTAGTGGATAATGTGGTACTTATGGGTCATCGCGTCGTAATCCCACCTTACTTCGGGAATCTGTACTTGGCCAGATATCACTGTTGACATTGCCACAAAATAGCCAAATCAAACCCCATGCAGTCCCCATCGGACATTGAGCCACCTGAGTTCCCATTTCAACAAATCTGTGCTGACTATTTCACTTAAAACAACACAGACTATGTTGTGATCGTGGACAGATACTCTAACTGGCCGATGGTTTACAAATCTGAGTCTGATGCAGAGGGACTAGTTAAACGTCTCCGAGAGACATTCGTTACCTTCGGCATTCCTGTGGAGTTGACGACAGATGGTGGTCCACAGTTCATGGCTGTTAAGACACAAGAGTTTCTACGAAATTGGGGTGTCAGACAAAGGCTTTGCTCAGTCGCGAAACTGCATGCCAACTCTAGGGCTGAACTCGCTGTGAAAACTGTTAAACGTATGCTCGTAGATAACACATTGGTGACAGGCTCTTTAGTCAAATGCAAAATTTTGACTGAACCCACTTTTCCCTGATATATAATGTTTCTCGGTGGATTATTGTTGGGTAGAGTACCCTTGATTTTCACAGGGTGGGTGTGGTCGTTTCAACCTTGGGGAAAATTGAATATTCAAGGTGGCGCCCAAAAGTGGCAGGAAAAATACAAAAAATCATTTTTCACCATCCTAGGTCATGTAATAATAATATATCATTTTTATCGGTTTTCAGGGTCGCTGGACACGAAGTCGGGCATATTTTTAACATCCGACAAAGATATTCAAAATGGCGTCCAAACATGGCAGCTGGAGTACCAGAATATCATATTTCGGCCTACTAGGTCGTGTAATACATCGTTTTATATGTTTTGGGGGGTGCTTAATGCGAACTCAGACATTTTTTTTAACATTAGACCCACCGTTAAGGCGGATAATAGAAAAGGAAAGTTCACACAGTTGGATTTGTGAAAAATCGTTCCAGAAATTTCAATTTTAGCTAAAACTATAAATAACAAAAAGATACGATATGTGAAACATATAACCAAAGCAATTTTAATATTAATTTACACACTGGACCCTTTGTTCTGACTCGGGTGTTCAAGTTACTGATCAACCTGTATTGTGTTAGGGGTTTCAGGTCACGTGTCTTGAGTGTGAAATCGAACAGCCAGTGGCTGAAATATAGCCAAGTTCAATCTACGATTCTGAATTACTATTTTAATGTAAATGTATTACTAGTAATTGTATTGTAATAGTTTAATGTCAATCTCAATATCTGCAAAGATTTAGGCTAAAAAATTATCGAAATGTAAGTGAAAGTACCGTTTGTTTACATGAGGCGCCAGCGGGAAAATACCGCTCTGACGTCACGCGACCTAGAATTTTCCATTGCTACGACCCACTTTATTGGATTTCTGCACGTTAGTTTCCGGTCGATTTTCATATATAACCAATCAAACGATAGATAACATTTTAGGGATTATACCAATGTCTGATACCACGTGATCCGTCAGTTAGAACCAAAAAAAACAAGATTTATCTGTTTTGATGACTGAAATTTGCTAAATTTTGACTAAATATAGCCTATTTTTTTGTGGTATCATCAAGATTATAAATATTTGACATATTATCATTCAAATTATTACGATTTTAATAAATCTTAGCTGACAATAACGTGCGGATTTCAGTTTTAAAATTGGTACTAGCGATTCTGAAGGGAAAATTCCCATTATGACGTCACTCAGATATGGCTGAAAAGCACTTACTTTGGTCCATTACACGCATTGACTGGTATAGAGCGTTTTGATTACATTTTTGACGTCGATCTCGGATTTTAAAATTCCATACCTTCGGATCTAATTGGAATATTTTGATGGGTAGCATTTTATGTATATTTTCAGAAAATATTTAAAAAAAAATTTTTTCTGTCATTTGAAACTTTGACCTGAACCCCCTAATTGTGTTGTTTTAACACGTACACAGGTCATCATTTGAGGAAAATGGGTGTTCATATAAACCCGGTGATTGTTAAAACAGACAACCGCGCATTTTCATGCGTGACTGCGTGCACTGTGTATTAGCAATAACAAGAAATGCCTTGTTAATTTATAAAAGATAAATACATGTAGTTAGATTAAAACAATAAATAAATATTTTTTCACAGTAGATTGTGAAATAATATCATGAGCTAGAAAACACATCCAACAGTATAAGAAACAAATAAACAAAACCTAGCGAATTGGGATAAATTTCTGTGTGGACATTTTTTTTAGATAATTGTCATCTTGTAAAATACCAATCCTACATCATCACAGATGATTTTTTTTTTTCGAACATAGATAGTTTGTTCTGTGGCTGACAATTCGCGAATGTAAAACGTATTCCAGCCAATGCAGCATACCCCATTCGCACCATGTTGTGGATTTTAAAGATAGATTTCCAGGCAACGAAACATACGCCCACAGCAGCTAAGCAGTCGTCGTTTTTTGTATTTTAGAGGAGAGCCAACAAAAGCTCTCCTAATTCAACTGATCGGAAAAATCGCTCCCCTGAAAAAGCTCCTCTGGTTTCGATAAGAAGAGTGATTTAGAAATTAAGGCGAGTGATATGATATTAAGGAGAGTGATTACTTTTATGTACATGGGGAAATACTAAATAGTTCTGAAAACCAATAACTGCATGTAAGGGAGTCATTCCTGGTAACATAAATGATGATTACCCCCACGACTTTGTAAATGAAAGAAAAACTTGTTAATTCATATTTTGTTTATTTTGTAGAAAAACAAACATAATTTTATGCTGCCTGCTAGGCAGATAATAACAAATGTAATGAAAATAATAGCCCATTTCACACTATAGTAACTCAACAACAAATTCCTTTATCGGCTGCATGATCCTTGAGAACACACTTATGGACACAAATACTCATATGGTAACAACTATGAAGTTATTATAATGAATTGAACTACCGTATTTTTCGGTGTATAAGGCGCATGCGTAGATAAGGCGCAGGGCGACTTTGGCAGAGGTGTTTCAGGGGAAAAAAAATATGCGTGGTTTAGGCGCACCCCTTTCCCAACGCCTCGTGAAACTCATGCCATACTATACGTGACTCAAATCCACCTGCAATCTCCAGTAATTTAACCAAACTCTATTGTTTAGAGTTATAATAATTACCGATATTTAGCCGTATATCTAGGTATATATATATTTCTTTATGAAATAAATTGCTTTTGTTAGATTTGTTTCTATTAATTATAACATACAATTGATTATTTTAGCGGTATTTTTGTTACTCGTACGGTAGTGAAATTGACATTCAAGTCCCGCCCACAACAAACATGGCCGTCTATTATATCGTGTTAAATTCGGGAGTAATTGGCTGTGATAAATGTTTTGATGATAACCTAATTAAATATTAACTGTAGAAATAATTTCTCATGATCAGCTACTCACGACTTAAATTTTGACTACCGGTAAAAGAGAAACAACAATTCCAGGTTTACTCAGTAAAATAATACAATAGCATTTTTAATACCAATCAAGGAAACAATGATTTTGTTAACTACAAACAATCTTGTTAACTTGCAAACAACTGACAAACAATCGATAGCGTCCGTTGCCCCGCCCACTACACGCGTGATGACAATACCCAGAATGTAGCCATTTAGATCTATCAGTAAAATAATACTATAGCATTTTAATACCAACCAAGGAAACAATGATTTCGTTAACTACAAACAACTTCATAAAGAAAACGGTAACAACTCACTGGTTGATAATTAACTATACCGGTAATTTATAACAATGGGTCAATCACTGAATCCATGTTGAATGAAAACTGTCGGTAACTTAAAACGGTTATATGTTTAAATTGTAAGACAGTATTGCTCAAAGAAAACACCTATGGTACCGGTATACTGAGCGTGTGCTCAATGGATGTTATCTTTCTAAAAGCCAATGAAATGTCTTGTCTGTCGTAAGCCCCGCCTTTTCGTCAACAGACTGACAACACCGCCATTGACGAGACGTTTGGATTGCCGGTGTCACAGTTCCTGTTGGTCGCTGGTGTGTGTTGGTTCCTGGGCACTTGCGCATGTCCGAGACGGATGTTTGTGTTAGCAACACGGTCAACACAGCTTTATCCACTTCCGCCATTGTGAGATGGTTCCTCATAACTCAAATAACTGATCACTTCAGGAAAGATAGGTTGCCAGGCAACGAAACATACGCCCACAGCAGCTAAATCGTCCGGGCAGTCAACAAGGGTTGTCGCATATTTTTACTTTTTTTGCTAATGAAACATTTGTAATACACTAAAAACTGATTAAGAGTAACGGCTCATTATGTAATTATCAGAAAATCATTAGAATTTGATTGCTTTTTATAAAGTGTTACCCCACACTAACAATTAGTATATACATGAAACATTTAATATCATGGATTTAGCTGTTCAGTTATTAAAATTCATTGAAAATCAAAATACTTGTTCGTTTCAACACCTTAAACTCTGTGTATCAATCTAAAGTCAATCGGATGATAAGTTTAGCCTCTATAGCGTAACAAGATTTTTTGAAGTTATCAAGGGAGATAACTCTGGCAATAATTATTTTAAATCTCTGAAAATCAATAGGCTTCTTCGTCTCATGACCCTAAACACTGTGTGTTAATTTAAAGTCGATCGGATATTAACTTTGGCCTCTAGAGCTTCCACAGGATTTTTTCGAAGTGATCAAGGGCCATAACTCTTGCAGCAATTATTGAAAATCACTGAAAATCGATAGACGACTTAGTCTCATGACTGTAAACACTATGTATAAATTTGAAGTCAATCGGATATTAACTTTGACCTCTAGAGCATCCACTGTGTATAAATTTAAAGTCAATCGGATATTAACTTTGGCCTCTAGAGCGTCCGCAGGATTTTTGAAGTGATCAAGGGACATAACTCTGGCACTAATTATCGGGAATCATTGAAAATCAATAGGATTCTTTGTCTCATGACCTTAAACACTGTGTATAAATTTAAAGTAAATCGGATATTAACTTTGGCCTCTAGAGCGTCCACAAGATTTTTTGAAGTGATCAAGGGCTATAACTCTGGCACTAATTATCGGAAATCGCTGAAAATCAATAGACTTCTTCGTCTCATGACCTTAAACACTGTGTATAAATTTAAAGTCAACTGGATATTAACTTTGGCCTCTAGAGCGTCCACAAGATATTTTCAAGTGTTCAAGGGCCATAACTCTGGCACTAATTATCGGAAATCGCTGAAAATCAATAGGCTTCTTCGTCTCATGACCTTAAACACTGTGTATAAATTTAAAGTCAATCGGATATTAACTTTGGCCTCTAGAGCGTCCACAAGATATTTTGAAGTGATCAAGGGCCATAACTCTGGTAGTTATTATCGAAAATCGCTGAAAAACAATAGGCTTCTTCGTCTCATGACCTTAAACACTGTGTATAAATTTAAAGTCAATCGGATATTAACTTTGGCCTCTAGAGCGTCCACAAGATATTTTGAAGTGATCAAGGGCCATAACTCTGGTAGTTATTATCGGAAATCGCTGAAAATCAATAGGCTTCTTCGTCTCATGACCTTAAACACTGTGTATAAATTTAAAGTCAATCGGATATTAACTTTAGCCTGTAGAGCGTCCACAAGCAATTGTGGACGCCGGACCGACGGACCGACGGACGGACGGACGGACGAACGGACGGACGGACGGGGGCGACGACAATATACGACCACATTTCAATGTGGGCGTATAAAAAGTGTTATGTTCTTAGTTAGAGTTTTGTCATTAATAAACATACTTGTTATCGTGATTAGCTGTTTTTTTAGTGATCAGTAGTTACACGATCAACGGATTTAAGTTAATTGGCTTGAGATTAATTGTTCTATCGTTCGTGATTTGTTGCCGTTGTTTTTAGTGATTAGTCGTTACACGCGTATAATCAGTGGAACTGGAAACCATACACATTGATGATTGGCTTGAAATTGTCAATTAATTCACCCCAAAGGCAGATTAAGGCTTCATTTATCACAGGTACTATAAGAGAATGGAATTTCTGTGATATCACTTATGTGGAAGCAGACGTTAAACACCAAGTAGTAGTAGTAGTAGTAGTATGAGAGAAGAGAGATATTCCCTCATTTGCTATTGACTACCGCATTCGTATTCGTAATAATTATAGTAAAGTATTAGTACCAATTGATCGATCATCATGGCAGATATTATAAGTGAAAGAGAGATTCGATTTCAGCAGTTCCTTGAAAAGATAGAAAGAATAGAATTATACTTAACGACACAAAGCCACAAACCTGGAATTACCAAAATGGAACAAAAGAAAGTCAGAAATCATTCCAAAACCCATGTTATTCAAGGTTGGTCGACTGCACATATTAATTATGCTATTAAATTGAAGGGCTTACAATAATTATTATAGAAGGGTAGTCCCTTTTGTTCCAAGTAGCAATCCTGCTAAATATTTGAAAAAACTAAATAAGCTTAGGCAACAGCCCCCCCCCAAAAGATGATTTCAATGAAAAGGCCATACCAAGGAATATGGTAACTACAATGAAACCAAGCTGATTGGGACCATGGCTGATTGGGACCATGGCTGACTGGGACAAAAGTCAAAGCTGATTGGGACCACATTCTTGGCTGATTGGGACCACATACCAGGCTGATTGGGACCACCACTAGGCTGACTGGGACCACACGATTAAAAAATACTAGAAACTTAGGTTTTGATATTGAATTAAGTTTAATATAAATTATAGCGTGAATATAATTATGTGCTTTTTTTTTATGTAGGCCTGCGTTATTTATGTTTATATTCCATTTTTTTTATGTCACAGTTACACTATATTATATTAACAGAGATTATCTTATTAATCTTATGTAAATTATTATACGTTTTATGCAATTTAAACAGACCATTTTTTATTTTATTTTATAAACTTCATAGCTTGCTTTGGAATCCATTATAGTATAGCCTATACATTGTGTGTAATTATATGTTAGAAATACTGTTTAAACCAATTTATGCTAATTGCAATTAAGTCATACAAATTTGACAACTAATACCGGTGTCACAGTTTCAGTTGGTCGCTGGTGCTGGTTGGTCGTTGGCGCATGCGCAGTTGTAGGAGTCATCTCACACTGTTATAGACACAGGGTGTGTTGACTCCCCGTGATAGGATTACCCCTACGATTTTCTTACGGTCAGATCGGTTTCTACTATTATCTGCCAATATATAGTATTACTACTGACAGTAGCCGAGGATGTTGAGTTTCTATTGTTTGTTTATTTCATTAAAAAGGAGAAATACAAATTAACGATCTTATAAAAATTGAAAAATTCCCGTCCACATGCAGAAACAGAAAAAATAATTGCCCCTTGTATAAACGCAGAATTTGGGTGATTCATGTTCAAGAAATAGTGGTATTTTCAGATCTAGTTTCAGATGTAGATCCCTAGTTACTATAAAAACGGATGTTACCGGTTTTCGGATAGAGGCCAAAGCCGATAAATATCCGATACTTATAGTAACTAGTATAGTAGATCCCATGGTTTGCATGATAAAGTATTTGTATTTGACAAATAAAACACATAGGCAAATGAAGCCACGAGAATATCAAAGGCCTTAATCTGCCTTTGGAGGTGAATTAATTGACAATTTCAAGCCAATCATCAATGTGTATGGTTTTCAGTTCCACTGATTGTACGCGTGTAACGACTAATCACTAAAAACAACGGCAACAAATCACGAACGATAGAACAATTAATCTCAAGCCAATTAACTTAAATCCGTTGATCGTGTAACTACTGATCACTAAAAAAACAGCTTATCACGATAACAAGTATGTTTATTAATGACAAAACTCTAACTAAGAACATAACACTTTTTCCTGAAGTGATCAGTTATTTGAGTTATGAGGAACCATCTCACAATGGCGGAAGTGGATAAAGCTGTGTTGTCCTGTGTTGCTAACACAAACATCCGTCTCAGACATGCGCAAGTGCCCAGGAACCAACACACACCAGCGACCAACAGAAACTGTGACACCGGTACTAGCCCCTAGCAATACAGTAGCATAACGGAAATCCGAAACCATTATACATGTACATATTATTATATTGTGTGTAATTATGTTATAGAAATAATGTTTAAACCATACAAATTTGAAAACTAATACCAGCAATACAGTAGCAAAGGAAATCGGTTATTTCAAATATGATGTACATAAAGGCAGTCAAAATGTATATTCTACCTTGTACAGAAAATAAACATAATAGATTTATAGACTCAATTTTAACACAAGTAAACAGGTAGGGGATATCTAGGAAAGTGTACTATATATTACTACATGAAAATTACTCAGATCTTACTGACAGCCACAACAGGGAATTTGTGTGATTGGATCTGATTGTTTATTGGATTATTAGGCTTGTCATTAATTAACAATAAAAGGTGTGATTAGGGTCTTGTATATTGCTACCTTTTTTATACTAACAACAAAACAACAAAAACCAGAAAAACAGAAGGAAAAATAATGGAATTGTGGAGACAATATTGTGAAAATGAGATTACCACAAGTCGTTTACTAAACAAAGCCGCGCATTTATATGGTCCGACTAAATCATATTAGCTTGTAAATAATTTTGTTTTGTTATATGAAAGGTTATGAAATATATGTGTTTATTTTTTACAGGTCTGTATTTATATATGAAATATTTTGAAATGTGTATTTTTATATGAAATATTTTGAAATGTGTATTTTTATATGAAATATTTTGAAATGTGTATTTTTATATGAAATAATTTTAAATATTTGTATGTTTTAATAAAATATTGGTTTGTAAAGGAATTGAATCACTATATGAAATAAAATGATATTTACTAAGTAAAATATTATACAAAGAACAATATTTGTCTGTCATTATTTCAGCCTCATTCATTACAAAATATCGCATCATTGCAGTAATTATACTGATATGAGGCTTTTTGATATTGGGTTACAATTTTATAATACCGGGGGTATTTATTGTCATGCAAACATATTTAAAACACTCTTATCATTGGTCTGATCATGGTCCCAATCAGCCAAGAATGTGAAGCATATTCTCTGTGATTTAGCTCATTTGTATTGAAGCCGTCAATCACTAATTACACTATTATTTGTGACTAATTACACTATTTATTGCCATAGTTGTCTTATTATCAAAAATATGCAAACATATCTTAAATACTCGCGGCATTTAAAGGGCCAATCCCGATAACTTTTTGGGGAATAAAACTGCTTAATTTTTGTGTTAAAATCCCTTATAACCTATTATCTAAGGCCGACCAACTAACCCGATATTTGTGATACGCTTGTAAATAACTTAAACCTGACAGTCTTCATCTGGAAATGGAGACCGTTGTATTATACAGTATCTGGATAAAACCAGACTTTTTTCTATAAAGATAGGCTGGCACTGCCAGGCAGGATACGCCCACATTTTCGAGAGATGGATAGAGAACAAGCAATACCTAAAGTGATTTTTCCTACATCATTAAGTCCTGTATTTCATACTGTATTGGGAGCAGCCATTTTGTTGGTCAGTTATTCATGAAATTCGAAGCCGACAATGATTATGGTGTGACGATACACAACCTAGAAATGTGACTTTTCGGCAAAATCGGATAAGAATTGTGACCTGTAGAGAGTCCACAACCATGATATACCATAACTTTACTCTATTCGATTACAAACGGCGACCATTTTGTCCGGCAATTTTGGTACGATTTTCACGAAATTCGAATAATTCAGGAAGTTACGATCCGATATGCGCAAATACCGAAAGGAACCAAGATCTTTGGGTTATAACCATGCATTTCAAGTTTCATCAAAATCAAATTAAAATTGTGACCTATACAGGGTCCACAACCATGATATACCATTTTTTAACAGTATTTGCGTACAAACGGCGGCCATTTTGTCTGTCAATTTTGGTCCGATTTTCCCGAAATTTGATCTCAAACCTTCCTTAAGGTGAAACGGTGATATAATCAAACGTTTTTTTAAATCGGAAAATAATTGTGACTTTTCGTACAATCAGGGGCCATAATTCAGGAAGTTATGAATCAATGAGCGCAAATAACGAAAGGAACCAAGATCTCCGGGTTATAAACATGCATGTCAAGTTTCATCAAAATCGGTTCAAAATTGTGACCTATATAGGGTCCACAACCTTGATATAACATATTTTCACACTATTCGCGTACAAACGGTGGCCATTTTGTCCGTCAATTTTGGTTTGATTTTCACAAAATTCGAAGTCAGCCTTCATTACCATGTAACGGTGATATAATCAAACGGTTTTGTAAATCGGATAATAATTTTGACCTCCAGAGGGACCACAAGCTAAAAAGGGGAATTTTTCTGACAATCAGGGGCCATAATTCAGGAAGTTACGATCCGATGGGTGCAAATATCGAAAGGAACCAAGATCTTTGGGTTATAAACATACATGTCAAGTTTCATCAAAATCGGTTCAAAATTGTGACCTCTATAGGGTCCACAACCTTGATATAACATATTTTCACACTATTCGCGTACAAACGGCGGCCATTTTGTCCGTCAATTTTGGTCCGATTTTCACGAAATTTGAACTCAACCTTCATTACCATGTAACGGTGATATAATCAAACGGTTTTTTAAATCAGATAATAATTTTGACCTCCAGAGGGACCACAAGCTAAAAAGGGCGATTTTTCGGACAATCAGGGGCCATAATTCAAGAAGTTACGATCCGATGGGCGCAAATATCGAAAGGAACCAAGATTTTGGGGTTATAGACATGCATGTCAAGTTTCATCACAATCGGTTCAAAATTGTGACCTCTATAGGGTCCACAAGCTAAAAACATGATATTTCGCACAATCAGGGGCCATAATCCATGAATTTCCGATCCGATACATGCCAATATCGAAAGGAACCGAGATCTTATGGGGATAAACCAATATTTTAAGTTTCGTCAAAATCGGATAGGAATTGTGACCTGTAGAGGGTCCACAAACAAATTGTGGACGGACGGACGGACGGACGTCCGGACGGACGTCCGGACGGACAGGGGCGACGACATAATACGTCCACATGAAAATGTGGGCGTATAAAAATGATATGTAGGTGAAATTTACCTTTTGTTATCAGTACAGTACATGGGTCATTCACTGTATAGACCTCTCAAGAAACGAGAATCGATTATCAGGTCACCCAATCAAAAAATTGACCCGAAATCTTAAAAGGGTTACGTGTCCGGATAAGCAGTGTTGACGTTAACGTCAAAACGACTCAATATTTTGAGCTGAAACATTGAGCCAAGGTATATATACCATGCCTCTATATTTTGGTCCATAAATTTCATAAATGCTCAGACTTTAATTTTTGAGACTCTGTTCTTATCGGGATTGTCCCTTTAAGTAATGGTCCGAATAAGCCTTGTCATGGTCCCAATCAGCCATAAATCTGGTCCCAGTCAGCCAAGAATCTGGTCCCAATCAGCCACAGATCTGGTCCCAGTCAGCCACAAATCTGGTCCCAATCAACCAGGTCCCAATCAGCCATGGTCCCAATCAGCCAATTACCACTACGATAACGGCTATGATATTGTATGCTGTCCTCAATGGTTGTTTTGATACAATAAATATCTAATCTTATCTTATCTTATGATATTATTAGTTGTTGCCCTTCAATGCCCAGTTTGTTTCGCAGCACATGACATAAAGCCAGATTTGTTTTTTTTACCTGTCTTCTAGCAACGAATTATCATGCATTGGAATATCATCAGAATATATATGAATAATATGACACGTACATCAGTGTGTGTTATCTTTTTTTTTATTTCAGGTGGTCGTGTTTACTATGTGGGTGTAGGGAAATGTAAACAGGAAGTTGTACATAATAAAATTTTTACAAGTTACCTATGTGTTTTATTTGTCAAATACAAATACTTTATCATGCAAACCATGGGATCTACTATACTAGTTACTATAAGTATCGGATATTTATCGGCTTTGGCCTCTATCCGAAAACCGGTAACATCCGTTTTTATAGTAACTAGGGATCTATCTACAATAATTATTATAGAAGGGTAGTCCCTTTTGTTCCAAGTAGCAATCCTGCTAAATATTTGAAAAAACTAAATAGGCTTAGGCAACAGCCCCCCCAAAAAGATGATTTCAATGAAAAGGCCATACCAAGGAATATGGTAACTACAATAACGGCTATGATATTGTATGCTGTCCTCAATGGTTGTTTTGATACAATAAATATCTAATCTTATCTTATCTTATGATATTATTAGTTGTTGCCCTTCAATGCCCAGTTTGTTTCGCAGCACATGACATAAAGCCAGATTTGTTTTTTTTACCTGTCTTCTAGCAACGAATTATCATGCATTGGAATATCATCAGAATATATATGAATAATATGACACGTACATCAGTGTGTGTTATCTTTTTTTTTATTTTTCAGGTGGTCGTGTTTACTATGTGGGTGTAGGGAAATGTAAACAGGAAGTTGTACATAATAAAATTTTTACAAGTTACCTATGTGTTTTATTTGTCAAATACAAATACTTTATCATGCAAACCATGGGATCTACTATACTAGTTACTATAAGTATCGGATATTTATCGGCTTTGGCCTCTATCCGAAAACCGGTAACATCCGTTTTTATAGTAACTAGGGATCTATCTACAATAATTATTATAGAAGGGTAGTCCCTTTTGTTCCAAGTAGCAATCCTGCTAAATATTTGAAAAAACTAAATAAGCTTAGGCAACAGCCCCCCCCAAAAAGATGATTTCAATGAAAAGGCCATACCAAGGAATATGGTAACTACAATAACGGCTATGATATTGTATGCTGTCCTCAATGGTTGTTTTGATACAATAAATATCTAATCTTATCTTATCTTATGATATTATTAGTTGTTGCCCTTCAATGCCCAGTTTGTTTCGCAGCACATGACATAAAGCCAGATTTGTTTTTTTTACCTGTCTTCTAGCAACGAATTATCATGCATTGGAATATCATCAGAATATATATGAATAATATGACACGTACATCAGTGTGTGTTATCTTTTTTTTTATTTTTCAGGTGGTCGTGTTTACTATGTGGGTGTAGGGAAATGTAAACAGGAAGTTGTACATAATAACATTTTTACAAGTTTTACAAGTTTTTACATGTGTTTTATTTGTCAAATACAAATACTTTATCATGCAAACCATGGGATCTACTATACTAGTTACTATAAGTATCGGATGTTTATCGGCTTTGGCCTCTATCCGAAAACCGGTAACATCCGTTTTTATAGTAACTAGGGATCTATCTACATCTGAAACTAAATCTGAAAAATACCACTATTTCTTGAACATGAATCACCCAAATTCTGCGTTTATACAAGGGGCAATTATTTTTTCTGTTTCTGCATGTGGACGGGAATTTTTCAATTTTTATAAGATCGTTAATTTGTATTTCTCCTTTTTAATGAAATAAACAAACAATAGAAACTCAACATCCTCGGCTACTGTCAGTAGTAATACTATATATTGGTAGATAATAGTAGAAACCGATCTGACCGTAAGAAAATCGTAGGGGTCATCCTATCACGGGGAGTCAACTATACTAGTTACTATAAGTATCGGATATTTATCGGCTTTGGCCTCTATCCGAAAACCGGAAACATCCGTTTTTATAGTAACTAGGGATCTATCTACATCTGAAACTAAATCTGAAAATACTACTATTTCTTGAACATGAATCACCCAAATTCTGCGTTTATACAAGGGGCAATTATTTTTTCTGTTTCTGCATGTGGACGGGAATTTTTCAATTTTTATAAGATCGTTAATTTGTATTTCTCCTTTTTAATGAAATAAACAAACAATAGAAACTCAACATCCTCGGCTACTGTCAGTAGTAATACTATATATTGGTAGATAATAGCAGAAACCGATCTGACCGTAAGAAAATCGTAGGGGTCATCCTATCACGGGGAGTCAACACACTCTGTGTCTATAACAGTGTGAGATGACTAGTACAACTGCGCATGCGCCAGGAACCAACACACACCAGCGACCAACTGAAACTGTGACACCGTAAGAAAATCGTAGGGGTCATCCTATCATGGGGAGTCAACACACTCTGTGTCTATAACAGTGTGAGATGACTCCTACAACTGCGCATGCGCCAGGAACCAACACACACCAGCGACCAACTGAAACTGTGACACCGGTTTCATTGTGGGGGATGCCATTTTTAAAACGAACGAAAAAGAGGCTGTGCTGTTAACAACGGCGTACAATAGACCGATTCAGCTAAGAAGTCACGTGACTTGAAATGGGTGTTTACATCACGTGACGTCCTCGCTGACACGTTAAATTCCATTTAAAGTAACGTGTTTGCCTTCGAGTTTATTCTTCATATTACTGCATATTTATAACTCTTATTGTTTTTGTCAGTATTGATACTGTTTAATAACTATTTAGTGAGAACAAATAACATTTATTTCTTCATCTTGAGTATAATTTAACTTTATTTAACTACTTTTTTATACTACTATATATAGCCTATTTCTTAATCTTACTAATAGGCCTTATACTAGCCTAAGTTGATTGTACAAAGAAGCGTGCAACTAAAATTCGTCATTGATTGACTATTTGTGTTTTCATTGATACAAAACTTCTGCTATTCGTAAAATAGTTACGTACGTTCTCCCTTGGAAGCTTTATCCGTCTTGACTCATAGGCATAACGGCCGATTTTCTTGGTGGACTGTGTCACTTTTGCCCCCCCCCCTCAAATACAGCGACAGCGCCCGGAACAAGTACAGCATACATGAAGCTGTGACTAGGGGGGGTTGTCCAAATGCGGGCGCTGTCCACCCAAAACCCCAAACAACAATGTATCTTAACATTCCGGTACAACATAATTATATCGTATTGCCTGTCTAGATAACAAACCTCATCTCCCAACCCTCCGTGTTTCGAGATAAGAGTTGGTCCAATAGTTTGTGTCAAGTGCCGGAGTGAAATTGACATTTTTTTTTTATAAAAACAACGAATGATTATTGTCATTTCTAACATTTCTGACACATCCATCTACAATTAAGAAAATCCTGCCTAACACGGGTACAAATTCCCTCTTTTTCAAATAAAAGGGATAGTAGATTGCTTTTCCAACATTTTAAATTTACGTCGTACGTAGGCCTATAAGTTGATAAAGGTGGGGTCTCGTGTGCAATAGCCAATCAAAGCACTAACCTGATCAGATTTGCGCAAGAGTAATACGCCGTAATTATGTATGTCGGAATCAATTTTGTTTTTAAACAACGCTCGGTTTACCTTATTGTTAATATTTGCTGATACATCAATGTTGTTTTTAGCAGATTGGACTGCGTATGTGTAATAAGTAGTATGTATGCAAAAAGAAACTGAGTCTGCTACTTGGAACTAAGGGCACCAAATCGTAGCTAAAACAAGCATGTCAGTTAAGTTCTCGTAAAGCTATAGTTGTCAACCCTGTTCCTGAAGCAACGACGGAAGGTTTTCGAAAATCTAGCCGTTGATAGATTAGTGTGTAGGCCTATTTCTCAAATTGGTAGGCCATGTCCCTTTACCACAGACTTTTAATACAAACACAATACAGATACGTTTACATGTTTTGAAAGCTTTCTTTTTCGCTGCAAAACAACCTTGTAATCTTGTATAATGGAAGCACATACAATTTAGAAAATTTAAGTCCATTTCCTGGCATTTAAGGTCATTGTTGGGAGCAAACTCATAGGAACAATAGGATAATAAATGGGCAAGAATCTCGAGGTAATCGTGAATATGATAGGCCTACTGATGACATAGTATAGCAGGCCTATAAGACCGCAGAGTGGTGGAATAATCATGAAATAAGGAAATCGAGTGCCGTATAGTAGGCGCGAAATAATTTTACATAGTTACGTATTGGGCCTATATGGAAAGGAGCTTTCAATTATTGGGGACTGGTCTTAGAAATTTTAGTCAATTTTCTGGCATTTTAGTTAATCGATAGCAAATTATTGTGACCAAAATGAAAATGCGCCCTTTAAATCCGCGTCTGTCGGGAAAAAGAACCTAAATAACCGTAGTCTACCACATAAGATAAGACCTTGAAAAATAACGGCACTCGACGGAGCCTATATTTTCTATTGGACAATTTTAATTACGGCTAGGTTTCTTCTTCAGCCATTCAAAAAGTTGTGGCACGACACCCTTCTTCAATTATAATCTATATAAGCGCCTTTTCTTGGCATCGTGCTCAATTAAAGCATCGGGCAAAAAATGAACACTTAGGCCTATGTCAATAGGCTATGTGTGTTTTGTAATATTGAAGTAGGCCTAATGGAGATCTCTTTTTATTTTAAAATTACAAATATTAAATAAAGTGTTATTTTTAGAGGTAAAGAATGAAATGACAAAGGTGCACTTTAACTATTACAGACAAAGTAGTCTACAAACAATATCCCTGAATAGGCCTATGCTTAATAAATTCAAACCATATTATTGTCAAATGTAGGCCTACATATCCACAAGCGACAATATTTATTAAATACCGTAGTTAAACAGGTAGGATAGGTTAGTCAGTTAATAAACTGAATTTTGTTTAAAAAAAATAATTGTATGGGCTATATTAGGGCCTAGCCTATTATAAATAAGCCCTGATCGGCATCATTATAAGCGACCGGCGATAGTTGCTGAACACATGGATGGGCTATGTCAGGCTAGTCAACTAAAAGGATGGGCCTTTTATTTTTGTTTACACAAAAAGTTACGATATCCTCTGGGATATAACCACTGATCTATATAGATCAGTGGAAATAACGCGAAACAAGAACAAACGAAGGCGACGCCATATTGTTATAATGGTTACCACCCAATTCAGGTCACGTGACGTCCTTGACAACCTTAGCTGAATCGGTCTATTGCGTCATCGATTATCACGTAATTGGAATACCCCTTTCGCTGGGGAAATCTAGATGGATTGCTGCGTGTAGAACGGGGAAATCTCTCCCGCTGTCTGCATGTATTTTTTTCCGATTTACACGGGAACGAAGGGTCGTTCGCCCGTTTTCTAAGCATGGCGACCTCCCGGTAACCCAAACGACTGTTCGCCACTTATTACCAACCATGTAGACTACGTCTGGAGTGAGGACTCTTCCAGTCCTCAAAAAATCTCTATTGTCCAGAATGGTAGCAGATGGTACTAAGATGGTACCGGATGTTCTGATAAAAGTTATAAAATGCGGATGTCAATCTGAGCCGCTATGTCGAAGCGTCGTTTTTTGTGTCTGTAAAAAGTCAGATTTATCATGTTCTGATTTTTGTTGTTGTTTAAATTCAGACAAATACTTCAATTCCGTCTCATTTGAGTTTAGAACACAGGATAGTGATGAAGACGAAGAAGATGATGAAGATGAAACAATATGATAAGTAAGGGTTATCGACTGAGACAGAGGGGTTTAAGTTAGATGAAAACCTGCGCTCGTGCAAAGTTCAATGCACGGGCGTGGGTGTTTATCTAACTTGACCCCGAGGTCAAGGTCGATAACTGACTTACACACTGGATTCTTTGTGTAAGAAGTTGAACGAGTGAATGAAAATGGACGAATACGAGAGAGGAGCATGTTTATCACAGACCCTTTATCACACAAAATCGTTTTACCAATTCGTATATAACAGGTACCAATATGCATTATTTTGCACGTCATATATTGTGTTTACTCAGCACATTGGTGAGTGGGTAAATAACTGAATATGTCTATACCAGTTTATTTACGATGTATACAAATCAGATTATTCAAATGTCAGGTTTTTGGAAAACAATTTAAAGAAAGTTGGATTGGTATATGGATAAATGTCCTGATAAAGTCTGCCATTGGTGTGGTTTCGATTCCCCGGTTGTATGTGACAAGGTGTAGGGCCTCCGGCTGCTAAAGACCCCTACCTCGAGCGGATGTTAAATCCCATTTCTCTCTCGCCTTACCGACAAAAGAAAAAATATGCGACACCTCTTATTGACTGCCCGGACGACTTAGCTCAGTAATTGTTTTTTGAGGCACGCGATCGCTCTCGAGCGCCTGTCGCGCACCCGAACGTCGACCGAGGGGAAGTTTTTCTCCCGCGCCTTAAAATCACAAATCACTCTCCTTATTTGTGAAACATGGACGCATGTATTTTTTTTAATAAAAAAGTGAAAATAATCTCAAATAGTAAGTGCAGGGGGGACCGCACAACACGAAAAACAAAAACCTATAAGATTAACCTGCTAAAAATATCAAATCAAGTGAATGGATCCGGGGGCCAGCCGTAAGCGTCCACTGCGCTGTACAGTCCCAAGCCTGTTATAGTACAGGCTTCACTAAAAATGATTTGAAAAAAAAAAAGGTAACAGAAATAATGCGACCGATCTTGACAATGGTCGTCTCTTCAATGGCGATAGTCTGCCAGTTGACGTCAGATGTCAAAACGTCAAACAATTTCAACAATAAGGGCGATAATCCGGATACAATCTCGGAAAACGTCAAAATAATAAGTGTAGCGAGCAAACAGGAGCAAAGCCCGACAACGAGAACATTCTACAGTACGAAGGGCTAAAACTCTACTCTAATAGTAAGTGCAGGGGGGACCGCACTACACGAAAAACAAAAACCTATAAGATTAACCTGCTAAAAATATCAAATCAAGTGAATGGATCCGGGGGCCAGCCGTAAGCGTCCACTGCGCTGTACAGTCCCGAGCCTGTTATAGTACAGGCTTCACTAAAAATGATTTGAAAAAAAAAAAGGTAACAGAAATAATGCGACCGATCTTGACAATGGTCGTCTCTTCAATGGCGATAGTCTGCCAGTTGACGTCAGATGTCAAAACGTCAAACAATTTCAACAATAAGGGCGATAATCCGGATAGAATCTCGGAAAACGTCAAAATAATAAGTGTAGCGAGCAAACAGGAGCAAAGCCCGACAACGAGAACATTCTACAGTACGAAGGGCTAAAACTCTACTCTAATAGTAAGTGCAGGGGGGACCGCACTACACGAAAAACAAAAACCTATAAGATTAACCTGCTAAAAATATCAAATCAAGTGAATGGATCCGGGGGCCAGCCGTAAAGACCAAACATTTCAAAGAATATTTAAACGAATTTTTTTGTTAACGTCAAGTTACTCACATTTCGATCGCCGCCATTTTGGTGTTTTTGATCGTTGTGTAACAAGTAAACAACACAAAATTATTTTATTTAAATTAATTTAGGTGATAATCCTTTGGTTTTGATCACGATTAAATTATTGTAGAAATGTTTCGAGGTTTTAAGTTTTTAAACATGCTTAAACCGCTTGATTATTTAGACAGGTGAAACATCGAAATAGTGTCAATCGGTGTCACTCGGTTCATGGTAATAGTTATGTCCCTTTGAAACAAAAAACTGTAACGTGTTCGATGATTTGCAGATACGAGAAATTTTCAGCCAATCATGGCAATTGTTAAATCTGTTATATATTTAGAACACATGGCGACCTGACACCAAGAAGAACATTATGTGACTTGAGCCTTCAGTAGGTACCGACATTGTTGTATTTCGTTTTTTTATGATGGAAAATTATGCAACATCATATAGAAATGTTTCTCTGGAGACTCCATGTCTTTAGTTTACTCTTCTTAATCATGAATGACAGGCGACTAGACGACAGCAGCACTTCATCCGGCCTTTTTGAAGCCGGTGTCACAGTTTCAGTTGGTCCCTGATGTGTGTTTACCGTTTAGCGCATGCGCAATTGTAGGAGTCAGCTCACACTGTTATAGACTCAGTGTGCATTGACTCTTTGTGATAGGATTACCCCTGCGATTTTCTTACAGCCAGATCGGTTTCTACTATTATCTACCAATATATAGTATTACTACTGACAGCAGTTGAGGATGTCGAGTTTCTACTGTTAGTTTATTTCAGTAAAAAGGAGAAATACAAATTGACGATCTTTATAATTCAGTAGGCTATAAAAATTGAATATTCCCTCCACATGTGGAAACCGAAAACAACTGCCACTTATATAAATGTAGAGTATGCAATGCATTGTGCATGCATGTTTGAATCCAAATTTACAACGAGTATTTATTACCACATTCTTTTCTTTGTATGGAATTGGGTGATTCATGTTCAAGAAATAGTGGTATTTTCAGATTTAGTTTCAGATGTAGATCCCTAGTTACTATATAATAGCGGATGATATCGGCTTTCGGATAGAGGCCAAAGCCGATAAATATCCGATACTTATAGTAACTAGTTAGTAGTATAGTAGATCCCATGATTTGCATGATAAAGTATTTGTATTTGAGAAATAAAACACATAGGCAACTTGTAAAACTTTTATTATGTGCAAAATTAAAATAATGATTCAGAGAAATCCCAATCATATATACATGTAGGCCAATATTCAATCTGCAAAACAGTTAATTATTAAAACATTGAAAAGTGATTTATAAGTTTTTAACAAAAAAATAATCTACAAATAACCATTAGGAAATAGCGTGATCAGTAGAGCTCCATAAGCCGCAATCTGGTTTGAAGCGTAGCCACGAGAATATCAAAGGCCTTAATCTGCCTTTGGAGGTGAATTGACAATTTCAAGCCAATCATCAATGTGTATGGTTTCCAGTTCCACTGATTGTACGCGTGTAACCAACAATCACTAAAATAAAAACAACGGCAACAAATCACGAACGATAGAACAATCAATCTCAAGCCAATTAACTTAAATCCGTTAACTATTGATGATGAGGGTGGCAGTGGTGATGCCCCTCCTAAACGCTCCAGGCCCACTCACTTACAGCCGAAAATCGACTTAACATTGGCAAATGTATCAACTCAAGCATACAAGACACTAATAATTTAGTAATAAAAGCAGCATATGTTCTCGCAGTTGATGGCTTACCATTTAGTAACTTTAAGTCACTTGTGACAGTAATTAAAGACAGTGGCATTAAACTAATTACCAAATGCTGTGATGGTCAGAAAGTCAGGGAATTTGTTTCTTTCATTGCTGAAGCTGTCAGACAGAAAATATCTACAATTATTCAAGATGCCAAAGCATTTTCTGTCCTTAGCGATGGCTCACAAACCAGGAAAACGGAGAGTGAAAAGGAATTAGTCAACGTACGAGTTGTTTACAATGGTAACCCTAGATATTTTTGCGTATCTTTATTTCGTTTCGTTTTTTATACTTTCGATGGCCTACACTCATGTAGATCTAACAAGTTATAGTGGGAGCTCACGTTCTATGGCATCAGGTATCAAGCATGGGACATTTGACCCGATAATGTCAATCATACGATTAACCAATTAGCGACCGCCATGCTTTTCAAAATCTACTTTTGTTTTGTTTTGATTTCTATCCGCTGGTGTTTTATAGACGTCGTTGGCTGGTAATATCTACCCACAGTTCCACGCATGAAAAGGTCAAACGGTCGATTCGACAGACCATTTGATTGGCTGTCCCCTCATTTCAGGCAGAACACGAGTTAAATAACAAGTCCTCCAGATCCAAGAGTAATAAAGACAAGTAAAAACGAAATTGTGAACTATAAAAAACGAAACGAAATTGGATTCTCGAACTTTAAGATGACACATTATGATACATTAATATTAAAATTGCTTATGTTTCACATATCATATCTTTTTGTTACTTATAGAGGGTTCCGCGAATGTTTCTAATTTTAGTAACATTTCCCACAATTCATCGCACGGTACCATTCTGGTAGGCTGCGTGCTAAACAAATACTACTTATGACGTATATACGTAATTGAACACTATACGTATATATAGCACCCACGTTCTTTGTTCGGCCATTCTTCTAGTTTGCTTTGAGTGAAAAGATTTTTTGTCAGAATTCTGTTTCTAATTTTAGTAACATTTCCCACAATTCATCGCGCGGTACCATTCTTGTAGGCTGCGTGCTAAACAAATACTACTTATGACGTATATACGTAACTGAACACTATACATATATATAGCACCCACGTTCTTTGTTCGGCCATTCTTCTAGTTTGCTTTGTTTGAGTGAAAAGATTTTTTGTCAGAATTCTGTTTTACAATGGAGAAGTACTTTGAAACTTTAGATGCTGTCGCACGAAAAAGATATCTCGAGAAGATCGAACGAATTGGAAACCAAGATCCGTATTTAATAACTAAGGAAAAATTCGTCTGCAATCCGAAGTTTTTCCCAGAAGTTAAGATGATAGATATTTTAAATTATTTAGTTTTTCATCCAAGCCCATTTTATGTGTTGAAAGACTTTGAAAATTATAAAAGTTTGGAAGCTTACGACAGATTTGTTTGTGGATGGGTAAGAGAGGTTTCGGTATTTAATTACAAAGAAATTCCAAATAAGGATGGTAAACAAGCAAGATGTAGTACCACTACCACCAGTACTTTTACTAACAATTCGTCCAGGGTTAATTTGTGTATTGTTAGAGCTAGAGTGTTACACTCTCAGTCTTTAAATGATAAATCTCTGGCACACTGGGTCATCATTGAAGAAGATGGCAAAATATTGTCTGCTCACTGCGACTGCAAGGCAGGATTAGGTGAATCGTGTTCCCATGTGGCATCAGTATTATTCTACCTTGAAGCCAGTGTACGGATAAGAGAAACGATTCGAAATATTGATTTTACTTCAGCCAAATCATTGAAGAAAAGAATCGACAAAACAATTGATGAGCAACCAATTCCTCCCATCCCTTCATCTAAAAAGAAAACAGGCAATAAAATCTTCAATGCCTTGAGCAGCAAAGCTTGGGATACCTTTTTTAGGGCTGTTGAGGAGAATAAACCGGTTTGTTTGTCAGTTAAAGAAGATTTTAACCACCAGTTTATTCCAGAAACACTTCAGCCAAAATATCCGATGATCCTGTCAAATTTGTATGATGATACCATGGTATATACATCCAAAGAAGCCTTGCTGTCACATTGCAAACAGCTGAAATCAACAATTGTGATTACCGATGAAGATATTTCAAATGTCGAGTATCACACACGCAGACAAGCCGACAGTAAACTATGGTACCGGTTCAGGACAGGAAGAGTAACAGCTTCACGTATGAAGGCGGTGTGCTCCACTTCTTGCCAAAATCCATCCATGAGTTTACTAAAATCAATCTGCTACCCAACAGAAGCCAATTTCTCTACTGCAGCTACACAGTGGGGATGCTCTCATGAACAGGAGGCAAGGAAACAGTATCATTCCAAGTTAGAAAAACTTCATGATACTTTTCAACTGTCAGATAATGGTCTTTTCCTGAACTCCGAACACCCACACTTGGGAGCTTCCCCAGATGCTATCGTGGAGTGTAGTTGTTGTGGGAAGGGTTTTGTAGAAGTCAAGTGTCCTTACTGCATCAGAAAAGAAAAAATCAGAGATGGGAAAGATTCCTGTCTGAAGAAAGTAGATGGTTCATTGCAACTAAAACATGATCACGCATACTTCTACCAAATTCAGACTCAACTACTTGTTTGCAATTTGGACTACTGTGACTTTGTGATCTGGACAGAGAATGATATATTCATTGAAAGAATTGAGCCAGATGCAGAATTTTGGGGTGTGTTACTTGAAAAATCTTTCACGTTTTTTGAAACTGTTATTTTGCCCGAGTTGGTTATCAAATATTTTAGTCAAGATAACAAAGATTTGAAAAACTCTGAAAGAAATAAATCCAAAAAGAACATGGTTCTAACAGAATTAAAAAACTATGATGGAACTAAACCGAAAAAGAACCCAAAAATTCAACCTGCCAAACCAGAATTTTTGTCAGCTGAAAATGTTTCCTCAGATGAAGAAAACAGAGACCTCTACTGTATATGTAGTGGTGTACCTCGTAAAGGTAACACCCGGATGGTCGCCTGCGATTCCACTTGCTGCCCGAATAGACCTTATGAATGGTTTCATTTTTCTTGCATGAAAATAAAGAATGAACCAATGGGTAAATGGCACTGTCCTGACTGCAGTGAAAATGCGGCATTGATTAAAATAAGAGGGAGAAAGAAGAAGACAACAACATAAGATAGTTAAAATAAATCTGTATTTAAATTTATCAAACAAAAGACAACAAAAAAAACCCCACATGTCTGCAGTTTTTCAGTCAAATTATTTTGATGTGAAAACCCAAACTGCACTGATGAGCCCTGGGTGGGCGAAACATGTTTTTAAAAGTTACATGTACATTATAATAATTATTAGTAATTAAGTTTGACATTCTTTCTGTTACTGTTTAAAAAATAGATAATGAAATGTAAATGGTACTGTTCTGACACATATAAAGGGTATGAATTAATCAAAAGGTACAACAGATGGGCAGAGATTTGTGAGAGCATAGCAGACAAAAACTATTTTATCAAGTAATGGACATGGTTCATCTTTTTTAGTAATTAAAAAATCGATTGGAATTGAACTTCCAAGAATAGTGTATTTTTGACGTACACTACCAATAACCCGTTCAACGTGAATGCGTACATTTGCAATTTTTCTTGTGGACTCCACTTCGGAAGCACTTAACTGTTTTTTACCCCTCATAAATGCAGGGTAAATAACTTCAGCTCCAACTGTTGCGACATGTTCTTTAATTTCAAAACCTCGGTCAGCTAGCAAAACATCACCATTATGCAAATAATTTAAAAAATTAGAATTAGCTGTGAGGTATTTATCACTAACTCTTCCTCCCCAGCCTTCAGAAATAAAAGTGACAATTAAATATTTCACAGTATTGTTATGTTTGTAACTGGAGAATGTTTGAACACGTGCCGTCATATTAGAAGGTCTGTCAATAAAAATTATGGCTGTTATTTTCCTCCCAAAGTACTTTCTAAAGATAGGTTGCCAGGCAACGAAACATACGCCCACAGCAGCTAAATCGTCCGGGCAGTCAACAAGGGTTGTCGCATATTTTTACTTTTTTTTGGTAATAAAACATTTGTAATACACTAAAATCTGAGTAACAACTCATTATGTAATTATCTGAAAATCAATAGAATTTGTTTGCTTTTTATAAAGTTTTGCCCCAAGCTAACAATTAGTATAGGAAACATTTAACATCATGGATTTAGCTGTTCAGTTATCCAAATTCATTGAAAATCAAAATACTTGTTCGTTTCAACACCTTAAACTCTGTGTATCAATCTGAAGTCGATCGGATGATTTATAAGTTTGGCATCTACAGCGCCACAAGGTTTTTCGAAGTGATCAAGGGAGATAACTCTGGAAGTAATTATTTGAAATCAATGAAAATCAGTAGGCTTCTTCGTCTCAGGACCTTAAACAGTGTGTGTAAATTTAAAGTCAATCGGATATTAACTTTGGCCTCTAGAGCATCCACAGGATTTTTTGATGTGATCAAGGGCCATAACTCTGGCACTAATTATCGGAAATTGATGCAAATCAATAGGCTTCTTCGTCTTATGACCTTAAACAATGTGTATAAATTTAAAGTCAATCGGATATTAACTTTGGCTTTTAGAGCGTCCACAAGATTTTTTGAAGTGATCAAGGCAGATAACTTTGGCACTAATTATCGGAAATCGCTGAAAATCAATAGGCTTCTTCGTCTTATGACCTTAAACACTGTGTATAAATTTAAAGTCAATCGGATATTAACTTTGGCTTTTAGAGCGTCCACAAGATTTTTTGAAGTGATCAAGGGCCATAACTCTGGCACTAATTATCGGAAATTGATGCAAATCAATAGGCTTCTTCGTCTTATGACCGTAAACACTGTGAATAAATTGAAAGTCAATCGGATATTAACTTTGGCTTTTAGGGCGTTCACAAGATTTTTTGAAGTGATCAAGGGCCATAACTCTGGTAGTTATTATCGGAAATCGCTGAAAAACAATAGGCTTCTTCGTCTCATGACCTTAAACACTGTGTATAAATTTAAAGTCAATCGGATATTAACTTTAGCCTCTAGAGCGTCCACAAGCAATTGTGGACACCGGAATGGACGGACGGACGGGGGCGACGACAATATACGACCACATTTCAATGTGGGCGTATAAAAACCATAGGCATGGTTTCATAAAGCTCACCTCTATCTGCCCATTTCACTAATGGCTGCAAGTGAAAAAACATCATATCTACCATTTCTATAAATACTTTAGAAACTGTGGTTTTTGAAACACCAAATCGATAACTCAGTCAAATCAGTTATCGATAAACACAGTCTTAGTCGCATTAATGTTAATATAAATTTTTGAAATTTACTAAGGCTGGCGTTTTTGCCATTGGCTATCTCTGGCGATAGCAAATTAAAAAGTGAAATTAATGTTAAATATGTAGGCAGACCCGTATAATACTTTACTTTATCACCATCATTTTCAAAATCCTCTGGCGTATTGGCTCTCATTTTATGAATTATCTTTTTTAAACGTGCATTTTCTTCTTCCGAACGTGTAATATTGGTTTGCAATTTTTTTATTTCATGATCAGCTAACTCTAATTGTTGTAAATGAGTTAGTTATTCTTCAATAATATTGTCTGGTTCTACATCTACATCTGGATCTGTACATGCCATACACATGGCAGCATCTTGCATGTTTCCTATCGGTTCTCTTCTGCAGTCTGTCATATCTACTTACATCCGATCCATATGCATCCTTGGTATCCGGACCACTCGGACCAAAGACGACTCGGACCAAGTCCACTCGGACCAAAAAAAAAAAAAAGCCAGGCAACGAAACATACGCCCACACAGCAGCCAAATCGTCCGGGCAGTCAACAAGAGTTGTCGCATATTAAGGAATTATCAGAAAATCATTAGAATTTGTTTGGTTTTTATAATCAAACGTTTTTTTTTAAATCAGATAATAATTGTGACCTCCAGAGGCACCACAAGCTAAAAAGGGTGATTTTTCGTACAATTAGGGGACATAATTCAGGAAGTAATGACCCGATGGGTACAAATATCGAAAGGAACCAAGATCTTTGGGTTATAAACATACATTTCAAGTTTCATCAAAATCGATTTAAAATTGTGACCTCTATAGGGTCCACAACCTTGATATAACATATTTTCACACTCAAACGGCGGCCATTTTGTCCATCAATTCTAGTCCGATTTTCACGAAATTCAAACTCTCTCTTCATTACCATGTAACGGTGATATAGTCAAAGGTTTTTTTAAATTGGATAATAATTTTGACCTCCAGAGGGACCAAAAGCGAACAAAAGCGATTTTTCGGACAATCCGGGGACATAATTCAGGAAGTTATGATCCAATGGGCGCAAATATCGAAAGGAACCAAGATCTTTGGGTTATAAACATACCAAAACGGAGACTACTCGGACCAACCCAAAAGACCACTCGGACCAACCCCAAAAAACAATATTTGTTGCCTCTCGGACCGTTCAATTTACGTTGGAAGACCACTCGGACCAACCTAAAAGATAGGCTGGCACTGCCAGGCAGGATACGCCCACATTTTCGAGAGATGGATAGAGAACAAGCAATACCGAAAGTGATTTTTCCTACATCTTTAAGTCCTGTATTTCATATTGTATTGGGAGCAGCCATTTAGTTGGTCAGTTCCAGTCTGATATTCATGAAATTCGAAACCGACAATGATTATGGTGTGACGGTACACAACCTAGAAATGTGACTTTTCATCAAAATCGGATAAGAATTGTGACCTGTAGAGAGTCCACAACCATGATATACCATATTTTTATACTATTCGCGTACAAACGGCGACCATTTCGTCCGGCAATTTTTGTATGATTTTCACGAAATTAGAACTCAACCTTCCTAATCAAAATCGAATTAAAATTGTGACCTATACAGGGTCCACAACCATGATATACCATTTTTTTAACAGTATTCGCGTACAAACGGCGGCCATTTTGTCTGTCAATTTTGGTCCGATTTTCCCGAAATTCAAACTCAACCTTCCTTACAGTGTAACGGTGATATAATCAAACGTTTTTTTAAATTGGATAATAATTGTGACCTCCAGAGGGACCACAAGCTAAAGAAAGGGGGATTTTGCGTATAACCAGGGGCCATAATTCAGGAAGTTACGATCCGATGTGCGCAAATATCGAAAAGAACCAAGATCTTTGGGTTATAACCATGAATTTCAAGTTTGATCAAAATCGAATTAAAATTGTGACCCTTACAGGGTCCACAACCTTGATATACCATTGATATAACAGTATTTGAGTACAAACGGCGGCCATTTTGTATGGCAATTTTGGTCTGATTTTCCCGAAATTCGAACTCAACCTTCCTTACGGTGTACCGGTAATATAATCAAACGTTTTTTTAAATCAGATAATAATTGTGACCTCCAAGCTAAAAAAAAGGCGATTTTGCGTATAATCAGGGGCCATAATTCAGGAAGTTACAATCCGATATGCGCAAATATCGAAAGGAAGCAAGATCTTTGGGTTATAACCATGAATTTCAAGTTTCATCAAAATCGAATCAAAATTGTGACCTCCACAGGGTCCACAACCTTGATATACCATTTTTTAACAGTATTCGCGTACAAACGGCGGCCATTTTGTATGGCAATTTTCGTCCGATTTTCCCGAAATTCGAACTCAACCTTCCTTATGGTGTAACGGTGATATAATCAAACGGTTTTTTAAATCGAATAATAATTGTGACCTCCAAGCTAAAATAAAGGCGATTTTTCGTATAATCAGGGGCCATAATTCAGGAAGTTACGATCCGATATGCGCAAATATCGAAAGGAAGCAAGATCTTTGGGTTATAACCATGAATTTCAAGTTTCATCAAAATCGAATCAAAATTGTGACCTCCACAGGGTCCACAACCTTGATATACCATTTTTTAACTGTCTTCGCGTACAAACGGCGGCCATTTTGTATGGCAATTTTCGTCCGATTTTCCCGAAATTCGAACTCAACCTTCCTTAGGGTGTAACGGTGATATAATCAAACGGTTTTTTAAATCGAATAATAATTGTGACCTCCAGAGGGACCACAAGCTAAAAAGGGCGATTTTTCGGACAATCAGGGGCCATAATCCAGGAAATTACATTCCGATAGCCGCAAATATCGAAAGGAACCAAGATCTTTGGGTTACAAACATGCATGTCAAGTTTCATCAAAATCGGTTCAAAATTGTGACCTCTATAGGGTCCACAAGCTAAAAACGTGATTTTTCGTACAATCAGGGGCCATAATCCATGAAGTTTTGATCCGATACATGCCAATATCGAAAGCAGCCGAGATCTTTTGGGGATAAACCTATATTTCAAGTTTCGTCAAAATCGGATAAGAATTGTGACCTGTAGAGAGTCCACAAACAAATTGTGGACGGACGGACGGACGGACAGGGGCGACGACATAATACGTCCACATGAAAATGTGGGCGTATAAAAAACAATATTTGTTGCCTCTCGGACCGTTCAATTTACGTTGGAAGACCACTCGGACCAACCCAAAAAAACAATATTTGTTGCCTCTCGGGCCGTTCAATTTACGTTGGAAGACCACTCGGACCAACCCAATCTAGCAAATATTTAAATTTATTACATCAACAATTTATAAAATATATTTTTTTATTTTTAATATGTCTGTAACATATGGTACAGGTAAGTAGCATATTCATATTTATTACATCAACAATTTGTTAAATATTTTTAATATGCCCGGAACATATTCATATTAAAACAAACACAATTTATTAAAACAACAATTTACTTGCGATCCGAGAAGTCATATTAAAACAAAAACAATTTATTAAAACAACAATTTATATGCGATCCGAGTATTTATCTATTAAAAGGTAGCACGTCATTTCGGACCAACCCAAAAGACCACTCGGACCAACCCCAAAAAACAATATTTGTTGCCTCTCGGACCGTTCAATTTACGTTGGAAGACCACTCGGACCAACCTAAAAAAACAATATTTGTTGCCTCTCGGACCGTTCGATTTACGTTGGAAGACCACTCGGACCAACCCAAAAAAACAATATTTGTTGCCTCTCGGGCCGTTCAATTTACGTTGGAAGACCACTTGGACCAACCCAATCTAGCAAATATTTAAATTTATTACATCAACAATTTATAAAATATATTTTTTTATTTTTAATATGTCTGTAACATATGGTACAGGTAAGTAGCATATTCATATTTATTACATCAACAATTTGTTAAATATTTTTAATATGCCCGGAACATATTCATATTAAAACAAACACAATTTATTAAAACAACAATTTACTTACGATCCGAGAAGTCATATTAAAACAAAAACAATTTATTAAAACAACAATTTATTTGCGATCCGAGTATTTATCTATCAAAAGGTAGCACGTCATTTCGCTCCCGCGTCATTTCGGACTCAGTTTGGCAACTTTTCGGACTTACTTGGCGTCGTTTCGGACTCACTCAAGCGACTTTTCGGACTCTGATTAATAATTAAAATACTGTAGAAAATTTGTGTAATACTAATAGTACAGCTGTTTGTTTTTTTTCCTTTTATGTGAGACTGATAGTTTATTTAATTGATCAGCGATTGTTGATGTCGCGATTAACACTGCTAGTTCTCTTTTGTTTCATCGGCGAGTATTGAACTTGGCAATAAATTGTGGTCCGAGTAGTCTTTTTGTTTGGTCCGAGTGGTCTATTTGTTTGGTCCGAGTGGTCTTCGTTTTGGTCCGAGTGGTCTTGGTCCGAGTGGTCTTTGGTCCGAGTGGTCATGTATTCGCATCCTTACACTGGTATCCCAAATTCTGAGTAGGGACCCAGTCTGGATTTGTCTCTCTATATAATTTTGATGGCTTTCCTAAAAAATAAATAAATAAAACATTTTTAGAAACGAATAAAGAGACGAAGAAAAAAACATTATGAAAATGGGGCCTTGGTGGTCGTGTTGCTTTCCCCCAGGACAGAATGACTTTATCACTGTTAGGACTATACTTAATGGCTACACATAAAATATTTTTAATTCAGAGAAAGCTAAATACTATATAAAATTTAAATAATATATCAACTAACCTGATATGAAGTGATCCGAGCAAACTCTTAGCTGGCCACACGTCTTCAAGCTTATGTCTGTGCGCTTAATAGCCGCAAGCCATAACCTTTGGCATTTCTCGCTTTTACTTTGTGTTTCTTTTCCTTGGTGTTTTAATACACTGGGGATTCGAAAAAAGCTTTTGTTATCTCTTCCGGACCTACTATTACATTTGATAACAGCACAGGTAGTTTCCATTGTTTGGGTTGATCAGCCGTGACGTTCTCTATACAAATACAATACTCAAGAAAGCTTCCTTTGTTTACATTCACAATCACAGCCTACCGGTATGGCTATTCGCTATGAATTGTGGGTAATTCTTAAAGTCGCGGAACCCTCTACAGTTTTAGCTAAAATTGAAATTTCTGGAAAAATTTATCACAAATTCAGCTGTGTTAACTTTCCTATTCTATTTTCCGCCTTATCTTTGTCGGATGTTAAAAATATGCTCGATTTCGTGTTCCGCGATCCAGAAAACGACCTTTAGCTAAATATGGCATAACTGATATACATGATTGTGACATATGGGGAAATAATGGTTGTTTTGGGTAGATTTTTGTTACCGCACACGAGCTATGCTATGTCGCTTAGTAACTTAGTAAAGACCTCCAAACTTGCTAGGAAATCGCATTTTGAGGGGAATTTTAACACTAAAAAGCTGTGATTATAAATAAAAATGACAATTCGGCATGAAGAATGGTATATTATCAAATATCAATATAAACTATAGGAGCTTTTACAGGTTTCCATTTTGACGTCATTTTCGGTCATGCGCAGACACTGGCCTTATTCGTAGACTGTAACCCATAGGCCAGTGTGTGTTTTTTTGTGAAAATACCGCCGTACAGTGAGCTTGTTTTACATAAAATGGATCCGATCGCCATTTCTATATACATGTAAGGTTTACCGACCGATGCCAGATACCGATATTTACAAAAACTTCGATATAGAAAAGATACGGCAAGTTTACCAGACCCGTAATGGCCGTTGCAATCTAGGAAAACAGTTATGACTGGTCCGTGCTCATGGTGTGAACTACAGTTTGGTCTCAAATTCATTACGCATTTTACGACCAAACAAATTTTATCTATTAATTACAGGACTATTAACACAAAAGATTGTTTTTTAAATCTGGTCTAGATCATATTTACATTCAACTGCAGACTGTACAGTACTTGCGCGGTTGATATATCGTCTGCTATAGCGCTGCACAAAACACGGTTTATGTTGGGCATTGATGCTATCGACTTAAAATAATTCCAGCTAATGATACTATAAATAGTATTCAATATGCAAATAAGATTGTCTATGCGTGCTGTTCATAGTTACTGTAAATTTTCCCGCGTTTAGACGGCTCTAACCAATGATAAAATAGTTGTTTGATGCACGGAGTAAAACGTCAGCCATTTTATAAGAAAAATCATCTTGATGGAATACGAATAACAGAAAGAATAAAACGATGATCAATTTGAATCTGTGAATATTTTTAAAACCCTTTTTTTCCAACCACATAAATCGTCTTGGCACAACTTTTGACACTCTGTGAAATTTTAATCCAGTCAGTGTATCTCCAATGTCGCAACCCAAGAATGAAGAACGATACATTTGCGTCCATTTTATCAATTTCTAATTCAGTATTTGGTTCAGAGAACAAATGTTGAATGCAAATATATAACTGGACTGATCGGTGCATTCTATACAGAATTATTTTTGACAGCGTGATTATTATTTGCTCTTTTTTTTAGATTTGCTACGTACCGGTCCTGCTTTTAAAAATTTTAATATCGTCTTGAATCTATAACCCATTCTATTATTTACTCTTTCGCTCGATTTCGTGGCATTTTACAACCAAACAGATGTTCTCTATTAATTGTTTGCAATAAAATTAACACAAAACATATAAATCGACTTCATACATCAATGCATCTTTGTAATCTTTTGCGTACAGCGGTCAACTGCAGACCGCGTGTGAGCTTAGCATGATATCGTCTGCTACAACGCAGTATATCGTCAATAAAACGAAAAAAAAAAAATAGACATAATTTGAAATCGGTAATTTATTACGAATGCTACACACATCTTACAACAAGGGTGGCATTCAAGAATACGTTTTATATTAAAAGATAAAGACGGAAAACCCCGTTTTCCTTAGCATTTGCCATGATAAGAGGCGGGAGTGAAAAGGCCAGGCTAAAAATAGACACCGGAAATACGTCATGCATAAAAGCTCCTATTGTCATACATAGGAGTTGAATAGTGGATTTGAGTGGATTTGGGTGGATTTGGGTATATTTGGGTGTTTTGGGTAGATATAATTTCACGGCTACGCCTATACACGGTATATTCACTTCGGGATTGTCGAGGTTGGTGAGACTTACCTTGGTTTATAAACAAGATTACGTACGTCAGAAATATAACAATGCTAAATTTAGTTGGGAATATTTCTGTGGAAAAGCAGTACATCGACATCGTGCGTTAATTTTCGTCTCAATTCGCAGATAGGAATTATGGGATAGGATCAAGGTCGCCTTGTTGTAAACAAACGCACGAGACATTTGACAGACGTCAATTTTGAGGAATTAAATCTTTGCAATATCAAGTCTTTGAAAGAATTTTGTAGAAAAAAAGGTTTGAGAGTTAATGAAAGCAAACAAGAGCTAGTCGCGCGTGTATTTGCTGGATTGGAACCAGATTTACCCGACATAATAACAAAAGAAGAAGAACTTCGACCGCCTCACTAAGCAAAGCCCGTTGAACTTTGAAGGCCGTTGTTTCAATGTTGATGGTGATGCCTGATGGTATCAAACTCCCCGATCCTTTTCTTAGTACGGGTAGCACGATTTGCCCAAATCCACCCAAATCTGCCCAAATCCACCAAATCTGCCCAAATCCACCACTATTTCAACTCGCACCACAATAATTTATATTGATATTTGATAATATACCGTTCTTTATATCGATTTGTCATATTTAATTGAAAACCGCAGCATTTTAGTGTCAAAATGCCCCTCAAAATGTGATTTCCAAGCAAGTTTGGAAGTCGCAAGGCAAGGGACATACACAAATCTACGCAAAACCCCCATTATTTCCACATATATCTCAATTGTGTATATCATTTTTTAATATACTATCATTCATTTAGCTAAATATGCCATAATTACTTTAAAAACACAGTCCTTTTGTGTTAAAATCCGACAAGTCATGCTTGTTTGTGCGTCGTATGGAAGGGACATTACTCGTGTATATACCCAAATGGAGGCAGACCATTAAATTTGTAGTTTGTCTATTGATAGCAAATCGCCCTGTGTCTCTATTCTCCCCTTTGCATGCCCATTTTTGTTGATTTTTTGGTCTAGGATGGACGAAGACGGGTTGAATTAATATTTTTCTGCCAGGTTTTGGTAAATATTCAGGAATTTGAGGAGGAAGGATAACGGAGTTATCGGGTGGGCGAAGGTGATATGTACGGTAACTAGTCACATGTTCTTAGCATGCTCCTTCAAGTCTGTGTATCTCAAAATTTTGATGGTCAACCTCAAACAAATTTTAGTGCAAAGCCATGGCCATTTGTTCCTCTGTCTGTAGTGAAAAGCATCCAACCCAACGAAAATTCGGGGAAAAGTTGGAAGTGGGCAAATAGGCGGTTAATTTAAAACATACACATATTTAAAAATGTTTACAACAATTACAAATTAACTACTTAATTACTGATCACATGACCAATGATTTATAAGAAGATGGTTGCATGATATCTGTCTCTTTAATCGCGCTTACAGTCGTTTGTTAAATTTTCTACCTTTACACTTTTTAACAAGATATGCGATTGATCCCGTTTAGTTCATAGTTTTAAACTATGAAGTTTTGAGGAATTAAGCAATATTTTAATCACTGTCGTTCGTTCGTTATGCGTTTTATCACAGTACTCACAAAATCTAATTGATAACAATTGATATCGGTAGCTTAATAAACTCTAAGCGTGTTGTTATAGGGATTATGATATAGTAGACTTATATATAAACATTACTGATCAAGAGTCAAAATACCATTTGCTTTTTTGTCGTGTATTGTCATTAAGTTGATCACTGTAATAATCAATCTACAAACGGCATTGTATATTAACAACGGACAAATGTATTTCCCGTGTCTGTAAAATAGCAAAAAAGCCTTTGTGATTTTTCACGTTTCAAGATGGCGGCACTTCCGGTTCAATCCACAAACTCAATATTTTGTGTACGAATCAGTATTTACTTATCTAGTATCGAAAAAAAATATCAGGTCATTCTGACCTATATTTCTTCGAGAGATAATTTAGACAATTTCTATTTATATTTTTGAAGTCACATGGGAAAGATCTACTTACATACTAAATTTCATGAAAATCGTAGAACTATTAAAGAAGGTGTCAAGTTGGTCTCAACTTCCGGTTCGAAATCACAGCGACGACTTTTCGAAATTCGAAAATCTGAAACTGCAGTTGAAAATGATTTTTGTCAAGGTACTCAAAGAAAAAAGAATTAGTAAAATAGGTCAAATAGTGACAGAGTTACAGTAATGCAGGTCAAATTCACTCGTTCGTAAAATTCGGTGATTTCGAATTCGTAAAACGTTTTGAAAATATATTTAATCAAAAACTGCCACCCAGTTTTGGGGGGGGGGGGGTAGGTCAAAGTTTCAGAAAGATCCCATGGTTAGATTCTTAGAAATCCGATTTGCAGAAATGACACAAAAAAAAATAATAATAATAATAACTAGATCTGCTACTGTCCCATGCAGATATGAAAGCTTTCATATTCATCGTCACGTGTCATCGATTATATCAAGTATCTCAAATGAAAGGATAAGAATAACAAACTTGGTCAAAAACTGGCGAAGTTACAAGTCTAAATATAGTATGAAACATTGCATAATCTGAAAACTAAAGGGAAATAACTGATACTTGTGTTGCTGTAATCGGGATGACTTCCCACTTCAAAACTTTCAGAAAAATGAAATGAAAATGGTAAGAAAACATCGAAAAATTAAATGAGAAAACTTTGAACAAAACTAAAAACTTTTGAATCAGGTTGATTCCAATTATTTGAATATTTACGTTAAATATGTAAATTTGGAAAATTATAAAGACATAATTATCAAAATCGGTCAAAACTCACAAAGTTACAAATTTAAATGTAGTGAGAAACATTGCACCCTCGGCAAAAAAATAATCTTTAAACTAAAGGGAAATAACCCAAACTTGTATAGCTGTAATCGGGCTTCCAAAATTAGAGATATGTTATATAATTATGGTTTCCAATATGTTTGGTTATAAGTAGGAAATCGTGACAACTTCTTAAGCATGTTTTAAACAAAGGGTCATAGACTGCAATATACAAGAATGGCACTTTGCAATAAAAAAAAAACTGCTCAAAGCAAGATTTCTATGCAGAAATGAAATAATTAATAGAACCAGAAAAACATTTATCCACTATAATAAATAAGCAACATAGAGAAAATGAAATCAAATTGAATGGCTGTTTAACGTCCTACTGTTTTGTTCCTAAAATGGGCTAATGAAGACGGGCATACGCCATAAAGTGTGCAATGAGGGAAATTTTACCCGGGCAGCGGCGTTACGGCCTACGAGGTTGGACAGGCGACCATACTCCTTGTCACGTACAACCAAGAAATCGAAACAACGCCAGTTGACTCAATGACAGACGTTATGATACAGAGCGCACGTGCTAACCATTCAGTCACGCAACCTCCCTAAAATCTGCAAATTGCTGACCTACAGATAGAAACATTTCAACCGGGCGAAATCTTCTATTTTATTAGTTTAATTTGCACGGTACCTTTAGTTATCAACCGAATATTACAAAACTTTTAAAAATAAGCTCCCCCTGACCAGCTAAATCGTTCGCAATAAACGTTTTCCCCTTTAAATCGGCAAATTGCTGACTTTAAAGTGAGAAACATTACAACCGGGTGAATTTTTCTGTTTTATCACTTTTACAGTATCTTTGATTACCAACCGATTATTACAAAACTTTAAAAATAAAAAAAAAGAGAGAAATGCGGCTTAACGTCCATTCGACACAAACTAGGTCATTTCGGGACTAACATATGTTTTTTAATTTTATTTAAAAACTCCCCTTGCGCGTACTGGTCTTTAGCTGTTGGGAGGAAACCGAATGGCACGGAGAAAACCCACGAGGTTGGACACCATACTCCATGTCACGTGCAATCTCGAAATCGAAACGACGCCCGTTGACTCAATGACAGACGTTACGATACAGCGTGCACATGCTAACCATTCAGCCATTCAGCCTCCCTTAAAAATAAGCTCCCCCTGACCAGCTTAATTGTTCGCAATAAACATTTGCCCTCTAAAATCGGCAAATTGCTGACTTTAAAGTGGGAAACATTATAACCGGGCGAAATTTTATGTTTTAACAGTTTAATTCGCACAGTATTTTAATTACCAACCGATTATTACAAAACTTTTGAAAATAAGCTCCAACTGACCAGCTTAATCGTATGCAATAAACGTTTGACCTGAATTGAAAGTTCTGCAACGAGGAAGATCATCTCGATTTTCCGGCGTGGTCCCCCCCTTGTCAGTGAGGCAGAACGGAGGGCCTGACAAGGACAGCTGACTGGTCGTTCGGGTGGGAGGAAAAACCAAGGTCGCGTGTACACATTGGAGTGCACGTAAAATATCCCTAAGCAGTTGGAATTCGATACTGTTGAATAAGCTCTATACAATGACTAAATGTGCAGATTGTAGTCACACACACTGCATGTTTCGCTTAACAATGAAAGGGTGCCGTTTTCAATGTTCGATCCTTTTATTCTTCTACTCCAGATATTTTGGACTGTTGATCGAAGTTTTAATATAAAAGACTACCGATAAGACTCTTTGTAGAAGAAGTTCCCAAAAAGTATTATGTTGACTTTAAGAGAAAAGAACCTTTAAAGATGCTCCAAATCGTAAACATACGACTTTTTGTTTACAGTACCTTTGATTACCAACCGATTATTACAAAACTTTAAAAATAAAAGAGAAAGAGAGAAATGCGGCTCAACGTCCATTCGTCACAAACTAGGTCATTTCGGGACCAACATATGTTTTTTAATTGTATTTATAAACTTCCCTTGCGCGTACGGGTCTTTAGCCGTGGGAGGAAACCGAAGGACACGGAGAAAACCCACGAGGTTGGACACCATACTCCATGTCACGTGCAACTTGGAAATCGAAACGACGCCGGTTGACTCAATGACAGACGTTACGATACAGCGCGCGTATGCTAACCATTCAGCCTCCCTAAAATCTGGAAATTGCTGACTTATAGCAAGAAACATTTTAACCGGGCGAAATTTTATGTTTTAACAGTTTAATTCGCACGGTATTTTAATTACCAACCGATTATTACAAAACTTTTGAAAATAAGCTCCAACTGACCAGCTTAATCGTATGCAATAAACGTTTGGCCTGAATTGAAAGTTCTGCAACGAGGAAGATCATCTCGATTTTCCGGCGTGGTCCCCCCTTGTCAGTGAGGCAGAACGGAGGGCCTGACAAGGACAGCTGTCTAGTCGTTTGGGGTGGGACGAAAAACCAAGGTCGCGTGTACACATTGGAGTGCACGTAAAATATCCCTAAGCAGTTGGAATTCGATACTGTTGAATAAGCTCTATACAATGACTAAATGTGCAGATTGTAGTCACACACACTGCATGTTTCGCTTAACAATGAAAGGATGCCGTTTTATTCTTCTACTCCAGATATTTTGGACTGTTGATCGAAGTTTTCATATAAAAGACTACCGATAAGACTCTTTGTAGAAGAAGTTCCCAAAAAGTATTATGTTGACTTTAAGAGAAAAGAACCTTTAAAGATGCTCCAAATCGTAAACATACGACTTTTTGGATTTTCGATCTCTTTTTTTCAGCTATCCCTGATATTTAAAAAAAAGATACAACGATTTCACACAACAGGCCAGCTATTACCCTCTCGATTAACAAGAGTTTCACCGCCCTCCCTTCATTATAACCGAAGTTATCTTGCCCTAAAGAATCAACAAATCAGCATGCTTATTTCTGCTTACCCTAGGCAGAAAATGCTCATCTTTGAACTCAATCATGACATTGACATAGTGAACGTCTACACCAAGATTGAACATTCTAGCTCAATTAGAAGGAGAGTTATTGTGTTTCAAAGTTTCGGCCCTTCAAATTGCTAATACTTTTCATATTCACTTCAAAATGGCAACCATCAATTGACCTAAATCAAAATTCTTCTCTGAACAATTTTTAGGCCATCTTTCAAGGATTCAGAAAATATAACTCCCGTGTCTGTAAGTAAAATAGCAAAAAAGCCTTAGGGATTTTTCACGTTTCAAGATGGTGGCACTTCCGGTTCGATCAACAAACTTTATATTTTGTGTACAAATCAGTAATTACTTGTCTAGTATCAAAAAAAAAAATCAGGTCATTCTGACCTATATTTCGATGATTTTTTTGAAAATTTTGATCTTTAATTTCGTCAAGGGGAGATAATTTAGAAAATTTCTAATTATATTTTTGAAGTCACATCGGTAAGGTCTACATATATACTAAATTTCATGACAATCGTACAACTATTAAAGAAGTTGTCAAATTGGTCTAAACTTCCGGTTCGAAATCACAGCGACGAATTTTCGAAATTCGAAAATGTGAAACTGCAGATGAAAATGATTTTTTTCATGGTATTCAAAGAAAAAAGAATTAGTAAAATCGGTCAAAAAATAATAAAGTTACGACTATGCTTTGTCAATTTCGTCGTTCGTAAATTTCGGTGATTTCGGATTCGTAAAACGTTTTGAAAATATATTTAATCAAAGTTCGCACCCCATTTTTGGGGGGGTAGGTCAAAATTTCAGAAAGATCCTACGGATAGATTCTGAGAAATCCGATTTGCAGAAAACACACAAAAAAAAAAAATAATAATAATAATCTTAACAGAAACAATAAGCTTTCATATGTAATATGAAAGCTTAACTAGATCTGCAAAGCAGATATTAAAGCTTTCATATTAACAGTCACTTCCTGTCACATGTCATGTAAATAATCTCATCAACAAAAAAAACCCCATTAAAATCGGTCAAAATATAGCGAAGTTTTTATGATCTTTCAATCGTAAACAACTTTATCGGCACGGAAAACATCAAAGACAAAATTCGAAAATGTGACATTTTCAAATAACAATATTTCGACCCTGATCCCGGCTATCCAGAAATGTATTCATTTTGGAAATAGGAGACATATTCTCCAAACTACGGCATATTGCTTTCATTCACGTGCTCGTTAATGTCGATTTTTCACCTTTTCTCATATTCAGTTCGAAATGGTGACCATCACGTGACCGAAATCAAAATTCTGATCTGTTAGATTTTTAGGCATTCCTTTAAGGATTCCGAAAATGTAACTCCCATGTCTGTATGTAAAATATCGCAAAAGCCTTTGTGATTTTTCACGTTTCAAGATGGCGGCACTTCCGGTTCGATCCACAAACTCAATATTTTGTGTACGAATCAGTATTTACCTATCTAGTATCCAAAAAAAAAATCAGGTCATTCTGACCTATATTTCTTCGATTTTTTTGAAAACTTTGATCCCTAATTTCACCAAGGGGAGATAATTTAGAAAATTTCTAAGGACATCTTTAAAGTTACATCGGTATGATCTACTTACATACTAAATTTCATGAAAATCGTACAACTATTAAAGAAGTTGTCAAGTTGGTCTCAACTTCCTGTTCAAAATCACAGCGACGAATTTTCGAAATTCGAAAATCTGAAACTGCAGTTGAAAATGATTTTTGTCAGGGTACCCAAAGAAAAAAGAATTAGTAAAATAGGTCAAATAGTCACAGAGTTACAGTAATGCAGGTCAAATTCACTCGTTCGTAAAATTCGGTGATTTCGAATGCTTTAAACGTTTTGAAAATGTATTTAATCAATACTCACCACCCATTTTTGGGTGTGTAGGTCAAAGTTTCAGAAACATGCTATGGTTAGATTCTGAGAAATCCGATTTGCAGGAAACACATGTTGACTTTACGAGAAAGACCTTTAAACATGCTCTAAATTGTAAAAATACGACTCTTTGGATTTTCAATCTCTTTTTTTCGGCTACCGCGGACATTTAAGAAAAATGATACAATGATTTCACACAACAGGTTAGATATTAGACTCTCGATTGACAAGAGTTTCATCGCCCTCCCTTCATTATAACCAAAGTTATCGTGCCCTAAAGAATCAACAAATCAGCTTGCTTATCTCTGCTTACCCTAAGCAGAAAATGCTCATCTTTGAACTCAATCAAGACAGTGACCTAGTGAACGTCTACACCAAGTTTGAACATTCTACCTTAATTAGAAGCATAGTTATTGTGTTCCAAATTCTCGGCCCTTCAAATTGCTTCTATTTTTCACTTTCACTTCAAAATGGCGACCATCAATTGACCTAAATCAAAATTCTACTCCGAACGTTTTTTAGGCCATCCTTGAAGGATTCAGAAAATATAACTCCCGTGTCTGTAAGTAAAATAGCAAAAAAGCCTTTGTGATTTTTCACGTTTCAAGATGGCGGCACTTCCGGTTCAATCCACAAACTCAACATTTTGTGTACGAATCAGTATTTACTTATCTAGTATCCAAAAAAAACATCAGGTCATTCTGACCTATATTTCTTCGATTTTTTTGAAAACTTTGATCCTTAATTTCACCAAGGGGAGATAATTTAGAAAATTTCTATTTATATTTTTGAAGTCACGTGGGTAAGATCTACTTACATACTAAATTTCACGAAAATCGTACAACTATTAAAGAAGTTGTCAAGTTGGTCTCAACTTCCGGTTCGAAATCACAGCGACGAATTTTCGAAATTCGAAAATCTGAAACTGCAGTTGAAAATGATTTTTGTCAAGGTACTCAAAGAAAAAAGAATTAGTAAAATAGGTCAAATAGTCACAGAGTTACAGTAATGCAGGTCAAATTCACTCGTTCGTAAAATTCTGTGATTTCGAATTCGTAAAACGTTTTGAAAATATATTTAATCAAAAACTGCCACCCAGTTTTGGGGGGGGTAGGTCAAAGTTTCAGAAAGATCCCATGGTTAGATTCTGAGAAATCCGATTTGCAGAAATGACACACAAAAAAAAAATAATAATAATAATAACTAGACCTGCAAGCAGCACTGAACCGGCTTTCAGGAATCATACAGGAAGTTTATTATACCATAGCCGATCCATTGAGCTACCAAACTATACTTTAGTTGTTTTGCTTCAGTGACACCCTCTATCATATGTAAAAGTAATATTTGCTGGCTAAAAGACCGGTCAAAATTGTAAATTATGGCAAAAGTATGTCACTTCCGGTGCCGAAAGAAATTTTTATAGATGAAAAATAAGTCGAAAATTCGCAACATACAAAATACAAACTTTTTTTTATAAATATCGGACAATAAATAATTAACCTATAACCCATAAACTGAAATTAAGAAGGTAAAAAACTGAAAAGTGACCCTCGAAAAATTGGTTATTATTCGGCAAGGGAACATGCTAGAAGATTTTTCTTGATATCAATATGATGGTATTGATTCAGTCTTACTGCCCATTAGAGTCAGACGTTATAAAGTTATACGAATAATAAATATAAATCCCTTCAAAAAAATGTTTGTTTTAAAGGCTAAAAATACGTTTTTTGCAAAAATTACATTACTTCCGGTGATATTGAAAATTTTAACTTGGTTCATAGAAGTCATAAATAGCATAAGGCATGAAATGGTAAATAAATTGTAAAAATCGAATAATAATTGACAGTTTTACAGACCAAAAACCTTGAAAAGTGACTTATAGAAGATCGCCTATTTCTCTGTAACCGTACAAGTTAGAAACCATTTTGTGGTATCTGTATGGTCGTATGGCTTCATTTTATTCGTTGATGGGAATCAAATATCATAATTTTAAAAATATTATAAGGCAGACTCATTTGAATAAAATATTTGTTTTTTAGGTAAAAAATACAGTTTTTGCCCAAATGACGTCATTTCCGGTCACAGTGAAAATAAAATTGGCTTGACCTAGTCCAAATTGGCATTAGGCATCAAATGGAAAAAAAATATTGCAAATCGAATAATAATTAACTCTTTTATAGGCAAAATAACGTGAAAAGTGATGCATGCAAAATTGCATATTTCTCGGCAACTGCTCATATTACAAACTAATTTTCGCATACATTCTCTTCGTCTGGATTATTGCTACGAGTTTATGAAAATTACAAATAAATATTTCAAAATATGAAGACGCTGAATGAATTGTAAATAACTGAATTTTACACTTTATTTTACATTTTATTCGAAATTGCCCGAAAATGAAGTTGAAATTAAAAAATATGAGCTAAGGTTTTTGTGCACCTTTGCAGGGTGCATCCTTTTAGTTATATCAGTTTTGAAAAAAAATAATATTTGCTTTCAAAAAGTGGTACCGAACTGTCAAAATTGTAGTTTTTGTTAATATTACGTCACTTCCGTTGCCGACAGAAAAATTTCACCGTAACAAAAAAAATTACAATTGGGACCATGGTGCATATGAACTTTGTTTTATACAAATCGAACAATAAATAATTTTTCTGGGTACGAAAAACTAAATTAGCCGATGGCGGCTAACGCAAATTACCGAGACAATTTTTTTTCTCATTTCTGCTCAAGTACGATGATATTTTAACCCTGTGTAAAATATCATCAAAAAATATTCATAAATAAAAAAGGTTTTCGTAAAAAAATTATTTTTTTTCGAAATATCGGACATTTTTTCGACTACTTCCGGTTTTACGATCGTTGTTGTGATAGCTTTACGAAGTCCTTTGGATACTTAACTTTCTGTACCAAAAGTGTCAGAAACATCCATTGAGTAGTTTTAGAAAAAAAGATAAATTAAAGAGCGTTTCAAAAAATTTAACGATTTTTCAATTTTTTTCAAAGTTTGAGGCCATTTTTCGACCACTTATATTATTTCAATGCTTTTCATTTTGGATTCCCTATATAGACAACTAACAGGACTTTGAGTAAGAAAAGTTTAAGAAAAATCGTAGGCGTCGTTTTCGAGAAAAGGGCGTCTCAGAATGTTAAAAAATTGGAAAATACTAGATTTTTGGCATACAATAATTTATTTCCTTACCATCGAAATCGTATTATTTAGATACCATATGATGGTCCATTAATAGGGCTATCCAGCGACACTTTAGTTCTTTTGGTCCGCTATTACCTAAGGGAGAAATCAAGTTTTTCGCAAGTGCGACAATGTTTTTACTCTTTTTTTTCATTTTTTGAATACTTCCGGTATGGTTATTATTGTCGGAATAGTTCTAATAGCCGGTTTGGGCACTAAAATAGCCACAGGGCTCTGTAATGATATATTACATTATCTGATCAGATAAAATGCCCCTGAGAAATCCTATGTTCAAAAGTGCCAAAAATGCAAAAAATTTAAAATATCGAAAATTAAATTTTAATAATTACATACATATTATACATCGTTAGAATCGTAATTAGGTCAGCTATCTGAATATACAACCTTTTTTTAAAAATCTCTTAAAATAAAAAAATAGTAGAGCATTTTCCAAAATTTCACGATTTTTCGACTTTTTTCGATTTTCAGTCCCTTTTTTATCCTATTCCAGACATTTCAAAGTCCTATTGGATGGCTTCATGCCAAATACCTCCAAAAGGACTCTCGATAGAAAAAAAATAAAAAAAATTGTAGGTTAAGTTTTCGAGATACAGGCATCCAAAAACGCTCCAAATCAGAAAATACTTGATTTTCAGCGTGCCATATTTTGCTACCTTTTCATAGTATCTGTATGATTTGGGTATCATACGATAGTCCATTCTTCATACAACCCAACGATACCTTAATCCCTTTAATCCGTTGATATCGGGCGAAGAAATCACGTTTTTCCCAAAACCACCCATTTTTTTCGTTTTTTTGCAAATTTTGCACATTATTTCGACCACTTCCGGTTTAAGGAGTCTTGTCGAAATTGCTTTACCTGTTGATATTGGACTTTAACTTCATGTTCCAGAAGTTTCAGAAACGTCAATTCTGCCATAAAACGAAACCCGAGCTCACAAAATGGGAAGAAAATTCGAAAAAAATCGAAAAATAAAGGGCGATAACTCTGAATGAAACTTATATTACTGGAATCGGATGGACTTCAGGTATCCAAAAATGTAGGTCAAATTTGAAAATTTGGAAAAATAACAAAAATTGTCTCGTAAACAACATGTGTTCAATTTTCGAACTATAAAAGTCATAGACGAATGTTCGAAATTGAAAAATGTGAGATAGCCATTTTCTCAGAAAAGATCCAGGGATTCCAAAAATGTAATTTGTTTGAAAATGGATAAAGAATTGACGAAACTATAGCCGATTTTCAATTTTTAGAGAAAGTACAAAGTTCGGTCACTTCCGGTATGCGCAGAAATTTCAAAAATATTTTATCAAGTAGCCACCACATGGTTTCCCAATAGAAAAGCTAATTCCAGATCGATATCTGTTTTCGATCATGGAGATCTAGGCCCTCGCGGTAAATAATAATAATAATAATAATAATAATAACTAGACCTGCAAGCAGCACTGAACCGGCTTTCAGGAATCATACAGGAAGTTTATTATACCATAGCCGATCCATTGAGCTACCAAACTATACTTTAGTTGTTTTGGTTCAGTGACACCCTCTATCATATGTAAAAGTAATATTTGCTGGCTAAAAGACCGGTCAAAATTGTAAATTATGGCAAAAGTATGTCACTTCCGGTGCCGAAAGAAATTTTTATAGATGAAAAATAAGTCGAAAATTCGCAACATACAAAATACAAACTTTTTTTTATAAATATCGGACAATAAATAATTAACCTATAACCCATAAACTGAAATTAAGAAGGTAAAAAACTGAAAAGTGACCCTCGGAAAATTGGTTATTATTCGGCAAGGGAACATGCTAGAAGATTTTTCTTGATATCAATATGATGGTATTGATTCAGTCTTACTGCCCATTAGAGTCAGACGTTATAAAGTTATACGAATAATAAATATAAATCCCTTCAAAAAAATGTTTGTTTTAAAGGCTAAAAATACGTTTTTTGCAAAAATTACATTACTTCCGGTGATATTGAAAATTTTAACTTGGTTCATAGAAGTCATAAATAGCATAAGGCATGAAATGGTAAATAAATTGTAAAAATCGAATAATAATTGACAGTTTTACAGACCAAAAACCTTGAAAAGTGACTTATAGAAGATCGCCTATTTCTCTGTAACCGTACAAGTTAGAAACCATTTTGTGGTATCTGTATGGTCGTATGGCTTCATTTTATTCGTTGATGGGAATCAAATATCATAATTTTAAAAATATTATAAGGCAGACTCATTTGAATAAAATATTTGTTTTTTAGGTTAAAAATACAGTTTTTGCCCAAATGACGTCATTTCCGGTCACAGTGAAAATGTAAAATTGGCTTGACCTAGTCCAAATTGGCATTAGGCATCAAATGGAAAAAAAATATTGCAAATCGAATAATAATTAACTCTTTTATAGGCAAAATAACGTGAAAAGTGATGCATGCAAAATTGCATATTTCTCGGCAACTGCTCATATTACAAACTAATTTTCGCATACATTCTCTTCGTCTGGATTATTGCTACGAGTTTATGAAAATTACAAATAAATATTTCAAAATATGAAGACGCTGAATGAATTGTAAATAACTGAATTTTACACTTTATTTTACATTTTATTCGAAATTGCCCGAAAATGAAGTTGAAATTAAAAAATATGAGCTAAGGTTTTTGTGCACCTTTGCAGGGTGCATCCTTTTAGTTATATCAGTTTTGAAAAAAAATAATATTTGCTTTCAAAAAGTGGTACCGAACTGTCAAAATTGTAGTTTTTGTTAATATTACGTCACTTCCGTTGCCGACAGAAAAATTTCACCGCAACAAAAAAAATTACAATTGGGACCATGGTGCATATGAACTTTGTTTTATACAAATCGAACAATAAATAATTTTTCTGGGTACGAAAAACTAAATTAGCCGATGGCGGCTAACGCAAATTACCGAGACAATTTTTTTTCTCATTTCTGCTCAAGTACGATGATATTTTAACCCTGTGTAAAATATCATCAAAAAATATTCATAAATAAAAAAGGTTTTCGTAAAAAAATTATTTTTTTTCGAAATATCGGACATTTTTTCGACTACTTCCGGTTTTACGATCGTTGTTGTGATAGCTTTACGAAGTCCTTTGGATACTTAACTTTCTGTACCAAAAGTGTCAGAAACATCCATTGAGTAGTTTTAGAAAAAAAGATAAATTAAAGAGCGTTTCAAAAAATTTAACGATTTTTCAATTTTTTTCAAAGTTTGAGGCCATTTTTCGACCACTTATATTATTTCAATGATTTTCATTTTGGATTCCCTATATAGACAACTAACAGGACTTTGAGTAAGAAAAGTTTAAGAAAAATCGTAGGCGTCGTTTTCGAGAAAAGGGCGTCTCAGAATGTTAAAAAATTGGAAAATACTAGATTTTTGGCATACAATAATTTATTTCCTTACCATCGAAATCGTATTATTTAGATACCATATGATGGTCCATTAATAGGGCTATCCAGCGACACTTTAGTTCTTTTGGTCCGCTATTACCTAAGGGAGAAATCAAGTTTTTCGCAAGTGCGACAATGTTTTTACTCTTTTTTTTCATTTTTTGAATACTTCCGGTATGGTTATTATTGTCGGAATAGTTCTAATAGCCGGTTTGGGCACTAAAATAGCCACAGGGCTCTGTAATGATATATTACATTATCTGATCAGATAAAATGCCCCTGAGAAATCCTATGTTCAAAAGTGCCAAAAATGCAAAAAATTTAAAATATCGAAAATTAAATTTTAATAATTACATACATATTATACATCGTTAGAATCGTAATTAGGTCAGCTATCTGAATATACAACCTTTTTTTAAAAATCTCTTAAAATAAAAAAATAGTAGAGCATTTTCCAAAATTTCACGATTTTTCGACTTTTTTCGATTTTCAGTCCCTTTTTTATCCTATTCCAGACATTTCAAAGTCCTATTGGATGGCTTCATGCCAAATACCTCCAAAAGGACTCTCGATAGAAAAAAAATAAAAAAAATTGTAGGTTAAGTTTTCGAGATACAGGCATCCAAAAACGCTCCAAATCAGAAAATACTTGATTTTCAGCGTGCCATATTTTGCTACCTTTTCATAGTATCTGTATGATTTGGGTATCATACGATAGTCCATTCTTCATGCAACCCAACGATACCTTAATCCCTTTAATCCGTTGATATCGGGCGAAGAAATCACGTTTTTCCCAAAACCACCCATTTTTTTCGTTTTTTTGCAAATTTTGCACATTATTTCGACCACTTCCGGTTTAAGGAGTCTTGTCGAAATTGCTTTACCTGTTGATATTGGACTTTAACTTCATGTTCCAGAAGTTTCAGAAACGTCAATTCTGCCATAAAACGAAACCCGAGCTCACAAAATGGGAAGAAAATTCGAAAAAAATCGAAAAATAAAGGGCGATAACTCTGAATGAAACTTATATTACTGGAATCGGATGGACTTCAGGTATCCAAAAATGTAGGTCAAATTTGAAAATTTTGAAAAATAACAAAAATTGTCTCGTAAACAACATGTGTTCAATTTTCGAACTATAAAAGTCATAGACGAATGTTCGAAATTGAAAAATGTGAGATAGCCATTTTCTCAGAAAAGATCCAGGGATTCCAAAAATGTAATTTGTTTGAAAATGGATAAAGAATTGACGAAACTATAGCCGATTTTCAATTTTTAGAGAAAGTACAAAGTTCGGTCACTTCCGGTATGCGCAGAAATTTCAAAAATATTTTATCAAGTAGCCACCACATGGTTTCCCAATAGAAAAGCTAATTCCAGATCGATATCTGTTTTCGATCATGGAGATCTAGGCCCTCGCGGTAAATAATAATAATAATAACTAGACCTGCAAGCAGCACTGAACCGGCTTTCAGGAATCATACAGGAAGTTTATTATACCATAGCCGATCCATTGAGCTACCGAACTATACTTTAGTTGTTCTGCTTCAGTGACACCCTCTATCATATGTATAAGTAAAATTTGCTGGCGAAAAGCCCAGTCAAAATTGTAAATTATGGCAAAATTACGTCACTTCCGGTGCCGAAAGAAATTTTTATAGGTGAAAAATAAGTCGAAAATTCGCAACATACAAAATACAAACTTTGTTTTATACATATCGGGCAATAAATAATTAACCTAAAACCCATAAACTGAAATTAAGAAGGTAAAAAACTTAAAAGTGGCCCTGGGAAAATTGGTTATTATTCGACAAGGGAACATGCTAGAAGCCTTTTCTTGATATCAATATGATGGTATTGATTCAATCTTACTGCCCATTAGAGTCAGACGTTATAAAGTTAAACGAATAAAGAATATAAATCACTTCAAAAAAATGTTTGTTTTGAATGCTAAAAATACGTTTTTTGCAAAAATTACATTACTTCCGGTGATATTGAAAATGTTAACTTGGTTCATAGAAGTCATAAATGGCATAAGGCATCAAATGTTAAAAAAATTATAAAAATCGAATAATAATTGACACTTTTATAGACCAAAAACCTTGAAAAGTGACTTATAGAAGATCGCCTATTTCTCTGTAACCGTACAAGTTAGAAACCATTTTGTGGTATCTGTATGGTCGTATGGCTTCATTCTATTCGTTGATGGGAATCAAATATCATAATTTTAAAAACATTATAAGGCAGACTCATTTCAATAAAATATTCGTTTTTTAGGTTAGAAATACAGTTTTTGCCCAAAAGACGTCATTTCCGGTCACAGTGAAAATGTAAAATTGACTTGACCTAGTCCAAATTGGCATTAGGCATCAAATGGAAAAAAAATATTGCAAATCGAATAATAATTCACTCTTTTATAGGCAAAATAACGTGAAAAGTGATGCATGCTCAATTGCATATTTCTCGGCAACTGCTCATATTACAAACTAATTTTCGCATACATTCTCTTCGTCTGGATTATTGCTACGAGTTTATGAAAATTACAAATAAATATTTCAAAATATGAAGACGCTGAATGAATTGTAAATAACTGAATTTTACACTTTATTTTACATTTTATTCGAAATTGCCCGAAAATGAAATTGAAATTAAAAAATATGAGCTAAGGATTTTGTGCACCTTTGCAGGGTGCATCCTTTTAGTTATATTAGTTTTGAAAAAAAATAATATTTGCTTTCAAAATGTGGTACCGAACTGTCAAAATTGTAGTTTTTGTTAATATTACGTCACTTCCGTTGCCGACAGAAAAACTTCACCGTAACAAAAAAAAATACAATTGGGACCACGGTGCATATGAACTTTGTTTTATACAAATCGAACAATAAATAATTTTTCTGGGTACGAAAAACTAAATTAGCCGATGGCGGCTAACGCAAATTACCGAGACAATTTTTTTTCTTATTTCTGCTCAAGTACGATGATATTTTAACCCTGTGTGAAAGATCATCAAAAAATATTCATAAATAAAAAAGGTTTTCGTAAAAAAAATATTTTTTTTCAAAATATCGGACATTTCTTCGACTACTTCCGATTTTACGATCGTTGTTGTGATAGCTTTACGAAGTTCTTTGGATACTTAACTTTCTGTACCAGAAGTGTCAGAAACATCCATTGAGTAGTTTTGGAAAAAAAGATAAATTAAAGAGCGTTTCCAAAAATTTAACGATTTTTCAATTTTTTTCAAAGTTTGAGGCCATTTTTCGACCACTTATATTATTTCAATGCTTTTCATTTTGGATTCCCTATATAGACAACCGATAGGACTTTGAGTAAGAAAAGTTTAAGAAAAATCGTAGGCGTCGTTTTCGAGAAAAAGGCGTCTCAGAATGTTAAAAAATTGGAAAATACTACATTTTTGGCATACAATAGTTTATTTCCTTACCATCGAAATCGTATTATTTAGATACCATATGATGGTCCATTAATAGGGCTATCCAGCGACACTTTAGTTCTTTTGGTCCGCTATTACCTAAGAGAGAAATCAAGTTTTTCGCAAGTGCGACAATGTTTTTACTCTTTTTTTTCATTTTTTGAATACTTCCGGTATGGTTATTATTGTCGAAATAGTTTTAATGGCCGGTTTGGGCACTAAAATAGCCACAGGGCTCTGTAATGATATATTACATTATCTGATCAGATAAAATGCCCCTGAGAAATCCTATGTTCAAAAGTGCCAAAAATGCAAAAAATTTAAAATATCGAAAATTAAATTTTAATAATTACATACATATTATACATCGTTAGAATCGTAATTAGGTCAGCTATCTGAATATACAACGTCTTTTTAAAAATCTCTTAAAATAAAAAAATAGTAGAGCATTTTCCAAAATTTCACGATTTTTCGACTTTTTTCGATTTTCAGTCCCTTTTTTATCCTATTCCAGACATTTCAAAGTCTTATTGGATGGCTTTAGGCAAAATACCTCCACAAGGACTCTCGATAGAAAAAATTAAAAAAAAATTGCAGGTTAAGTTTTCGAGATACAGGCGTCCAAAAACGCTCCAAATCAGAAAATACTTGATTTTCAGCGTGCCATATTTTGCTGTCTGTTCATAGTATCCATATGAATGGGGTATCATATGATAGTCCAGCAATCGTGCCATCAAATGATACCCTCATTCGTTTAATCCATTGATATCGGACGGAGAAATAGCGTTTTCCCCAAAAATATCCATTTTTTGCATTTTTTTCAAAATATTGCACATTATTTCGACCACTTCCGGTTGAAGGATTCTTGTCGAAATTGCTTTATCAGTTGGTATTGGACTATAACTTCATGTTCCAGAAGTTTCAGAAACGTCAATTCTGCCATAAAACGAAACCCGAGCTCACAAAATGGGAAGAAAATTCGAAAAAAATCGAAAAATAAAGGGCGATAACTCTGAATGAAACTTATATTACTGGAATCGGATGGACTTCAGGTATCCAAATTTGTAGGTCAAATTTGAAAATTTTGAAAAATAACAAAAATTGTCTCGTAAACAACATGTATTCAATTTTCGAACGATAAAAATCACAGACGAATGTTCGAAATTGAAAAATGTGAGATAGCCATTGTCTCAGAAAAGATTCAGGGATTCCAAAAATGTAATTTGTTTGAAAATGGATAAAGAATTGACGAAACTATGGCCGATTTTCAATTTTTAGGGAAAGTACAAAGTTCGGTCACTTCCGGTATGCGCAGAAATTTCAAAAATATTTTATCAAGTAGCCACCACATGGTTTCCCGATAGAAAAGCTAATTCCAGATCGATATCTGTTTTCGGTCATGGAGATCTAGGCCCTCGCGGTAAATAATAATAATAATAATAATAACTAGACCTGCATGCAGGAATGACGGGTTTCACTTTTGCCATGTTACCTTTGAACTTGAACTTGTGTCACTTTTGGTGCTACGTTACCCTTGAACATATGTCCTTTCCGGTACCAATGAAACCAATATACAGGTTTCCACATAAGCATTGCACACATCAAATAAAATGGAAACAGAATCAAACAAATCCAGCAATTTTATTTTATACATTTGTTACATGTAATTGATCCTGACAAAATAACAGTACTTCCGGTGATAATGTAAATGTTCCCTTAGTCTTATGAAATCAGAAATGGCATAAGGCATCATATGGTGAAAATTTTATGTAAATCGAATAATAATTTCCACTTTTATAGACCAAAAACCTTGAAAAGTGACGTGTAGAAAATCGTCTATTTCTCGGCAACCGTACAAGTTAGAAACCATTTTTTGGTATTTATATGACCGTATGGGTTTAATCTATTTGTTGATTGGAATCAAATATCACAATTGTATAAACATTACAAATCAGACTCATTTGAATAAAATATCGGTTTTGAAGGCTTAAAATACAGTTTTTGCCAAAATGACGCTACTTCCGGTGATAATGAAAACGTTAAATTAGTTTTATAACATCGTCTATGACATTAGGCTTCAAAGGGTGAAAATTTTATGAAAATCAAATAATAATTGACACTTTTATGGGCCAAAAACCTTCAAAAGTGACTTTCAGAAAATCGCCTATATCTCGACAACCGAACAAGTTAGAAACAATTTTATGATATCTATTTGACCGTATGAGTTTTGTTAATATGTGAATTTAAACCAAAAGTTAATTTTATTATTACATGTGACATAATTCTTGGTTGAAAAAAAGATCGATTTTAAAAGTTAAAAATTGAGTTTTTGACTAAATGACGTCACTTCCGGTGTCAATTTTAAATAGTAATCAACATGATATGACGCACACTTGCTTTTTGAATCAAATGATGTCACTTTTGTGAATATCCATTAATAATTGACTATTTTACAGGCAACATTACGAAAACAGTGACTTATGCAAAACTGCCCATTTCTCGGCAACTGCTTATATTAGAAACTAATTTTAACATACATTCTCTTCGTATGGATTATAGTGACAGGTTTATAAAAGTTAAGTAAAAAAATTTTAAAATCTGAAAAGCCTGAATGGGTTGTAAATAGGTCAATTTTACGCCTTTTTTCACCCCTTAATCCAATTTGCTAGATAACACTTTTGGTAATAAAAAAAATAACAATTGGGACAACGAAGCATATGAACTTTGTTTTATACAAATCGAACAATAAAAAATTAATCTAGGACTGAAAAACTGAATTAGCTAATGGCGGCCAAGGAAAATTACTGAGACAAATTTTTTTAACATTTTTGCGCTAGTCAGATGACTCTTTAATTCTGTGCACAACACGACTAAATAATATTTATAAATAAAAACGTTAAATCGAATAATAATTGCCACTTTTAAAGACCAAAAAACTTGAAAAGTGACTTGTAGAAAATCGGCTATTTCTCGGCAACCGTACAAGTTAGAAACCATTTTGTGGTATCTGTATGATCGTATGGGTTCATTCTATTTGTTGATTGGCATCAAATACCATAATTTGAAAAAGATTTCAAAACAGACTCATTTGAATAAAATATCTGTTTTGGAGGCTAAAAATACAGTTTTTGCCAAAATGACGTTACTTCCGGTGATAATGAAAATCTTAAATTACTTGTATGAAATCCCAAATGGCATTAGGTATAACATGGTGTGACGTTTATGAAAATCGAATAATAATTGACCCTTTTATGGCCCCGAAACCTTCAAAAGTGACCTGTAGAAAACCGTCTATTTCTCGGCAACCGAACAAGTTAGAAACCATTTTATGATATCTATATGACCATATGAGTTTTGTTTATATGTGAATTTAAACCAAAAGTTAAAATTATTAATACATATTAAGTTATTCTTGGTTGAATAAAACATTGATTTAAAAAAGTGTAAAATGCATTTTTTGACCAAATGATGTCACTTCCGGTGTCAATTTTAAATTGTAATCAACTTGATATGACGCTACGTGCTTTTTGAATCAAATGATGTCACTTTTATAAAAATCCAATAATAATTGACTATTTTACAGGCAAAATAACGAAAACAGTGACTTATGCAGAACTGCCCATTTCTTGGCAACTGCTTATATTACAAACGAATTTTAACATACATTTTCTTCGTATGGATTATAGCTACAAGTTTATAAAAGTTACGAAGAAATATTTTAAAATCTGAAAAGCCTGAATAGGTTGTAAATAGGCCAATTTTACACCATTTTTAGCCTCTTAATCGAATTTGCTCGAAAATGAAATCGAAATTAAAAAAACTGCTTCCTACATTTTTTGCGCCTTGAAAGGGCACACTCTTTGAGTCATATAATTTTTCAAAAAAATAATATTTGTTTATGAAGATCGTAAATAACTGTCAAAATTGTAGTTTTTGGTAAAATTATGCCACTTCCGGTGCCGACAGATAACACTTTCGGTAATAAAAAAAACGACAATTGATACAACGAAGCATATGAACTTTGTTTTATACAAATCGAACAATAAAAAATTAATCTAGGACTGAAAAACTGAATTAGCCAATGGCGGCCAAGGTAAATTACTGAGACAAAATTTTTTAACATTTTTGCACTAGTCAGATGACCCTTTAATTCTGTGCACAATACGACTAAAAAATATTCATAAATAAAAAAGTTTTTTGTAAAATTTTAAATTTTCGAAATTTGGCGCCTAATATCTTCGAAGATTTGCCGAAAATCAAAAATCGAAAGTAGCGTAGCTATGTGCCCTGTCTCAGGCTATGCCAAAATGTATCGAAAGTTAAAATCCAATGATTATTGTTAAAATTACTGCAATATTTTTAAAAACGATAACTTCGGTGATTTCGGACATTTCGCATTGTCGCAGAACGTTCAAAATAGCTTTATCCTCTAAGTCACACCCACTTTCCCAGTAAAACCGAAGAAATCGTAACGATGCGACACGTAGTTGCTGAGATCTATTCAAATTGGAATCTGAATAATAATAATAATAATAATAATAATAACTAGACCTGCAAGCAGCACTGAACCGGCTTTCAGGAATCATACAGGAAGTTTATTATACCATAGCCGATCCATTGAGCTACCGAACTATACTTTAGTTGTTTTGCTACAGTGAAACCTTCTATCATATATAAGAGTAATATTTGCTGGCGAAAAGACGGGCCAAAATTGTAAATTATCGCAAAATTACGTCACTTCCGGTGCCGAAAGAAATTTTTGTAGGGGAAAAATAAGTCGAAAATTCGTAACATACAAAATACAAACTTTGTTTTATACGTATCGGGCAATAAATAACTAACCCGTAACCCATCAACTGAAATTAAGAAGGTAAAAAGATTAAAAGTGACCCTGGGAAAATTGGCTATTATTCGATAAGGGAACATGCTAGAAGCCTTTTCTTGATATCGATATGATGGTATTGATTCAATCTTACTGCCCATTAGAGTCAGACGTTATAAAGTTAATTGAATAATAAATATAAATCCCTTCAAAAAAATGTTTTGTTTTGAAGGCTAAAAATACGTTTTTTGCAAAAATTACATTACTTCCGGTGATATTGAAAATGTTAACTTAGTTCATTGAAGTCATAAATGGCATAAGGCATCAAATGGTAAAAATATTATAAAAATCGAATAATAATTGACACCTTTATAGACCAAAAACCTTGAAAAGTGACTTTAGAAGATCGCCTATTTCTCTGTAACCGTACAAGTTAGAAACCATTTTGTGGCATCTGTATGGTCGTATGGCTTGATTCTATTCGTTGATGGGAATCAAATATCATAATTCTAAAAATATAATAAGGCAGACTCATTTGAATAAAATATTTGTTTTTTAGGTTAAAAATACAGTTTTTGCCCAAATGACGTCATTTCCGGTCACAATGAAAATGTAAAATTGGCTTGACCTAGTCCAAAATGGCATTAAGAATCAAATGGGAAAAAAAAATTGCAAATCGAATAATAATTCATTCTTTTATAGGCAAAATAACGTGAAAAGTGATGCATGCAAAATTGCATATTTCTCGGCAACTGTTCACATTACAAACTAATCTTCGCATGCATTCTCTTCGTCTGGATTATTGCTACGAGTTTATGAAAATTACAAATAAATATTTCAAAATATGAAGAGCTGAATGAATTGCAAACAACTGATTTTTACACTTTATTTTACATTTTATTCGAAATTGCCCGAAAATGAAATTGAAATTAAAAAGTCTGAGCTAAGGATATTGTGCACCTTTGCAGGGTGCATCCTTTTAGTTATATCAGTTTTGAAAAAAAAAAAATATTTGCTTTCAAAAAGTGGTACCGAACTGTCAAAATTGTAGTTTTTATTAATATTACGTCACTTCCGTTGCCGACAGAAAAATTTCACCGTAACAAAAAAAATTACAATTGGGACCACGGAGCTTATGAACTTTGTTTTATACAAATCGAACAATAAATAATTTTTCTGGGTACGAAAAACTAAATTAGCCGATGGCGGCTAATGCAAATTACCGAGACAATTTTTTTTCTCATTTCTGCTCAAGTAGGATGATATTTTAACCCAGTGTAAAATATCATCAAAAAATATTCATAAATAAAAAAGGTTTTCGTAAAAAAAATATTTTTTTTCAAAATATCGGACATTTTTTCGACTACTTCCGGTTTTACGATTGTTGTCGTGATAGTTTTACGAAGTTCTTTGGATACTTAACTTTCTGTACCAGAAGTGTCAGAAACATCTATTGAGTAGTTTTGGAAAAAAAGATAAAATAAAGAGCGTTTACAAAAATTTAACGATTTTTGAATTTTTTTCAAAGTTTGATGCTATTTTTGGACCACCTATATTATTTCAATGCTTTTCATTTTGGATTCACTATATAGACAATCGATAGGACTTTGAGTAAGAAAAGTTTGAGAAAAATCGTAGGCGTCGTTTTCGAGAAAAGGGCGTCTCAGAATGTTAAAAAACCGGAAAATACTAGATTTTTGGCATACAATAATTTATTTCCTTGCCATCGAAATCGTATCATTTACATACCATATGATGGTCCATTAATAGGCTATCCAACGACACTTTAGTTCTTTTGGTCCGCTATTACCTAAGGGAGAAATCAAGTTTTTCGCAAGTGCGACAATGTTTTTAACCCTTTTTTTTTATTTTTTGAATACTTCCGGTATGGTTATTATTGTCGGAATAGTTTAAATAGCCGGTTTGGGTACTAAAATAGCCATAGGGCTCTGTAATGATATATTACATTTACTGATCAGATAAAATGCCACTGAGAAATCCTATGTCCAAAAGTGAGAAAAATGCAAAAAATTTAAAATATCGAAAATTAACTTTCAGTAACTACATACATATTATACATCGTTAGAATCGTAATTAGGTCAGCTATCTGAATATACAACCTTTTTTCTAAAATCTCTTAAAATAAAAAAATAGTAGAGCATTTTCCAAAATTTCACGATTTTTCGACTTTTTTCGATTTTCAGTGCGTTATTTCACCTATTCCAGATATTTCAAAGTCGTAATGGAATGTTTCGTACACAAGACTACCACAAGGTCTCTCAATAGAGAAAGTTTCATAAAAATCGCTGAAGTAGTTTTCGAGATACAGGCGTCCAAAAATGATAAAAATCAGAAAATACTTGATTTTCAGCGTGCCATATTTTGCTGCCTGTTCATAGTATCGGTATGAATTTGGTATCATACGATAGTACAATCCTAGTGTAGTCCAATGGTACCCTAATTTCTTTAATCCATTGATATCGGGCGGAGAAATCGCGTTTTTCCCAAAAATATCCATTTTTTGCATTTTTTTCAAAATATTGCACATTATTTCGACCACTTCCGGTTTAAGGATTCTTGTCGAAATTGCTTTATTCGTTGGTATTGGACTATAACTTCATGTTCCAGAAGTTTCAGAAACGTCAATTCTGCCATAAAACTAAACCCGAGCTCACAAAATGGGAAGAAAATTCGAAAAAAATCGAAAAATAAAGGGCGATAACTCTGAATGAAACTTATATTACTGGAATCGCATGGACTTCAGGTATCCAAAAATGTAGGTCAAATTTGAAAATTTTGAAAAAGAACAAAAATTGCCCCGTAAACAACATGTTTTCAATTTTCGAACGCTAAAAGTCATAGACGAATGTTCGAAATCGAAAAATGTGAGATAGCCATTGTCTAAGAAAAGATTCAGGGATTCCAAAAAGGTAATTTGTTTGAAAATGGATAAAGAATTGACGAAACTATGGCCGATTTTCAATTTTTAGACACAATACAAAGTTCGGTCACTTCCGGTATGCGCAGAAATTTCAAAAATATTTTATCAAGTAGCCACCACATGGTTTCCCGACAGAAAATCTAATTCCAGATCGATATCTGTTTTCGATCATGGTGATCTAGGCTCTCGCGGTAAATAATAATAATAATAATAATAATAATAATTTTAGTAATCTCAATAGGCTTTCAGACGAAAGTCTGAAAGCCTAATAAGAATAATAATTTTAACAAAAACAATAGTGTTTCACACAAGCTACGCAGTGTGAAACCCTAATAATAATAATAATAATAATAATAATAATAATTTTAGTAATCTCAATAGGCTTTCAGACGAAAGTCTGAAAGCCTAATAATAATAATAATAACTAGACCTGCATGCAGGAATGACGGGTTTCACTGGTGCCATGTTACCTTTGAACTTGAACTTGTGTCACTTTCGGTGCCACGTTACCCTTGAACATATGTCACTTCCGGTACCAATGAAACCAATATACAGGTTTCCACATAAGCATTGCACACATCAAATAAAATGGAAACAGAAACAAACAAACCCAGCAATATCATTTCATTTTATACATTTGTTACATGTAATTGATCCTGACAAAATTACAGTACTTCCGGTGATAATGTAAATGTTCCATTAGTTTTATGAAATCAGAAATGGCATAAGGCATCTCATGGTGAAAATTTTATGTAAATCGAATAATAATTGCCACTTTTATAGACTAAAAACCTTGAAAAGTGACGTGTAGAAAATCGTCTATTTCTCGGCAACCGTACAAGTTAGAAACCATTTTTTGGTATTTATATGACCGTATGGGTTTAATCTATTTGTTGATTGGAATCAAATATCATAATTGTATAAACATTACAAATCAGACTCATTTGAATAAAATATCTGTTTTGAAGGCTTAAAATACAGTTTTTGCAAAAATGACGTTACTTCCGGTGATAATGAAAACGTTAAATTAGTTTTATAACATCGTCTATGACATTAGGCTTCAAAGGGTGAAAATTTTATGAAAATCGAATAATAATTAACACTTTTATGGGCCAAAAACCTTCAAAAGTGACTTTTAGAAAATCGCCTATATCTCGGCAACCGAACAAGTTAGAAACAATCTTATGATATCTTTTTGACCGTATGAGTTTTGTTAATATGTGAATTTAAACCAAAAGTTGATTTTATTATTATATGTGACATAATTCTTGGTTGAAAAAAATATCGATTTCAAAAGTTAAAAATTGAGTTTTTGACTAAATGACGTCACTTCCGGTGTCAATTTTAAATAGTAATCAACATGATATAACGCACACTTGCTTTCTGAATCAAATGATGTCACTTTTGTGAATATCCATTAATAATTGACTATTTTACAGGCAAAATTGCGAAAACAGTGACTTATGCAAAACTGCCCTTTTCTCGGCAACTGCTTATATTACAAACTAATTTTTACATACATTCTCTTCGTATGGATTATAGCTACAAGTTTATAAAAGTTATGTAAAAATATTTTAAAATCTGAAAAGCCTGAATGGGTTGTAAATAGGTCAATTTTACGCCTTTTTTCACCCCTTAATCCAATTTGCTAGAAAATGAAATAGAAATTAAAAAAACTGCTTCCGCCATTTTTTGCGCCTTGAAAGGACACACTCTTTGAGTCATATAATTTTTCAAAAAAATAATATTTGTTTTTGAAGATCGTAAAAAACTGTCAAAATTGTAGTTTTTGGTAAAATTATGCCACTTCCGGTGCCGACAGATAACACTTTTGGTAATAAAAAAAATGACAATTGAGACAACGAAGCATATGAACTTTGTTTTATACAAATCGAACAATAAAAAATTAATCTAGGACTGAAAAACTGAATTAGCCAATGGCGGCCAAGGAAAATTACTGAGACAAAAAATTTTAACATTTTTGCGCTAGTCAGATGACTCTTTAATTCTGTGCACAATACGACTAAAAAATATTCATAAATAAAAAAGTTTTTTGTAAAATTTTAAATTTTCGAAATTTGGCGCCTAATATCTTCGAAGATTTGCCGAAAATCAAAAATCGAAAGTAGCGTAGCTATGTGCCCTGTCTCAGACTATGCCAAAATGTATCGAAAGTTAAAATCCAATGATTATTGTTAAAATTACTGCAATATTTTCAAAAACGATAACTTCGGTGATTTCGGACATTTCGCATTGTCGCAGAACGTTCAAAATAGCTTTATCCTCTAAGTCACACCCACTTTCCCAGTAAAACCGAAGAAATCGTAACGATGCGACACGTAGTTGCTGAGATCTACTCAAATTGGAATCTGAATAATAATAATAATAATAATAATAAGAATAATAATTTTAACAAAAACAATAGTGTTTCACACAAGCTACGCAGTGTGAAACCCTAATAATAATAATTTTAGTAATCTCAATAGGCTTTCAGACGAAAGTCTGAAAGCCTAATAATAATTTTAGTAATCTCAATAGGCTTTCAGACGAAAGTCTGAAAGCCTAACTAGATCTGCAAAGCAGATATTAAAGCTTTCATATTAACAGTCACTACCTGTCACATGTCATGGGTCATGTAAATAATCTCATCAACAAAAAAAAAATCATTAAAATCGGTCAAAATATAGCGAAGTTTTTATGATTTTTCAATCGTAAACAACTTTATCGGCACGAAAAACATCAAAGACAAAATTCGAAAATGTGACATTTTCAAATAACAATATTTCGACCCTGATCCCGGCTATCCAGAAATGTATTCATTTTGGAAATAGGAGACATATTCTCCAAACTACGGCCTATTGCTTTCATTCACGTGCTCGTTAATGTCGATTTTTCACCTTTTCTCATATTCAGTTCGAAATGGTGACCATCACGTGACCGAAATCAAAATTCTGATCTGATAGATTTTTAGGCATTCCTTCAAGGATTCCGAAAATGTAACTCCCATGTCTGTATGTAAAATATCGCAAAAGCCTTTGTGATTTTTCACGTTTCAAGATGGCGGCACTTCCGGTTCGATCCACAAACTCAATATTTTGTGTACGAATCAGTATTTACCTATCTAGTATCCAAAAAAATAAATCAGGTCATTCTGACCTATATTTCTTCGATTTTTTTGAAAACTTTGATCCCTAATTTCACCAAGGGGAGATAATTTAGAAAATTTCTAAGGACATCTTTAAAGTTACATCGGTATGATCTACTTACATACTAAATTTCATGAAAATCGTACAACTATTAAAGAAGTTGTCAAGTTGGTCTCAACTTCCTGTTCAAAATCACAGCGACGAATTTTCGAAATTCGAAAATCTGAAACTGCAGTTGAAAATGATTTTTGTCAGGGTACCCAAAGAAAAAAGAATTAGTAAAATAGGTCAAATAGTCACAGAGTTACAGTAATGCAGGTCAAATTCACTCGTTCGTAAAATTCGGTGATTTCGAATGCTTTAAACGTTTTGAAAATGTATTTAATCAATACTCACCACCCATTTTTGGGTGTGTAGGTCAAAGTTTCAGAAACATGCTATGGTTAGATTCTGAGAAATCCGATTTGCAGGAAAAACATGTTGACTTTACGAGAAAGACCTTTAAACATGCTCTAAATTGTAAAAATACGACTCTTTGGATTTTCAATCTCCTTTTTTCGGCTACCCCGGACATTTAAGAAAAATGATACAATGATTTCACACAACAGGTTAGATATTAGACTCTCGATTGACAAGAGTTTCATCGCCCTCCCTTCATTATAACCAAAGTTATCGTGCCCTAAAGAATCAACAAATCAGCTTGCTTATCTCTGCTTACCCTAAGCAGAAAATGCTCATCTTTGAACTCAATCAAGACAGTGACCTAGTGAACGTCTACACCAAGTTTGAACATTCTAGCTCAATTAGAAGCATAGTTATTGTGTTCCAAATTCTCGGCCCTTCAAATTGCTTCTATTTTTCACTTTCACTTCAAAATGGCGACCATCAATTGACCTAAATCAAAATTCTACTCCGAACGTTTTTTAGGCCATCCTTGAAGGATTCAGAAAATATAACTCCCGTGTCTGTAAGCAAAATAGCAAAAAAGCCTTTGTGATTTTTCACGTTTCAAGATGGCGGCACTTCCGGTTCAATCCACAAACTCAACATTTTGTGTACGAATCAGTATTTACTTACCTAGTATCCAAAAAAAACATCAGGTCATTCTGACCTATATTTCTTCGATTTTTTTGAAAACTTTGATCCTTAATTTCACCAAGGGGAGATAATTTAGAAAATTTCTATTTATATTTTTGAAGTCACGTGGGTAAGATCTACTTACATACTAAATTTCATGAAAATCGTACAACTATTAAAGAAGTTGTCAAGTTGGTCTCAACATCCGGTTCGAAATCACAGCGACGAATTTTCGAAATTCGAAAATCTGAAACTGCAGTTGAAAATGATTTTTGTCAAGGTACTCAAAGAAAAAAGAATTAGTAAAATAGGTCAAATAGTCACAGAGTTACAGTAATGCAGGTCAAATTCACTCGTTCGTAAAATTCTGTGATTTCGAATTCGTAAAACGTTTTGAAAATATATTTAATCAAAAACTGCCACCCAGTTTTGGGGGGGTAGGTCAAAGTTTCAGAAAGATCCCATGGTTAGATTCTGAGAAATCCGATTTGCAGAAATGACACAAAAAAAAAAATAATAATAATAATAACTAGATCTGCAAAGCAGATATTAAAGCTTTCATATTAACAGTCACTACCTGTCACATGTCATGGGTCATGTAAATAATCTCATCAACAAAAAAAAAATCATTAAAATCGGTCAAAATATAGCGAAGTTTTTATGATTTTTCAATCGTAAACAACTTTATCGGCACGAAAAACATCAAAGACAAAATTCGAAAATGTGACATTTTCAAATAACACTATTTCGACCCTGATCCCGGCTATCCAGAAATGTATTCATTTTGGAAATAGGAGACATATTCTCCAAACTACGGCCTATTGCTTTCATTCACGTGCTCGTTAATGTCGATTTTTCACCTTTTCTCATATTCAGTTCGAAATGGTGACCATCACGTGACCGAAATCAAAATTCTGATCTGATAGATTTTTAGGCATTCCTTCAAGGATTCCGAAAATGTAACTCCCATGTCTGTATGTAAAATATCGCAAAAGCCTTTGTGATTTTTCACGTTTCAAGATGGCGGCACTTCCGGTTCGATCCACAAACTCAATATTTTGTGTACGAATCAGTATTTACCTATCTAGTATCCAAAAAAAAAATCAGGTCATTCTGACCTATATTTCTTCGATTTTTTTGAAAACTTTGATCCCTAATTTCACCAAGGGGAGATAATTTAGAAAATTTCTAAGGACATCTTTAAAGTTACATCGGTATGATCTACTTACATACTAAATTTCATGAAAATCGTACAACTATTAAAGAAGTTGTCAAGTTGATCTCAACTTCCGGTTCAAAATCACAGCGACGAATTTTCGAAATTCGAAAATCTGAAACTGCAGTTGAAAATGATTTTTGTCAGGGTACCCAAAGAAAAAAGAATTAGTAAAATAGGTCAAATAGTCACAGAGTTACAGTAATGCAGGTCAAATTCACTCGTTCGTAAAATTCGGTGATTTCGAATGCTTTAAACGTTTTGAAAATGTATTTAATCAATACTCACCACCCATTTTTGGGTGTGTAGGTCAAAGTTTCAGAAACATGCTATGGTTAGATTCTGAGAAATCCGATTTGCAGGAAACACATGTTGACTTTACGAGAAAGACCTTTAAACATGCTCTAAATTGTAAAAATACGACTCTTTGGATTTTCAATCTCTTTTTTTCGGCTACCCCGGACATTTAAGAAAAATGATACAATGATTTCACACAACAGGTTAGATATTAGACTCTCGATTGACAAGAGTTTCATCGCCCTCCCTTCATTATAACCAAAGTTATCGTGCCCTAAAGAATCAACAAATCAGCTTGCTTATCTCTGCTTACCCTAAGCAGAAAATGCTCATCTTTGAACTCAATCAAGACAGTGACCTAGTGAACGTCTACACCAAGTTTGAACATTCTAGCTCAATTAGAAGCATAGTTATTGTGTTCCAAATTCTCGGCCCTTCAAATTGCTTCTATTTTTCACTTTCACTTTAAAATGGCGACCATCAATTGACCTAAATCAAAATTCTACTCCGAACGTTTTTTAGGCCATCCTTGAAGGATTCAGAAAATATAACTCCCGTGTCTGTAAGTAAAATAGCAAAAAAGCCTTTGTGATTTTTCACGTTTCAAGATGGCGGCACTTCCGGTTCAATCCACAAACTCAACATTTTGTGTACGAATCAGTATTTACTTATCTAGTATCCAAAAAAAACATCAGGTCATTCTGACCTATATTTCTTCGATTTTTTTGAAAACTTTGATCCTTAATTTCACCAAGGGGAGATAATTTAGAAAATTTATATTTATATTTTTGAAGTCACGTGGGTAAGATCTACTTACATACTAAATTTCATGAAAATCGTACAACTATTAAAGAAGTTGTCAAGTTGGTCTCAACTTCCGGTTCGAAATCACAGCGACGAATTTTCGAAATTCGAAAATCTGAAACTGCAGTTGAAAATGATTTTTGTCAAGGTACTCAAAGAAAAAAGAATTAGTAAAATAGGTCAAATAGTCACAGAGTTACAGTAATGCAGGTCAAATTCACTCGTTCGTAAAATTCTGTGATTTCGAATTCGTAAAACGTTTTGAAAATATATTTAATCAAAAACTGCCACCCAGTTTTGGGGGGGTAGGTCAAAGTTTCAGAAAGATCCCATGGTTAGATTCTGAGAAATCCGATTTGCAGAAATGACACAAAAAAAAAAATAATAATAATAATAATAATCTTAACAAAAACAATAAGCTTTCATATGTAATATGAAAGCTTAATAACTAGATCTGCAAAGCAGATATTAAAGCTTTCATATTAACAGTCACTACCTGTCACATGTCATGGGTCATGTAAATAATCTCATCAACAAAAAAAAAATCATTAAAATCGGTCAAAATATAGCGAAGTTTTTATGATTTTTCAATCGTAAACAACTTTATCGGCACGAAAAACATCAAAGACAAAATTCGAAAATGTGACATTTTCAAATAACAATATTTCGACCCTGATCCCGGCTATCCAGAAATGTATTCATTTTGGAAATAGGAGACATATTCTCCAAACTACGGCCTATTGCTTTCATTCACGTGCTCGTTAATGTCGATTTTTCACCTTTTCTCATATTCAGTTCGAAATGGTGACCATCACGTGACCGAAATCAAAATTCTGATCTAATAGATTTTTAGGCATTCCTTCAAGGATTCCGAAAATGTAACTCCCATGTCTGTATGTAAAATATCGCAAAAGCCTTTGTGATTTTTCACGTTTCAAGATGGCGGCACTTCCGGTTCGATCCACAAACTCAATATTTTGTGTACGAATCAGTATTTACCTATCTAGTATCCAAAAAAAAAATCAGGTCATTCTGACCTATATTTCTTCGATTTTTTTGAAAACTTTGATCCCTAATTTCACCAAGGGGAGATAATTTAGAAAATTTCTAAGGACATCTTTAAAGTTACATCGGTATGATCTACTTACATACTAAATTTCATGAAAATCGTACAACTATTAAAGAAGTTGTCAAGTTGGTCTCAACTTCCGGTTCAAAATCACAGCGACGAATTTTCGAAATTCGAAAATCTGAAACTGCAGTTGAAAATGATTTTTGTCAGGGTACCCAAAGAAAAAAGAATTAGTAAAATAGGTCAAATAGTCACAGAGTTACAGTAATGCAGGTCAAATTCACTCGTTCGTAAAATTCGGTGATTTCGAATGCTTTAAACGTTTTGAAAATGTATTTAATCAATACTCACCACCCATTTTTGGGTGTGTAGGTCAAAGTTTCAGAAACATGCTATGGTTAGATTCTGAGAAATCCGATTTGCAGGAAACACATGTTGACTTTACGAGAAAGACCTTTAAACATGCTCTAAATTGTAAAAATACGACTCTTTGGATTTTCAATCTCTTTTTTTCGGCTACCCCGGACATTTAAGAAAAATGATACAATGATTTCACACAACAGGTTAGATATTAGACTCTCGATTGACAAGAGTTTCATCGCCCTCCCTTCATTATAACCAAAGTTATCGTGCCCTAAAGAATCAACAAATCAGCTTGCTTATCTCTGCTTACCCTAAGCAGAAAATGCTCATCTTTGAACTCAATCAAGACAGTGACCTAGTGAACGTCTACACCAAGTTTGAACATTCTAGCTCAACTAGAAGCATAGTTATTGTGTTCCAAATTCTCGGCCCTTCAAATTGCTTCTATTTTTCACTTTCACTTCAAAATGGCGACCATCAATTGACCTAAATCGAAATTCTACTCCGAACGTTTTTTAGGCCATCCTTGAAGGATTCAGAAAATATAACTCCCGTGTCTGTAAGTAAAATAGCAAAAAAGCCTTTGTGATTTTTCACGTTTCAAGATGGCGGCACTTCCGGTTCAATCCACAAACTCAACATTTTGTGTACGAATCAGTATTTACTTATCTAGTATTCAAAAAAAACATCAGGTCATTCTGACCTATATTTCTTCGATTTTTTTGAAAACTTTGATCCTTAATTTCACCAAGGGGAGATAATTTAGAAAATTTCTATTTATATTTTTGAAGTCACGTGGGTAAGATCTACTTACATACTAAATTTCATGAAAATCGTACAACTATTAAAGAAGTTGTCAAGTTGGTCTCAACTTCCGGTTCGAAATCACAGCGACGAATTTTCGAAATTCGAAAATCTGAAACTGCAGTTGAAAATGATTTTTGTCAAGGTACTCAAAGAAAAAAGAATTAGTAAAATAGGTCAAATAGTCACAGAGTTACAGTAATGCAGGTCAAATTCACTCGTTCGTAAAATTCTGTGATTTCGAATTCGTAAAACGTTTTGAAAATATATTTAATCAAAAACTGCCACCCAGTTTTGGGGGGGTAGGTCAAAGTTTCAGAAAGATCCCATGGTTAGATTCTGAGAAATCCGATTTGCAGAAATGACACAAAAAAAAAAATAATAATAATAATAACTAGATCTGCAAAGCAGATATTAAAGCTTTCATATTAACAGTCACTACCTGTCACATGTCATGGGTCATGTAAATAATCTCATCAACAAAAAAAAAATCATTAAAATCGGTCAAAATATAGCGAAGTTTTTATGATTTTTCAATCGTAAACAACTTTATCGGCACGAAAAACATCAAAGACAAAATTCGAAAATGTGACATTTTCAAATAACAATATTTCGACCCTGATCCCGACTATCCAGAAATGTATTCATTTTGGAAATAGGAGACATATTCTCCAAACTACGGCCTATTGCTTTCATTCACGTGCTCGTTAATGTCGATTTTTCACCTTTTCTCATATTCAGTTCGAAATGGTGACCATCACGTGACCGAAATCAAAATTCTGATCTGATAGATTTTCAGGCATTCCCTCAAGGATTCCGAAAATGTAACTCCCATGTCTGTAAGTAAAATATCGCAAAAGCCTTTGTGATTTTTCACGTTTCAAGATGGCGGCACTTCCGGTTCGATCCACAAACTCAATATTTTGTGTACGAATCAGTATTTATCTATCTAGTATCCAAAAAAAAATCAGGTCATTCTGACCTATATTTCTTCGATTTTTTTGAAAACTTTGATCCCTAATTTCACCAAGGGGAGATAATTTAGAAAATTTCTAAGGACATCTTTAAAGTTACATCGGTATGATCTACTTACATACTAAATTTCATGAAAATCGTACAACTATTAAAGAAGTTGTCAAGTTGGTCTCAACTTCCGGTTCAAAATCACAGCGACGAATTTTCGAAATTCGAAAATCTGAAACTGCAGTTGAAAATGATTTTTGTCAGGGTACCCAAAGAAAAAAGAATTAGTAAAATAGGTCAAATAGTCACAGAGTTACAGTAATGCAGGTCAAATTCACTCGTTCGTAAAATTCTGTGATTTCGAATTCGTAAAACGTTTTGAAAATATATTTAATCAATACTCACCACCCATTTTTGGGTGTGTAGGTCAAAGTTTCAGAAACATCCTATGGTTAGATTCTGAGAAATCCGATTTGCAGGAAACACATGTTGACTTTACGAGAAAGACCTTTAAACATGCTCTAAATTGTAAAAATACGACTCTTTGGATTTTCAATCTCTTTTTTTCCGCTACCCCGGACATTTAAGAAAAAATGATACAATGATTTCGCACAACAGGTTAGATATTAGACTCTCGATTGACACGAGTTTCATCGCCCTCCCTTCATTATAACCAAAGTTATCGTGCCCTAAAGAATCAACAAATCAGCTTGCTTATCTCTGCTTACCCTAAGCAGAAAATGCTCATCTTTGAACTTAATCAAGACAGTGACCTAGTGAACGTCTACACCAAGTTTGAACATTCTAGCTCAATTAGAAGGATAGTTATTGTGTTCCAAATTCTCGGCCCTACAAATTGCTTCTATTTTTCACATTCACTTCAAAATGGCGACTATCAATTGACCTAAATCAAAATTCTACTCCGAACATTTTTTAGGCCATCCTTGAAGGATTCAGAAAATATAACTCCCGTGTCTGTAAGTAAAATAGCAAAAAAGCCTTTGTGATTTTTCACGTTTCAAGATGGCGGCATTTCCGGTTCAATCCACAAACTCAATATTTTGTGTACGAATCAGTATTTACTTATCTAGTATCCAAAAAAAAAATCAGGTCATTCTGACCTATATTTCTTCGATTTTTTTGAAAACTTTGATCCTTAATTTCACCAAGGGGAGATAATTTAGAAAATTTCTATTTATATTTTTGAAGTCACGTGGGTAAGATCTACTTACATACTAAATTTCATGAAAATCGTACAACTATTAAAGAAGTTGTCAAGTTGGTCTCAACTTCCGGTTCGAAATCACAGCGACGAATTTTCGAAATTCGAAAATCTGAAACTGCAGTTGAAAATGATTTTTGTCAAGGTACTCAAAGAAAAAAGAATTAGTAAAATAGCTCAAATAGTCACAGAGTTACAGTAATGCAGGTCAAATTCACTCGTTCGTAAAATTCTGTGATTTCGAATTCGTAAAACGTTTTGAAAATATATTTAATCAAAAACTGCCACCCAGTTTTGGGGGGGTAGGTCAAAGTTTCAGAAAGATCCCATGGTTAGATTCTGAGAAATCCGATTTGCAGAAATGACACAAAAAAAAAAAATAATAATAATAATAATAATCTTAACAAAAACAATAAGCTTTCATATGTAATATGAAAGCTTAATAATCTTAACAAAAACAATAAGCTTTCATATGTAATATGAAAGCTTAACTAGATCTGCTACTGTCCCATGCAGATATGAAAGCTTTCATATTCATCGTCACGTGTCATCGATTATATCAAGTATCTCAAATGAAAGGATAAGAATAACAAACTATCAAAATTGGTCAAAAACTCGCGAAGTTACAAGTCTAAATATAGTATGAAACATTGCATAATCGGAAAACTAAAGGGAAATAACTGATACTTGTGTTGCTGTAATCGGGATGACTTCCCACTTCAAAACTTTCAGAAAAATGAAATGAAAATGGTAAGAAAACATCGAAAAATTAAATGAGATAACTTTGAACAAAACTAAAAAAATTTGAATCAGGTTGATCCCAAGTGTTTGAATATTTACGTTAAATATGTAAATTTGGAAAATTATAAAGACATAATTATCAAAATCGTTCAAAACTCACAAAGTTACAAATTTAAATGTAGTGAGAAACATTGCACCCGGGCAAAAAATAATCTTTAAACTAAAGGGAAATAACCTAATCTTGTATAGCTGTAATCGGGCTTCCAAAATTAGAGATATGTTATATAATTATGGTTTCCAATATGTTTGGTTATAAGTAGGAAATCGTGACAACTTCTTAAGTATGTTTTAAACAAAGGGTCATAGACTGCAATATACAAGAATGACACTTTGCAATAAAAAAAAACTGGTCAAAGCAAGATTTCTATGCAGAAATGAAATAATTAATAGAACCAGAAAAACATTTATCCACTATAATAAATAAGCAACATAGAGAAAATGAAATCAAATTGAATGGGGTTTAACGTCCTACTCCTAAAATGGGCTAACGCCATAAAGTGTGCAATGAGGGAAATTTTTCCCGGGCAGCGGCGTTACGGCCTACGAGGTTGGACAGACGACCATACTCCTTGTCACGTACAACCAAGAAATCGAAACAACGCCAGTTGACTCAATGACAGACGCTATGATACACAGCGCACGTGCTAACCATTCAGTCACGCAACCTCCCTAAAATCGGCAAATTGCTGACCTACAGATAGAAACATTTCAACCGGGCGAAATCTTCTATTTTATTAGTTTAATTTGCACGGTACCTTTAGTTATCAACCGAATATTACAAAACTTTTAAAAATAAGCTCCCCCTGACCAGCTAAATCGTTCGCAATAAACGTTTTCCCCTTAAAATCGGCAAATTGCTGACTTTAAAGTGAGAAACATTACAACCAGGCGAAATTTTCTGTTTTATCACTTTTACAGTATCTTTGATTACCAACCGATTATTACAAAACTTTAAAAATAAAAAAAAGAAAGAGAGAAATGCGGCTAAACGTCCATTCGACACAAACTAGGTCATTTCGGGACTAACATATGTTTTTTAATTTTATTTAAAAACACCCCTTGCGCGTACTGGTCTTTAGCTGTTGGGAGGAAACCGAAGGACACGGAGAAAACCCACGAGGTTGGACACCATACTCCATGTCACGTGCAACTTGGAAATCGAAACGACGCCGGTTGACTCAATGACAGACGTTACGATACAGCGCGCGTATGCTAACCATTCAGCCTCCCTAAAATCTGGAAATTGCTGACTTATAGCAAGAAACATTTTAACCGGGCGAAATTTTCTGTTTTAACAGTTTAATTCGCACGGTATTTTAATTACCAACCGATTATTACAAAACTTTTGAAAATAAGCCCCAACTGACCAGCTTAATCGTATGCATGTCCATGTCACGTACAATCTCGAAATCGAAACGACGCCCGTTGACTCAATGACAGACGTTACGATACAGCGCGCACATGCTAACCATTCAGCCATTCAGCCTCCCTTAAAAATAAGCTCCCCCTGACCAGCTTAATTGTTCGCAATAAACATTTGCCCTCTAAAATCGGCAAATTGCTGACTTTAAAGTGAGAAACATTACAACCGGGCGAAATTTTATGTTTTATCACTTTTACAGTACCTTTGATTACCAACCGATTATTACAAAACTTTAAAAATAAAAGAGAAAGAGAGAAATGCGGCTCAACGTCCATTCGACACAAACTAGGTCATTTCGGGACTAACATATGTTTTTTAATTTTATTTATAAACTTCCCTTGCGCGTACGGGTCTTTAGCCGTGGGAGGAAACCGAAGGACACGGAGAAAACCCACGAGGTTGGACACCATACTCCATGTCACGTGCAACTTGGAAATCGAAACGACGCCGGTTGACTCAATGACAGACGTTACGATACAGCGCGCGTATGCTAACCATTCAGCCTCCCTAAAATCTGGAAATTGCTGACTTATAGCAAGAAACATTTTAACCGGGCGAAATTTTCTGTTTTAACAGTTTAATTCGCACGGTATTTTAATTACCAACCGATTATTACAAAACTTTTGAAAATAAGCCCCAACTGACCAGCTTAATCGTATGCAATAAACGTTTGGCCTGAATTGAAAGTTCTGCAACGAGAAAGTTCATCTCGATTTTCCGGCGTGGTTCCCCCTTGTCAGTGAGCAGAACGGAGGGCCTGACAAGGACAGCTGTCTAGTCGTTCGGATGGGACGAAAAACCAAGGTCGCGTGTACACATTGGAGTGCACGTAAAATATCCCTAAGTAGTTGGAATTCGATACTGTTGAATAAGCTCTATACGATGACTAAATGTGCAGATTGTAGTCACCCACACTGCATGTTTCGCTTAACAATGAAAGGGTGCCGTTTTAAATGTTCGATCCTTTTATTCTTCTACTCCAGATATTTTGGACTGTTGATCGAAGTTTTCATATAAAAGACTACCGATAAGACTCGTTGTAGAAGAAGTTCTCAAAAAGTATTATGTTGACTTTAAGAGAAAAGAACCTTTAAAGATGCTCCAAATCGTAAACATACGACTTTTTGGATTTTCGATCTCTTTTTTTCTTCTATCCCTGATATTTAAAGAAAAGATACAACGATTTCAAACAACAGGCCAGCTATTACACTCTCGATTAACAAGAGTTTCACCACCCTCCCTTCATTATAACCGAAGTTATCTTGTCCTAAAGAATCAACAAATCAGCATGCTTATCTCTGCTTACCCTTGACAGAAAATGCTCATCTTTGAACTCAATCATGACATTGACATAGTGAACGTCTACACCAAGATTGAACATTCTAGCTCAATTAGAAGGAGAGTTATTCTGTTTCAAAGTTTCGGCCCTTCAAATTGCTACTACTTTTCATATTCACTTCAAAATGGCAACCATCAATTGACCTAAATCAAAATTCTGCTCTGAACAATTTTTAGGCCATCTTTCAAGGATTCAGAAAATATAACTCCCGTGTCTGTAAGTAAAATTAGAAAAAAGCCTTAGGGATTTTTCACGTTTCAAGATGGTGGCACTTCCGGTTCGATCAACAAACTTCATATTTTGTGTACAAATCAGTTATTACTTATCTAGTATCCAAAAAAAAAATCAGGTCATTCTGACCTATATTTCGATGATTTTTTGGAAAATTTTGATCCTTAATTTCACCAAGGGGAGATAATTTAGAAAATTTCTCATTATATTTTTGAAGTCACATAGGTAAGGTCTACATATATACTAAATTTCATGAAAATCGTACAACTATTAAAGAAGTTGTCAAATTGGTCTAAACTTCCGGTTCGAAATCACAGCGACGAATTTTCGAAATTCGAAAATGTGAAACTGCAGATGAAAATGATTTTTTTCAGGGTATTCAAAGAAAAAAGAATTAGTAAAATCGGTCAAAAAATAACAAAGTTATGACTATGCATTGTCCATTTTGTCGTTCGTAAATTTCGGTGATTTCGGATTCGTAAAACGTTTTGAAAATATATTTAATCAAGGTTCGCACCCCATTTTTGGGGGGGTAGGTCAAAATTTCAGAAAGATCCTACGGATAGATTCTGAGAAATCCGATTTGCAGAAAACACACAAAAAAAAAAATAATAATAACTAGATCTGCTACTGTCCCATGCAGATATGAAAGCTTTCATATTCATCGTCACGTGTCATTGATTGTATCAAGTATCCTAAATAAAAGGATAAGAAGAAAAAATTATTAAAATTGGTCAAAAACTCGCGAAGTTACAAGTCTAAATATAGTATGGAACATTGCACCCAGGCATAACAATAATCTGAAAACTAAAGGCAAATAACTGAAACTTGTATTACTGTAATGAGACGGATGAGAAAATGAAATGAAAATGGCGGGAAAAAAAATAAAAATGGCAGGTTGGACAGGCGACCTTACTCCTTGTCACGTACAACCGGGCATTCGAAAACACGCTAGTTAACTCAATGACAGGCGCGCGTGCTAACCATTCAGCCACCCAACCCCCCTTTGAAATCAGACACGTGCAATATGTCATATAGGAAGAATAAGAAGTCGCTCACAACAAAATGGTAAATTAATGAGTTTAGGTCAAAAGGTTGAGCTACTGTTTTAGAGTACTTAATAGTTTTAAAGAGACACGTTAAGGGTTGTTCATAGTTAAATGAAAGTTTAATTTTAAATAAGACCAATAAAATTAGGATTTAATAATGCCAGACTAATATTTCCAATATGTTTGGTTATAAGTAGGAAATCGTGACGACTTCTTAAGCATGTTTTAAACAAAGGATCATGTTTGTTTAAACAAGAATGGCACTCTGCAATAAAAAAACTGGCCAAAGCAAGATTTCTATGCAGAAATTAAATAATTGCTAGAACCAGAAAAATATTTATCCACTATAATAAATAAGCAACATAGAGAAAATGAAATGAAATTGAATGGGGTTTAACGTCCGACTGTTCTGCTCCTAAAATGGGCTAATGAAGACGGGCATATGCCATAAAGTGTGCAATGAGGAAAATTTTACCCGGGCAGCGGCGGTTACGGCCTTCAAGGTTGGACAGGCGACCATACTCCTTGTCACGTACAACCAAGAAATCGAAACAACGCCAGTTGACTCAATGACAGACGTTATGATACAGAGCGCACGTGCTAACCATTCAGCCACGCAACCTCCCTAAAATCGGCAAATTGCTGACCTACAGCGAGAAACATTTCAACCGGGCCAAATTTTCTATTGTAACAGTTTAATTTGCACGGTACCTTTAGTTATCAACCTAATATTACAAAACTTTTAAAAATAAGCTCCCCCTGACCAGCTTAAGCGTTCGCAATAAACGTTTGCCCCTTAAAATCGGCAAATTGCTGACTTTAAAGTGAGAAACATTACAACCGGGCGAAATTTTCTGTTTTATCACTTTTACAGTACCTTTGATTACCAACCGATTATTACAAAACTTTAAAAATAAAAGAGAAAGAGAGAAATGCGGCCTAATGTCCATTCGACACAAACTAGGTCATTTCGGGACTAACATATGTTTTTAATTTTATTTAAAAACTCCCCTTGCGCTTACAGGTCTTTAGCCGTTGGGAGGAAACCGAAGGACACGGAGAAAACCCACGAGGTTGGACATCATACTTCATGTCACGTGCAACCTGGAGATCGAAACGACGCCCGTTGACTCAATGACAGACGTTACGATACAGTGCGCACATGCTAACCATTCAGCCATTCAGCCTCCCTGAATTCAGAAAATTGCTGACTTCTAGCAAGAAACATTTCAACCGGGCGAAATTTTCTGTTTTAACAGTTTAATGTGCACGGTACTTTAATTACCAACCGATTATTACAAAACTTTTGAAAATAAGCTCCAACTGACCAGCTTAATCGTATGCAATAAACGTTTTCGCCTGAATTGAAAGTTCTGCACGGAGAAAGTTCATCTCGATTTCCCGGCGTGGTTCCCCTTGTCAGTGAGGCAGAACGGAGGGCCTGACAAGCACAGCTGTCTAGTCATTCGGATGGGACGAAAAACCAAGGTCTCGTGTACACATTGGAGTGCACGTAAAATATCCCTAAGCAGCTGGAATTCGATACTGTTGAATAAGCTCTATACGATGACTAAATGTGTAGATTGTAGTCACCCACACTGCATGTTTCGCTTAACAATGAAAGGGTGCCGATTTCAATGTTCGATCCTTTTGTTCTTCTACTCCTGATATGTTGGACTGTTGATCGATGGTTTCATATAAAAGACTACCAATAAGACTCTTTGTAGAAGAAGTTCCCAAAAAATATTATGTTGACTTTACGAGAAAGACCTCTAAACATGATCCAAATTGTAAAAATACGACTTTTTGGATTTTCAATCTCATTTTTTCGGCTATCCCTGATATTTAGAAAAAATAATACAATGATTTCACACAACAGGCTAGCTATTAGACTCTCTATTGACAAAAGTTTCACCGCCCTCCCTTCATTATAACCGAAGTTATCGTGCCCTAAAGAATCAACAAATTAGCATGCTTATCTCTGCTTACCCTAAGCAGAAAATGCTCATCTTTAAACTCAATCATAACATTGACCTAGTGAACGTCTACACCAAGTTTGAACATTCTAGCTTAATTAGAAGGAGAGTAATTGTGTTCCAAAGTCCCGACCCTTCAAATTGCTTCTATTTTTCATTTTCAATTCAAAATGGTGACCATCACGTGACCGAAATCAAAATTCTATTCGCGACATTTTTTAGGCCTTCCATCAAGGATTCAGAAAATATAACTCCCGAGTCTGTAAGTAAAATAGCAAAAAAGCCTTATTGATTTTTCACTTTTAAATATGGCGGCACTTCCGGTTCGATCGACAAACTCCATATTTTGTGTACAAATCAGTAATTACTTATCTAGTATCCAAAAAAAAAATCAGGTCATTCTGACCTATATTTCGACAATTTTTTTGAAAATTTTGATCCTTAATTTCGTCAAGGGGAGATAATTTAGAAAATTTCTAATTATATTTTTGAAGTCACATCGGTAAGATCTACTTAGATACTAAATTTCATGAAAATCGTACAACTATTAAAGAAGTTGTCAAATTGGTCTAAACTTCCGGTTCGAAATCACAGCGACGAATTTTCGAAATTCGAAAATCTGAAACTGCAGATTTATAGTAATTGTCTCAAGGTACTCAAAGAAAAAAGATTTAGTAAAATAGGTCAAATAGTCACAAAGTTACAGCATTGTAGGTCAAATGCATTCGTTCGTAAAATTCGGTGATTTCGGATACGTAAAACGTTTTGAAAATATATTTAATCAACAGCCACCACCCATTTTTGGGGGGATAGGTAAAAGTTTCAGAACGATCCTATGGTTAGATTCTGAGAAATCCGATTTGTGGATAAAACACACAAAAAAAAAATAATAACTAGATCTGCTAAGCAGATATTAAAGCTTTCATATTCACGGTCAGTTTCTGTCGCATCTCAAGAGTTATATAAAGAATCTTAAAAAGGAAAAAGAATTAATGAAATCCGCCAAAAACTCACCGAGTTATAACGAGAAACAATTCAACCGGTTCAAATTCTACCTTAATTAGAAACAGAGGTGTTATGTTCCAATGTGATCTGTCAAATTGCTTATTGCTCCTAAATCTACGCAGAAATTCTCAACATCAAACTTAGTCAAGGTAATGACATAATGAATCTATATTTGGAATTTTGTCACTCTCACTTCATTATAACCAAAGTTATCGTGCCCCAAAGAATCAACCAATCAGATTGCTTATCTCTGCTTACTGTAAGCAGACAATGCTCATCTTCGCACTCCTTTATGGCACTGACCTAATGAACGCCTTCACCAAGATTGAACATTCTGCCCCAATTAGAAGGAGAGTTATTTTGTTTCAAATTCTCGACCAATCAAATTGCTCATCGCTCTGCTTATCCAGGGCAGACAATGCTCATTGTCGAACGTATTCAAGGTATTGATGTAATGAAACTATACACCAAGTTTCATCACTCTGACTGAAGTGAAAGTGTCCAAAATCATCAACCAATCTAATTGCTTATCTCTGCTTACCCTAAGCCTAATATGCTCATCTACGAACTCCGCGTTTTTAATGTATGGGGATCATGGTGGCTCAGTGATAAGAGACACTGATTAACTAACCAGTAGGTCCTGGGCTCTCTCCCGGGGTTTGACCAGAAAGTCAATTGTACAGGCTTGACTGCCCTTGTTAGCTGTACAGGACAGTAGGTCTGCCCGGTCTGACAGGGAATAGTGTCTAATTGTCGGGATGGGACGAAAAGCAATGTTCAGTGTGCACATTGGTGTGCACGTAAAAGATTCCTTGATAGAGTATATCGTGATACAGATGTCCGGGCAAAATCTACCTGTTTGTCTTCAATGGTCCAGTCGGTGTATAAAGTAGGACTTTTGCCCTACTCCATATAAGATTTCATATCTTTGAAGTTTTAAGATAAGCATACCCGGACCCTGAAATCTTACATGGGGCTTGCTTTTTCGCCCTCTGTTCTGTACAGACTGGGCTAATACAGTAAAACATTGTAACAATCTACAGAAAGTAAATTTAACTTGTTGACTAAATAATCTTCAATACTTCTAATTAGCGGTATGTAGTGACAAGGATCGTGACCCAGATGGGATATACTTGAACTTTCTAGACAAGAAACCTGATATCTAATTTGGTAAAGCACTAATAAGTTTCATTACATACTAAATTTTTATATGATTGCTTATCGCACTTGGCATGCATACCCATAGGTCCATCTTTAAATTTAAAACTGGTAGAAATTACCGAGGGTTGAACATGGTATTGCATCGTCACTGTTGTATTATTGCTTATCGCCCTTGACATTGTATTAAAGGCAGTTTTATATTCATAGGGCCAGAACGGTAAATTATAAAAAGTGTAAATTATTACCCAGAGTTGAACATTACTTGTGATTTTGCCTGGTAACGCCAAAACTCGATCATGTACTAAATAATGGCGGCACAGTAAAATTTCTTGATTGTCAAGTTTTTGGTTATAAATAAACCCTCGCGATTTTTTTTTTAGTATGGAATCAAATCTACGGCTATTTCTGTAAAACACATGTTTTTTTTTTCTTTTTCAGGCTTTCGTCGCTTTCGCGATTTTTTTTTTAGTATGGAATCAAATCTACGGCTATTTCTGTAAAACACATGTTTTTTTTTTCTTTTTCAGGCTTTCGTCGCTTTCGCTGCCTGTTTGACAGTAGCTGCTTCCCAATACATCGATGCTAAAATCGGACACGGTTTAGGACATGGTGTTGGTGTCTTTGCAAACGGAATTGGTAAAGGATATGGAAGAGGACATGCCGGTGTTGGACATGGTCTTGTTAGTGTAGGAGCTATTGGCAACGGACTCAACCATGGTATTGGACATGGTATCCAAGGAAACCGACTCAGACACGGAATAGTAGCTGTTGGCAAAGTCGGTGTTATTGGTAACGGAATTGGTCATGGTATTGTTGGTAACGGTATTGGACACGGTATTGTTAGAAACGGAATTGGTCATGGTATCGTTGGTAACGGTATCGGACATGGTATCATTGGAAACGGAATCGGACACTGACTTATTGGACATGGAAAGATTGGTAACGGCATTGGGCATGACATCGTTGGTAACGGTATCGGACACGGTATTGTTGGACACGGAATTGGTCATGGTATCGTTGGTAACGGTATCGGACACGGTATTATTGGAAACGGATTTGTTGGACATGGAAAGATTGGAGCTTACAAACAATCATACAACTACAACGGGTACAACAACGGGCCATACAACCGATACAACAACGGACTATACAAGTACAACCAATACAATAATAAAGGATACAATAGTTACAACGGCCCCTACAATTACAACAACGGTTACAACAATGGCCACAATAACAACGAATATGGGAAGGGATATAACAACTACAATAACAACGGATACGGTAACGGATACAACAACTACAACCGTTATCCTTCTTACAATAACTGTCAAGGTTGCGGTTACAACAAATATTAAGACAATACGGCTATTTGATAGCATAATATTACCATAGCTTTAATACTTATAAATACTAGTATATAGTTTCTATTGTTCATGCATAATGTATATACGTAAATCAGGGAGTTAAGATATATATAAATTTAATAAAATAATATACATATAAACTCTTGTTATTTATCCGTTTATAGCTTACTACTAGTCCGGTCTATAGCTTGATAACCTCAATGTGCATATATACGTCACATCCTGTCTTCATTACGTTTGGTCAAAGGTCACGAGATATAAATAGGGATATCGCTAATCCTAATCCTAACCCAAGACCTAACCTTAGCGCTTACCCTAACCCTAACCTACAATCTCGCCTGTCCAATCTCCTGGGTTTATCCCGGGACCTGCGGTTCCCTCCCACTGTTAATATGCGCAAGCAGATTATTGAAATAAAATTAAACCATATGTTAGTCCCAAAATGACCTAGTTTGCGTCGAGTGGACGTTAAACCCCATTTCTCTCTCTCTCTCTCTCTCTCTCTCTCTCTCTCTCTCCGTGTCATGGTTATTCAGTGCATATAACTGTAATTTCGATATGTCAATTACTTCACGCAAACCTTAAAGTAATGTACGATTATTCCACCCTCGCATATTGTTTAGGGATTTTCCCACAAACAGGTCTCATCTTACCGCTCCTATGGAAGACAGCGAATAGAATGTAGCATACCTGGAATGCCGAATGATTCTTGAAGAAACGAGTGAGTTACCATTACTGGAAAAAACGGTATTATGTCAATAGTACTGTTAGTTCAAAAGCGTTTTATAGCTGAGGCGCTGGAGGCGCCAGCCTCCCCGCGAAAAAAATCAAAGCAGTTGAAAAAATAAAACGGGAGAAAAATGCTAAAACCGATGCGAAAAATGAAAATGTGCCCTAGTTAGGGAGGGCTCTAAAGACAGACAAAAGGGTCCGACGAATGACAAAAGGGTCCCTAGTGCCAAGGGAAAGGGCCCCCGAGTCCAACTCAATCGTTTTCTATACACTGTTACTGTCGAATCCACTACTGAATGAGAATGCAGCCATTGCATTGGGGTGACAATCATCAATCAAGAACCTCCCCTCGCGACAGAGGGCCCTCAAAATAGTACAGCCTCCGCCATGATAAACCTTAAAACGCCCCTATGCTAGTTCTGTAACTGAAAGTCAAAATGGTGAAAGATGTTATTTGGTCAACATTTATCTACACTAACACAGACATTTTCAGATGAGGCGTGTAATAAAGTGGCTTAGATATATGAAAATCTTGAAAGAACTCATCGCAACCTATACCCTGCATTTGTTAGGTGTGTGATTGCGAATGGGATATAGCGTCTTGTGCCACCACCCCCACCCCATCACACACACATATACCACCCCGATTCTTCAATCCAAACTGATTAGAACCTGAATCACAATCGATCTAGTAGCAATCATACACAGTCGATATCAAAAATTGATTTCCAATCTCAAAGACGGCTTATCTCCCCTGAAACTGTTGAGTAATACGCGATTCCCAATTCACACAACTTTCATAGATTTAAGGAAATGGAATGAACTGAACAGAAATGGTTTTAACGACCTATCTTTTTGCGCCGACTGAATTAACTAAAGTTTGATCGGACAGCGTCGTTACGGTCTTTTCTTTCGAATTCCAACTGTTAAGTAGTCTTTTACGTGCATGTAGATATTGTTCCTAGCCGGGCCATTTAGGTTTCAAATTTCACAGTGTATTGATAGCCTTCTGGTTTCTGCTATGATTCGTTCATTGTTTCGCTGTTTTTTCTACTATGAACTCGTCTACTATTAATTCGTTCATTGTTCCACTCTTATTTCGGCTATGATTTCGTTGAACGTTTCATTGTTATTTCTGCTACGAATTCGTTAATTGTTTCATCGTTATTTCTGCTACGAATTCGTTAATTGTTGAAGTGTTATTACTGCTATAAATTCGTTGATCGTTTCATTGCTATTTATGGGAATCACGGTGGCTAAGTGGGCAAGGCGCTGGCTCGTTAGCCTGAAGGTCGGGTGTTCGATCCTTGCATTGGCCGAGAAAGCTCATCTCGATTTTCCGGCGTTGTTTCCTCTTGTCAGTGATGCAGAAGGAGGGCCTGATAAGGACAGCTGCCTAGTCGTTCGGATGGGACGAAAAACCGAGGTCCCGTGTACACATTGGAGTGCACGTAAAATATCCCTTGCCCGGGCAAAAATTCCCTCATAGCACACTGTGTGGCGTATGGCCGTCTTCCATTAGCCCAGGTCAGGTGCAGAAGAGTAGGTCGTAAAACCCCATTTCATTTCTGCTATGAATTCGTTAAGTTTTGCACTGTTATTTCTGCTATGAGTTCGTTGATCGTTTCACTGTTATTTCTGCTGTGAACTCGATCAAGTTTAAACATTCTAGCTGACCTACAGCGAGAAACATTTCAACCGGGCCAAATTTTCTATTTTAACAGTTTAATTTGCCCGGTACCTTTAGTTATCAACCGAATATTACAAAACTTTTAAAAATAAACTCCCCCTGAACAGCTTAAGCGTTCGCAATAAACGTTTGCCCCTTAAAATCGGCAAATTGCTGACTTTAAAGTGAGAAACATTACAACCGGGCGAAATTTTCTGTTTTATCACTTTTACAGTACCAACCGATTATTACAAAACTTTAAAAATAAAAGAGAAAGAGAGAAATGCGGCAATAAACGGGGTTGGACATCATATTTCATGTCACGTCCAACCTGACGATCGAAACGACGCCCGTTGACTCAATGACAGACGTTACGATACAGCGCGCACATGCTAACCATTCAGCCATTCAGCCTCCCTGAATTCGGAAAATTGCTGACTTATAGCAAGAAACATTTGAACCGGGCGAAATTTTCTGTTTTAACAGTTTAATGTGCATGGTACTTTAATTACCAACCGATTATTACAAAACTTTTGAAAATAAGCTCCAACTGACCAGCGTAATCGTATGCAATAAAAGTTTGGCTTGAATTGAAAGTTCTGCACGGAGAAAGTTCATCTCGATTTCCCGGCGTGGTTCCCCCTTGTCAGTGAGGCAGAACGGCTGTCTAGTTCGGATGGGACGAAAACCACGGTCCCGTGTACACATTGGAGTGCACGTAAAATATCCCTAAGCAGTTGGAATTCGATACTGTTGAATAAGCTCTATACGATGACTAAATGTGTAGATTGTAGTCACCCCCACTGCATGTTTCGCTTAACAATGAAAGGGTGCCGTTTTCAATGTTCGATCCTTTTGTTCTTCTACTCCTGATATGTTGGACTGTTGATCGATGGTTTCATATAAAAGACTACCAATAAGACTCTTTGTAGAAGAAGTTCCCAACAAATATTATGTTGACTTTGCGAGAAAGACCTCTAAACATACTCCAAGTTGTAAAAATACGACTTTTTGGATTTTCAATCTCTTTTTTTCGGCTATCCCTGATATTTAAAAAAAAATGATACAATGATTTCACACAACAGGCTAGCTATAAGACTCTCTATTGACAAAAGTTTCACCGCCCTCCCTTCATTATAACCGAAGTTATCGTGCCCTAAAGAATCAACAAATCAATATGCTTATCTCTGCTTACCCTAAGCAGAAAATGCTCATCTTTGAACTTCATCATAACATTGACCTAGTGAACGTCTACACCAAGTTAGAACATTCTAGCTTAATTAGAATGAGAGTTATTGTGCTCAAAAGTCTCGGCCCTTCAAATTGCTTCTATTTTTGATTTTCAATTCAAAATGGTGACTCCCGGTTGACCTAAATCAAAATTCTGTTCGCAACATTTTTTAGGCCTTCCTACAAGGATTCAGAAAATATAACTCCCGAGTCTGTAAGTAAAATAGCAAAAAAGCCTTATTGATTTTTCACGTTTCAAGATGGTGGCACTTCCGGTTCGATCGACAAACTCCATATTTTGTGTACGAATCAGTAATTCCTTGTCTAGTATCGAAAAAAAAAATTAGGTCATTCTGACCTATATTTCGACGATTTTTTTGAAAACTTTGATCCTTAATTTCACCAAGGGGAGATAATTTAGAAAATTTCTAATTATATTTTTGAAGTCACATCGGTAGGATCTACTTATATACTAAATTGAATGAAAATCGCACAACTATTAAAGAAGTTGTCAAATTGGTCTAAACTTCCGGTTCGAAATCACAGCGACGAATTTTCGAAATTCGAAAATGTGAAACTGCTGATGAAAATGATTTTTTTCAAGGTATTCAAAGAAAAAAGATTTAGTAAAATCGGTCAAAAAACAATAAAGTTACGACTATGCATTGTCCATTTTGTCGTTCGTAAATTTCGGTGATTTCGGATTCGTAAAACGTTTTGAAAATATACTTAATCAACAGCTACCACCCATTTTTGGGGGGGTAGGTAAAAGTTTCATAAAGATACTGTGGTTAGATTCTGAGAAATCCGATTTGTGGATAAAACACAAAAAAAAAATAACAATAACTAGATCTGCTACTGTCCCATGCAGATATGAAAGCTTTCATATTCATCGTCACGTGTAATCGATTATATCAAGTATCTCAGATAAAAGGATAAGAATAACAAACTATCAAAATTGGTCAAAAACTCGCGAAATCTAAATATAGTATGAAACATTGAGTAATCTGAAAACTAAAGGGAAATAACCGATACTTGTGTTGCTGTAATCGGGATGACTTCCGATTTCAAAACTTTCAGAAAAATGAAATGAAAATGGTAAGAAAACATCGACAAATTAAATGAGATAACTTTGAACAAAATTAAAACTTTTTGAATCAGGTTGAACTCAACTGTTTGAATATGTACGTTACATATGTAGATTTGGAAAATTATAAAGACATAATATCAAAATCGGTCAAAAATTCACAAAGTTACAAATTTAAATGTAGTGAGAAACATTGCACCCGGGCAAAAAAATAATCTTTAAACTAAAGGGAAATAACTGAAACTTGTATAGCTGTAATCGGGCTTCCAAGATATGTTATATAATTATGGTTTCCAATATGTTTGGTTATAAGTAGGAAATCGTGACGACTTCTTAAGCATGTTTTAAACAAAGGGTCATAGACTGCAATATACAAGAATGGCACTCTGCAATAAAAAAAAATGGCCAGAGATTTCTATGCAGAAATTAAATAATTGCTAGAACCAGAAAAATATTTATCCACTATAATAAATAAGCAACATAGAGAAAATGAAATGAAATTGAATGGGGTTTAACGTCCTACTGTTCTGCTCCTACAATGGGCTAATGAAGACGGGCATACGCCATAAAGTGTGCAATGAGGGAAATTTTACCCGGGGCAGCGGCGTTACGGCCTACGAGGTTGGTAAGGCGACCATACTCCTTGTCACGTACAACCAAGAAATCGAAACAAGGCCAGTTGACTCAATGACAGACGTTATGATACAGAGCGCACGTGCTAACCATTCAGCCACGCAACCTCCCTAAAATCGCCAAATTGCTGACCTACAGCGAGAAACATTTCAACCGGGCCAAATTTTCTATTTTAACAGTTTAATTTGCACGGTACCTTTAGTTGTCAACCGAATATTACAAAACTTTTAAAAATAAGCTCCCCCTGACCAGCTTAATCGTTCGCAATAAACGTTTGCCCCTTAAAATCGACAAATTGCTGACTTTAAAGTGAGAAACATTACAACCGGGCCAAATTTTCTGTTTTATCACTTTAACAGTACCTTTGATTACCAACCGATTATTACAAAACTTTAAAAAGAGAAAGAGGGAAATGCGACCTAACGTCCATTCGACACAAACTAGGTCATTTCGGGACTAACATATGTTTTTTAATTTTATTTAAAAACTCCCCTGGTCTTTAGCCGTTGGGAGGAAACCGAAGAACACGGAGAAAACCCACGAGGCTGGACATCATACACCATGTCACGTGCAACCTGGAGATCGAAACGACGCCCGTTGACTCAATGACAAACGTTACTATACAGCGAGCACATGCTAACCATTCAGCCATCCAGCCTCCCTGAATTCGGAAAATTCCTGACTTATAGCAAGAAACATTTCAACCGGGCGAAATTTTCTGTTTTAACAGTTTAATGTGCACGGTACCTTTAATGTGCACGGTACCCCCCCCCCCCTTGCGCGTACTGGTCTTTAGCCGTTGTGAGGAAACCGAAGAACACGGAGAAAACCCACGAGGTTGGACATCATACACCATGTCACGTGCAACCTCGAGATCGAAACGACGCCCGTTGACTCAATGACAGACGTTACGATACAGTGCGCACATGCTAACCATTCAGCCTCCCTGAATTCAGAAAATTGCTGACTTATAGCAAGAAACATTTCAACCGGGCGAAATTTTCTGTTTTAACAGTTTAATGTGCACGGTACTTTAATTACCAACCGATTATTACAAAACTTTTGAAAATAAGCTCCAACTGACCAGCTTAATCGTATGCAATAAACGTTTTCGCCTGAATTGAAAGTTCTGCACGGAGAAAGTTCATCTCGATTTCCCGGCGTGGTTCCCCTTGTCAGTGAGGCAGAACGGAGGGCCTGACAAGCACAGCTGTCTAGTCATTCGGATGGGACGAAAAACCAAGGTCCCGTGACCACATTGGAGTGCACGTCAAATATCCCTAAGCAGTTGGAATTCGATACTGTTAAATAAGCTCTATACGATGACTAAATGTGTAGATTGTAGTCACCCACACTGCATGTTTCGCTTAACAATGAAAGGGTGTCGTTTTCAATGTTCGATCCTTTTGTTCTTCTACTCCTGATATGTTGGACTGTTGATCGATGGTTTCATATAAAAGACTACCAATAAGACTCTTTGTAGAAGAAGTTCCCAAAAAATATTATGTTGACTTTACGAGAAAGACCTCTAAACATGCTCCAAATTGTAAAAATACGACTTTTTGGATTTTCAATCTCTTTTTTTCGGCTATCCCTGATATTTAGAAAAAATAATACAATGATTTCACACAACAGGCTAGCTATTAGACTCTCTATTGACAAAAGTTTCACCGCCCTCCCTTCATTATAACCGAAGTTATCGTGCCCTAAAGAATCAACAAATTAGCATGCTTATCTCTGCTTACCCTGAGCAGAAAATGCTCATCTTTAAACTCAATCATAACATTGACCTAGTGAACGTCTACACCAAGTTTGAACATTCTAGCTTAATTAGAAGGAGAGTAATTGTGTTCCAAAGTCCCGACCCTTCAAATTGCTTCTATTTTTCATTTTCAATTCAAAATGGTGACCATCACGTGACCGAAATCAAAATTCTATTCGCGACATTTTTTAGGCCTTCCAACAAGGATTCAGAAAATATAACTCCCGAGTCTGTAAGTAAAATAGCAAAAAAGCCTTATTGATTTTTCGCTTTTAAATATGGCGGCACTTCCGGTTCGATCGACAAACTCCATATTTTGTGTACAAATCAGTAATTACTTATCTAGTATCCAAAAAAAAAATCAGGTCATTCTGACCTATATTTCGACGATTTTTTTGAAAATTTTGATCCTTAATTTCGTCAAGGGGAGATAATTTAGAAAATTTCTAATTATATTTTTGAAGTCACATCAGTAAGATCTACTTAGATACTAAATTTCATGAAAATCGTACAACTATTAAAGAAGTTGTCAAATTGGTCTAAACTTCCGGTTCGAAATCACAGCGACGAATTTTCGAAATTCGAAAATGTGAAACTGCAGATGAAAATGATTTTTTTAAAGGTATTCAAAGAAAAAAGAATTAGTAAAATCGGTCAAAAAATAACAAAGTTACGACTATGCATTGTCATTTTTTTCGTTCGTAAAATTCGGTGATTTCGGATTCGTAAAACGTTTCGAAAATATATTTAATCAAGGTTCGCACCCCATTTTTGGGGGGGTAGGTCAAAATTTCAGAAAGATCCTATGGATAGATTCTGAGAAATCCGATTTGCAGAAAACACACAAAAAAAAAAAATAATAATAATAACTTTAACAGAAACAATAAGCTTTCATATGTAATATGAAAGCTTAATAATCTTAACAGAAACAATAAGCTTTCATATGTAATATGAAAGCTTAATAATATTAATCTTAACAGAAACAATAAGCTTTCATATGTAATACATATGAAAGCTTAACTAGATCTGCAAAGCAGATATTAAAGCTTTCATATTAACAGTCACTTCCTGTCACGTGTCATGGGTCATGTAAATAATCTCAACAACTTTTTCGGCACGGAAAACATCAAAGACAAATTTCGAAAATGTGACATTTTCAAATAACAATATTTCGACCCTGATCCCGGCTATGCAGAAATGTATTCATTTTGGAAATAGGAGATATATTCTCCAAACTACGGCCTATTGCTTTCATTCACGTGCTCGTTAATGTCGTATTTTCAACTTTTTTATATTCAGTTCGAAATGGTGACCATCACGTGACCGAAATCAAAATTCTGATCTGATAGATTTTTAGGCATTCCTTCAAGGATTCCGAAAATGTAACTCCCATGTCTGTAAGTAAAATATCGCAAAAGCCTTTGTGATTTTTCACGTTTCAAGATGGCGGCACTTCCGGTTCGATCCACAAACTCAATATTTTGTGTATGAATCAGTATTTACTTACCTAGTATCCAAAAAAAAAATCAGGTCATTCTGACCTATATTTCTTCGATTTTTTTGAAAACTTTGATCCCTAATTTCACTAAGGGGAGATAATTTAGAAAATTTTTAAGGACATCTTTAAAGTTGCATCGGTAAGATCTACTTACTTACTAAATTTCATGAAAATCGTACAACTATTAAAGAAGTTGTCAAGTTGGTCTCAACTTCCGGTTCGAAATCACAGCGACGAATTTTCGAAATTCGAAAATCTGAAACTGCAGTTGAAAATGATTTTTGTCATGGTACTTAAAGTGCCAATCCCGAATTTCATAGAATCAGAAAATTACAGATTCGTGTACGTGTGAAATTTAAACGCCAAAATACAGAGGAATTGTGTATTTACCTTGTCTGAAAAGTTCAGTTCAAAATATTAAGTCGTTTGGACGTGAACGTCAAAAATCGCACCAAAATCGCTATCCGGACATTAGCATTTTTAAATAGTTCGGGTCGTTCCACTTGATAAACGCGACTACATTCGATACCTATTGTACACTTCATAAATAGAGAGCTTGGATTTAGTCTGAATGTTAGCGGTAAGCGATAATACGAGGGAAGAAATCTGATTGGCTGTTTATTTTTACACAGCCAATCGTTATAGTTTACTGGTATATCCGGCAAAAATGTGAATCAATCGGGTAGAAATGAAAGTTGCGAGTTTCATTTTGTTCAATCCATCATGGATAACCATCCAAAGCGTAAAAGAGAGCGAACGGTGACAGATTCTGCACAGAAAAGAAGAAAGAGAGAGCATATGCAACGTTAAAGAGAACAGAAAAAAGACGAATGTGTGTAAATATGCGGCGAGATAACTAGATTGACTGCAATGAATGAATGATCAATGATGACGAAGAAGTTGCCAAAATGTTACTTCATTTTTTGACCGGTAAGCAAACATTTTTTATTTGGCAGTGGCTATTGTTACGACGAGTCGTAACAATAGTCCTCAGGCTATTGTTACGACAATGCCTTTCAAGGCACTCCATTGGCTAAATAGAAGGAATTCCAAAATGGCTGCCAATCTCCCCAACACCAGCTTCAGGAAGCGAATCTCCCCAACACCAGCTTTAGGAATCAAGTGGCAATGCAAATTTGTACACACGGAACTCTCAATCTATACCTTACCCTAACCCTAACCCAAATATAGCCGATGGATGGCCCGGAAAGCATCGTTTTAACAATCGGTCAAGGACTACTCGTCGTAACAATAGCCACTATGTTTTTATTTATCTGGATCAATCTATTTTCAAGAGTAGGCCTATTAACAAAAAATCCAATCAGAGAGGAACAGGCCTGCTGACAGTCAAGGTCGCCTATATAATATATCTGAAGTGTATGCAATGTTAATTGGAGGAATTATTAGTAAATAATAGTAGGCCTACTGATCATAAATAACAAAAACAAAAATTCTCTATCTTCGGATCTTCTATTTTTGTCAGAGACGTATGTAATACCTCACAGCTTTTGTTTTGAACGATTTATTTATTTTATTTTATTAGTAATATTACGTGTGGGCTAGTAATCGTCAATTAGTTTTATCTTTGTTGGGACTAAAAAGGGCCAAGATTATTTTCGATTTATTAATCTGATGTGTGGTTGTTTCAATGATTCCATTTTTTTTAATTATTCCAGATGCTTTCACAGACCTGGTGAGTTTGGTGTCAGTCCCAATGCAGCCCAAAGCTAGCACCAGCACCTCTTCCACACGATTGATCGGTAAAAGACAAAGTTACAGGTAATTACAACCAGTACAGACCCGCATAACTCCTTTGTATTTCAAACCAGTAGTTATTTATGATTTTCACTTTCTTTTCAAGTTCGGGGTTTGTGGTCTACCATTGAGTCAGATGGCATTCTTTAGATTCTGCGGTTGTAGGTGACACTGAGTAGGGTTGTCTGTCCAACCTTGTGAATTTTTTCCGGGTACTCCAGTTTCCTACAAGACCCCTACACACAAGCAAATCATTGAATTAACATTTAACCATATGTTAGTCCCGAAATGATCTTGTTTGTGTTGAGTAGACATTAAACCCCAATTCCATTCCCACCTTTTTCACATTCCTACTACAAAATGTACTGTTTTAAAATTAATGAATGATGTTCGATAGCAATAATAATTTATTTGACATTATTTTGCAGTCCACCTTTATACCGTGCAAGATGTTTGTTGGCAGCTGTAGATTTTAATTCCCATGCAAATCGAGAACCCCAAAAAGGAGCTGACGGAAACATAAGGTTAGTTTTCCCCTTAATTATGTAATAGCATTCAATAATATCTAATAAATGACCCACCCCACGGACATGTAAGAAATTAATTGGTCTGTTAGTACCATTGATCAAATGTGTTTATAAAGTATAAGAAAAACGTCCTAATTCTCATATCAGCCATACAGGATGGGGGGGGGGATTACAGATAATCAAAATTTCCCATATATAACACTGTATGAAATTTCCATACGCCAAAAGTGAAGGCCCCTTCTCCTGTAACCTTTTTAATTTATATTTCAGATACAGCAACAGCAGCGCCTATAATGCCACCATGCAAAGACATACGAGTATATTACCACATTAATTAAACAGATAGTCTTAAGCCACACTCAATCTGGAACAGAAATTCCTGCCTGAGTGGATATAGCCCCTCTGATTCCAGGATAATTCGTAGAACCCTTGCGCGTGAATATCAGACCAAAATTAAGGAAACAATATCAAAACAGGAATGTGTTTAATTACACCAGTGTTTATTGACTAATATGATTATGTCCATTTGTCTGCCTTGTACCCTGTATTTGGCCGTTTATGTCAGGATACCTCCTCCTTACTTTACGGACTATGCAGCTGGGTATTACTTGTCGGTTATTTCTTCCAAGTCGACCATGCCTCCAGTAAATTAACTGACGATAGGCAGCATGATGAAAACTTTCTGTTCATTGGCATCCTAAAAAAAAATGTCATTTCTTGTTTGTAATGCGATCTGCAGTACTCCCTCGTCTAAACAATACTGATCAATTTCCTGAAAGTACATGTAAAATGTAAAAATATATTATTGTGTTATTAGAAGTATTAGTTGTTTATTGTCAAATGTTATTTTTTGTATTTTGTAAACAGTTTGTCCTGAATGTAAATATTTAAGAGTACCTCATTAACTAACCAGTTGTTGATGTCATAATTATTTGTTTGTCATAAACTCACAACATAAGGAAATACTTCATTCACTGATATTTCAACTTTACATGCATGCAATGTAAGATTTTATAAATCACTTACAGGTCTTAGAGATAGGCAATTTTGAGCCAAAGGTGTACAACATAGTTTCTCCCTGTCTGTTGGCATTTCCTGGTAATTATTACAGGTACACCAGTCAGGATTTGTTGTCGGTGGTGGTGTGAATGGTGTGTCTAGCTGGAATAGCCAATCTGTCGCAAACATCAAGCCAACCAGCAATTACATTCTCCTTTTATCATCCAATTGTGATATTAACATCTGTAAATATTAAAAATAATCATGATGTAATGTCATAATTTTTTGTAGTTTTGCAATAAATAAGCTCACATGACAGTCAAAAAATCGCTTGATTTTGTTTTTATATGATATTTGCCTGCCATGTAAATTATATGACTTGTCATCATGATCATTTGACACTCGAAAGAAATCATTCCTGGTTTGTAACCCGAGCTACACAACCCTGTCATACAGTAAGCATACTACAGCATAAGGGTAGTAAATAAACAACGGTTATCTACAGTAAGCATAATACAGCATAGGGGTAGTAAATAACAGTTATTTATACCTCCAGTCCATCAATTCTCTCAGATCTCAACCTTGTCACCCTTTCTTCTGTAGTCTCTGTAACACCTGTAGCATCTCTTGGACGCCTCACAGCACGTTTGTGCCCAGTTTTCCTACGCATTGGTGGGGGAGAAGGGTCTGTTGATGGATCAGTTGTAGCTTGTTCTGGTGTTGGCAAATCCGGCAAGCTTTCAATATCATCAGAACTTGATAGTGGTGTGGGTTAATTTCTTGATGTCTCGCTTACTCGACATATGATGCAGAAAAAGTCAATAGCTTTTTCTCCTTTAGCTGCCTCTGCATAGCTTTTTCTAGACAATTCTGAAGAAAACGACGATTCAAAACTCATGAAAACATCAATAAAAATAACTGAAGGATATTGTCATTTGGTTTATAAATTAGTCATTTTTTTCTTTGAATTTAAATCTAATATACAGCTCCTCTAGATCTTTATTCATTGATAGTTTTTGGATTGTTCTAAAAATTACACATAGAAAGATACCTACTTGTACTAGAAGTCCTGTGTGTCCACTGATCACACTTGTTGAATGAAATTGCCTGTTGGTTCTTCTTCCCTGCCTTACTACACTTTACACACTTCTCAACCATTTTAAATGACAATTCTTCACTGCCTTACTACACTTTACACACTTCTCAACCATTTTAAATGACAATTTTTCAACTGACAAAAATTAGCAGCCATTCCTTTTATTGGGGCTACCAGCTAATCACTAGAAGCCATCCCCTCCAATTATCTCTTCCAAATTACAAAAAAGCCATTTAGCATCTATTTGATTAAACGAAAATATAAAAACAGCAGCCCATCGTATAGCTTGATCAAAGAATCACCCACAAGGAATCCGTCATCATGGTTGTTGTAGCAAATTGATTGACGTTTGTCATAACGTGACGCCGAAACTTAGAAAATAAAAGTGAAATATTTCAGGAGACATGAAACATGATCTCTTATAATTCCACGCCATATTCATATGATGTTTAGTTGTGGTTATGTCTATTATATCCATATAAAACACAGAAATGGCGAATACAGTAACAAAAAACTATGAAACGTAATCAAACCAGCCATGAACGGCTAAAACTCATTCGACACCTGATTAGAAAAAAACAAATTGAAAGTAACGGGGAAATGCCACTGCACATACTCAGCATATAGTCGCGTATTATCCAGCCACCTTTTTAGGATGCAACCAAGACGCCGGTCTTCAAACACAGAGAAATACGTACGATTGGAAATTTTTTGAAAACGTATCACAACGCTTGCGGAAGTTGCTAGGGGCTAATTTAGAAGTTATTAAGGGCCTTTCATACAAAATAAAGCAGTTTTAACCCCTAAAATGCAACTGGGATTATTCCTTTAAAGAAAAAAGAATTAGTAAAATAGGTCAAATAGTCACAGAGTTACAGTAATGCAGGTCAAATTCACTCGTTCGTAAAATTCGGTGATTTCGAATGCTTTAAACGTTTTGAAAATATATTTAATCGATACTCACCACCCATTTTTGGGGGGGTAGGTCAAAGTTTCAGAAACATCCTATGGTTAGATTCTGAGAAAAACGATTTGCAGGAAACACATGTTGACTTTACGAGAAAGACCTTTAAACATGCTCCAAATTGTAAAAATACGACTCTTTGGATTTTCAATCTCTTTTTTTCGGCTACCCCGGACATTTAAGAAAAAATGATACAATGATTTCACACAACAGGTTAGCTATTAGACTCTCGATTGCAAGAGTTTGATCGCCCTCCCTTCATTATAACCAAAGTTATCGTGCCCTAAAGAATCAACAAACCAGCTTGCTTATCTCTGCTTACCTTAAGCAGAAAATGCTCATCTTTTAACTCAATCAAGACAGTGACCTAGTGAACGTTTACACCAAGTTTGAACATTCTAGCTCATTTAGAAGGAGAGTTATTGTGTTCCAAATTCTCGGCCCTTCAAATTGCTCCTTTTTTTCACTTTCACTTCAAAATGGCGACCATCAATTGACCTAAATCAAAATTCTACTCCGAACGTTTTTTAGGCCATCCTTCAAGGATTCAGAAAATATAACTCCCGTGTCTGTAAGTAAAATAGCGAAAAAGCCTTTGTGATGTTTCACGTTTCAAGATGGCGGCACTTCCGGTTCAACCCACAAACTCAATATTTTGTGTACGAATCAGTATTTACTTATCTAGTATCCAAAAAAAAAAAATCAGGTCATTCTGACCTATATTTCTTCGATTTTTTTGAAAACTTTGATCCTTAATTTCACCAAGGGGAGATAATTTAGAAAATTTCTATTTATATTTTTGAAGTCACATTGTTAAGATCTACTTACATACTAAATTTCATGAAAATCGTAGAACTATTAAAGAAGTTGTCAAGTTGGTCTCAACTTCCGGTTCGAAATCACAGCGACGAATTTTCGAAATTCGAAAATCTGAAACTGCAGTTGAAAATGATTTTTGTCAAGGTACTCAAAGAAAAAAGAATTAGTAAAATAGGTCAAATAGTCACAGAGTTACAGTAATGCAGGTCAAATTCACTCGTTCGTAAAATTCTGTGATTTCGAATTCGTAAAACGTTCGGAAAATATATTTAATCAAAAACTGCCACCCAGTTTTGGGGGGGTAGGTCAAAGTTTCAGAAAGGTCCCATGGTTAGATTCTGAGAAATCCGATTTGCAGAAATGACACAAAAAAAAAAATAATAATAATAACTAGATCTGCAAAGCAGATATTAAAGCTTTCATATTAACAGTCACTACCTGTCACATGTCATGGGTCATGTAAATAATCTCATCAACAAAAAAAAAATCATTAAAATCGGTAAAAATATAGCGAAGTTTTTATGATTTTTCAATCGTAAACAACTTTATCGGCACGAAAAACATCAAAGACAAAATTCGAAAATGTGACATTTTCAAATAACAATATTTCGACCTTGATCCCGGCTATCCAGAAATGTATTCATTTTGGAAATAGGAGACATATTCTCCAAACTACGGCCTATTGCTTTCATTCACGTGCTCGTTAATGTCGATTTTTCACCTTTTCTCGTATTCAGTTCGAAATGGTGACCATCACGTGACCGAAATCAAAATTCTGATCTGATAGAAATTAGGCATTCCTTCAAGGATTCCGAAAATGTAACTCCCATGTCTGTAAGTAAAATATCGCAAAAGCCTTTGTGATTTATCACGTTTCAAGATGGCGGCACTTCCGGTTCGATCCACAAACTCAATATTTTGTGTACGAATCAGTATTTACCTATCTAGTATCCAAAAAAAAAATCAGGTCATTCTGACCTATATTTCTTCGATTTTTTTGAAAACTTTGATCCCTAATTTCACCAAGGGGAGATAATTTAGAAAATTTCTAAGGACATCTTTAAAGTTACATCGGTATGATCTACTTACATACTAAATTTCATGAAAATCGTACAACTATTAAAGAAGTTGTCAAGTTGATCTCAACTTCCGGTTCAAAATCACAGCGACGAATTTCCGAAATTCGAAAATCTGAAACTGCAGTTGAAAATGATTTTTGTCAGGGTACCCAAAGAAAAAAGAATTAGTAAAATAGGTCAAATAGTCACAGAGTTACAGTAATGCAGGTCAAATTCACTCGTTCGTAAAATTCGGTGATTTCGAATGCTTTAAACGTTTTGAAAATGTCTTTAATCAATACTCACCACCCATTTTTGGGTGTGTAGGTCAAAGTTTCAGAAACATGCTATGGTTAGATTCTGAGAAATCCGATTTGCAGGAAACACATGTTGACTTTACGAGAAAGACCTTTAAACATGCTCTAAATTGTAAAAATACGACTCTTTGGATTTTCAATCTCTTTTTTTCGGCTACCCCGGACATTTAAGAAAAATGATACAATGATTTCACACAACAGGTTAGATATTAGACTCTCGATTGACAAGAGTTTCATCGCCCTCCCTTCATTATAACCAAAGTTATCGTGCCCTAAAGAATCAACAAATCAGCTTGCTTATCTCTGCTTACCCTAAGCAGAAAATGCTCATCTTTGAACTCAATCAAAACAGTGACATAGTGAACGTCTACACCAAGTTTGAACATTCTAGCTCAATTAGAAGCATAGTTATTGTGTTCCAAATTCTCGGCCCTTCAAATTGCTTCTATTTTTCACTTTCACTTCAAAATGGCGACCATCAATTGACCTAAATCAAAATTCTACTCCGAACGTTTTTTAGGCCATCCTTGAAGGATTCAGAAAATATAACTCCCGTGTCTGTAAGTAAAATAGCAAAAAAGCCTTTGTGATTTTTCACGTTTCAAGATGGCGGCACTTCCGGTTCAATCCACAAACTCAACATTTTGTGTACGAATCAGTATTTACTTATCTAGTATCCAAAAAAAACATCAGGTCATTCTGACCTATATTTCTTCGATTTTTTTGAAAACTTTGATCCTTAATTTCACCAAGGGGAGATAATTTAGAAAATTTCTATTTATATTTTTGAAGTCACGTGGGTAAGATCTACTTACATACTAAATTTCATGAAAATCGTACAACTATTAAAGAAGTTGTCAAGTTGGTCTCAACTTCCGGTTCGAAATCACAGCGACGAATTTTCGAAATTCGAAAATCTGAAACTGCAGTTGAAAATGATTTTTGTCAAGGTACTCAAAGAAAAAAGAATTAGTAAAATAGGTCAAATAGTCACAGAGTTACAGTAATGCAGGTCAAATTCACTCGTTCGTAAAATTCTGTGATTTCGAATTCGTAAAACGTTTTGAAAATATATTTAATCAAAAACTGCCACCCAGTTTTGGGGGGGTAGGTCAAAGTTTCAGAAAGATCCCATGGTTAGATTCTGAGAAATCCGATTTGCAGAAATGACACAAAAAAAAAAATAATAATAATAATAACTAGATCTGCAAAGCAGATATTAAAGCTTTCATATTAACAGTCACTTCCTGTCACATGTCATGGGTCATGTAAATAATCTCATCAACAAAAAAAAAAATCATTAAAATCGGTCAAAATATTTTTCAATCGTAAACAACTTTATCGGCACGAAAAACTTCAAAGATAAAATTCGAAAATGTGACATTTTCAAATAACAATATTTCGACCCTGATCCCGGCTATCCAGAAATGTATTCATTTTGGAAATAGGAGACATATTCTCCAAACTACGGCCTATTGCTTTCATTCACGTGCTCGTTAATGTCGATTTTTCACCTTTTCTCATATTCAGTTCGAAATGGTGACCATCACGTGACCGAAATCAAAATTCTGATCCGATAGATTTTTAGGCATTCCTTCAAGGATTCCGAAAATGTAACTCCCAGGTCTGTAAGTAAAATATCGCAAAAGCCTTTGTTATTTTTCACGTTTCAAGATGGCGGCACTTCCGGTTCGATCCACAAACTCAATATTTTGTGTACGAATTAGTATTTACTTATCTAGTATCCAAAAAAAAAATCAGGTCATTCTGACATATATTTCTTCGATTTTTTTTGAAAACTTTGATCCCTAATTTCACCAAGGGGAGATAATTTAGAAAATTTCTAAGGACATCTTTAAAGTTGCATCGGTAAGATCTACTTATATACTAAATTTCATGAAAATCGTACAACTATTAAAGAAGTTGTCAAGTTGGTCTCAACTTCCGGTTCGAAATCACAGCGACGAATTTTCGAAATTCGAAAATCTGAAACTGCAGTTGAAAATAATTTTTGTCAGGGTACTCAAAGAAAAAAGAATTAGTAAAATAGGTCTAATAGTCACAGAGTTACAGTAATGCAGGTCAAATTCACTCCTTCGTAAAATTCGGTGATTTCGAATGCTCTAAACGTTTTGAAAATATATTTAATCAATACTCACCACCCATTTTTGGGTGGGTAGGTCAAAGTTTCAGAAACATCCTATGGTTAGATTCTGAGAAATCCGATTTGCAGGAAACACATGTTGACTTTACGAGAAAGACTTTTAAACATGCTCCAAATTGTAAAAAATACGACTCTTTGGATTTTCAATCTCTTTTTTTCGGCTACCCCGGACATTTAAGAAAAAATGATACAATGATTTCACACAACAGGTTAGCTATTAGACTCTCGATTGACAAGAGTTTCATCGCCCTCCCTTCATTATAACCAAAGTTATCGTGCCCTAAAGAATCAACAAATCAGCTTGCTTATCTCTGCTTACTCTAGGCAGAAAATGCTCATCTTTGTACTCAATCAAGACAGTGACCTAGTGAACGTCTACACCAAGTTTGAACATTCTAGCTCAATTAGAAGGAGAGTTATTGTGTTCCAAATTCTCAGCCCTTCAAATTGCTTCTATTTTTCACTTTCACTTCAAAATGGCGACCATCAATTGACCTAAATCAAAATTCTACTCCGAACGTTTTTTAGGCCATCCTTGAAGGATTCAGAAAATATAACTCCCGTGTCTGTAAGTAAAATAGCAAAAAAGCCTTTGTGATTTTTCACGTTTCAAGATGGCGGCACTTCCGGTTCAATCCACAAACTCAACATTTTGTGTACGAATCAGTATTTACTTATCTAGTATCCAAAAAAAACATCAGGTCATTCTGACCTATATTTCTTCGATTTTTTTGAAAACTTTGATCCTTAATTTCACCAAGGGGAGATAATTTAGAAAATTTCTATTTATATTTTTGAAGTCACGTGGGTAAGATCTACTTACATACTAAATTTCATGAAAATCGTACAACTATTAAAGAAGTTGTCAAGTTGGTCTCAACTTCCGGTTCGAAATCACAGCGACGAATTTTCGAAATTCGAAAATCTGAAACTGCAGTTGAAAATGATTTTTGTCAAGGTACTCAAAGAAAAAAGAATTAGTAAAATAGGTCAAATAGTCACAGAGTTACAGTAATGCAGGTCAAATTCACTCGTTCGTAAAATTCTGTGATTTCGAATTCGTAAAACGTTTTGAAAATATATTTAATCAAAAACTGCCACCCAGTTTTGGGGGGGTAGGTCAAAGTTTCAGAAAGATCCCATGGTTAGATTCTGAGAAATCCGATTTGCAGAAATGACACAAAAAAAAAAATAATAATAATAATAACTAGATCTGCAAAGCAGATATTAAAGCTTTCATATTAACAGTCACTTCCTGTCACATGTCATGGGTCATGTAAATAATCTCATCAACAAAAAAAAAAATCATTAAAATCGGTCAAAATATTTTTCAATCGTAAACAACTTTATCGGCACGAAAAACTTCAAAGATAAAATTCGAAAATGTGACATTTTCAAATAACAATATTTCGACCCTGATCCCGGCTATCCAGAAATGTATTCATTTTGGAAATAGGAGACATATTCTCCAAACTACGGCCTATTGCTTTCATTCACGTGCTCGTTAATGTCGATTTTTCACCTTTTCTCATATTCAGTTCGAAATGGTGACCATCACGTGACCGAAATCAAAATTCTGATCCGATAGATTTTTAGGCATTCCTTCAAGGATTCCGAAAATGTAACTCCCAGGTCTGTAAGTAAAATATCGCAAAAGCCTTTGTTATTTTTCACGTTTCAAGATGGCGGCACTTCCGGTTCGATCCACAAACTCAATATTTTGTGTACGAATTAGTATTTACTTATCTAGTATCCAAAAAAAAAATCAGGTCATTCTGACATATATTTCTTCGATTTTTTTTGAAAACTTTGATCCCTAATTTCACCAAGGGGAGATAATTTAGAAAATTTCTAAGGACATCTTTAAAGTTGCATCGGTAAGATCTACTTATATACTAAATTTCATGAAAATCGTACAACTATTAAAGAAGTTGTCAAGTTGGTCTCAACTTCCGGTTCGAAATCACAGCGACGAATTTTCGAAATTCGAAAATCTGAAACTGCAGTTGAAAATAATTTTTGTCAGGGTACTCAAAGAAAAAAGAATTAGTAAAATAGGTCTAATAGTCACAGAGTTACAGTAATGCAGGTCAAATTCACTCCTTCGTAAAATTCGGTGATTTCGAATGCTCTAAACGTTTTGAAAATATATTTAATCAATACTCACCACCCATTTTTGGGTGGGTAGGTCAAAGTTTCAGAAACATCCTATGGTTAGATTCTGAGAAATCCGATTTGCAGGAAACACATGTTGACTTTACGAGAAAGACTTTTAAACATGCTCCAAATTGTAAAAAATACGACTCTTTGGATTTTCAATCTCTTTTTTTCGGCTACCCCGGACATTTAAGAAAAAATGATACAATGATTTCACACAACAGGTTAGCTATTAGACTCTCGATTGACAAGAGTTTCATCGCCCTCCCTTCATTATAACCAAAGTTATCGTGCCCTAAAGAATCAACAAATCAGCTTGCTTATCTCTGCTTACTCTAGGCAGAAAATGCTCATCTTTGTACTCAATCAAGACAGTGACCTAGTGAACGTCTACACCAAGTTTGAACATTCTAGCTCAATTAGAAGGAGAGTTATTGTGTTCCAAATTCTCAGCCCTTCAAATTGCTTCTATTTTTCACTTTCACTTCAAAATGGCGACCATCAATTGACCTAAATCAAAATTCTACTCCAAACGTTTTTTAGGCCATCCTTAAAGGATTCAGAAAATATAACTCCCGTGTCTGTAAGTAAAATAGCAAAAAAGCCTTTTGTGATTTTTCACGTTTCAAGATGGCGGCACTTCCGGTTCAATCCACAAAATCAATATTTTGGGTACGAATCAGTATTTACTTATCTAGTATCCAAAAAAAACATCAGGTCATTCTGACCTATATTTCTTCGATTTTTTTGAAAACTTTGATCCTTAATTTCACCAAGGGGAGATAATTTAGAAAATTTCTATTCATATTTTCGAAGTCACGTGGGTAAGATCTACTTACATACTAAATTTCATGAAAATCGTACAACTATTAAAGAAGTTGTCAAGTTGATCTCAACTTCCGGTTCGAAATCACAGCGACGAATTTTCGAAATTCGAAAATCTGAAACTGCAGTTGAAAATGATTTATGTCAAGGTACTCAAAGAAAAAAGAATTAGTAAAATAGGTCAAATAGTCACAGAGTTACAGTAATGCAGGTCAAATTCACTCGTTCGTAAAATTCTGTGATTTCGAATTCGTAAAACGTTTTGAAAATATATTTAATCAAAAACTGCCACCCAGTTTTGGGGGGGTAGGTCAAAGTTTCAGAAAGATCCCATGGTTAGATTCTGAGAAATCCGATTTGCAGAAATGACACAAAAAAAAAAATAATAATAATAATAATCTTAACAAAAACAATAAGCTTTCATATGTAATATGAAAGCTTAATAATCTTAACAAAAACAATAAGCTTTCATATGTAATATGAAAGCTTAATAATCTTAACAAAAACAATAAGCTTTCATATGTAATATGAAAGTTTAATAATAATAATAATCTTAACAAAAACAATAAGCTTTCATATGTAATATGAAAGCTTAATAATCTTAACAAAAAAAATAAGCTTTCATATGTAATATGAAAGCTTAATAATCTTAACAAAAACAATAAGCTTTCATATGAAAGCTTAATAATCTTAACAAAAACAATAAGCTTTCATATGTAATATGAAAGCTTAATAATCTTAACAAAAACAATAAGCTTTCATATGTAATATGAAAGCTTAACTAGATCTGCTACTGTCCCATGCAGATATGAAAGCTTTCATATTCATCGTCACGTGTCATTGATTGTATCAAGTATCCTAAATAAAAGGATAAGAAGAAAAAATTATTAGAATTGGTCAAAAACTCGCGAAGTTACAAGTCTAAATATAGTATGAAACATTGCACCCAGGTATAACAATAATCTGAAAACTAAAGGGAAATAACTGAAATTGTATTACTGTAATGAGACGGATGAGAAAATGGTATGAAAATGGCGGGAAAAAAAAATTAAAAATGGCAGGTTGGACAGGCGACCTTACTCCTTGTCACGTACAACCGGGCATTCGAAAACACGCTAGTTAACTCAATGACAGGCGCGCGTGCTAACCATTCAGCCACCCAACCCCCCTTTGAAATCAGACACGTGCAATATGTCATATAGGAAGAATAAGAAGTCGCTCACAACAAAATGGTAAATTAATGAGTTTAGGTCAAAAGGTTGAGCTACTGTTTTAGAGTACTTAATAGTTTTAAAGAGACACGTTAAGGGTTGTTCTTTAGTCGTTGGGAGGAAACCGAAGAACACAGAGAAAACCCACGAGGTTGGACATCATACACCATGTCACGTGCAACCTGGAGATCGAAACGACGCCCGTTGACTCAATGACAAACTTTACGATACAGCGAGCACATGCTAACCATTCAGCCATCCAGCCTCCCTGAATTCGGAAAATTGCTGACTTATAGCAAGAAACATTTCAACCGGGCGAAATTTTCTGTTTTAACAGTTTAATGTGCACGGTACTTTAATTACCAACCGATTATTACAAAACTTTTGAAAATAAGCTCCAACTGACCAGCTTAATCGTATGCAATAGACGTTTTGCCTGAATTGAAAGTTCTGCACGGAAAAAGTTCATCTCGATTTCCCGGCGTGGTTCCCCTTGTCAGTGAGGCAGAACGGAGGGCCTGACAAGCACAGCTGTCTAGTCTTTCGGATGGGACGAAAAACCAAGGTCCCGTGTACACATTGGAGTGCACGTAAAATATCCCTAAGCAGTTGGAATTCGATAATGTTGAATAAACTCTATACGATGACTAAATGCGTAGATTGTAGTCACCCACACTGCATGTTTCGCTTAACAATGAAAGGGTGCCGTTTTCAATGTTCGATCCTTTTGTTCTTCTACTCCTGATATGTTGGACTGTTGATCGATGGTTTCATATAAAAGACTACCAATAAAACTCTTTGTAGAAGAAGTTCCCAAAAATAGTATGTTGACTTTACGAGAAAGACCTTTAAACATGCTCCAAATTGTAAAAATACGACTTTTTGGACTTTCAATCACTTTTTTTCGGCTATCCCTGATATTTAAAAAAAATGATACAATGATTTCACACAACAGGCTAGCTATTAGACTCTCTATTGACAAAAGTTTCACCGCCCTCGCTTCATTATAACCGAAGTTATCGTGCCCTAAAGAATCAACAAATCAGCATGCTTATCTCTGCTTACCCTAAGCAGAAAATGCTCATCTTTGAACTCAATCATAACATTGACCTAGTGAACGTCTACAACAAGTTTGAATATTCTAGCTTAATTAGAATGAGAGTTATTGTTCTCCAAAGTCTCGGCCCTTCAAATTGCTTCTATTTTTCATTTACTATTCAAAATGGTGACTCCCGGTTGACCTAAATCAGAATTCTATTCGCGACATTTTTTAGGCCTTCCTACAAGGATTCAGAAAATATAACTCCCGAGTCTGTAAGTAAAATAGCAAAAAAGCCTTATTGATTTTTCACGTTTAAAGATGGTGGCACTTCCGGTTCGATCGACAAACTCCATATTTTGTGTACGAATCAGTAATTCCTTGTCTAGTATCGAAAAAAAAAACTAGGTCATTCTGACCTATATTTCGACGATTTTTTTGAAAACTTTGATCCTTAATTTCACCAAGGGGAGATAAGTTAGAAAATTTCTAAAGTCATTTTTCAAGTCGCATCATTAAGTTCTACTTACATATTAAATTTCATGAAAATCTTACAACTACTAAAGAAGTTGTCGAGTTGGTGTAAACTTCAGGTTCGAAATCACAGCGACGAATTTTCGAAATTCGAAAATCCGAAATTGCAGATTTGAAGTAAATGTCTTAGGATACTCAAAGAAAAAAGAATTAGTAAAATAGATCAAATAGTCACAAAGTTACAGCATTGTAGGTCAAATGCATTCGTTTGTAAAATTCGGTGATTTTGGATTCGTAAAACGTATGGAAAATACATTTAATCAAGGTTCGCACCCCATTTTTTTTTTGGGGGGGGGGGGGGGGGTAGGTCAAAATTTCAGAAAGATCCTATGGATAGATTCTGAGAAATCCGATTTGCAGAAAACACACAAAAACAAAAATAATAATAATAACTAGATCTGCTACTGTCTCATGCAGATATGAAAGCTTTCATATTCATCGTCACGTGTCATTGATTGTATCAAGTATCCTAAATAAAAGGATAAGAAGAAAAAATTATCAAAATTGGTCAAAAACTCTCGAAGTTACAAGTCTAAATATAGTATGAAACATTGCACCCAGGCATAACAATAATCTGAAAACTAAAGGGAAATAACTGAAACTTGTATTACTGTAATGAGACGGATGAGAAAATGAAATGAAAATGGCGGGAAAAACAAATTAAAAATGGCAGGTTGGACAGGCGACCTTACTCCTTGTCACGTACAACCGGGCATTTGAAAACACGCTAGTTAACTCAATGACAGGCGCGCGTGCTAACCATTCAGCCACCCAACCCCCCTTTGAAATCAGACACGTGCAATATGTCATATAGGAAGAATAAGAAGTCGCTCACAAGAAAATGGTAAATTAATGAGTTTAGGTCAAAAGGTTGAGCTACTGTTTTAGAGTATTTAATAGTTTTAAAGAGACACGTTAAGGGTTGTTCATAGTTAAATGAAAGTTTAATTTTAAATAAGACCAATAAAATTAGGATTTAATAATGCCAGACTAATATTTCCAATATGTTTGTTTATAAGTAGGAAATCGTGACGACTTCTTAAGCATGTTTTAAACAAAGGATCGTAGACTGAATTATACAAGAATGGCACTCTGCAATAAAAAAACTGGCCAAAGCAAGATTTCTATGCAGAAATTAAATAATTGCTAGAACCAGAAAAATATTTATCCACTATAATAAATAAGCAACATAGAGAAAATGAAATGAAATTGAATGGGGTTTAACGTCCTACTGTTCTGCTCCTAAAATGGGCTAATGAAGACGGGCATATGCCATAAAGTGTGCAATGAGGGAAATTTTACCCGGGCAGCGGCGTTACGGCCTACGAAGTTGGACAGGCGAACATACTCCTTGTCACGTACAACCAAGAAATCGAAACAACGCCAGTTGACTCAAAGACAGACGTTATTCAGCCACGCAACCTCCCTAAAATCGGCAAATTGCTGACCTGCAGCGAGAAACAGTTCAACCGGGCCAAATTTTCTATTTTAACAGTTTAATTTGCACGGTACTTTTAGTTATCAACCGAATATTACAAAACTTTTAAAAATAAGCTCCCCTTGACCAGCTTAATCGTTCGCAATAAACGTTTGCCCCTTAAAATCGGCAAATTACTGACTTTAAAGTGAGAAACATTACAACCGGGCGAAATTTTCTGTTTTATCACTTTTACAGTACCTTTGATTACCAACCGTTTATTACAAAACTTTAAAAATAAAAGAGAAAGAGAGAAATGCGGCCTAATGTCCATTAGACACAAACTAGGTCATTTCGTGACTAACATATGTTTTTTAATTTTATTTAAAAACTCCCCTTGCGCTTACTGGTCTTTAGCCGTTGGGAGGAAACCGAAGGACACGGAGAAAACCCACGAGGTTGGACATCATACTCCATGTCACGTGCAACCTGGAGATCGAAATGACGCCCGTTGACTCAATGACAGAAGTTACGATACAGCGCGCACATGCTAACCATTCAGCCATTCAGCCTCCCTGAATTCGGAAAATTGCTGACTTATAGCAAGAAACATTTCAACCGGGCGAAATTTTCTGTTTTAACAGTTTAATGTGAACGGTACTTTAATTACCAACCGATTATTACTAAACTTATGAAAATATGCTCCAACTGACCAGCTTAACCGTATGCAATAAACGTTTGGCCTGAATTGAAAGTTCTGCACGGAAAAAGTTCATCTTGATTTCCCGGCGTGGTTCCCCGTTGTCAGTGAGGCAGAACGGAGGGACTGACAAGCACAGCTGTCTAGTCGTTCGGATGGGACGAAAAAAAATATCCCTAAGCAGTTGGAATTCGATACTGTTGAATAAGCTGTATACGATGACTAAATGTGTAGATTGTAGTCACCCACACTGCATGTTTCGCTTAACAATGAAAGGATGCCGTTTTCAATGTTCGATCCTTTTGTTCTTCTACTCCTGATATGTTGGATTGTTGATCGATAGTTTTATATAAAAGACTACCAATAAGACTCTTTGTAGAAGAAGTTCCCCAAAAATATTAAGTTGACTTTACGAGAAAGACCTCTAAACATGCTCCAAATTGTAAAAATACGACTTTTTGGATTTTCAATCTCTTTTTTTCGCCTATCCCTGATATTTAAAATAAATGATACAATGATTTCACACAACAGGCTAGCTATTGGACTCTCTATTGACAAAAGTTTCACAGCCCTCCCTTCATTATAACCGAAGTTATCGTGCCCTAAAGAATCAACAAATCAGCATGCCTATCTCTGCTTACCCTAAGCAGAAAATGCTCATCTTTGAACTCAATCATGACATTGACCTAGTGAACGTCTACACCAAGTTTGAACATTGTAGCTCAATTAGAAGGAGAGTTATTGTGTTTCAAAGTCTCGGCCCTTCAAATTGCTACTACTTTTCATTTTCAATTCAAAATGGTGACCATCACGTGACCGAAATCAAAATTCTGCTCCCTACGATTTTTGGGCCATCCTTCAAGGATTCAGAAAATATAACTCCCGTGTCTGTAAGTAAAATAGCAAAAAAGCCTTAGGGATTTTTCATGTTTCAAGATGGTGGCACTTCCGGTTCGATCGACAAACTCCATGTTTTGTGTAGGAATCAGTAATTACTTGTCGAGTATCGAAATTTTTTTTTAGGTCATTCTGACCTATATTTCGACGATTTTTTTGAAAACTTTGATCCTTAATTTCACCAAGGGGAGATAATTTAGAAAATTTCTAATTATATTTTTGAAGTCACATCGGTAAGATCTACTTGTATACTAAATTTCATGAAAATCGTACAACTATTAAAGAAGTTGTCAAATTGGTCTAAACTTCCGGTTCGAAATCACAGCGACGAATTTTCGAAATTCGAAAATGTGAAACTGCAGATGAAAACGATTTTTTTCAAGGTATTCAAAGAAAAAAGAATTAGTAAAATCGGTCAAAAAATAACAAAGTTACGACTATGCATTGTCAGTTTTTTCGTTCGTAAAATTCGGTGATTTCGGAGTCGTAAAACGTTTTGAAAATATATTTAAACAACGTTCGCACCCCATTTTTTTGGGGGGGGGGGGGTAGGTCAAAGTTTCAGAAAGATCCCATGGTTAGATTCTGAGAAATCCGATTTGCAGAAAATACACAAAAAAAAAATAATAATAACTAGATCTGCTACTGTCCCATGCAGATATGAAAGCTTTCATATTCATGGTCACGTGTCATTGATTGTATCAAGTATCCTAAATAAAAGGATAAGAAGAAAAAAATATCAAAATTGGTCAAAAACTCGCGAAGTTACAAATCTAAATATAGTATGAAACATTGCACCCAGTCATAACAATAATCTGAAATCAGCCGTGGGAGGAAACCGAAGGACACGGAGAAAACCCACGAGGTTGGACACCATACTCCATGTCACGTGCAACCTGGAAATCGAAACGATGCCGGTTGACTCAATGACAGACGTTACGATACAGCGCGCACATGCTAACCACACAGCCATTCAGGCTCCCTAAAATCGATAAATTGCTGACTTATAGCAAGAAACATTTCAACCGGGCATTTCAATCGAAACAACGCCAGTTGACTCAATGACAGACGTTACGATACAGTGCGCAGGTGCTAACCATTTAGCCACGCAACCTCCCTAAATTTGGCAAATTGCTGACCTACAAGGAGAAACATTTCAACCGGGCGGAATTTTCTATTTTAACAGTTTAATTTGCACGGTACCTTTAATTATCAACCGAATATTACAAAACTTTTAAAAATAAGCCCCCCCCCCCCTGACCAGCTTAATTGTTCGCAATAAACGTTTGCCCCCTAAAATGAGCAAATTGGTGACTTTAATGTGAGAAACATTACTACCGGGCGAAATTTTCTGTTTTATCACTTTTACAGTACAGTACAACCGATTATTACAAAACTTTAAAAATAAAAGAGAAAGAGATAAATGCGGCTTAACCTCCATTCGACACAAACTAACATATAGATGGGACGAAAAACCAAGGTCCGGTGTACACATTGGAGTGCAGGTAAAATATCCCTAAGCAGTTGGAATTCGATACTGTTGAATAAGCTCTATACGATGACTATGCAAACCATTATTAATCGATGAAGGTGTTAAAATGTACACAATATAAACAGTATTAATCTAAATCAATAACATAAATGATTAAAAATATTTTTTTTAGATAGTTTTAAAATAGAAAACAAATAATTATATCAAATCAAACCTATTCAATTTCAATTAATATGAGGACTGGCTGCAAAGTTCTAAGCCTATGTGTGCAAGACCTATATATTGTTGATGTTTCCTTTTATTTTTCTATATAGTTTCCATCAAAGCTCAATTTTTTCATCAGTTATTTACGGTGATTTTGGATTCGCAAAACGTTTTGAAAATATATTGATTCCAAGGCCACCACCCATTTTTGAAAGGAGGCTAACCAGAAAAGTAAAATAGATCACAAAATCACGAAGTAACACAGCTGTCAAGGTCAATTTTTTCATCAGTTGTTTTCGGTGATTTTGGATTCGCAAAACGTTTTGAAAATATATTGATTCCAAGGCCACCACCCATTTTTGAAAGGAGGCTAACCAGAAATGTATTGATTTCCCAGATTTGAGACAAAATCGCGAAACTGCGATCCATTTGATTATTTTCAAGCTGTTAATCGGAGTTATTCACGCGAAAACAACTTTGTCGGCACGGAAAACATCAAAGGCGAAATTTGAAATTTTGAAATTTGCAAATACCAAAAATTCGACAATGAGCTAGGCTATCCCCAAATGTATTAATTTCAAAGATAAGAAACGAATTCAACAAACTACGGTCTGTTCTGATAATTTACATGCCCGTTAATGTCCATTTTTCACTATTTCTGATATTCAATTCAATATGGTGACTATCCATTGACTTAAATCAAAATTCTACTGCCAACATTTTATAGCCATCCCTTCAAGGATTCAGAAAATATAACCCCCGTGTCTGTATGTAAAATAGCAAAATGGCGTTTGAGGTTTTTACATTTCAAGATGGTGGCACTTCCGGATTGAGCTACAAACTCCATTTTTTGTGTACTAATCAGTGGTCTCGTAGCTAGTACCTAAAAAAAAATTCAAGATGATTTGACCTATATTTCGTCGATTTTTTTGAAAATTTCGATCCTCAATTTCTCCAAGGGGAGATAATTTAGAAAATTTCCAAAGTATTTTTTCAAGTCGCATCATTAAGGTTTACTTACATATTAAATTTCATGAAAATCGTAAAACTACTAAAGAAGTTGTCGAGTTGGTCTAAACTTCCGGTTCGAAATCACAGCGACGAATTTTCGAAATTCGAAAATCCGAAATTGCAGATTTGAAGTAAATGTCTCAAAGTACTCATAGAAAAAAGAATTAATTAAATAGGTCAAATAGTCACAAAGTTACAGCATTGTAGGTCAAAAGCATTCGTTCGTAAAATTCGGTGATTTTGGATTCGAAAAACGTTTTGAAAATATATTTAATCAAGGTTCGCACCCCATTTTTGGGGGGGTAGGTCAAAGTTTTAGAAAGATCCTATGGTTAGATTCTAAAAAATATCCCTAAGCAGTTGGAATTCGATACTGTTGAATAAGCTGTATACGATGACTAAATGTGTAGATTGTAGTCACCCACACTGCATGTGTCGCTTAACAATGAAAGGATGCCGTTTTCAATGTTCGATCCTTTTGTTCTTCTACTCCTGATATGTTGGATTGTTGATCGATGGTTTTATATGAAAGACTACCAATAAGACTCTTTGTAGAAGAAGTTCCCAAAAAATATTAAGTTGACTTTACGAGAAAGACCTCTAAACATGCTCCAAATTGTAAAAATACGACTTTTTGGATTTTCAATCTCTTTTTTTCGCCTATCCCTGATATTTAAAATAAATGATACAATGATTTCACACAACAGGCTAGCTATTGGACTCTCTATTGACAAAAGTTTCACAGCCCTCCCTTCATTATAACCGAAGTTATCGTGCCCTAAAGAATCAACAAATCAGCATGCCCATCTCTGCTTACCCTTGGCAGAAAATGCTCATCTTTGGACTCAATCATGACATTGTCCTAGTGAACGTCTACACCAAGTTTGAACATTCTAGCTCAATTAGAAGGAGAGTTATTGTGTTTCAAAGTCTCGGCCCTTCAAATTGCTACTACTTTTCATTTTCAATTCAAAATGGTGACCATCACGTGACCGAAATCAAAATTCTGCTCCCTATGATTTTTGGGCCATCCTTCAAGGATTCAGAAAATATAACTCCCGTGTCTGTAAGTAAAATAGCAAAAAAGCCTTAGGGATTTTTCATGTTTCAAGATGGTGGCACTTCCGGTTCGATCGACAAACTCCATATTTTGTGTAGGAATCAGTAATTACTTGTCGAGTATCGAAAAAATTTTTTAGGTCATTCTGACCTATATTTCGACGATTTTTTTGAAAACTTTGATCCTTAATTTCACCAAGGGGAGATAATTTAGAGAATTTCTAATTATATTTTTGAAGTCACATCGGTAAGATCTACTTGTATACTAAATTTCATGAAAATCGTACAACTATTAAAGAAGTTGTCAAATTGGTCTAAACTTCCGGTTCGAAATCACAGCGACGAATTTTCGAAATACGAAAATGTGAAACTGCAGATGAAAACGATTTTTTTCAAGGTATTCAAAGAAAAAAGAATTAGTAAAATCGGTCAAAAAATAACAAAGATACGACTATGCATTGTCAGTTTTTTCGTTCGTAAAATTCGGTGATTTCGGATTCGTAAAACGTTTTGAAAATACATTTAATCAAGGTTCGCACCCCATTTTTGGGGGGGTAGGTCAAAATTTCAGAAAGATCCTATGGATAGATTCTGAGAAATCCGATTTGCAGAAAACACACAAAAAAAAAAATAATAATAATAATAACTTTAACAGAAACAATAAGCTTTCATATGTAATACATATGAAAGCTTAACTAGATCTGCTACTGTCCCATGCAGATATGAAAGCTTTCATATTCATGGTCACGTGTCATTGATTGTATCAAGTATCCTAAATAAAAGGATAAGAAGAAAAAATTATCAAAATTGGTCAAAAACTCGCGAAGTTACAAATCTAAATATAGTATGAAACATTGCACCCAGTCATAACAATAATCTGAAATCAGCCGTGGGAGGAAACCGAAGGACACGGAGAAAACCCACGAGGTTGGACACCATACTCCATGTCACGTGCAACCTGGAAATCGAAACGATGCCGGTTGACTCAATGACAGACGTTACGATACAGCGCGCACATGCTAACCATACAGCCATTCAGGCTCCCTAAAATCGATAAATTGCTGACTTATAGCAAGAAACATTTCAACCGGGCATTTCAATCGAAACAACGCCAGTTGACTCAATGACAGACGTTACGATACAGTGCGCAGGTGCTAACCATTTAGCCACGCAACCTCCCTAAATTTGGCAAATTGCTGACCTACAAGGAGAAACATTTCAACCGGGCGGAATTTTCTATTTTAACAGTTTAATTTGCACGGTACCTTTAATTATCAACCGAATATTACAAAACTTTTAAAAATAAGCCCCCCCCCTGACCAGCTTAATTGTTCGCAATAAACGTTTGCCCCCTAAAATGAGCAAATTGGTGACTTTAATGTGAGAAACATTACTACCGGGCGAAATTTTCTGTTTTATCACTTTTACAGTACAGTACAACCGATTATTACAAAACTTTAAAAATAAAAGAGAAAGAGATAAATGCGGCTTAACCTCCATTCGACACAAACTAACATATAGATGGGACGAAAAACCAAGGTCCGGTGTACACATTGGAGTGCACGTAAAATATCCCTAAGCAGTTGGAATTCGATACTGTTGAATAAGCTCTATACGATGACTATGCAAACCATTATTAATCGATGAAGGTGTTAAAATGTACACAATATAAACAGTATTAATCTAAATCAATAACATAAATGATTAAAAATATTTTTTTTAGATAGTTTTAAAATAGAAAACAAATAATTATATCAAATCAAACCTATTCAATTTCAATTAATATGAGGACTGGCTGCAAAGTTCTAAGCCTATGTGTGCAAGACCTATATATTGTTGATGTTTCCTTTTATTTTTCTATATAGTTTCCATCAAAGCTCAATTTTTTCATCAGTTATTTACGGTGATTTTGGATTCGCAAAACGTTTTGAAAATATATTGATTCCAAGGCCACCACCCATTTTTGAAAGGAGGCTAACCAGAAAAGTAAAATAGATCACAAAATCACGAAGTAACACAGCTGTCAAGGTCAATTTTTTCATCAGTTGTTTTCGGTGATTTTGGATTCGCAAAACGTTTTGAAAATATATTGATTCCAAGGCCACCACCCATTTTTGAAAGGAGGCTAACCAGAAATGTATTGATTTCCCAGATTTGAGACAAAATCGCGAAACTGCGATCCATTTGATTATTTTCAAGCTGTTAATCGGAGTTATTCACGCGAAAACAACTTTGTCGGCACGGAAAACATCAAAGGCGAAATTTGAAATTTTGAAATTTGCAAATACCAAAAATTCGACAATGAGCTAGGCTATCCCCAAATGTATTAATTTCAAAGATAAGAAACGAATTCAACAAACTACGGTCTGTTCTGATAATTTACATGCCCGTTAATGTCCATTTTTCACTATTTCTGATATTCAATTCAATATGGTGACTATCCATTGACTTAAATCAAAATTCTACTGCCAACATTTTATAGCCATCCCTTCAAGGATTCAGAAAATATAACCCCCGTGTCTGTATGTAAAATAGCAAAATGGCGTTTGAGGTTTTTACATTTCAAGATGGTGGCACTTCCGGATTGAGCTACAAACTCCATTTTTTGTGTACTAATCAGTGGTCTCGTAGCTAGTACCTAAAAAAAAAATTCAAGATGATTTGACCTATATTTCGTCGATTTTTTTGAAAATTTCGATCCTCAATTTCTCCAAGGGGAGATAATTTAGAAAATTTCCAAAGTATTTTTTCAAGTCGCATCATTAAGGTTTACTTACATATTAAATTTCATGAAAATCGTAAAACTACTAAAGAAGTTGTCGAGTTGGTCTAAACTTCCGGTTCGAAATCACAGCGACGAATTTTCGAAATTCGAAAATCCGAAATTGCAGATTTGAAGTAAATGTCTCAAAGTACTCATAGAAAAAAGAATTAATTAAATAGGTCAAATAGTCACAAAGTTACAGCATTGTAGGTCAAAAGCATTCGTTCGTAAAATTCGGTGATTTTGGATTCGAAAAACGTTTTGAAAATATATTTAATCAAGGTTCGCACCCCATTTTTGGGGGGGTAGGTCAAAGTTTTAGAAAGATCCTATGGTTAGATTCTAAAAAATATCCCTAAGCAGTTGGAATTCGATACTGTTGAATAAGCTGTATACGATGACTAAATGTGTAGATTGTAGTCACCCACACTGCATGAACAATGAAAGGATGCCGTTTTCAATGTTCGATCCTTTTGTTCTTCTACTCCTGATATGTTGGATTGTTGATCGATGGTTTTATATGAAAGACTACCAATAAGACTCTTTGTAGAAGAAGTTCCCAAAAAATATTAAGTTGACTTTACGAGAAAGACCTCTAAACATGCTCCAAATTGTAAAAATACGACTTTTTGGATTTTCAATCTCTTTTTTTCGCCTATCCCTGATATTTAAAATAAATGATACAATGATTTCACACAACAGGCTAGCTATTGGACTCTCTATTGACAAAAGTTTCACAGCCCTCCCTTCATTATAACCGAAGTTATCGTGCCCTAAAGAATCAACAAATCAGCATGCCCATCTCTGCTTACCCTTGGCAGAAAATGCTCATCTTTGGACTCAATCATGACATTGTCCTAGTGAACGTCTACACCAAGTTTGAACATTCTAGCTCAATTAGAAGGAGAGTTATTGTGTTTCAAAGTCTCGGCCCTTCAAATTGCTACTACTTTTCATTTTCAATTCAAAATGGTGACCATCACGTGACCGAAATCAAAATTCTGCTCCCTATGATTTTTGGGCCATCCTTCAAGGATTCAGAAAATATAACTCCCGTGTCTGTAAGTAAAATAGCAAAAAAGCCTTAGGGATTTTTCATGTTTCAAGATGGTGGCACTTCCGGTTCGATCGACAAACTCCATATTTTGTGTAGGAATCAGTAATTACTTGTCGAGTATCGAAAATTTTTTTTAGGTCATTCTGACCTATATTTCGAAGATTTTTTTGAAAACTTTGATCCTTAATTTCACCAAGGGGAGATAATTTAGAAAATTTCTAATTATATTTTTGAAGTCACATCGGTAAGATCTACTTGTATACTAAATTTCATGAAAATCGTACAACTATTAAAGAAGTTGTCAAATTGGTCTAAACTTCCGGTTCGAAATCACAGCGACGAATTTTCGAAATACGAAAATGTGAAACTGCAGATGAAAACGATTTTTTCAAGGTATTCAAAGAAAAAAGAATTAGTAAAATCGGTCAAAAAATAACAAAGATACGACTATGCATTGTCAGTTTTTTCGTTCGTAAAATTCGGTGATTTCGGATTCGTAAAACGTTTTGAAAATACATTTAATCAAGGTTCGCACCCCATTTTTGGGGGGGTAGGTCAAAATTTCAGAAAGATCCTATGGATAGATTCTGAGAAATCCGATTTGCAGAAAACACACAAAAAAAAAAATAATAATAACTAGACCTGCAAGCAGCACTGAACCGGCTTTCAGGAATCATACAGGAAGTTTATTATACCATAGCCGATCCATTGAGCTACCGAACTATACTTTAGTTGTTCTGCTTCAGTGACACCCTCTATCATATGTATAAGTAATATTTGCTGGCGAAAAGACCGGTCAAAATTGTAAATTATGGCAAAATTACGTCACTTCCGGTGCCGAAAGAAATTTTTATAGGTGAAAAATAAGTCGAAAATTCGCAACATACAAAATACAAACTTTGTTTTATACATATCGGGCAATAAATAATTAACCTATAACCCATAAACTGAAATTAAGAAGGTAAAAAACTTAAAAGTGACCCTGGGAAAATTGGTTATTATTCGACAAGGGAACATGCTAGAAGCCTTTTCTTGATACCAATATGATGGTATTGATTCAATCTTACTGCCCATTAGAGTCAGACGTTATAAAGTTAAACGAATAAAGAATATAAATCACTTCAAAAAAATGTTTGTTTTGAAGGCTAAAAATACGTTTTTTGCAAAAATTACATTACTTCCGGTGATATTGAAAATGTTAACTTGGTTCATAGAAGTCATAAATGGCATAAGGCATCAAATGTTAAAAAAATTATAAAAATCGAATAATAATTGACACTTTTATAGACCAAAAACCTTGAAAAGTGACTTATAAAAGATCGCCTATTTCTCTGTAACCGTACAAGTTAGAAACCATTTTGTGGTATCTGTATGGTCGTATGGCTTCATTCTATTCGTTGATGGGAATCAAATATCATAATTTTAAAAACATTATAAGGCAGACTCATTTCAATAAAATATTAGTTTTTTAGGTTAGAAATACAGTTTTTGCCCAAAAGACGTCATTTCCGGTCACAGTGAAAATGTAAAATTGACTTGACCTAGTCCAAATTGGCATTAGGCATCAAATGGAAAAAAATATTACAAATCGAATAATAATTCACTCTTTTATAGGCAAAATAACGTGAAAAGTGATGCATGCACAATTGCATATTTCTCGGCAACTGCTCATATTACAAACTAATTTTCGCATACATTCTCTTCGTCTGGATTATTGCTACGAGTTTATGAAAATTACAAATAAATATTTCAAAATATGAAGACGCTGAATGAATTGTAAATAACTGAATTTTACACTTTATTTTACATTTTATTCGAAATTGCCCGAAAATGAAATTGAAATAAAAAAATATGAGCTAAGGATTTTGTGCACCTTTGCAGGGTGCATCCTTTTATTTATATCAGTTTTGAAAAAAAATAATATTTGCTTTCAAAATGTGGTACCGAACTGTCAAAATTGTAGTTTTTGTTAATATTACGTCACTTCCGTTGCCGACAGAAAAACTTCACCGTAACAAAAAAATTTACAATTGGGACCACGGTGCATATGAACTTTGTTTTATACAAATCGAACAATAAATAATTTTTCTGGGTACGAAAAACTAAATTAGCCGATGGCGGCTAACGCAAATTACCGAGACAATTTTTTTTCTTATTTCTGCTCAAGTACGATGATATTTTAACCCTGTGTGAAAGATCATCAAAAAATATTCATAAATAAAAAAGGTTTTCGTAAAAAAAATATTTTTTTTCAAAATATCGGACATTTTTTCGACTACTTCCGATTTTAGGATCGTTGTTGTGATAGCTTTACGAAGTTCTTTGGATTCTTAACTTTCTGTACCAGAAGTGTCAGAAACATCCATTGAGTAGTTTTGGAAAAAAAGATAAATTAAAGAGCGTTTCCAAAAATTTAACGATTTTTCAAATTTTTTCAAAGTTTGAGGCCATTTTTCGACCACTTATATTATTTCAATGCTTTTCATTTTGGATTCCCTATATAGACAACCGATAGGACTTTGAGTAAGAAAAGTTTAAGAAAAATCGTTGGCGTCGTTTTCGAGAAAAAGGCATCTCAGAATGTTAAAAAATTGGGAAATACTACATTTTTGGCATACAATAGTTTATTTCCTTACCATCGAAATCGTATTATTTAGATACCATATGATGGTCCATTAATAGGGCTATCCAGCGACACTTTAGTTCTTTTGGTCCGCTATTACCTAAGAGAGAAATCAAGTTTTTCGCAAGTGCGACAATGTTTTTACTCTTTTTTTTCATTTTTTGAATACTTCCGGTATGGTTATTATTGTCGAAATAGTTTTAATGGCCGGTTTGGGCACTAAAATAGCCACAGGGCTCTGTAATGATATATTACATTATCTGATCAGATAAAATGCCCCTGAGAAATCCTATGTTCAAAAACGCCAAAAATGCAAAAAATTTAAAATATCGGAAATTAAATTTTAATAATTACATACATATTATACATCGTTAGAATTGTAATTAGGTCAGCTATCTGAATATACAACGTCTTTTTAAAAATCTCTTAAAATAAAAAAATAGTAGAGCATTTTCCAAAATTTCACGATTTTTCGACTTTTTTCGATTTTCAGTCCCTTTTTTATCCTATTCCAGACATTTCAAAGTCTTATTGGATGGCTTTATGCAAAATACCTCCAAAAGGACTCTCGATAGAAAAAATTAAAAAAAAATTGCAGGTTAAGTTTTCGAGATACAAGCGTCCAAAAACGCTCCAAATCAGAAAATACTTGATTTTCAGCGTGCCATATTTTGCTGTCTGTTCATAGTATCCATATGAATGGGGTATCATATGATAGTCCAGCAATCGTGCCATCAAACGACACCTTCATTCGTTTAATCCATTGATATCGGACGGAGAAATAGCGTTTTCCCCAAAAATATCCATTTTTTGCATTTTTTTCAAAATATTGCCCATTATTTCGACCACTTCCGGTTTAAGTATTCTTGTCGAAATTGCTTTATAAGTTGGTATTGGACTATAACTTCATGTTCAAGAAGCTTCAGAAACGTCAATTCTGCCATAAAACGAAACCCGAGCTCACAAAATGGGAAGAAAATTCGAAAAAAATCGAAAAATAAAGGGCGATAACTCTGAATGAAACTTATATTACTGGAATCGGATGGACTTCAGGTATCCAAAAATGTAGGCCAAATTTGAAAATTTTGAAAAATAACAAAAATTGTCTCGTAAACAACATGTTTTCAATTTTCGAACGATAAAAATCACAAACGAATGTTCGAAATTGAAAAATGTGAGATAGCCATTGTCTCAGAAAAGATTCAGGGATTCCAAAAATGTAATTTGTTTGAAAATGGATAAAGAATTGACGAAACTATGACCGATTTTCAATTTTTAGGGAAAGTACAAAGTTCGGTCACTTCCGGTATGCGCAGAAATTTCAAAAATATTTTATCAAGTAGCCACCACATGGTTTCCCGATAGAAAAGCTAATTCCAGATCGATATCTGTTTTCGGTCATGGAGATCTAGGCCCTCGCGGTAAATAATAATAATAATAATAATAATAATAATAATTTTAGTAATCTCAATAGGCTTTCAGACGAAAGTCTGAAAGCCTAATAATAACTTTAACAGAAACAATAAGCTTTCATATGTAATACATATGAAAGCTTAACTAGACCTGCATGCAGGAATGACGGGTTTCACTGGTGCCAAGTTACTCTTAAACATGTCACTTCCGGTGCCAAGTTACCCTTGAACATATGTCACTTCCGGTACCAGCGTAACCACTAAACAGGTTTCCAAATTAACATTGCACATAAATAAAATGGACGCAGAATCAACCAATCAATCCAGCAAAATTATACATTTGTTACTTGTTAATGATCTTGACAAAATTAAATTACTTCCTGTGTTAATGAAAATGTTCAATTAGTCTTATGAAATCAGAAATGGCATACGATATCATATAGTGAAAATTTTATGTAAATCGAATAATAATTGCCACTTTTAAAGACCAAAAAACTTGAAAAGTGACTTGTAGAAAATCTGCTATTTCTCTGCAACCGTACAAGTTAGAAACCATTTTGTGGTATCTGTATGATCGTATGGGTTCATTCTATTTGTTGATTAGCATCAAATACCATAATTTGAAAAAGATTTCAAAACAGACTCATTTGAATAAAATATCTGTTTTGAAGGCTAAAAATACAGTTTTTGCCAAAATGACGTTACTTCCGGTGATAATGAAAATCTTAAATTACTTGTATGAAATCCCAAATGGCATTGAGTATAACACGGTGTAACGTTTATAAAAATCGAATAATAATTGACACTTTTATGGCCCCGAAACCTTCAAAAGTGACCTGTAGAAAACCGTCTATTTCTCGGCAACCGAACAAGTTAGAAACAATTTTATGATATCTATATGACCATATGAGTTTTGTTTATATGTGAATTTAAACCAAAAGTTAAAATTATTAATACATATTAAGTTATTCTTGGTTGAATAAAACATTGATTTAAAAAGTTTAAAATGCATTTTTTTGACTAAATGATGTCACTTCCGGTGTCAATTTTAAATTGTAATCAACTTGATATGACGCTACATGCTTTTTGAATCAAATGATGTCACTTTTATAAAAATCCAATAATAATTGACTATTTTACAGGCAAAATATCGAAAACAGTGACTCGTACAGAACTGCCCATTGCTTGGTAACTGCTTATATTACAAACGAATTTTAACATACATTTTCTTCGTATGGATTATAGCTACAAGTTTATAAAAGTTACGAAGAAATATTTTAAAATCTGAAAAGCCTGAATAGGTTGTAAATAGGTCAATTTTACACCATTTTTAGCCTCTTAATCGAATTTGCTCGAAAATGAAATCGAAATTAAAAAAACTGCTTCCTACATTTTTTGCGCCTTGAAAAGGCACACTCTTTGAGTCATATAATTTTTCAAAAAAATAATATTTGTTTTCGAAATAAGAAAATAACTGTCAAAATTGTAATTTTTGGTAAAATTATGCCACTTACGGTTCCGACAGATAACATTATCGGTAATAAAAAAAATGACAATTGATACAACGAAGCATATGAACTTTGTTTTATACAAATCGAACAATAAAAAATTAATCTAGGACTGAAAAACTGAATTAGCCAATGGCGGCCAAGGAAAATTACTGAGACAAAAATTTTTAACATTTTTGCACTAGTCAGATGACTCTTTAATTCTGTGCACAATACGACTAAAAAATATTCATAAATAAAAAAGTTTTTTGTAAAATGTTAAATTTTCGAAATTTGGCGCCTAATATCTTCGAAGATTTGCCGAAAATCAAAAATCGAAAGTAGCGTAGCTATGTGCCCTGTCTCAGGCTATGCCAAAATGTATCGAAAGTTAAAATCCAATGATTATTGTTAAAATTACTGCAATATTTTAAAAAACGATAACTTCGGTGATTTCGGACATTTCGCATTGTCGCAGAACGTTAAAAATAGCTTTATCCTCTAAGTCACACCCACTTTCCCAGTAAAACCGAAGAAATCGTAACGATGCGACACGTAGTTGCTGAGATCTATTCAAATTGGAATCTGAATAATAATAATAATAATAACTAGACCTGCATGCAGGAATGACGGGTTTCACTGGTGCCACGTCACTTTCGGTGCCACGTTACCCTTAAACATATGTCACTTCCGATACCAATGAAACCATCAAACAGGTTTCCACATAAGCATTGTAAACATCAAATAAAATGGACGAAGAATCAACCAAATCCAGCAATATCAATTCATTTTATATATATGTTACTTGTAAGTGATCCTGGCAAAATTTCATTACTTCCGGTGATAATGAAAATGTTCAATTAGTTTTATGAAATCAGAAATGGCATAAGGCAGCATAATGGCGAAAATTTTATGTAAATCGAATGAGAATTGCCACTTTTATAGACCAAAAACCTTGAAAAGTGACTTGTAGAAAATCGTCTATTTCTCGGCAACCGTACACGATAAAAACTATCTTTTGGTATCTATATGATCGTATGGGTTCAATCCATTTGTTGATTGGAATCAAATATCATAATTTGAAATATATTACAAATCAGACTCATTTGAAAAAAATGTCTGTTTTGAAGGCTAAAAATACAGTTTTTGCCAAAATGACATTACTTCCGGTGATACTGAAAATGTTAAATTAGTTCTATGAAATCATAAATGACACAAGATATCATATGGTGAAAATTTTATGAAAATCGAATAATAACTGACACTTTTATAGACCAAAAACCTTGAAAAGTGACTTAAGGAAAATCGCCCATTTCTCTGCAACCGTACAAGTTAGAAACCATTTTGTGGTATCTGTATGATCGTATGGGTTCAATCTATTTGATCAATAGAATCAAATATCACAATTTGAAAAAAATAACAAATACGACTCATTTGAATAAAATATTGTTTTTTGAAGGCTAAAATTTAAGTTTTGAGCAAATGACGTCATTTCCGGTGGCAGCGCAAGGGGTAAAATGGTTTGACATAGTCCACTATGGCATTAGGCATCCAATGGCGAAAGAAAATTGAAAATCGAATAATAATTGATTCTTTTACAGCCAAAATTACGTGAAAAGTGACTCATGCAAAATTGCCTATTTCTCGGCAACTGCTTATATTACAAACTAATTTTCACATACATTCTCTTCGTATGGATTATAGCTACAAGTTTATAAAAGTTACGTAAAAATATTTTAAAATCTGAAAAGCCTGAATGAGTTGTAAATAGGTCAATTTTACGCCTTTTTTCACCTCTTAATCCAATTTGCTAGAAAATGAAAAAGAAATTAAAAAAACTGCTTCCGACATTTTTTGCGCCTTTAAAGGACACACTCTTTGAGTCATATATTTTTTCAAAAAAATAATATTTGTTTTCAAAAAATGTACCTAACTGTCAAAATTGTAGTTTTTGGTAAAATTATGCCACTTCCGGTGCCGACAGATAACACTTTTGGTAATAAAAAAAATGACAATTGAGACAACGAAGCATATGAACTTTGTTTTATACAAATCGAACAATAAAAAATTAATCTAGGACTGAAAAACTGAATTAGCCAATGGAGGCCAAGGAAAATTACTGAGACAAAATTTTTTAACATTTTTGCGCAAGTCAGATGACTCTTTAATTCTGTGCACAACACGACTAAAAAATATTCATAAATAAAAAAGTTTTTTGTAAAATTTTAAATTTCCGAAATTTGGCGCCTAATATCTTCGAAGATTTGCCGAAAATCAAAAATCGAAAGAGGCGTAGCTATGTGCTCTGTCTCCGGCTATGCCAAAATGTATCAACAGTTAAAATCCCATGATTATTGTTAAAATGACCGCAATATTTGTAAAAACGATAACTTCGGTGATTTCGGACATTTCGCATTGTCGCAGAACGTTCAAAATAGCTTTATCCTCTAAGTCACACCCACTTTCCCAGTAAAACCGAAGAAATCGTAACGATGCGACACGTAGTTGCTGAGATCTACTCAAAACAAAAGAAGAATAATAATAAAAATAACTAGACCTGCATGCAGGAATGACGGGTTTCACTGGTGCCACGTTACCCTTTAACATGTCACTTCCGGTGCCTTTACCCTTGAACATATGTCACTTCCGGTACCAATGAAACCATTAAACAGGTTTCCCCATAAGCATTGCACACATCAAATAAATTGGACGCAGAATCAACCAAATCCAGCAAATATCAATTCATTTTATACATTTGTTACTTGTAAGTGATCCTTACAAAATTACATTATTTCCGGTGATAATAAAAATTATTTTTATGAAATCCGAAATGGCATATGACATCATATAGTGAAAATTTTATGTAAATAGAATAATAATTGCCACTTTTATAGACCAAAAACCTTGAAAAGTGACTTGTAGACAATCGACTATTTCTCTGCAACCGCACATGTTAGAAACCATTTTGTGGTGTCTGTATGATCGTATCGGGTCAATCTATTTGTTCAATGGAATCAAATTTCATAATTTTGAAAACATTACAAATCAGACTCATTTGAATAAAATATCTGTTTTGCAGGCTAAAAATACAGTTTTTGACAAAATGACATCACTTCCGGTGATACTAAAACAGCTAGATTAGTTCTATGAAATCGTAAATGGCATAAGACATCATATGGTGAAAATTTTATGAAAATCGAATAGTAACTGATTCTTTTAGAGCCAAAATAAAGTAAAAGGTGACTTGTGGAAAATCGTCCATTTCTCTGCAACCGTACAAGTTAGAAACCATTTTGTGGTATCTATATGATCGTATGGGTTCATTCTATTTGTTGATGAGAACCAAATTTCATAATTCTAAAAATATTACAAATAATACTCATTTGAATAAAAAATGTATTTTTAAGGCTAAAAATTCAGTTATTGCCTAAATGACGTCACTTCCGGTAACAGTGAAAGTGTTAAAATAGTTTGGAATAGTCGACTGTGGCAATAGGCAACAGACAGTTAAAGAAAATTGAAAATAGAATAATAATTGATTCTTTTACAGCCAAAATAACATGAAAAGTGACTTATGCAAAATTGCCCATTTCTCGGCAACTGCTTATATTACAAACTAAATTTCACATACATTCTCTTTGTATGGATTATTGCTACAAGTTTATGAAAGTATCGAGGAAATATTGTAATATATGAAGACACTGGATGGGTTGTAAATAGCTTATATTGACACCTTTTTTCACCCTTTAATCCAAATTGCCAGAAAACGAAATCGAAATTAAAAAAACTGAGCCCGATGTTTTGTGCGCCTTTACATGGCACATCTTTTCAGTCATATAAGATTTGAAAAAAATAATATTTGCTTTCAAAAAGTTGTACCGAACTGTCAATATTGTAGTTTTTGCTGAATTTACGCCTCTTCCGGTGCCTACAGGAAACTTTACCGGTAACAAAAAAAATGTCATTTTGAACCACGGAACATATGAACATGGTTTTATACAAATCGAACAATAAATAAATAATGTAGGACTGAAAAACTGAATTAGCCAATGGCGGCCAAGGAAAATTACGGAAACAAAAAATGTTGACATTTTTGTTCAAATCAGATGACTCTTTAACCTTGGTTAAAATGTCATATAAAAAAATTAATAAATAAAAAAGTTTTTTGTAAAAATTTAAATTTTCAAAATTTGGCACCTAATATCTTCCAAGATTTGTCGAAAATCAAAAATCAAAAGTAACATAGCTATGTCCCCTGTTTCTGGCTATGTCAAAATGCATCATATGCTAAAATCCAATGATTATTGTTAATATTACGGCAATATTTCAAAAAACGACATTTTCGATGATTTCGGACATTTCGCAATGTCGCAGAATGCCGGGAATAGCTTTAATCTCTAAGTCACACCCACTTTCCCAGTAAAACTGAAGACATTGTATCGATCCGACAAGAAGTTGCTGAGATATAAGCAAATTGGAAAAAAAAAATAATAATAATAAGAAGAACTAGACCTGCAAGCAGCACTGAACCGGCTTTCAGGAATCATACAGAAAGTTTATTATACCATAGCCGATCCATTGAGCTACCAAACTATACTTTAGTTGTTTTGCTTCAATGACACCCTCTACCATATGTTAAAGTAATATTTGCTGGCGAAAAGACCGGTCAAAATGGTAAATTATGGCAAAATACGTCACTTCCGGTGCCGAAATACATTTTTACAGGTGAAAAATAAGTCGAAAATTCGCAACATACAAAATATAAACTTTGTTTTATCATATCGGGCAATAAATAATTAACCTATAATCCATAAACTGAAATCAAGAAGATAAAAAACTTAAAAGTGACCCTGGGAAAATTGGCTATTATTCGACAAGGGAACATGCTAGAAGCCTTTTCTTGATATCAATATGATGGTATTGATTCAATCTTACTGCCTATTGGAATCAAACATTATAAAGTTAAACAAATGATAAATATAAATCCCTTCAAAAAAATGTTTGTTTTGAAGGCTAAAAATACCTTTTTTGCAAAAATTACATTACTTCCGGTGATATTGAAAATGTTAATCTAGTTCATAGAAGTCATAAATGGCATAAGGCATCAAATGGTAAAAAAATGATTAAAATCGTATAATAATTGACACTTTTATAGACGAAAACCCTTGAAAAGTGACTTATAGAAGATCGCCTATTTCTCTGTAACCGTACAAGTTAGAAACCATTTTGTGGTATCTGTATGGTCGTATGGCTTCATTCTATTCGTTGATGGGAATCAAATATCACAATTCTAAAAATATTATAAGGCAGACTCATTTTAATAAAATATTTGTTTTTTAGGTTAAAAATACAGTTTTTGCCCAAAAGACGTCATTTCCGGTCACAGTGAAAATGTAAAATTGGCTTGACCTAGTCTAAAATGGCATTAGGCATCAAATGGAAAAAAAATATTGCAAATCCAATATTAATTCCCTCCTTTATAGGCAAAATAACGTGAAAAGTGATGCATGCAAAATTGCATATTTCTCAGCAACTGCTCATATTACAAACTAATTTTCCCATACATTCTCTTTGTCTGGATTAATGCTACGAGTTTATGAAAATAACAAATAAATATTTCAAAATATGAAGACGCTGAATGAATTGTAAATAACTGAATTTTACACTTTATTTTACATTTTATTCGAAATTGCCCGAAAATGAAATTGGAATTAAAAAATCTGAGCTAAAGATTTTGTGCACCTTTGCAGGGTGCATCCTTTTAGTTATATCAGTTTTGAAAAAAATAACATTTGCTTTCAAAAAGTGGTACAGAACTGTCAAAATTGTAGTTTTTGTTAATATTACGTCACTTCCGTTGCCGACAGAAAAATTTCACCGTAACAAAAAATATTACAATTGGGACCACGGAGCATATGAACTTTGTTTTATACAAATCGAACAATAAATAATTGTTCTGGGTACGAAAAACTAAATTAGCCGATGGCGGCTAACGCAAATTACCGAGACAATTTTTTTTCTCATTTCTGTTCAAGTTGGATGATATTTTAACCCTGTGTAAAATACCATCAAAAAATATTCATAAATGAAAAAGGTAAAAAAAAAATTTTTTTTTCAAAATATCGGACATTTTTTCGACTACTTCCGGTTTTACGATCATTGTCGTGATAGTTTTACGAAGTTCTTTGGATACTTAACTTTCTGTACCAGAAGTGTCAGAAACATCCATTGAGTAGTTTTGGAAAAAAAGATAAATTAAAGAGCGTTTCCAAAACTTTAACGATTTTTCAAAGTTTGAGGCCATTTTTGGACCACCTATATTATTTCAATGCTTTTCATTTTGGATTCACTATATAGACAACCGGTAGGACTTTGAGTAAGAAAAGTTTAAGAAAAATCGTAGGCGTCGTTTTCGAGAAAAGGTCGTCTCGGAATGTTAAAAAAGCGGAAAATACTTGATTTTTGGCATACAATAATTTATTTCCTTACCATTGAAATCGTATTATTTAGATACCATATGATGGCCCATTAATACGGCTATCCAACGACACTTTAGTTCTTTTGGTCCGCTATTACCTAAGGGAGCAATCAAGTTTTTCGCAAGTGAGACAATGTTTTTAACCTTTTTTTTCATTTTTTTGAATACTTCCGGTATGGTTAATATTGTCGAAATATTTTTAATAGCCGGTTTGGGCACTAAAATGGCCACAGTGCTCTGTAATGATATATTACATTATCTGATCAGATAAAATGCCCCTGAGAAATCCTGTGTTCAAAAGTGCCAAAAATGAAAAAAAATTAAAATATCGAAAATTAAATTTCAATAATTACATACATATTATACATCGTTAGAATCTTAATTAGGTCAGCTATCTGAATATACAACCTTTTTTAAAAAATCTCTTCAAATAAAAAAATAGTAGAGCATTTTCCAAAATTTCACGATTTTTCGACTTTTTTCGATTTTCAGTCCGTTATTTCACCTATTCCAGATATTTCAAAGGCTTATTGGGTGGTTTCATGCAAATTAACTCCGAAAGGACTCTCGATAGAAAAAATTTAAGAAAAAGTTACGGTTAAGTTTTCGAGATATAGGCGTCCAAAAACGCTCCAAATCAGAAAATACTTCATTTTCAGCGTGCCATATTTTGCTGCCTGATCATAATATCCGTATGAATTGGGTATCATACGATAGTACAATCCTAGTGCAGTCCAATGGTACCCTAATTTGTTGAATCCATTGACATCGGACGGAGAAATCGCGTTTTCCCCAAAACTATCCATTTTTTGCATTTTTTCAAAATATTGCACATTATTTCGACTACTTCCGGTCTACGGATCATTGTTGAAATTGCTTTATTCCTTGCAATGGTCATTTGGCTTCATGCCTTAGAAGTTTCAGATTCGCCAATTCAGCCATATAACGAAACCCGAGCTCACAAAATAGGTAGAAAATTCGAAAAAAATCGAAAAATAAAGGGCGATAACTCTGAATGAAACTTATATTACTGGAATCGGATGGACTTAAGGTATCCAAAAATATAAGTCAAATTTGAAAATTTTGAAAAATGAAAAAAATTGTCTCTTAAACAAATTTTTTTAATTTTCGAACGCTAGAAGTCAGCGACGAAGTTTCGAAATTACAAAATCTTAGATTGCTATTGGCTCGGAAAAGATTCAGGGTTTCCGAAAATGTCATTTGTTTGAAAATGGGTAAATAATTGACGAAACTATGGCCAATTTTCAATTTTTTGACAACGTACAAAAATCTGCCACTTCCGGTATGCGCAGAATTTTCGAAAATACTTTATCAAGTAGCCACCACATGGTTTCCAAAAAGAAAAGTTGATTTCAGATCGATATCTGCTTTCGATCATGGAGAACTTGGCCCCCGCGGTAAATAATAATAATAATAATAATTTTAGTAATCTCAATAGGCTTTCAGACGAAAGTCTGAAAGCCTAATAACTAGACCTGCAAGCAGCACTGAACCGGCTTTCAGGAATCATACAGGAAGTTAATTATACCATAGCCAACCCATTGAGCTACCGAACTAAACTTTAGTTGTTTTGCTTCAGTGACACCCTCTACCATATGTAAAAGTAATATTTGCTGGCGAAAAGAGCGGTCAAAATTGTAAATTATGGCAAAATTACGTCACTTCCGGTGCCGAAAGAAATTTTTATAGGTGAAAAATAAGTCGAAAATTTGCAACATACAAAATTTGTTTAATACATATCGGGCAATGGAAAATTAACCTATAACCCATAAACTGAAATTAAGAAGGTAAAATGATTAAAAGTGACCCTTTTAGAAGCCTTTTCTTGATATCAATATGATGGTATTGATTCAATCTTACTACCCATTAGAGTCAGACGTTATAAAGTTAAACAAATAATAAATATAAATCCCTTCAAAAAAATGTTTGTTTTGAAGGCTAAAAATACGTTTTTTGCAAAAATTACATTACTTCCGATGATATTGAAAATGTTAACTTAGTTGATAGGCATCAAATGGTAAAAAAATGATAAAAATCGAATAATAATATTGACACTTTTATAGAGAGAGAGAGAGAGAGAGAGAAATGGGGTTTAACGTCCACTCGACACAAACTAGGTCATTTTGGGACTAACATATGGTTTCAGTTTTATTTCAATAATTCGCTTGCGCGTAGGGGTCTTTAGCAGTGGGAGGAAATCGGAGTGCCCGGAGGAAACCCACGAGGTTGAGAAGGCGCCCCCATCTCCATGCCACATACGCTCGCACCAGGGCTCGAAACCACAGCCGCAAGCCAGAGGTGACCGGCCAGCTAGGCCATCCCAACCCCCCGACACTTTTATAGACCAAAAACCTTGAAATGTGACTTATAGAAGATCGCCTATTTCTCTGTAACCGTACAAGTTAGAAACCATTTTGTGGTGGTCGTATGGTTTCATTCTATTCGTTGATGGTAATCAAATATCATAATTTTAAAAATATTATAAGGCAGACTCATTTGAATAAAATATTTGTTTTTTAGATTAAAAATACAGTTTTTGCAGAAATGACGTCATTTCCGGTCACAGTGAAAATGTAAAATTGGCTTGAACTAGTCCACATTGACATTAGGCATCAAATGGAGAAAAAAATATTGCAAATCGAATAATAATTCACTCTTTTATAGGCAAAATAACGTGAATAGTGATGCATGCAAAATTGCATATTTCTCGGCAACTGCTCATATTTCAAACTAATTTTCGCATACATTCTCTTCGTCTAGATTATTGCTACGAGTTTATGAAAATCACAAATAAATATTTCAAAATATGAAGACGCTGAATGAATTGTAAATAATTGAATTTTACACTTTATTTTACATTTTATTCGAAATTGGCCGAAAATGAAATTGAAATTTAAAAAATCTGAGCTAAAAATTTTATACACCTTTGCAGGGTGTATCCTTTTAGTTATATCAGTTTTAAAAAAAAAAATATTTGCTTTCAAAAAGTGGTACCGAACTGTCAAAATTGTAGTTTTTGTTAATATTACGTCACTTCCGGTGCCGACAGAAAAATTTCACCGTAACAAAAAAAATTGCAATTGGGACCACGGAGCATATGAACTTTGTTTTATACAAATCGAACAATAAATAGTTTTTCTGGTTACGAAAAACTAAATGAGCCGATGGCGGCTAACGCAAATTACCGAGACATTTTTTTTATCATTTCTGCTCAAGTAGGATGATATTTTAACCCTGTGTAAAATACCATCAAAAAATATTCATAAATAAAAAAGGTTTTCGCAAAAAAAAAAAAAACAATTTTCAAAATATCGGCCATTTTTTTGACTACTTCCGGTTTTACGATCATTGTCGTGACAGCTTTACGAAGTTCTTTGGATACTTAACTTTCTGTACCAGAAGTGTCAGAAACATCCATTGAGTAGTTTTGGAAAAAAAGATAAATTAAAGAGCTTTTCCAAAAATTTAACGATTTTTCATTTTTTTTTCAAAGTTTGAGGCCATTTTTGGACCTCTTATATTATTTCAATGCTTTTCATTTTGGATTCACTATATAGACAACCGATAGGACTTTGAGTAAGAAAAGTTTAAGAAAAATCTGCGGCGTTATTTTCGAGAAAAGGGCGTCTCAGAATGTTAAAAAATCGGAAAATACTAGATTTTTGGCATACAATAATTTATTTACTAATCATCGAAATCGTATTATTTAGACACCATATGATGGTCCATTAATAGGGCTATCCAGCGACACTTTAGTTCTTTTGGTCCGCTATTACCTAAGGGAGAAATCAAGTTTTTCGCAAGTGCGACAATGTTTTTAACATTTTTTTCATTTTTTGAATACTTCCGGTATGGCTATTATTGTCGGAATAGTTTTAATAGGCGGTTTGGGCACTAAAATAGCCACAGGGCTCTGTAATGACATATTACATTATCTGATCAGATAAAATGCCCCTGAGAAATCCTATGTTCAAAAGTGCCAAAAATGCAAAAAAATTAAAATATCGAAAATTAAATTTCAAAAACTACATACATATTATACATCGTTAGAATCGTAATTAGGTCAGCTATCTGAATATACAATCTTTTTTTGAAAATCTCTTAAAATAAAAAAAAAGTAGAGCATTTTCCAAAATTTCACGATTTTTCGACTTTTTTCGATTTTCAGTCCGTTATTTCACCTATTCCAGATATTTCAAAGTCTTATTGGATGGCTTCATGCAAAAAACCTCCGAAAGGACTCTCGATAGAAAAAATTAAAAAAAAAGTTGCGGTTAAGTTTTCGAGATACAAGCGTCCAAAAATGCTAAAAATCAGAAAATACTTGATTTTCAGCGTGCCATATTTTGCTTCCTGCTAATCGTATCCTTACGAATTGGGTATCATTCAGTGGTCCAATCAGCGCCCGACCAAATGATACCTTAATTCGTTTAATCCGTTGATATCGGACGGAGAAATCGTGTTTTTACCCAAAACACCCATTTTTTACTTTTTTTTCAAAATATCGCATATTATTTCGACTACTTCCGGTTTACGGATTGTTGTTGAAATTGTTTTAAACGGTGGTTTGACCATATTACTTCATGTTCCAGGAATTTCAGAAGCGTCGATCTGGCCGTAAAACGAAACTTAAGCTCACAAAATGTGAAGAAAATTCGAAAAAAATCGAAAAATAAAGGGCGATAACTCTGAATGAAACTTATATTACTGGAACCGGATTGCCTTCAGGTATCCAAAAATGTAGGTCAAATTTTAAAATTTTGAAAAATAACAAAAAATGTGTCTTAAACAACATATTTTCATTTTTCGAACGCTAGAAGTCAGCGGCGAAGTTTCGAAATTGCAAAATTTTCAACTGCTATCGTCCGAGAAAAGACTCAGGGTTTCCAAAAATGTAATTTGTATGAAAATAGATACAGAATTGACGAATCTACGGCCGTTTTTTAAATATTTGGCTCCGCACGAAATTCGGCCACTTCCGGTCTGCGCAGAAGTTTCAAATACAGTGGAAGGGATAGCCACCATATGGTTTCCTTATAGAAAATTATGTCCCAGACCTGTATCTGTTACAGACACTGAGAAATAGGCTCCCCCGAAAAATAAAATAATAATAATAAATAATAATTTTAGTAATCACAATAGGCTTTCAGACGAAAGTCTGAAAGCCTAATAATAATAATAATAAGAATAAGTAGACCTGCATGCAGGAATGACGGGTTTCACTTTTGCCATGTTACCTTTGAACTTGAACTTGTGTCACTTTTGGTGCTACGTTACCCTTGAACATATGTCCTTTCCGGTACCAATGAAACCAATATACAGGTTTCCACATAAGCATTGCACACATCAAATAAAATGGAAACAGAATCAAACAAATCCAGCAATTTTATTTTATACATTTGTTACATGTAATTGATCCTGACAAAATAACAGTACTTCCGGTGATAATGTAAATGTTCCCTTAGTCTTATGAAATCAGAAATGGCATAAGGCATCATATGGTGAAAATTTTATGTAAATCGAATAATAATTTCCACTTTTATAGACCATAAACCTTGAAAAGTGACGTGTAGAAAATCGTCTATTTCTCGGCAACCGTACAAGTTAGAAACCATTTTTTGGTATTTATATGACCGTATGGGTTTAATCTATTTGTTGATTGGAATCAAATATCATAATTGTATAAACATTACAAATCAGACTCATTTGAATAAAATATCGGTTTTGAAGGCTTAAAATACAGTTTTTGCCAAAATGACGCTACTTCCGGTGATAATGAAAACGTTAAATTAGTTTTATAACATCGTCTATGACATTAGGCTTCAAAGGGTGAAAATTTTATGAAAATCAAATAATAAATGACACTTTTATGGGCCAAAAACCTTCAAAAGTGACTTTCAGAAAATCGCCTATATCTCGACAACCGAACAAGTTAGAAACAATTTTATGATATCTATTTGACCGTATGAGTTTTGTTAATATGTGAATTTAAACCAAAAGTTAATTTTATTATTACATGTGACATAATTCTTGGTTGAAAAAAAGATCGATTTTAAAAGTTAAAAATTGAGTTTTTGACTAAATGACGTCACTTCCGGTGTCAATTTTAAATAGTAATCAACATGATATGACGCACACTTGCTTTTTGAATCAAATGATGTCACTTTTGTGAATATCCATTAATAATTGACTATTTTACAGGCAACATTACGAAAACAGTGACTTATGCAAAACTGCCCATTTCTCGGCAACTGCTTATATTAGAAACTAATTTTAACATACATTCTCTTCGTATGGATTATAGTGACAGGTTTATAAAAGTTAAGTAAAAAAATTTTAAAATCTGAAAAGCCTGAATGGGTTGTAAATAGGTCAATTTTACGCCTTTTTTCACCCCTTAATCCAATTTGCTAGATAACACTTTTGGTAATAAAAGAAATAACAATTGGGACAACGAAGCATATGAACTTTGTTTTATACAAATCGAACAATAAAAAATTAATCTAGGACTGAAAAACTGAATTAGCTAATGGCGGCCAAGGAAAATTACTGAGACAAATTTTTTTAACATTTTTGCGCTAGTCAGATGACTCTTTAATTCTGTGCACAACACGACTAAATAATATTTATAAATAAAAACGTTAAATCGAATAATAATTGCCACTTTTAAAGACCAAAAAACTTGAAAAGTGACTTGTAGAAAATCGGCTATTTCTCGGCAACCGTACAAGTTAGAAACCATTTTGTGGTATCTGTATGATCGTATGGGTTCATTCTATTTGTTGATTGGCATCAAATACCATAATTTGAAAAAGATTTCAAAACAGACTCATTTGAATAAAATATCTGTTTTGGAGGCTAAAAATACAGTTTTTGCCAAAATGACGTTACTTCCGGTGATAATGAAAATCTTAAATTACTTGTATGAAATCCCAAATGGCATTAGGTATAACATGGTGTGACGTTTATGAAAATCGAATAATAATTGACCCTTTTATGGCCCCGAAACCTTCAAAAGTGACCTGTAGAAAACCGTCTATTTCTCGGCAACCGAACAAGTTAGAAACCATTTTATGATATCTATATGACCATATGAGTTTTGTTTATATGTGAATTTAAACCAAAAGTTAAAATTATTAATACATATTAAGTTATTCTTGGTTGAATAAAACATTGATTTAAAAAAGTGTAAAATGCATTTTTTGACCAAATGATGTCACTTCCGGTGTCAATTTTAAATTGTAATCAACTTGATATGACGCTACGTGCTTTTTGAATCAAATGATGTCACTTTTATAAAAATCCAATAATAATTGACTATTTTACAGGCAAAATAACGAAAACAGTGACTTATGCAGAACTGCCCATTTCTTGGCAACTGCTTATATTACAAACGAATTTTAACATACATTTTCTTCGTATGGATTATAGCTACAAGTTTATAAAAGTTACGAAGAAATATTTTAAAATCTGAAAAGCCTGAATAGGTTGTAAATAGGCCAATTTTACACCATTTTTAGCCTCTTAATCGAATTTGCTCGAAAATGAAATCGAAATTAAAAAAACTGCTTCCTACATTTTTTGCGCCTTGAAAGGGCACACTCTTTGAGTCATATAATTTTTCAAAAAAATAATATTTGTTTATGAAGATCGTAAATAACTGTCAAAATTGTAGTTTTTGGTAAAATTATGCCACTTCCGGTGCCGACAGATAACACTTTCGGTAATAAAAAAAACGACAATTGATACAACGAAGCATATGAACTTTGTTTTATACAAATCGAACAATAAAAAATTAATCTAGGACTGAAAAACTGAATTAGCCAATGGCGGCCAAGGTAAATTACTGAGACAAAATTTTTTAACATTTTTGCACTAGTCAGATGACCCTTTAATTCTGTGCACAATACGACTAAAAAATATTCATAAATAAAAAAGTTTTTTGTAAAATTTTAAATTTTCGAAATTTGGCGCCTAATATCTTCGAAGATTTGCCGAAAATCAAAAATCGAAAGTAGCGTAGCTATGTGCCCTGTCTCAGGCTATGCCAAAATGTATCGAAAGTTAAAATCCAATGATTATTGTTAAAATTACTGCAATATTTTTAAAAACGATAACTTCGGTGATTTCGGACATTTCGCATTGTCGCAGAACGTTCAAAATAGCTTTATCCTCTAAGTCACACCCACTTTCCCAGTAAAACCGAAGAAATCGTAACGATGCGACACGTAGTTGCTGAGATCTATTCAAATTGGAATCTGAATAATAATAATAATAATAATAATAACTAGACCTGCAAGCAGCACTGAACCGGCTTTCAGGAATCATACGGGAAGTTTATTATACCATAGCCGATCCACTGAGCTACCAAACTATACATTAGTTGTTTTGCTTCAGTGACACCATCTATCATATGTAAAAGTAATATTTGCTGGCTAAAAGACCGGTCAAAATTGTAAATTATGGCAAAATTACGTCACTTCCGGTGCCGAAAGAAATTTTTATAGATGAAAAATAAGTCGAAAATTCGCAAAATACAAAATACAAACTTTTTTTTTATAGATATCGGGCAATAAATAATTAACCTATGACCCATAAACTGAAATTAAGAAGGTAAAAAACTTAAAAGTGACCCTGGGACAATTGGTTATTATTTGACAAGGGAACATGCTAGAAGCCTTTTCTTGATATCAATATGATGGTATTGATTCAATCTTACTGCCCATTAGTGTCAGACGTTATAAAGTTAAACGAATAATAAATATAAATCCCTTCCAAAAAATGTTTGTTTTGAAGGCTAAAAATACGTTTTTTGCAAAAATTACATTACTTCCGGTGATATTGAAAATGTTAACTTGGTTCATAGAAGTCATAAATGGCATAAGGCATCAAATGGTAAAAAAATGCTAAAAATCGAATAATAATTGACACTTTTATAGACCAAAAACCTTGAAAAGTGACTTATAGAAGATCGCCTATTTCTCTGTAACCGTACAAGTTAGAAACCATTTTGTGGTATCTGTATGGTCGTATGGCTTCATTCTATTCATTGATGGGAATCAAATATCATAATTTTAAAAATATTATAAGGCGGACTCATTTGAATAAAATATTAGTTTTTTAGGTTAAAAATACAGTTTTTGCCCAAATGACGTCATTTCCGGTCACAGTGAAAATGTAAAATTGGCTTGACCTAGTCCAAATTGGCATTAGGCATCAAATGGAAAAAAAAAATATTGCAAATCGAATAATAATTCACTCTTTTATAGGCAAAATAACGTGAAAAGTGATGCATGCAAAATTGCATATTCCTCGGCAACTGCTCATATTACAAACTAATTTTCGCATACATTCTCTTCGTCTGGATTATTGCTACGAGTTTATGAAAATTACAAATAAATATTTCAAAATATGAAGACGTTGAATGAATTTTAAATAACTGAATTTTACACTTTATTTTACATTTTATTCGAAATTGCCCGAAAATGAAATTGAAATTTAAAAATATGAGCTAAGAATTTTGTGCACCTTTGCAGGGTGCATCCTTTTAGTTATATCAGTTTTGAAAAAAAATAATATTTGCTTTCAAAAAATGGTACAGAACTGTCAAAATTGTAGTTTTTGTTAATATTACGTCACTTCCGTTGCCAACAGAAAAATTTCACCGTAACAAAAAAAATTACAATTGGGACCACGGAGCATATGAACTTTGTTTTATACAAATCGAACAATAAATAATTTTTCTGGGTACGAAAAACTAAATTAGGCGATGGCGGCTAACGCAAATTACCGAAACAATTTTTTTTCTCATTTCTGCTCAAGTACGATGATATTTTAACCCTGTGTAAAATATCATCAAAGAATATTCATAAATAAAAAAGGTTTTCGTAAAAAAATTAATTTTTTTCAAAATATCGGACATTTTTTCGACTACTTCCGGTTTTACGATCGTTATTGTGATAGCTTTACGAAGTTCTTTGGATACTTAACTTTCTGTACCAGAAGTGTCAGAAACATCCATTGAGTGGTTTTGGAAAAAAAGATAAATTAAAGAGCGTTTCCAAAAATTTAACGATTTTTCATTTTTTTTCAAAGTTTGAGGCCATTTTTGGACCACCTATATTATTTCAATGCTTTTCATTTTGGATTCACTATATAGACAACCGATAGGACTTTGAGTAAGAAAAGTTTAAGAAAAATCGTAGGCGTCGTTTTCGAGAAAAGGGCGTCTCAGAATGTTAAAAAATCGGAAAATACTAGATTTTTGACATACAATAATTTATTTCCTTACCATCGAAATCGTATTATTTACATACCATATGATGGTCCATTGAGAGGGCTAACCAGCGACACTTTAGTTCTTTTGGTCCGCTATTACCTAAGGGAGAAATCAATTTTTTCGCAAGTGCGACAATGTTTTTACTCTTTTTTTTTCATTTTTTGAATACTTCCGGTATGGTTATTATTCTCGGAATAGGTTTAATAGCCTGTTTGCGCACTAAAATAGCCACAGGGCTCTGTAATGATATATTACATTATCTGATCAGATAAAATTCCCCTGAGAAATCCTATGTTCAAAAGTGCCAAAAATGCAAAAAATTTAAAATATCGAAAATTAAATTTCAATAATTACATACATATTATACATCGTTAGAATCGTAATAAGGTCAGCTATCTGAATATACAACCTTTTTTTAAAAATCTCTTAAAATAAAAAAATAGTAGAGCATTTTCCAAAATTTCACGATTTTTCGACTTTTTTCGATTTTCAGTCCCTTTTTTTATCCTATTCCAGACATTTCAAAGTCTTATTGGATGGCTTCATGCAAAATACCTTCAAAAGGACTCTCGGTAGAAAAAATTAAAAAAAAATTGTAGGTTAAGTTTTCGAGATACAGGCGTCCAAAAACGCTCCAAATCAGAAAATACTTGATTTTCAGCGTGCCATATTTTGCTGTCTGTTCATAGTATCCGTATGAATGGGGTATCATATGATAGTCCAACAATCGTGCCATCAAACGGTACCTTCATTCGTTTAATCCATTGATTTCAGGCGGAGAAATAGCGTTTTCCCCAAAAAATATCCATTTTTTTGCATTTTTTCCAAAATATTGCACATTATTTCGACCACTTCCGGTTTAAGGATTCTTGTCGAAATTGCTTTATAAGTTGGTATTGGACTATAACTTCATGTTCCAGAAGTTTCAGATACGTCAATTCTGCCATAAAACGAAACCCGAGCTCACAAAATGGGAAGAAAATTCGAAAAAAATCGAAAAATAAAGGGTGATAACTCTGAATGAAACTTATATTACTGGAATCAGATGGACTTCAGGTATCCAAAAATGTAGGTCAAATTTGAAAATTTTGAAAAATAACAAAAATTGTCTTGTAAACAACATGTTTTCAATTTTCGAACGATAAAAGTCATAGACGAATGTTCGAAATTGAAAAATGTGAGATGGCCATGGTCTCAGAAAAGATTCAGGGATTCCAAAAATGTAATTTGTTTGATTATGGATAAAGAATTGACGAAACTATGGCCGATTTTCAATTTTTTGACAACGTACAAAGTTCGGTCACTTCCGGTATGCGCAGAAATTTCAAAAATATTTTATGCAGTAGCCACCACATGGTTTCCCGATAGAAAATCTAATTCCAGATCGATATCTGTTTTCGATCATGGAGATCTAGGCCCCCGCGGTAAATAATAATAATAATAATAATTTTAGTAATCTCAATAGGCTTTCAGACGAAAGTCTGAAAGCCTAATAATAACTAGACCTGCATGCAGGAATGACGGGTTTCACTGGTGCCATGTTACCCTTAAACATGTCACTTCCGGTGCCAAGTTACCCTTGAACATATGTCACTTCCGGTACCAGCGAAACCACTAAACAGGTTTCCAAATTAACATTGCACACAAATAAAATGGACGCAGAATCAACAAAATCCAGCAATATCAATTCATTTTATACATTTGTTACTTGTAAATGATCTTGACAAAATTAAATTACTCCCGGTGTTAATGCAAATGTTCAATTAGTCTTATGAAATCAGAAATGGCATACGATATCATATAGTGAAAATTTTATGTAAATCGAATAATAATTGCCACTTTTAAAGACCAAAAAACTTGAAAAGTGACTTGTAGAAAATCGACTATTTCTCTGCAACCGTACAAGTTAGAAACCATTTTGTGGTATCTGTATGATCGTGTGGGTTCATTCTATTTGTTGATTGGCATCAAATACCATAATTTGAAAAAGATTTCAAAACAGACTCATTTGAATAAAATATCTGTTTTGGAGGCTAAAAATACAGTTTTTGCCAAAATGACGTTACTTCCGGTGATAATGAAAATCTTAAGTTACTTGTATGAAATCGCAAATGGCATTAGGTATAACATGGTGTGACGTTTATGAAAATCGAATAATAATTGACCCTTTTATGGCCTCGAAACCTTAAAAAGTGACCTGTAGAAAACCGTCTATTTCTCGGCAACCGAATAAGTTAGAAACCATTTTATAATATCTATATGACCATATGAGTTTTGTTTATATGTGAATTTAAACCAAAAGTTAAAATTATTGATACATATTAAGTTATTCTTGGTTGAATAAAACATTGATTTAAAAAGTTTAAAATGCATTTTTTGACCAAATGATGTCACTTCCGGTGCCAATTTTAAATTGTAATCAACTTGATATGACGCTACGTGCTTTTTGAATCAAATGGTGTCACTTTTATAAAAATCCAATCATAATTGACTATTTTACAGGCAAAATAACGAAAACAGTGACTTGTACAGAACTGCCCATTTCTTGGTAACTGCTTATATTACAAACGAATTTTAACATACATTTTCTTCGTATGGATTATAGCTACAAGTTTATAAAAGTTACGAAGAAATATTTTAAAATCTGAAAAGCCTGAATAGGTTGTAAATAGGTCAATTTTACACCATTTTTAGCCTCTTAATCGAATTTGCTCGAAAGTGAAATCGAAATTAAAAAAACTGCTTCCTACATTTTTTGCGCCTTGAAAGGGCACACTCTTTGAGTGAAATAATTTTTCCAAAAAATAATATTTGTTTTCGAAATAAAAAAATAGCTGTCAAAATTGTAGTTTTTGGTAAAATTATGCCACTTCCGGTGCCGACAGATAACACTTTTGGTAATAAAAAAAATGACAATTGATACAACGAAGCATATGAATTTTGTTTTATACAAATCGAACAATAAAAAATTAATCTAGGACTGAAAAACTGAATTAGCCAATGGCGGCCAAGGAAAATTACTGAGACAAAATTTTTTAACATTTTTGCACTAGTCAGATGACTCTTTAATTCTGTGCACAATACGACTAAAAAATATTCATAAATAAAAAAGTTTTTTGTAAAATTTAAAATTTTCGAAATTTGGTGCCTAATATCTTCGAAGATTTGCCGAAAATCAAAAATCGAAAGTAGCGTAGCTATGTGCCCTGTCTCAGGCTATGCCAAAATGTATCGAAAGTTAAAATCCAATGATTATTGTTAAAATTACTGCAATATTTTCAAAAACGATAACTTCGGTGATTTCGGACATTTCGCATTGTCGCAGAACGTTCAAAATAGCTTTATCCTCTAAGTCACACCCACTTTCCCAGTAAAACCGAAGAAATCGTAACGATGCGACACGTAGTTGCTGAGATCTATTCAAATTGGAATCTGAATAATAATAATAATAATAAGAATAATAATTTTAACAAAAACAATAGTGTTTCACACAAGCTACGCAGTGTGAAACCCTAACTAGACCTGCATGCAGGAATGACGGGTTTCACTGGTGCCACGTTACCCTTAAACATGTCACTTCCGGTGCCAAGTTACCCTTGAACATATGTCACTTCCGGTACCAGCGAAACCACTAAACAGGTTTCCAAATTAACATTGCACTCAAATAAAATGGACGCAGAATCAACAAAATCCAGCAATATCAATTCATTTTATACATTTGTTACTTGTTAATGATCTTGACAAAATTAAATTACTCCCGGTGTTAATGCAAATGTTCAATTAGTCTTATGAAATCAGAAATGGCATACGATATCATATAGTGAAAATTTTATGTAAATCGAATAATAATTGCCACTTTTAAAGACCAAAAAACTTGAAAAGTGACTTGTAGAAAATCGGCTATTTCTCCGCAACCGTACAAGTTAGAAACCATTTTGTGGTATCTGTATGATCGTATGGGTTCATTCTATTTGTTGATTGGCATCAAATACCATACTTTGAAAAAGATTTCAAAACAGACTCATTTGAATAAAATATATGTTTTAGAGGCTAAAAATACAGTTTTTGCCAAAATGACGTTACTTCCGGTGATAATGAAAATCTTAAATTATTTGTATGAAATCCCAAATGGCATTAGGTATAACATGGTGTGACGTTTATGAAAATCGAATAATAATTGACCCTTTTATGGCCCCGAAACCTTCAAAAGTGACCTGTAGAAAACCGTCTATTTCTCGGCAACCGAACAAGTTAGAAACCATTTTATGATATCTATATGACCATATGAGTTTTGTTTATATGTGAATTTAAACCAAATGTTAAAATTATTAATACATATTACGTTATTCTTGGTTGAATAAAACATTGATTTAAAAAGTTTAAAATGCATTTTTTGACCAAATGATGTCACTTCCGGTGTCAATTTTAAATTGTAATCAACTTGATATGACGCTACGTGCTTTTTGAATCAAATGATGTCACTTTTATAAAAATCCAATCATAATTGACTATTTTACAGGCAAAATAACCAAAACAGTGACTTGTACAGAACTGCTCATTTCTTGGTAACTGCTTATAGTACAAACGAATTTTAACATACATTTTCTTCGTATGGATTATAGCTACAAGTTTATAAAAGTTACGAAGAAATATTTTAAAATCTGAAAAGCCTGAATAGGTTGTAAATAGGCCAATTTTACACCATTTTTAGCCTCTTAATCGAATTTGCTCGAAAATGAAATCGAAATTAAAAAAACTGCTTCCTACATTTTTCGCGCCTCGAAAGGGCACACTCTTTGAGTCAAATAATTTTTCCAAAAAATAATATTTGTTTTCGAAGAAGGAAAATAACTGTCAAAATTGTAGTTTTTGGTAAAATTATGCCACTTCCGGTGCCGACAGATAAAACTTTTGGTAATAAAAAAAATGACAATTGATACAACGAAGCATATAAACTTTGTTTTATACAAATCGAACAATAAAAAATTAATCTAGGACTTAAAAACTGAATTAGCCAATGGCGGCCAAGGTAAATTACTGAGACAAAATTCTTTAACATTTTTGCACTAGTCAGATGACCCTTTAATTCTGTGCATAATACGACTAAAAAATATTCATAAATAAAAAAGTTTTTTGTAAAATTTTAAATTTTCAAAATTTGGCGCCTAATATCTTTGAAGATTTACCGAAAATCAAAAATCGAAAGTAGTGTAGCTATGTGCCCTGTCTCCGGCTATGCCAAAATGTATCGAAAGTTAAAATTCAATGATTATTGTTAAAATTACTGCAATATTTTAAAAAACGATAATTTGGTGATTTCGGACATTTCGCATTGTCGCAGAACGTTCAAAATAGCTTTATCCTCTAAGTCACACCCACTTTCCCAGTAAAACCGAAGAAATCGTAACGATGCGACAAGCAGTTGCTGAGATCTACTCAAAACAAAAGAAGAATAATAATAATAAGAATAATAATTTTAACAAAAACAATAGTGTTTCACACAAGCTTCGCAGTGTGAAACCCTAATAATAAGAATAATAATTTTAACAAAAACAATAGTGTTTCACACAAGCTACGCAGTGTGAAACCCTAATAATTTTAACAAAAACAATAGTGTTTCACACAAGCTTCGCAGTGTGAAACCCTAATAATTTTAACAAAAACAATAGTGTTTCACACAAGCTTCGCAGTGTGAAACCCTAATAAGAATAATAATTTTAACAAAAACAATAGTGTTTCACACAAGCTTCGCAGTGTGAAACCCTAATAATCTTAACAGAAACAATAAGCTTTCATATGTAATATGAAAGCTTAATAACTTTAACAGAAACAATAAGCTTTCATATGTAATACATATGAAAGCTTAATAATAATTTTAGTAAAAACAATAGTCTTTCAGACGAAAGTCTGAAAGCCTAATAATAATTTTAGTAAAAACAATAGTCTTTCAGACAAAGTCTGAAAGCCTAATAATAATTTTAACAAAAACAATAGTGTTTCACACAAGCTACGCAGTGTGAAACCCTAATAAGAATAATAATTTTAACAAAAACAATAGTGTTTCACACAAGCTTCGCAGTGTGAAACCCTAATAATAATTTTAACAAAAACAATAGTGTTTCACACAAGCTTCGCAGTGTGAAACCGTAATAAATAATAATTTTAATAATAATTTTAGTAATCTCAATAGGCTTTCAGACGAAAGTCTGAAAGCCTAATAATAAGAATAATTTTAACAAAAACAATAGTGTTTCACACAAGCTACGCAGTGTGAAACTCTAATGAGTAAAATGCATCATTTTGCCCGAAGCAGTTAGGTGTTAAGTAAACATTGCACGAGCCGTTGAGCCAATGACTACGAGGCGAGCAGTCAACGCACGTGTTTTGGACAGCCATCCGTTACAGGCATAATTCGTTAGTAATTCTCTGTGAAACAGGTTGGTAAAAAGACTGTGGTCTTGTTCGGCGTCTGACAGCATGGCGGGCTCGAAGATAAACAAAGCAGCCCCCTCTGTAGTATTAAAGGGAGATAAACTAGCCCAGACTAAACAATGACGGACACAGACAGGTATTACATCCAACACATAATCATTTTTTTGCCCACGTTAGGGTGTCCTTGGACATGTGGAGTGGAAATTGGGGTGTGACCAGGAAAAGGCTACTTAATTGATTGAAAGAAAATTGTCCTTATAATACCATGTTGTTATGCACAAAACATATGAAAGACACCATTCAACTTTTATTTACAAAAATTGGGAACGTCCGAAGATAACAGAAATAAGATTTTATATATAATTTTCAACAGCAAAACTGGCATAGTGTATTCGAAAAAGGAATCGGAATTTTTAAGTAGAAAAGATGCACTATGCCAGTATTTTAAAAAGGACAACAAATTTAAAAACTATTGGAATACATATATTGAAAATAACATCAGAAAACATGTAAATTTACCACTTCGCGAAAATAAAATAAGTAAATTGTTGACTAACAATAACTCAGAATCCATTAATCACAGACTAAAACAGCTTACAGACTGGAAACAACACGCTATCAATAATCTTATTGAAAAGCTAACCTCGGCATCTGAAATCCAAATTCTAAATTTACGACGCGCTTTATATGGATACGGTAGCTACAAGCTTAATCAAAAAACTTCACAATTTTATAATTTATAAATTTGATTTTGATGTTTGGCACTCTAAAAATAAACGCGAAATAAATGACGTATTTTGGAGATTTTTAAATGATAAAAGAACTTTACCTAATCCAACTAAAAAAAAAATTTTTTTTTCCGCTAACAAAAAGTTTAAAGTAGTGTATCCCACCAAGACTTCCTCCGGTAAAAAGCCAGGTCAGATGAAGCGGATTCGAGCCGACAGAACGTGAAGTTTTAAAAAATAGTTCACTTTCTTGTGTCGGAGTAATATTCGCTGTGTGTATATTATTTTATTATCTTTATATTTTCACATTAAACATTTTTAAATATGTGCATGTAAAGGAATTAAAATTAGTCGCCAAGTATCTCGTTACCTCGTCAGGTAGCGCCTTCGTGCGTAGAATGTTTGGCAGTTAATTAGAATTCCTTTACAGACTAATTATTTTGTTATCTTTTTATTTTCATATGAAGCATTTTTAAATATGTGTACGTTTTAATAAAATATTGGTTTGTAAAGGAATTGAAATTAGTCGCCAAGTATCTCGTTACATTGTCAGGTAGCGCCTTAGTGCGTAGAATGTTTGGCAGCAATCTAATTAAAATATAGATCTATGTTTCGTTTCGTTTTTTATACTTTCGATGGCCTACACTCATGTAGATCTAAAAAGTTATAATGGGAGCTCACGTTCTATGACGTCAGGTATCAAGCACGGGACATTTGACCCGATAACGTCAGTCATTCGAGTTACCAATTAGCGACCGCCATGCTTTTTAAAATCTACTTTTGTTTTGTTTTGATTTCTATCCGCTGGTGTTAGTATAGACGTCATTGGCTGGTAATATCTACCCACAGTTCCACACATGAAAAGGTCAAACGGTCGATTCGACAGATCATTTGATTGGCTGACCCCTCATTTCAGGCAGATCGCCTGATCGTTTGAACTATGAAAAACGAAACGAAATTGGATCTGTGTTTTAATCAGATTGGTTTGGCAGTTAATTAGAATTCCTTTACAGACTAATTATTTTGTTATCTTTATATTTTCATATGAAGCATTTTTAAATATGTGTACGTTTTAATAAAATATTGGTTTCTAAAGGAATTAAAATTAACCGCTTCTTTGCACACTTCCAACTTTTCCTCAAAATTTCGTTGGCCATGTCTTTGCACTGAAATTTGTATGAGGTTGACCACCAAAACTTTGAGATACATAGACTTGAAGGGGCGTACTAAAACATGTGACTAGTTGCCGTACATATCACCTTCGCCAACCTGATAACTCCGTTATCCTTCCGCCTCAAAATCCTGAATAGAGACACAGCGATTTGCTATAAATAGACAAACTACAAATTTAATGGTGGTCTGCCTCCATTTGGGTATATACACGGGTTATGTCCCTTCCATATGACGACCCAACAAGCATGAATTGTTGGATTTTAGCACAAGAAGACTGTGATTTTAAAGTAATTATGGCATATTTAGACAAACAAACGATAGTATATTAAAAAAATGGTATACATGCAACGCCGGATTAACCATGGGGCACAGGCCCCCCACATTAGGGGGCCCCCCACTAAAATCTCAGTTGCGCGCCTCGAGCGGTCGGACCGAGGACTCCAACGGCCGGTGACCTAGTGACGGGGCCCCTCCGATGCTCCGAGGGCCCTCCACTCAAAGCCCAGCTTAACCGCAGCGGGGCCCTGGGCCTGACTAGAATCGCGGGTCCCCTAACGCGACGAAAATATTATTTCAGAACCTTTTGAATGGCACGCATGCGTAACACATAATTAAACGGTCTGTAATCCAATAATAATGACATAATATCTGATCACATACGAAATGTTCCGAATGGCATACAATGCGCGGATATATAACGGCGGAGGAGCTGTCATAACAAGTGGAATCATCGGACTGAGTTTTATTGTTAATTAGGGTTTCACACTGCGTAGCTTGTGTGAAACACTATTGTTTTTGTTAAAATTATTATTCTTATTATTATTCTTATTATTATTCCAATTCCACTTTGACTATATCTCAGCAACTACTTGTCGCATCGTTACGATTTCTTCGGTTTTACTGGGAAAGTGGGTGTGACTTAGAGGATAAAGCTATTTTGAACGTTCTGCGACAATGCGAAATGTCCGAAATCACCGAAGTTATCGTTTTTGAAAATATTGCAGTAATTTTAACAATAATCATTGGATTTTAACTTTCGATACATTTTGGCATAGTCGGAGACAGGGCACATAGCTACGCTACTTTCGATTTTTGATTTTCGGCATATCTTCGAAGATATTAGGCGCCAAATTTCGAAAATTTAAAATTTTACAAAAAACTTTTTTATTTATGAATATTTTTTAGTCGTGTTGTGCACAGAATTAAAGAGTCATCTGACTAGCGCAAAAATAGTAAAAAAAATTGTCTCAGTAATTTTCCTTGGCCGCCATTGGCTAATTCAGTTTTTCAGTCCCAGATTAATTTTTTATTGTTCGATTTGTATAAAACAAAGTTCATATGCTTCGTTGTCTCAATTGTCATTTTTTTTATTACCGAAAGTGTTATCTGTCGGCACCAGAAGTGGCATAATTTTACCAAAAACTACAATTTTGACAGTTATTTTCTTATATCGAAAACAAATATTATTTTTTGGAAAAATTATTTGACTCAAAGAGTGTGCCCTTTCAAGGCGCAAAAAATGTAGGAAGCAGTTTTTTTAATTTCGATTTCATTTTCGAGCAAATTCGATTAAGAGGCTAAAATGGTGTAAAATTGACCTATTTATAACCTATTCAGGCTTTTCAAATTTTAAAATATTTCTTTGTAACTTTTATAAACTTGTAGCTATCATCCATACGAAGAGAATATGCGTGAAAATTAGTTTGTAATATAAGCAGTTGCCGAGAAATAGGCAATTTTGCATGAGTCACTTTTCACGTAATTTTGGCTGTAAAAGAATCAATTATTATTCGATTTTCAATTTTCTTTCGCCATTGGATGCCTAATGCCATAGTGGTCTATTTCAAACCATTTTACCTCTTACGCCGCCACCGGAAATGACGTCATTTGCTCAAAACTTAAATTTTAGCCTTTAAAAACAATATTTTATTCAAATGAGTCGTACTTGTTATTTTTTTCAAATTATGATATTTGATTCTATTGATCAAATAGATTGAACCCATACGATCATACAGATACCACAAAATGGTTTCTAACTTGTACGGTTGCAGAGAAATGGACAATTTTCCCTAAGTCACTTTTCAAGGTTTTTGGTCTATAAAAGTGTCAGTTATTATTCGATTTTCATAAAATTTTCACTATATGATATCTTATGTCATTGATGATTTCATAGAACTAATTTAACATTTTCAGTATCACCAGAAGTAATGTCATTTTGGCAAAAACTGTATTTTTAGCCTTCAAAACAGATATTTTTTTTAAATGAGTCTGATTTGTAATATATTTCAAATTATGATATTTGATCCCAATCAACAAATCGATTGAACCCATACGATCATATAGATACCAAAAAATAGTTTTTATCATGTACGGTTGCCGAGAAATAGACGATTTTCTACAAGTCACTTTTCAAGGTTTTTGGTCTATAAAAGTGGCAATTCTTATTCGATCTACATACTATTTTCGCCATATGATGCCTTATGCCATTTCTGATTTCATAAAACTAATTGAACATTTTCATTATCACCGGAAGTAATGAAATTTTTCCAGGATCACTTACAAGTAACATATATATATATATATATATATAAAATGAATTGATATTGCTGGATTTGGTTGATTCTTCGTCAATTTTATTTGATGTTTACAATGCTTATGTGGAAACCTGGTCGATGGTTTCATTGGTATCGGAAGTGACATATGTTCAGGGGTAACGTGGCACCGAAAGTGACGTGGCACCAGTGAAACCCGTCATTCCTGCATGCAGGTCTAGTCTTTTCTCTTTTTGCTATCTACCGCGGAGCCCTCTAAACCATGCCTAAGCTGGGCCATGCCTCCATCGGAAGTCCCTGGGGCCCCCAATCCATGGTTTGTCGCGATCTACATCCGAGAATTCGGTGTAATCCGGTGATAGGTGTAACACATGGTCTTTTAATGTCGTAAGATCTTCTATCAGACCGAACATCGAATAACTCGAATTATCGTATAACTCGAACAAATTACCCGTCCCCATCATTTCGAGTAGCGCGAATTTTGCCTCAGATTGACGTACGATTGTATATAATATAAGCTGTAGTTGTTGTTGATATTTGTTGTGACTGAATTTCACTGAATTTGATGAGATGCACATCATGATCACACGAAATATTCAGATTTCTTGATTAAATCTCGTATTACAATTTTGTTCGTAACGTTACGGCCTCATCATTAAATCATCGTGGGGTGGGGGGATATAATACTATTCCGAATCAAGTGAACTCGTTATTTATCACTGACTCACTGAGCGACTTCAAAATTAGGTTTGATGTAGCTCTGCTCACTAACAGTGGCAGATTTAACTGCTCCAGTCCCGTCCTCTAGAAATGCCATCATTTATTGCACTCGCATGGATTGGTCCACTGAAATAACGCCATGGAGAATTTTAGTTTTTTCTGGGGGAGGTACTTCTAAATGGCTCCGACACAAGTGCCTGAAATGCCAGGAAATCACGTTTCCGGCCTCAAATTTCTGAAAACTTCTTGGGGGAGAAAGCCCCCAGACCCGCCTTGCGGGACTTCGCGACTTCGTCGCTCGCGATAGGTAATCAGAGGCCCCCACATGTTCCAGGCCCCAGGGCCCCCACCATGGTTAATATACATATTGAGATATATGTATTATTTCCCCATTGCACTTCAATGTTAATTCTCGTCTATTAGACCGGTTGTAACTTTTTCCTAAATATTCGTTGAGTAAAACGCTTTCTGCCACAGATGTAGCAACATGCGGCAAACTGTTGCCGAAAAGCATGTATGAGGTTCGTCATGAAAAACTTGAGATAGACAACCTGGAAGTAGAGACAGCTAATCTTGCAATTTTCGGCCCTCCCTTTCAACGTAAACAACCTCACAACTCTTGTATCCTTCCGCCTCAAAATCATGAATATTCACCAAAACCTGACAGAAAATGTATTTCAAACCAGTTTCTTCGATTCTACACCAAATCCACCATTATTTCAACTGATATCACAATAATTTATATCGATAATGGTTCATATACAGTTCTTTCTGTCATGTATTTAACCAAAGAGTGAACTAAATGATTAAATAATAAAACAATTGGAAATTAAACTTACGTTTTAAAAAACTGGATGTCAAGTTTAAGTACGTTTACCTCACAGTTTAGCCCAACATGAACTAAGATTTAGATTAAGAGGAAGGATGTCCTTAATTCTTTGTGTAAATTTACGACAAAACCCCATTGATTTGAAATAGATACAGTCAGTTGGTTATATAATTAAATAAATAATGGTAAACTTTTAAATACTTACGCCGTAGAAACAGAATTTCAGATTATTTTTTTATAAACAAACACTGTTCTGCCACGGTAAACGCGTTGTGTGCCACGGTCAAATTCGGATTTAAGTAGAAATATATAACCATTCTGTCGCTATACGGGGTCACGGTCGAATTTGGATTTTAATAGAAAATAAATGTAAACTTTAAAAATACATTCACAAAATCTTTATTGAACATAAATATCACATGGCGGAAGCGCTACAATCATAATTTCAACTGCAGTCACATTGTTATGATTGTAACTATCGGACACGGCATGTAGTAGGGTGCCCCGAGCTAAAAAAAATCTCGAAAACTATTTAAAGTTATGGCACTATATCTATACAGACAACAACCCTAGATAATCCTTTATTATAAACTGCCAAGAAACTGTACCTGCGTGCTATATTTCACAAGATATATCCATTCGGCTTTACGATAAAATACACTGCCATTGTGGACTGGCGGCGGACATATTTATTTGGGGTTTTCATGATTGACGGAGTTATATTTTCTTGGTCATTTAAAATTATGGATTTCTTTTCCGAAGAGAATTAACCACCACTACCATTCGGGACTATTCGTTTAAATCGTAATTTGCTATTTAACAAAATCTGCTCCACGTATCGATTGAATTTCAGATCTGAGCATGCGCAACATAGCTCAGTTTTTGGATAGGTCATTCCTGTGTAATTTATATGTGTGCAGTCCAATTTAATTTATTTAAGTTTTTGTTGATATAATGGACCGATCTATTTATCTTTTTTATATACCCATAGACACACGGGTCTATTTATATTGGTATTTATATGTGAACGTGCCTTTGTAAATTTATATTTGATGTCCCATTTAAGAAATAATGTTTGGAAGCATGTTTATTGAAGGAAAGTTTTATGAAATAATTAGTGTATTAAATAAATAATGACGGGCTATTTTAATCAATCTGAATATGCAATAGCTGATCAAGTTATGTACAGATTTGAGATGTACATTGACATTTTGAAGTTGGGTTGGAATAAGTGAATACAAACTAGAAGATACCTAATTAAGAACAAATTCAAATCCGGGATCACGTTCCTTCTTGCATGATAGCATTTACACAAGAATAAATATGCTGATTATATTCATATATATATTTCCTATAACTTTATAGGGACTGAAAGCGATCAATAACATTAACAAAAACACATCTCATCGTGACCAACGCCCTCTGAATCAACATGCCTGTATGTTAGATCTTCTTTCGTAACGGCATGTCGTCTATTACAACACCCTTTAATCATATACATTTATATTATGTACATTAGAACATCTGTCTTAGCAGATATTTTTTTATAAAACAGTCGACATTACCTTGTCAGCTATTATACGACAGAATTACAGGTTTTCCCAAAGATAAATAGGTTAAAAATTAAGGAAATCAGCGCAGGTGTATTCACTTTATCAAACAAAGCAAAACTCAAATCTTACTCAAACACACGATCTTTTGACATTTCACAAATCGATTGATAATAATATATAGTCATTATTTACCAAACAAAGATATGTAATTTATAACTAATCTGCAATAAACATATAATCTCAATTCTTCCCATTGGGACAAATTAAAAAGTTTTATTTTTATTAAGAGTATGTCAAAGGCAACTTTTCAAACACGATATCAGAGCAGATCTACCGTAGTAACCGTATTTTGTAAAATAAATTGCTACCGGAAAATTAACCACTTGATTTCAAGAAACAGTTATTAAATAATGAATTGTTTAAATACTCTGGGAATTGTCGGAATGTCGGTCTGCTGGGACGTCTGGATTGACAAATAAATTAGAAACAAAGAATGAAGAAATTGTATTTTTTAATAACCGCTAAAAAAGGCATTGAAAGTTTCTTCCGGTTAGGTAGGATCAGCCAGGTCAATTAATTTTTGTAAATTTGCTTTTAAAACTGGAATCGAGTGTTCCTTACCGGCTACAGAAAAATAAAATAGAGACTTATTAGAAACTTGCTGATTTAAAACATACCTACGAAACCGGAGCTGTGCTTTCAGTGCCTCTCTCATTTCCCTATCTGTAAGTTGTAAAAGCCCATTTTCCATACCCTCTTTACTTTTCCAAAGACCCACCCCGACAATTTCTGTTGTTAGGCGCTCTTTTTTCCTAATCTCACGTTTCCCCTTTTGTATTAATTCATTCTTTTTCGCCAAAAGAACCGCTAGCTTTTTTCTTTCGATTTCTTCCCGTCTTTGCCTAAATTTAGAAAGTTGATTTTTAGTTATCGTTTGAGCATCCATTAAGACCGAATTACGTTTATCAGGTGAAAGATTTTTTAGCCATTCATCAGATTTATTCATTTTATATAAAATGGATGCTTCGTTGCCAAAAATATTAGACGAGGGCGCGATCCTCATCAATCTATCGAGATGACTGAACACGGTTTCTGGTAATTTGTTGTGAGGTATGGCAGAACTCGAACACGAAGGATTTAAATCATCTCGATATTCAAGTAAAATTTTTGCAATATACTTTTTGAACTCGGCAAAGAGGACTTCCAAAACATGGACCAGGGTTGCATTAATTGTTAAATCAGAATTAATTTCCGTCAGGTTAGCAAGGACCGAATCATTTTCAATTTTGATAAGAGATTCGAATGGGTGTGATTTACCTTCGACAAAATTTTGAATATTCGGGTTTTCGAAAAAATCATGTAATTTCTGATAAATAGTTTTCATGTCAAGTGCATTAATGCCGCTTTCTAATATGCGCCACAGTGGAGCAGTAATCAATTTATCTATCAAGCCCAAAGCCTGGCACTCAATATGAAATAACGGAATTTTAATATCTAAAAATATGCTTTGGGTCAATCTATTTTCTGTTCCAAAATCACCAAGAAAATTTGGTTCTATTTCAGAATCGCACCTCTACCAGTTCCCGGGGTCGTAGAGACTTGAAATTTTCAGGGGATGTTCCGCTGGGTTAGCGATAACCTCACACCAAATTTTAGCAAAATCGATCAATAACTTTTCATTTTACCGACCTTTAGCTTTTCCCGGGAGGTACGTTTATCCGTACGACACCATTTGCATTTCTTGACAATTTAGACTCGAATAACAAGACACTCAAACGAACTCCAACACTCGGCGCCCCGTGCCTGATGCTGGCGTTCATAAAAATAATAATTATTTTCGTATATTTTAATTATACGCCCACATGGAAATGTGGTCGTATATTGCCGTCACCCCGGCCGTCCGTCCACCTGTCGTCCACAATTTCTTGTGAACGCGCTAGAGGCTAAAGTTAATACCCGATTGACTTTAAATTTATGCACAGTGTTTAAGGTCATGAGACGAAAAATCATATAATGGATTTTGAGGGATATCCGATAATTACTGCCAGAGTTATTACCCTTGATCTCTTCAAAAAAATATTGTGAACGCTCTAGCGGCTAAAGTTAATATCCGATTGACTTGAAATTTAAGCACACAGTTTTAGGTCTCGAGACGAACAAGCCTATTAATTTTCAGCGATATCCACTAATTACTGCCAGAGTTATGGCCCTTGATCACTTTGAAAAATCTTGTGAACTCTCTAACGGCTGTCTTGAAATTTATGCACAGTGTTAAAGGTCACGAGACGAAGAAGTCTATGGATATCCGATAATTACTGCCTGGGTTATTACCCTTGATCTCTCAAAAAATTCTTGTGAACGCTCTAGCGACTAAAGTTAATATCTGTTTGACTTTAAATGTATACACTGTGTCTAAGGTCACGAGACGGAGATGCCTATTGATTTTCAGCTATATCCAATAATTACTGCCAGAGTTATGGCCCTTGGTCACTTTGAAAAATCTTGTGAACGCTCTAACGACTAAAGTTAATATCCGATTGACTTGAAATTTATGCACACAGTTTAAGGTCAGTTTTTCGACACTTGGCCTTTGGGTACGACCTTCACCCCATACAATATTTTAAAGGCCACAATCTCGACTTGGACCACCGACCCTGACCTTGGTCGTGTCACACACGGCTCGGTCAGAAAACGGTCAAACGTTAAGGGCCTGTGTTTGAAGGGTGGTCTATGGGCCTTGTCAATATGAAAGTCGTGGGTCAAGGCAGGGTTTGAAAGGAATAAAATCATGGAGAGCTCTAAAAGCTGCACCTAAAATTACAAATTCAGAAAATCGCTCTCCTAAAAACCTCACCTCAGATATTCTAGGAGAGTGAAGAGTCGACTCAATGTTTTCTGTGACTTAATCCTTCGTATAATAATACAATAGCCTACATCGGTCACTTTGTATTTACTTCAAAGACTCAATCTCAATGCAGCTTTTTCTCCCAAACAATGTTGAAATAAATTCGCCCTCATTTAAACAATACTTTCATTAGAAGCAATAATCGCCATATCATGGAATACGCTAAATTGGATATACCCGGACGTGTAAATAACCCGGGGTTTCCCCTAAACTTTCAAAATTCGTCTGCTCATTATAAATGACTGATAGATGACAAAAACGTTTGTATTTCTTATTCGGAATCATGGCTAGCTACATTATTTTAATAATAATAAACAATTTACGAATTTCTGATAAGTTATTTAGGCTATTAAATTTTCTTTAATTTTTGCACGCGAATTGACAACGTATTGTCCTCCATGTTGGTATTGGTCGCTCTCACGTACGCAATGTTTTGAATCGACTCGTGCTCATTTTATTTTGGTTCCTCCACATACATCGGCCTATCAACCGTATTTCGTTATTCAGAACCAAGGCTACATTTTTTAAAAATTAAGTACAATTTATACGTAATATGAAACGTTTTATTATTAATTAGACAAACAAAAAAACATCTATTGAATACGTAACCCATTCTTGGTTACGACCGTAAAAATAAGATTGTTTCGATACATTTCAATGTCGATTACTGTCGTTGTTTTTTGTATTTCAGAGGAGAGCCAAAAAAAGCTCCCCTCAATCAACAAATTGAAAAAATGGCTCTCCTAAAAGGTTCTCCAAGTTTCGATAAGATGCATGCTTTAGAAATTAAGGCGAGTGATTTAGAAATTAAGGAGAGTGATCTGATATTAAGGAGAGTGATTGGTGATAAATGTTAATAAACCCTCAATGAATTTGTAAAGGAGAGTGATTTTTAATTTTAAGGGGACGGAAAAAAAAAACCCTGGGTCGACATTCAGGTGAGCTGTAGGCGCTCGAGAGCGATCACTCGCCTTAAAAAACAATGATTGCGATTATCGATAGCAAAATAACTATTGATACCCAACACAAATCGGTGACCATACATGGCCGTGGATAGTTAAAAATCGGCCACGAATCTGCGCCAAAGTGTAAAATTCGTAGGCCATGCCGCCGATCCGACGGCGTGTCAAGCCTTGCTTGAGACCGTTAAATAAAAATAGATTATTTTTACTAGAATTTTATTAAAAGCAAAAGCGTTTGCGTTAATTCATTTAAAAGGTCGGGTGATATTTTAAAAAGAGAACCGTGAGTTAGCCTTCGGTGCGAGGAGCGTTGTTTATAAAATTCGGGTGCGTTTAAAAATATGTACCTGGGTTTCACTTTAGGTGCATGGTAGGTACGCGAGCGCTTTCGCGCGCCTTTCGTTTCAAGCCCTGTCAAGGTCATGTTACAGAAAACTGAACTCAAACTTTTCACCACGATCTTCCATATTGATCTTTTGAACACAGGCCCTCCACGTTTGACCGTTTTCTGGCTAAGCAGTGTGTGACAGGACCAAAGTCAAGGTCGTTGGTCCAAGTCAAGATTGTGGCCTTTAAATATTGTATGGGGTGAAGGTCGTACCCCAATTTCAAGTGTCCAAAACCTGACTTTGAAAAGTTTGAGTTCAGTTTTCTGTAACATGACCTTGACCCTCGAATTTGACCCAGTTACCCTTTTGAAGGGCATCGTTTCTGCTTTAACCTCAAACATAGACCTTCATAATACAACGAGAATTAATGCCATGACAAGCATAAACGTAAAGGCCCTGGGCTCAATGGGAATTTTGGGTTCAAGGTCAAAGTCGATGTCACAGTTGGTTAGCCTTGATTACCGGAGGTCACCACGACCTTTAATATTGACAAGGCTCAAAGACCTCTTTTCGAACTCGGGCCCTCAGCGTTTGATCGTTTTCTGGCCGGGTCGTGTGTGACAGGACCAAGGTCAAGGTATGTGGTCCAAGTCAAGATTGTGGCCTTTGATATATTGTATGGAGTGAAGGTCGTACCCAAGGTCAAGTGCCCAAAAACTCACTTTGAAAAGTTTGAGTTCAGTTTTCTGTACCATGACCTTGACCCATGACTTTGACCCTGCTACTTTTTTTAAAGGGCATCGTCCCTGCTTTTACATAGAACATCGACCTTCATAATGCAACGAGCAATAGGGCCATGACAAGCATAAACGTAAAGGCCCCGAGCTCGATGGGAATTTGGGGTTCAAGGTCAAAGTGGTTAACCTTGATTACCAAAGGTCACCACGACCTTTCATATTGACAAGGCCCATAGATCACCCTTCAAACACAGGCTCTTAACGTTTGACCGTTTTCTGACCGAGCTGTGTGTGACACGACCAAGGTCAGGGTCGGTGGTCCAAGTCAAGATTGTGGCCTTTAAAATATTGTATGGGAGAAGGTCGTACCCAAAGGCCAAGTATCGAAAAACTGAGCTTAAACTGTGTGCTTAAGTTTCAAGTCAATCGGAAATTAACTTTAGCCGTTAGAGCGTTCACAAGATTTTTCAAAGTGATCAAGGGCCATAACCCTGGCAGTAATTAGTGGATATCGCTGAAAATCAATAGGCATCTCCGTCTCGTGACCTTAGACACTGTGTATACATTTAAAGTCAATCAGATATTAACTTTAGTCGCTAGAGCGTTCACAAGAATTTTTTGAGAGATCAAGGGTAATAACCCAGGCAGTAATTATCGGATATCCATAGGCTTCTTCGTCTCGTGACCTTTAACACTGTGCATAAATTTCAAGTCAATCGGATATTAACTTTAGCCGTTAGAGCGTTCACAAGATTTTTCAAAGTGATCAAGGGCCATAACTCTGGCAGTAATTAGTGGATATCGCTGAAAATTGATAAGCTTGTTCGTCTCGTGACCTAAAACTGTGTGCTTAAATTTCAAGTCAATCGGAAATTAACTTTAGCCGTTAGAGCGTTCACAAGGTTTTTCAAAGTGATCAAGGGCCACAACTCTGGCAGTAATTATTGGATATAGCTGAAAATCCATAGGATTCTCCGTCTCGTGACCTTAAACACTGTGTATAAATATGAAGCCAATCGGATATTAACTTTAGCCGCTAGAGCGTTCACAAGAGTTTTCGAAGAGATCAAGGGTAATAACTCTGGTAGTAATTATCGGATATCCCTGAAAATCCATTATATGCTTCTTCGTCTCATGACATTAAACACTGTGCATAAACTTGAAGTCAATCGGGTATTAACTTTAGCCTCTAGAGCGTTCACAAGAAATTGTGGACGACGCACGGACGGACGGGCGGCCGGCCGGCCAGGGGCGACGGCAATATACGACCACATTTCCATGTGGGCCTATACTTAAAATATACGAAAATTATTATTAATATTATGAACGGCAGCATCAGGCACGGGGCGCCGAGTGTTGGTTTTCGTTTGAGTGTCTTGTTATTCGAGTCTAAATAGTCAAGAAATGCAAATGGCGTCGTACGGATAAACATATCTCACGGGAGAAGCTAAAGGTCGGTAAAATGAAAAGTTATTGATCAATTTTGCTAAAATTTGGTGTGAGGTTATCGCTAACCCAGCGGAACATCCCCTGAAAATTTTAAGTCTCTACGACCCCGGGAACTGGTAGAGGTGCGATTCTGAAATAGAACCGAAAATTTTTTATATGCTTGGCCATATAATTTACAATTGCGGCATTGTGGAAAATTATGTTAAACCGGTTACTATGAAATGGCGTTAGCGGTAATTTTGAAATCCCAAGGGACTTGAGATACAACTTAAAAGGCAAATAACAACCCGACTTTTCATCCCCACCCTGCGTAAAAGCCTTACAGATGGTCCGAATCAATCGAACACACCCAGGTTCGTTTGGCAAAAATGAAGAAGCGGTTTTAAACGTTTGGGCCGAATACGTTTTAAAATACATTTCCTCAAATTTCTTCAATTCAGACGCACTTTTATCGGCCAAACCAGTTAGTAGATGAAGACCGCAAAAGAAATGATTTATATTTAGGTGAATATTTCGCTCTGAATCTGATAAATCTGACCAGTTTTCTACTAATTTTGAGCAAATATTGCCTCTGTACTGAGTAAACAAAGTGTTAAAAAGCTTTTCGGTCCTGGCTCTGTCTGACATTGTATTTCTAATTTCGAAAATTACGGATTTACTAATGGGTCCAGCTATATCATCAAGATCTGCCAAAATTTCATTTAAAGTTGTAAGAGTAGTTTGCGCAGATTTATCAGCCATATTTCGAAGACCAATAATAATTGGCGTATGAGTCGAGTCAGCGGTTATTGCGTATGTACCGAATTTGGAACCAAATTTTGTAGTTTCGTCCGTATATAAAGTGGTGTTTTTCGCTGACTTTAGGGTTTCCGAAACATGTTTTAAAGATACACCGACGCGCTCACATGATATTCTTTGAACTGTAGTTTTTGTTGGAGTGTAATTAGATTTGAGTCCCGCGACAGCCAAACATGCGGTTATAACCGCAGCGACGTTCCTATCGGAAACGTTGAGGTTTTTTAGTTGCATGACCAAATTATGGCATTCTGAAGTGTATCTTTGATTTTCGACATCATACAAAATTACTTCTTCCCCACGAGGTTGGGACTTACAACCAGTTTTTTTATTTGCCAAAACTTTATTATTATTAGCCTTCGTGCGAATCAATTCTTTTGAGGTCTTCCTTAGTCGATTTGTTAAACGAAATATTGTTTTTTTATACCTATTGATCCTACTTACTAAATTCCTATTTTTCCTATTTAATTTGGTCAAAGTCACATCGGCAGATGTCTGTGTCTCTCTATTAATTAAATGTGGCTCGCTGGTATCTGCCGCTGGTGTCTGGTCTACTATCCCGGGGAAAAAGGGGCTGTCGAGATAATCGTTATATAATTTTAAAGATTTATTAGAAGTTTTTATATGTCTACCCAGCTTTATAGCTTTTGTCTTCAGTCTGACCAGCCTACTTCGAATAACGTTGTTGTCAAACGTCACGCTGTCGTCATGTAAAGCAGTAATTATAGACTGGTGCTCTGTATAGGTCGGAAATTTTTTAATGATACCTAGTACTAGCCTATTTGTAATTCTTGCAAAGGGAAGTTTAGTTATTGTTCCGAGATCATAGTGAACGCCCAAACCAATGCTGGATAGTAATTCATCGTTGGACGCCATGCCTGCTAATTGAATCGATTGACAAAAAATTAAAAAGAGTCCGTCGGTCAATTCCTGAACAAAATAAAAAGATTTGTTTCCCCTTAACCCTAAAAGCCAATAGTCTCGATTAGTAAATCGGGTCTTTCGAGACTACACTTCGATTCGATAAATTACCGGTAGCAAATTTAAAATACGAAACAATTTGTTGAATTTCCTAACTTGGTATAACACGTGTGGTCAAATACAACTACGATTTCACGAACCTTACAAAATTAAAAGGAAAATACCGGTTGTACTCTTATCTTCTACAAAACGAGTTATTTGGAGATGTGAAATTGCCGAAACTAAACGACAGCACTCTGTAAATTAATAGCGAATTGAAAAATAAAAACGACAATAATTTTTAGAATTTTTAACGTAGTTAGCGATCCAATAATATTGAAAGACAAACGCGTGATGAAAATATTTTTAACATGTCTTTATATACCATTTGATGTTGTGACAATACCACGTGCATGGCCGTATAAGGTGAATATTTGGTCCGTGCACGTGCTTCCATTGTGCCCGTGACTGTGTCGTCATCATTCAGAAATTCGTCTTTGCAGAGTGAACACCTCTCAAGGTAAGACAATATTTCGTAGAGGCTAAATTGGACCGCTCGGGGCACCCTACATGTAGGCTACTAGTTTGTTTATCTACCAAGATGGCGGCGGCCGATGTGCGTGACGTCATGTGAATTAGCTCTATTGTCATTTTAAATTTAAAATCGTAGCGTTTTTGTGTTAGAATGTGATTTCCACGTAACTTTGGAAGAACTACAAATTTAATGGTGGTCTGCATTCATGTGGGTATATACACGAGTTATGTCCCTTACAATCTTACATACGACGACGAAACACGCCTGAATTGTTGGATTTTAAGACAAGAAGACCATGATTTTAAAGTAATTATGGCATATTTAGCTAAAAGAATGATAGTATATTAAAAAACGATAAACATAATTGTGATATATGTGGAAATAACGTGGTTTTGGGTAGATTTGTGTATTACACGAGCTATTCCCTTGGTTACGACTTCCAAACTTGCTTGGAAATCGCATTTTGAGGGGCATTTTGACAATAAAAAGCTGCGATTTTAAATTAAAAATGTCAATTCCACATAAAGAACGGTTTATTATCAAATATCAATATAAATTATTGTAGTGAGGTGAAACAGTGGTGGATTTGGGTTGATTTGGGTAGATTTGGGAGATTTGGGTAAATCGTGCTACCGGTTACGACTTCCAAACTTGCTTGGAAATCGTATTTTGGGGGGCATTTTGACAGTAAAAAGCTGCGATTTTAAATTAAAAATGTCAATTCCACATAAAGGACGGTATATTATCAAATATCAATATAAATTATTGTGGTATAAGTTGAAATAGTGGGGGATTTGGGTTGATTTGGGTAGATTTCGTCGTTCTGGGTAAATCGTGCTACCCGGCTAGCGGCCTAGCGAATATTCACTGCTGATCCGCGTGATGCGGCCTCGGTCAACGGCGGTCTCGATTCGTAGGATCTATCATTAACCACCAAGAAAATCTGTTTTTCTTCAGTGAAATTAATTTCCTTTTTAAAGTTTATTGATTAATGCTGGAGCATTCAAAACTTATGTAAGATACATCGAGATGGGGTTTTCTAGCTATAAGAAATCGGTGGAAAATGGCGATACAGTTATTTTATATTTGAGTCCATCTCATATTGCACCACTAAAAATAAATTTAGGACAAACATTGCAGACGGCGTACGGTGCAATAAAACACAGTAATCTCATTGGTAAAAAATATGGTTGTAAAATTAACTGTACAAAGGGATGGATATATTTACTACATCCAACATCAGAACTTTGGACGCAAGCTGTACCTCACAGAACACAGATTTTATATTCGACAGATATTAGCATGATAGTGTTCCAACTTGAACTCACAGTTGGTTCAGTTGTAGTAGAAGCTGGTACGGTACAGTATATTATATTTATAAAGTTTATTAGTAATAATATTAGGGTTTCACAGCTTGTGTGAAACACAATACAGGCTTTCTTAGTCCCCCATAATGCATAGTGATGAATGTGTCATGTAGTGGTTCTTTGGCCCTGTTTCACAAAAAACTTAAGCTAAAATCACTAAAATAGATTTTAACTAAAATCAAAATGAAATTTTAAATTTTATGCATTTCACGAAGATTGATTGTAACTTAAAATGCGATTTTAATAAATTTTAGTTAAAATTAAAACTGCTTGGGCCCGCGCAGTGCACATTTCCGCTGCAGGTTGAGGTACTTACGGTGAAAGCAAATACGCTTTGAAACTGAAAACTGTTGGCAGGTTGAATTAACGGTTGCAATATGAATGGGGAGAGTTTCATACGTTGAAGCAATGTTTGCACACGGTCAGACATTCGTAGAGAGGTGAAATAAAAGAGTGTACTACGTAATGTGTGATCGAATAGTATCGGTGGGTTTGTTCTGAACTTGGCATTTGATTCGTGACAAGGGAATTTGATTTACTCAGACTTCAATGGGAATAATGTGTATTGATAAACTAAATCCCATGGATTTGTAGTTTTATGGAGATTTGTCACAAACATATTATGATATTTGTGACTCTAACGGCTAATCTAGGTTGTAATTTTTCGTCACATTTTAAAAGTATTTATCAACTTTGAAATTAATACACCAATTAGCCAATGTTCCGATGCCTACATTTGACATGTCATTCTTAGAGACCCACCCTTTCAATGATACTTTGAAAATGATACTTACTTACTCAATTAAATGATTTTTTCCCCAAGATGAAATAGCTTTGGCTCCTAAAATGCCAATTATATTTATACGCCCACATTTTCATGCGGACGGATTATGTCGTCGCCCCTGACCGTCCGTCCGTCCGTCCGTCCGTCCGTCCATAATTTATTTGTAGACTCTCTACACAGGTCACAATTCTTATCTGATTTTGACGAAACTTGAAAATAGGTTTATCCCCAAAAGATCTCGGCTGCTTTCGATATTGGCATGTATCGGATCAAGACTTCATGGATTATGGCCCCTGATTGTACGAAAAATCACGTTTTTAGCTTGTGGACCCTGCCTATAGAGTTCACAATTTTGAACCGATTTTGATGAAACTTGACATGCATAGTTTATAACCCAAAGATCTTGGTTCCTTTCGATATTTGCGCCTATAGGAACGTAATTTCCTGAATTATGGCCCCTGATTGTCCGAAAAATCACCTTTTTATACACCCACATTTTCATGTGGACGTATTATGTCGTCGCCCCTGTCTGTCCAGAAGTCCGTCCGTCCACAATTTGTTTGTGGACTCTCTACAGGTCACAATTCTTACCTGATTTTGACGAAACTTGAAATATAGGTTTATCCCCATAAGATCTCGGCTACTTTCGATATTGGCATGTATCGGATCAAAATTTCATGGATTATGGCCCTTGATTGTATGAAAAATCACGTTTTTAGCTTGTCGACCCTATAGAGGTCACAATTTTGAACCGATTTTGAAGAAACTTGACATGCATGTTTATTTATAACCCAAAGATCTTGGTTCCTTTCGATATTTGCGCCTATCTGAACGTAATTTCCTGAATTATGGCCCCTGATTGTCCGATAAATCACCTTTTTATACGCCCACATTTTCAATGTGGACGTATTATGTCGTCGCCCCTGCTGTCCGTCCGGACGTCTGTCCGTCCGTCCCCAATTTGTTTGTGGACTCTCTACAGGTCACAATTCTTATCCGATTTTGACGAAACTTGAAATATAGGTTTATCCCCATAAGATCTCGGTTCCTTTCGATATTGGCATGTATCAGATCGGAACTTCATGGATTATGGCCCGTGATTGTACGAAATATCATGTTTTTAGCTTGTGGACCCTATAGAGGTCACAATTTTGGACCGATTGTGATGAAACTTGACATGCATGTTTATATTTATAACCCCAAAATCTTGGTTCCTTTCGATATTTGCGCCCATCGGATCTTAACTTCCTGAATTATGGTCCCTGTTGTCCGAAAAATCGCCCTTTTTACTTTTTTTTTTTAGCTTGTGGTCCCTCTGGAGGTCAAAATTATTATCCAATTTAAAAAACCGTTTGATTATATCACCGTTACATGGTAATGAAGGTTGAGTTCAAATTTCGTGAAAAGCAGACCAAAATTGACAAACAAAATGGCCGCCGTTTGTACGCGAATAGTGTGAAAATATGTTATATCAAGGTTGTGGACCCTATAGAGGTCACAATTTTGAACCGATTTTGATGAAACTTGACATGTATGTTTATAACCCAAAGATCTTGGTTCCTTTCGATATTTTCACCCATCGGATCGTAACTTCCTGAATTACGGCCCCTGATTGTCCGAAAAATCGCCCTTTTTATACGCCCACATTTTCATGTGGACGTATTATGTTGTCGCCCCTGTCCGTCCGGACGTCCCAAAATTTGTTTGTGGACTCTCTACAGGTCACAATTCTTATCCGATTTTGACGAAACTTGAAATATAGGTTTATCCCCAAAAGATCTCGGCTGCTTTCGATATTGGCATGTATCGGATCAAAACTTCATGGATTATGGCCCCTGATTGTACGAAAAATCACGTTTTTAGCTTGTGGACCCTATAGAGGTCACAATTTTGAACCGATTTTGATGAAACTTGACATGCATGTTTGTAACCCAAAGATCTTGGTTCCTTTCGATATTTGCGGCTATCGGAATGTAATTTCCTGAATTATGGCCCCTGATTGTCCGAAAAATCACCCTTTTTAGCTTGTGGTCCCTCTGGAGGTCACAATTATTATTCGATTTAAAAAACCGTTTGATTATATCACCGCTACACCCTAAGGAAGGTTGAGTTCGAATTTCGGGAAAATCGGACGAAAATTGCCATACAAAATGGCCGCCGTTTGTACGCAAATACTGTTAAAAAATGGTATATCAAGGTTGTGGACCCTGTGGAGGTCACAATTTTGATTCGATTTTGATGAAACTTGAAATTCATGGTTATAACCCAAAGATCTTGCTTCCTTTCGATATTTGCGCATATCGGATCGTAACTTCCTGAATTATGGCCCCTGATTATACGCAAAATCGCCTTTTTTTTAGCTTGGAGGTCACAATTATTATTCGATTTAAAAAACCGTTTGATTATATTACCTTCACACCCTAAGGTAGGTTGAGTTCGAATTTCGGGAAAATCGGACGAAAATTGCCATACAAAATGGCCGCCGTTTGTACGCGAATACTGTTAAAAAATGGTATATCAAGGTTGTGGACCATGTGGAGGTCACAATTTAGATTCGATTTTGATGAAATTTGAAATTCATGGTTATAACCCAAAGATCTTGCTTCCTTTCGATATTTGCGCATATCGGATCGTAACTTGCTGAATTATGGCCCCTGATTATACGCAAAATCGCCTTTTTTTTAGCTTGGAGGTCACAATTATTATCTGATTTAAAAAAACGTTTGATTATATTACCATTACACCGTAAGGAAGGTTGAGTTTGAATTTCGGGAAAATCAGACCAAAATTGCCATACAAAATGGCCGCCGTTTGTACGCAAATACTGTTAAAAAATGGTATATCAAGGTTGTGGACCCTGTAAAGGTCACAATTTTAATTTGATTTTGATGAAACTTGAAATTCATCGTTATAACCCAAAGATCTTGGTTCTTTTCAATATTTGCGCATATCGGATCGTAACTTCCTGAATTATGGCCCCTGGTTATACGCAAAATCCCCCTTTCTTTAGCTTGTGGTCCCTCTGGAAGTCACAATTATTATCCAATTTAAAAAAACGTTTGATTATATCACCGTTACACTGTAAGGAAGGTTGAGTTTGAATTTCGGGAAAATCGGACCAAAATTGACAGACAAAATGGCCGCCGTTTGTACGCGAATACTGTTAAAAAAATGATATATCTTGGTTGTGGATCCTGTATAGGTCACAATTTTAATTCGATTTTGATGAGGAAGGTTGAGTTTATGGCCCCTGGTTATACGCAAAATCCCCCTTTCTTTAGCTTGTGGTCCCTCTGGAGGTCACAATTATTATCCAATTTAAAAAAACGTTTGATTATATCACCGTTACACTGTAAGGAAGGTTGAGTTTGAATTTCGGGAAAATCGGACCAAAATTGACAGACATAATGGCCGCCGTTTGTACGCGAATACTGTTAAAAAAATGATATATCTTGGTTGTGGATCCTGTATAGGTCACAATTTTAATTCGATTTTGATGAGGAAGGTTGAGTTCTAATTTCGTGAAAATCGTACCAAAATTGCCGGACGAAATGGTCGCCGTTTGTACGCGAATAGTGTAAAAATATGGTATATCATTGTTGTGGACTCGCTACAGGTCACAATTCTTATCCGATTTTGATGAAAAGTCACATTTCTAGGTTGTGTACCATCACACCATAATCATTGTCGGTTTCGAGTTTCATTAATATCAGACTGGAACTGACCAACTAAATGGCTGCTCCCAATACAGTATGAAATACAGGACTTAAATATGTAGGAAAAATCACTTTCGGTATTGTTTGTTCTCTGTCCATCTCTCGAAAATGTGGGCGTATCCTGCCTGGCAGTGCCAGCCTATCTTTTAGCTTGTGGTCCCTCTGGAGGTCAAAATTATTATCCGATTTAAAAAATCGTTTGATTATATCACCGTTACATGGTAATGAAGGTTGAGTTCAAATTTCGTGAAAAGCAGACCAAAATTGACAAACAAAATGGCCGCCGTTTGTACGCGATTAGTGTGAAAATATGTTATATCAAGGTTGTGGACCCTATAGAGGTCACAATTTTGAACCGATTTTGATGAAACTTGACATGTATGTTTATAACTGATCTTGGTTCCTTTCGATATTTGCGCCCATCGGGTCATTACTTCCTGAATTATGTCCCCTGATTGTATGAAAAATCACCCTTTTTTAGCTTGTTGTGCCTCTGGAGGTCACAATTATTATCTGATTTAAAAAAAAACCGTTTGATTATAAAAACCAAACAAATTCTAATCATTTTCTGATAATTCCTTAATATGCGACAACTCTTCTTGACTGCCCGGACGATTTGGCCGCTGTGTGGGCGTATGTTTCGTTGCCTGGCAACCTATTTTTTTTACCTTGTGGACCCTATGGAGGTCACAATTTTATTCCGAATTAAAAAAAAAAACGTTTGACTATACCACCGTTACACATTAATGATGGTTGAGTGTGAATTTCTTGAAAATTGACAATTGAACAGCTAAATCCATAATATTAAATGTTTCGTATACTTAATGTTATCATTGGGCAGAACTTTATAAAAACCAAACAAATTCTAATGATTTTCTGATAATTACTTAATATGCGACAACTCTTGTTGACTGCCCGGACGATTTAGCTGCTATGTGGGCGTATGTTTCGTTGCCTGGCAACCTTTTTTTTTTTTTTTTTTTAAGCTTGTGGTCCCTCTGGAGGTCACAATTATTATCCGATTTAAAAAAACGTTTGATTATATTACCGTTACACCGAAAGGAAGGTTGAGTTCGAATTTCGGCATATTTGTGCATATCAGATCGTAATTTCCTGAATTATGGCCCCTGATTGTACGCAAAATTGCCTTTTTATACGCCCACATTTTCATGTGGACGTATTATGTCGTCGCCCCTGTCCGTCCGTCCACAATTTGTTTGTGGACTCTCTACAGGTCACAATTCTTATCTGATTTTGACGAAACTTGAAATATAGGTTTATCCCCAAAAGATCTCGGCTGCTTTCGATATTGGCATGTATCGGATCAAAACTTCATGGATTATGGCCCCTGATTGTACGAAAAATCACGTTTTTAGCTTGTGGACCCTATAGAGGTTACAATTTTGAATCAATTTTGATTAAACTTGACATGCATGTTTATAACCCAAAGATCTTGGTTCTTTTCGATATTTACGCCTATCGGAACGTAATTTCCTGAATTATGGCCCCTGATTGTCCGAAAAATCGGACCAAAATTGCCGGACAAAATGACCGCCGTTTGAACGCGAATAGTGTAAAAAATATGGTATATCAAGGTTGTGGACTCTCAACAGGTCACAATTCTTATCCGATTTTAACGAAAAGTCACATTTCTAGGTTGTGTACAGTCACACCATAATCATTGTCGGCTTCGAATTTCATGAATATCAGACTGGAACTGACCAACACAATGGCTGCTCCCAATACAGTATGAAATACAGGACTTAATGATGTAGGAAAAATCACTTTCGGTATTGCTTGTTCTCTATCCATCTCTCGAAAATGTGGGCGTATCCTCATCCTGCCTGGCAGTGCCAGCCTATCTTTTTTTTAAACGGTACACAATGAAGTAGGGGGGCGGCGGTTATGGCGATTTTAAAAAATTGAGATCGCAGCACTGACAATGTCGCCGAGCGTAACAGGCCTTAAACTTTTTTTTCTTTTATCATCAGCTTTGATATGATCGCTGATTGGTATCATGTCTAGATATTGCCCTTCATGATTCATCTTTGACACGATTGTAGGATCTAGTCCTTCGGATGGGATGGAAAACCCTACTCCCCATGAACATGTTGGTGTGCATGTAAAGTACCCACTGACAATTGGAATTCAGTAGAAGAGTAGGCCGTAGCGCCGTTATCTGGACAAAGTTTCCGCTCAGAGCTCATCAGCCCAGTCGGAGCAGACAGAACAATCGGACGCTAAACCCCATTTCATTTTCCTATACATTTCTGCAAGAATCAGACTATTTACGTTGTAGTCCCATAATAATGTATAAGGTTACTACCACCGAGATGGTCAAGGATTTTTTCTGGTAATTAATCATATTCGTAGTTTTTATATGCCCACATGTAAATGTGGATGTATATTGCCGTCGGTCCGTCCGTCCATCCATCGTCCACAATTTCTTGTGAAGGCACTAGAGGCTAAAGTCAATGTCAAACTGACTTCAAATTTATACAAGGCTATTGAATTTTACAATTCAATCAATTATTAATATTTGAAATTAGCTGCAAAGTGACAATGATTGCAACATGTTATTGTCTTCGTATATAATTTACAAATACGATGATAATTGCTGACCCAAGCGGGACAACTAAGATTTTAATTGAGTATAGTGATGCTCTTAAGGAGATATAACTTGCGTGCAACTTGAGTAATTCGTGATTTTTGGTTGTAGATTAACCGAGGGGTAAGGAGTAGAAGGAATGAGACCACTGGGGAATCATTCACACTACAACGTCAGCAGCATGCCATGATTCACAACAGCTAGATCAACCAGGGGCTTGTAAGGCATGACACAGGCCACACTGCCCAAGTCGTTGCCATTCACTTCAAAGTCAATGTTTGGACCATCTACAGGCTTCAGCAATGCTTTCGGTGGCATTTAAGGGTTTAATGTCCAATTCACTGTGAGAGATATCGCAGACAAATCTTTATTTTAGTAGATTCATGTGGGATAATTCCGATGTAAATTGTAAACCTATGAGGTTGAGATGGCACCCCTATCTCAAAGCGACATATCCTCACACTAGGGATCAAAACCATGTATGCAATCCATAGGTGAAAATCCAGCTAGAGCTCGAAATGCTGCACGCTAGACCACAAGGCCATGCCAACATCCCTATCAAAATATTGCTTTACTCTTTCGTATAGGTACTGGAAGTGGATCTTTGTCACATGCTATTGTAAGAAGGGTCATGTCAACTGGTCATCTGTTCACATTTGAGTTTCACAAAGAACGATTTGAGAAAGCTGGTCAAGAGTTTATAGAACATGGTCTGTCAGATAATGTGACAATAACTCATCGAGACGTGTGTAATAATGGATTCCAACTTAATCATGTTGCTGATGCTGTTTTTCTAGATCTACCTTCGCCTTGGAGTTGTATTGACTCTGCTAAACAGGCAATGAAACTACAAGGTACAAATTGTCCATCTTTTTAACTTTTAACACAATTAGTCAATTATATATTTTATGGTTGTTCTTTTGGTTTTTATCGTAGCACACAAGATAGTTAACACAGATAGGTTATTATTGTAAAGCAAAAACGTAATGTGTTAAATGTATTTTTATATGCCCACATTAAAATATGATCGTATATGATCGTCAACCCAACTGTCGGCCATGTGTCCACAATTGCTTGTGGACGCTTTAGAGGCTAAAGTAGTTATACGATTGACATTTAATTCATATATATATAGTGGTTATGGTCATCCAGGGTTATGAATCTTGGTCACTTTGTTGTCCCCCGCCTTTCGGTACATCACAGGACTCCTCTTGTCGTCGTCCAAGGAAATTTGACGGGTATCCGGTACAGAGACGGAATTTTACAGCCTTTTGTCATCCCAAGTCTTCTTCAAATTGGAGCAGGTAGACTGCATAGAGAACGAGTTGTTAATGATTTTCTCACCCAAAATGGCATTGAACGAATGGATTGGCCATTCCCCAGATGTTTTTCGACGTCTGATCGACAGCATGCCAGGCAGAGTGGCTGGCCATTCCCCAGATGTTTTTGCGACGTCTAATCGACAGCATGCCTCGTCGTTGTGTTGACTGGCTGCTTACGGGCACGTGGTGGTTTCACTCGTTATTAACAAAATTATCGAATTTGAGACAGTTTTGTTGGACCTCATTTTTCTCAAAATGGCGAATTTTCATCAGATCCTCCGAATAGTTGTGTATAAAAAGTGCATATGCTTTGCATCACTCAACATTGGGACATATTGAACTCTTTCTCACCAAAAGTGTGCTTAAAAGTTTTGTGTCTAATAAAATGTCAAACAAAAATAATTGGTTGACCCTTAACTTCTTTTGAGTAGTATAGATTCGTGTAAGTTGTTCCAGTCTCTTACTGTTTGGTGTATAAATGACTTTTGATATAATGTGGATTTACATAAAGGAATGGGAATATCAGCATTGATACGTAGGTTTTGATTATGCTTTGACGTGTATAGCTCTGTTAGTTTATCTGAAAGATAGTGTCGAGAATTGCTATAAATGATTTCGTGAAAGAGAGAGACAGTCTTCTTATCCTGTGACGTTCTGACAAATTAATAAGCCAGTTTCATAATATAAAGATTAGTTACTTGAGTATTTCGGGAGTCCTGTAATAAGTCTAGCTGCCTCGAGTTGAATTTTTTCAAGTTTATTGCGATCAGATACATTACAACAATCCCACAATTTACAAGCGTATTCCAGTACGGATCTTATGAAAGATTTGTAAATAATTTCGAATGTTTTTCGCTTAAAGGTATATTTAAATTTTCTGAATATATTTAAGGCAGCTAATGTTGTGGCGTTCTCGGAGGTTTTGCTGAAATGCAACATTTTTGTTTTAGAAGGGTTAAATTTTATCAGCCAATCTTTGGACCACAACTTTAGTTTGAATAAGTCAGCGTTTAATGAATTTTCTATTTCATATACATGAGATTTAGCGCGACCAATGGTGGTGTCATCGGCAAATGATCTGGCTGTATTTTACATAGTCTTGAATATAGTTTATGTATACAAGAAATAACAATGGACCTTATACAGAGCCCTGGGGAACTCCAGAATTAAGCGATAGGGTCTATGAATAAGCGTTATTTTCAAAAACAGTTTGATTCCTATCGCTTATCAATCTAATTAAAATATAGATCTATATTTCGTTTCGTTTTTTATACGCCCACATTGAAATGTGGTCGTATATTGTCGTCGCCCATGTCCGTCCGTCCGTCCGTCGGTCCGTCCGTCCGTCCGTCGGTCCGGCGTCCACAATTGCTTGTGGACGCTCTACAGGCTAAAGTTAATATCCTATTGACTTTAAATTTATACACAGTGTTTAAGGTCATGAGACGAAGAAGCCTATTGTTTTTCAGCGATTTCCGATAATAACTACCAGAGTTATGGCCCTTGATCACTTCAAAAAATCTTGTGGACGCTCTAGAGGCCAAAGTTAATATCCGATTGACTTTAAACTTATACACAGCGTTTAAGGTCATAAGACAATGAAGCCTATTGATTTTCAGCGATTTCCGATAATTAGTGCCAGAGTTATGGCCCTTGATCTCTTTAAAATATCTTGTGGACGCTCTAAAGGTCAAAGTTAATATCCGATTGACTTTAAATTTATACACAGTGTTTAAGGTCATAAGACGAAGAAGCCTATTGATTTTCAGCGATTTCCGATAATTAGTGCCAGAGTTATGGCCCTTGATCACTTCAAAAAATCTTGTGGACGCTCTAGAGGCCAAAGTTAATATCCGATTGACTTTAAATTTATACACAGTGTTTAAGGTTATAAGACGAAGACGCCTATTGATTTTCAGCGATTTCCGATAGTTAGTGCCAGAGTTATGGCCCTTGATCACCTCAAAAAATCTTGTGGACGCTCTGGAGGCCAAAGTTAATATCAGATTGACTTTAGATTTATACACAGTGTTTAAGGTCATGAGACGAAGAAGCCTATTGATTTTCAGCGATTTCAAATAATAACTGCCAGAGTTATCTCCCTTGATAACTTCAAAAATTCTTGTGACGCTATAGAGGCCAAAGTTACCATCCGATTGACTTCAGATTGATACATAGAGTTTAAGGTGTTGAAACGAACAAGTATTTTGATTTTCAATGAATTTAGATAACTGAACAGCTAAATCCATGATATTAAATGTTTCATGTATATACTAATTGTTAGCTTGGGATAAAACTTTATAAAAAGCAATCAAATTCTAATGATTTTCTGATAATTACATAATGAGTTGTTACTCTTAATCAGTTTTTAGTGTATTACAAATGTTTCATTACCGAAAAAAGTAAAAATATGCGACAACCCTTGTTGACTGCCCGGACGATTTAGCTGCTGTGGGCGTATGTTTCGTTGCCTGGCAACCTATCTTTTATACTTTCGATGGCCTACACTCATGTAGATCTAACAAATTATAGTGTGAGCTCACGTTCTATGACGTCAGGTATCAATCACGGGACATTTGACCCGATAACGTCAGTCATTTGATTAACAAATTAACAACCGCCATGCTTTTTAAAATCTACTTTTGTTTTGTTTTGATTTCTATCCGCTGGTAATATTTACCCACAGTTCCACGCATGAAAAGGTCAAACGGTCGATTCGACAGACCATTTGATTGGCTGACCCCTCATTTCAGGCAGAACACGACTTAAATAACAAGTCTTCCAGATCCAAGAGTAGTAAAGACAGGTAAAAACGAAATTTTAAACTATAAAAAACGAAACGAAATTGGATCTGTGTTTTAATCAGATTGATCGCTTATATGACTGCTAAGCCAATGGAGAAATGTTCCATCTAAGCTGTATCAGTAAGTTGATGTACAGTCGAAACTTTAGATCTAAGGCCAGATTGATAGGAATTTAGTAAATTATCAAAATGAAAATAAGTGTAGATTACTAATAGCACTTAATAACGATATAGGTCGATAATTAGTAACATCGGATTTGTCACCTTTTTATACGCCCACATTGAAATGTGGTCGTATATTGTCGTCGCCCCCGTCCGTCGGTCCGTCCGTCCGTCGGTCCCGGCGTCCACAATTGCTTGTGGACGCTCTACAGGCTAAAGTTAATATCCGATTGACTTTAAATTTATACACAGTGTTTAAGGTCATGAGACGAAGAAGCCTATTGTTTTTCAGCGATTTCCGATAATAACTACCAGAGTTATGGCCCTTGATCACTTCAAAAAATCTTGTGGACGCTCTAGAGGCCAAAGTTAATATCCGATTGACTTTAAATTTATACACAGCGTTTAAGGTCATAAGACAATGACGCCTATTGATTTTCGGCGATTTCCGATAATTAGTGCCAGAGTTATGGCCCTTGATCTCTTAAAAAAATCTTGTGGACGCTCTAAAGGTCAAAGTTAATATCCGATTGACTTTAAATTTATACACAGTGTTTAAGGTCATGAGACGAAGAAGCCTATTGATTTTCGGCGATTTCCGATAATTAGTGCCAGAGTTATGGCCCTTGATCTCTTTAAAAAATCATGTGGACTCTCTGGAGGCCAAAGTTAATATCCGATTGACTTTAGATTTATACACAGTGTTTAAGGTCATGAGACGAAGAAGCCTATTGATTTTCAGCGATTTCAAATAATTACTGCCAGAGTTATCTCCCTTGATAACTTCAAAAATTCTTGTGACGCTATAGAGGCCAAAGTTACCATCCGATTGACTTCAGATTGATACATAGAGTTTAAGGTGTTGAAACGAACAAATATTTTGATTTTCAATGAATTTAGATAACTGAACAGCTAAATCCATGATATTAAGTGTTTCATGTATATACTAATTGTTAGCGTGGGGTAAAACTTTATAAAAAGCAATCAAATTCTAATGATTTTCTGATAATTACATAATGAGTTGTTACTCTTAATCAGTTTTTAGTGTATTACAAATGTTTCATTAGCGAAAAAAGTAAAAATATGCGACAACCCTTGTTGACTGCCCGGACGATTTAGCTGCTGTGGGCGTATGTTTCGTTGCCTGGCAACCTATCTTTTGAATAGTGGCATAACATTAGCTTGTTTCCATGTCTTTTAGAATATTCCCTCTTGTAAGGATTTATTAAATAGTAGAGATAAGGGAATAGAGACACTCTTTGCTAGATGCTTTTCTGATATCAAGATCTGAAATTAAGGCGGTTATTTCGGAACTTTGTACTTTGTATCTCGGTCATTTTAAATATAGAGTTTGTTTTAGAACGAAATTCTAATGAGTCGCTAAGTGATTCATTATTGGATACGGATATTAAAAAAGGAATTTCGTAATTCGACCTTTTCGCAGTCAATGTATGCAACATTACCATCTGTAGGGTGCCCCGAGCTAAAAAGAATCTCGAAAACTATTTACAGTTATTGCACAATATATATACAAACAACAACCCCAGATAATTCTTTATTATAAACTGTCAAGAAACTGTACCTGCGTGCTTTATTTCACAAGATATATTCATTCGACTGGACGGTAAAATACACTGTTTGGTGTACTAGCGGCGGACATTTGTATTTTGGGATTTCAATGTTGACAGAGTTATGTTTTCTTGGAAATTGAAAATTATGGATTTCTTTTCCGATAAGAATTAACCACCACTACCATTCGGGACTATTCGTTTAAATCGTAATTTGCTATCTAAAAAAATCTGCTCCATGTATCGATTGGATTTCAGATCTCCAAGCATGCGCAATACGGCTCTGTGTTTAGATCGGCCATTCGTGTGTAATTTATGTGTGCAGTCCTATTTACATTTGTTTAAGTTTTTGTTGATACAATGGACCGATCTATTTATAGTTTCTATACACATAGCTGTGAACGTGCCTTTGTAAATTATATTTGATGTCCCATTTAACCCTTTTGCGTACACGTCGCGCGAAAAATGCTGTCGACAACAATTGGTAACCTGAGACCCCAAACATAAATAGGTTTTGGATGAATAATTGTATTCAAATACGATCAAACTACAGCTTCATATCAAGACTGAACAATAATCAATCAGACTAAAACAAATTATTTCACGTATTGTCACTCATGACATTCTCGCTAATCAATTATGCACCAATTTCTCACAAACGTTAATAATAGGGTCCTGGGGGGCCCGAAAAACCCCTCGTATAATGTTAGGAGGTATGTTTATTTCAGGAAAGTTTTATGGAATAATTAAGAGTATTAAATGAATAATGACAGACTATTTTAATCAATCTGAATGAAAAATATGCAATAGCTCATCATCAAGTTATATACAGATTTGAGATGTACTTTGACATTTTGAAGTTGGATTTGAATAAGTGAATACAAACTAGAAGATACATAATTAAGAACAAATTCATATTCGGGATCCCGTGCCTTATTGTATGATAGCATTTACACAAGAATAAATATACTGAATATATTATTATGTATTTCCTATAAATGAAATGAAATGGGGTTTAACGTCCTATTGTTCTGCTCCGAACTGGGCTAATTCCTATAACGTTATTGGGACTGAAAGCGATCGATTACATTAATAAAGATAGGCTGGCACTGCCAGGCAGGATACGCCCACATTTTCGAGAGATGGACAGAGAACAAGCAATACCGAAAGTGATTTTTCCTACATCTTTACGTACTGTATTTCATACTGTATTGGGAGCAGCCATTTAGTTGGTCAGTTCCAGTCTGATATTAATGAAACTCGAAACCGACAATGATTATGGTGTGACGGTACACAACCTAGAAATGTGACTTTTCATCAAAATCGGATAAGAATTGTGACCTGTAGCGAGTCCACAACCATGATATACCATATTTTTAAACTATTCGCGTACAAACGGCGACCATTTCGTCCGGCAATTTTGGTACGATTTTCACGAAATTAGAACTCAACCTTCCTCATCAAAATCGAATTAAAATTGTGACCTATACAGGGTCCACAACCATGATATATCATTTTTTTAACAGTATTCGCGTACAAACGGCGGCCATTTTGTCTGTCAATTTTGGTCCGATTTTCCTGAAATTCAAACTCAACCTTCCTTACAGTGCAACGGTGATATAATCAAACGTTTTTTTTAAATTGGATAATAATTGTGACCTCCAGAGGGACCATAAGCTAAAGAAAGGGGGATTTTGCGTATAACCAGGGGCCATAATTCAGGAAGTTACGATCCGATATGCGCAAATATTGAAAAGAACCAAGATCTTTGGGTTATAACCATGAATTTCAAGTTTCATCAAAATCGAATTAAAATTGTGACCTTTACAGGGTCCACAACCTTGATATACCATTTTTTAACAGTATTCGCGTACAAACGGCAGCCATTTTGTATGACAATTTTGGTCTGATTTTCCCGAAATTCGAACTCAACCTTCCTTACGGTGTAACGGTAATATAATCAAACGTTTTTTTAAATCGGTTAATAATTGTGACCTCCAAGCTAAAAAAAAGGCGATTTTGCGTATAATCAGGGGCCATAATTCAGGAAGTTACGATCCGATATGCGCAAATATCGAAAGGAAGCAAGATCTTTGGGTTATAACCATGAATTTCAAATTTCATCAAAATCGAATCAAAATTGTGACCTCCACAGGGTCCACAACCTTGATATACCATTTTTTAACAGTATTCGCGTACAAACGGCGGCCATTTTGTATGGCAATTTTCGTCCGATTTTCCCAAAATTCGAACTCAACCTTCTTTAGGGTGTGACGGTAATATAATCAAACGTTTTTTTTAATTGAATAATAATTGTGACCTCCAAGCTAAAAAAAAGGCAATTTTGCATATAATCAGGGGCCATAATTCAGGAAGTTACGATCCGATATGCGCAAATATCGAAAGGAAGCAAGATCTTTGGTTTATAACCATGAATTTCAAGTTTCATCAAAATCGAATCAAAATTGTGACCTCCACAGGGTCCACAACCTTGATATACCATTTTTTAACAGTATTCGCGTACAAACGGCGGCCATTTTGTATGGCAATTTTCGTCCGATTTTCCCGAAATTCGTACTCAACCTTCCTTAGGGTGTAACGGTGATATAATCAAACGGTTTTTTAAATCGAATAATAATTGTGACCTCCAGAGGGACCACAAGCTAAAAAGGGTGATTTTTCGGACAATCAGGGGCCATAATTCAGGAAATTACATTCCGTAAGCCGCAAATATCGAAAGGAACCAAGATCTTTGGGTTACAAACATGCATGTCAAGTTTCATCAAAATCGGTTCAAAATTGTGACCTCTATAGGGTCCACAAGCTAAAAACGTGATTTTTCGTACAATCAGGGGCCATAATCCATGAAGTTTTGATCCGATACATGCCAATATCGAAAGCAGCCGAGAACTTTTGGGGATAAACCTATATTTCAAGTTTCGTCAAAATCGGATAAGAATTGTGACCTGTAGAGAGTCCACAAACAAATTGTGGACGGACGGACGGACGGACGTCCGGACGGACAGGGGCGACGACATAATACGTCCACATGAAAATGTGGGCGTATAAAAACACATATCTTCGTGACCAGTATGTTAGATCTTCTTTCGTAACGGTATGTCAATCTATTTTCTGTTTTAAAATCACCAAGAAAATTTGTTATAGGCCTATGCTCGGTCATATAATTCACAAATTGCGGCATTTTATTTCTAATTTCAAAATTACGGATTTACTAATGGACACAGCTATATCACCAAGATCTGCCAAGATAATTTGCGCAGATTTATCAACCATATTTCGAAGACCAATAATCTTTGGCGTATGAGTCGAGTCAGCGGTTATTGCATACAGTGTATGTGTGCCGAATTTGGAGCCATATTTTGGTGTTTCGTCCGTATATAAAGTGGTGTTTTTCGCTGACTTTGGAGTTTCCGAAACATGTTTTAAAGATACACCGACGCGCTCACATGATATTATTTGGACTGTAGTTTTTGTTGGAGTGTAATTACATTTGAGTCCCACGACAGCAAAAAATGCGGTTATAACCGCGTCGACGTTCATACAAAATTACTTCTTCCACACGAGGTTGGGACTTGAAACCAAACTTTATTATTATTAGCCTTCGTGTGAATCAATTCTTTTAATGTCTTCCTTAGTCGATTTGTTAAACTGAAAATTGTTTTTTTTATACCTATTGATCCTACTTACTAAATACCTATTTTTCCTATTTAATTTGGCCAAAGTCGAATCGACAGATGTCTGTGTCTCTCTATTAATTAAATGTGTCTTGTTGGTATCTTTCGATGGTGTATTGTCCACTATCCCGGGAACAAGGGGGCTGTCGAGATAATCGTTATATAATTTTGTATATGTTTACCTAGCCTTTGTCTTCAGTCTGATCAGTGTCTTTCGAATACCGTTGTCTTCAAACGTCACACTGACGTCATGTAAAGCAGTAATTATAGACTGGCGCTCGGAAATTTATTAATGGTACCTAGTACTAGCCTGAAGTTCTTGCAAAGGCAAATTTTATTATTGTGCCGACATCATAGTTATCGCCCGAACCACGGCTGGATAGTAATTCATCGTTGGACGCCATGTCTGCTAATTGAATCGATTGACAACAATTTTAAAAAGACCGTCGGTCAATTCCTTAACAAAATAAAAAGATTTGTTTCCCCTTAACCCTAAAAGCAAGTAGTCAATCGAGACTACATTTCGCTTCGATAAATTCCCGGTAGCAAATTTAAAAATACGAAACAATTGTTATATTTCCTAATTTGGTATAATACATCTAGTCGAGTACAACGACGATTTCACGAACCTTTCAAAATTAAAAGAAAAATACCGGTTGTACTCTTATCTTTTCCAAAACGTGTTATTAGGAGATGTTAAATCGCCGAAACTAAACGACAGCACTCTGTAAATAAATAGCGAATTGAAAAATAAAAACGACAATCATTTTTAGAATTTTTAACGTAGTTAGCGTTCCAATAATATTGAAAGACAAACGCGTGATGAAAATATTTTTAACCTGTCTTTATTTACAATTTTATGTTGTGATAATACCACGTGCATGGCTGTATACGGTGAATATTTGGTCCGTGCACGTGCTCCCATTGTGCCCGAGCCTGTTTCGTCATCATTGAGAAATTCGTCTTGGCAGAGTAAACACCTCTCGAGGTAAGACCAACTTTCTTAGAGAGCTCGGGGCACCCTACCATCTGTATTTGATATTAAAGTCGGTATAACATTTTTACCAAAAATCACTAGACGTATTATTCGGTTCGGTGATAGTTGAAACAAGTTTATCATAATATTTAGATTTTAATTGTTTTTTTAAATTGTTAACTTTAGTTCTTTTACCGATTCAAATCCTTCAGTTTTTTTTTTGGAATAGAAATTCTTCGTAACCTATCACGTTTTCTAATCGCTTTTCGTATTTCGGAATTAAACCACGGTTACGTTGACGTCATACTCCCGGAAATTGTAGATCAAAGCTAAATGATAGAGTGTACGAAGCGGGGCCTCTGTTGAGCGAGGCCTCTGTTGAGCGAGGCCTGAACAAATGACATCTAAACTAAAGTGCAATAAACCAAACACAGATACTGACAAAATATAGATATCATAAATTTGTTTCTAACTCATTTGTTTGCCGAGAAATAGACGATTTTCTACAAGTCACTTATTGTTCGATTTTCATAAAATTTTTATCATTTGATGCCTAATGTCATAGACGATGTTAGAAACTTAATTTAAAATTTCTATTCTCACCGGAAATAATGTCATTTTTCCAAAAACTGTATTTTTAGCCTTCAAAACAGATATTTTATCCAAATGAGTCTGATTTGTAATGTTTTTGAAATTATGACATTTGATACCAATCAACAAATAGGATGAATACCACAAAATGGTTAATAAATTGTACGGTTGCAGAGAAATAGACAATTTTCTACAAGTCACTTTTCGAGGTTTTTGGTCTTTAAAAGTGACAATTGTTATTCGAATTACATAAAAAATTTCGCCATTTCTGATTTCATAAAACTAATTTAACATTATCATTATCCCCGGGAGTAATTGTGTCAGGATCACTTACATGTAACAAATGTATAAAATGAATTGATTGCTGGATTTGGTTGATTCTGCGTCCATTTTATTTATGTAGTTCCCTATCTTAACGTTAATTTTTCTGATATTATTAAAGCATCCAGGTGGCTTAGAGGCCAGCCTGGTCTACACAACCAGTTATCCTTCTTTGACTAGTGCTCCTTTAACGCAACTAAATTAACAGTTAATTCCCGATTCTGTTATGAATTTCGAGATAGCTTCATAAATTGTATATGACTTATTTCGAGATGGAGGGGGGGGGGGGTAAATTTTGAAGGGTATATTGAAGTTTGGCATCTTCGATTAAACTTCGTACAGTGAGTCTTTCCTCTGCCAATTTATTGCACGCAATGGTGACATGATTGACGTTCAAATTGTGGCCGCATTCGCAGTTCCCCATGTTGAATTTATGGTCGGCAATTAAATCTTTGGTTCACACTTCTGTGATTAAGCTACAGATTTTGCTAGATGGGTGATTGGCCTCAGCTTTTACAACCAAATCTTTATTTAATTTGAATCTAAAAGTATTTGCTCTGACCAGCTCAGTTTTCCGTTCAGATTTAATCATAGTTTTAACAATGCTGTGAAATTCATTAACGCTATTTTTAAGTCTTCGGTCTCGCAAAGACGGAGTCCTTTGTGAGCCAAACTCTGCAGACTCATTGCTTACTATGCCAACATGGGATGGTATCCATGTAAATTCTACGGTTTTATTTTTCTTTAGGAGGGAACAGACACTCGCTCGAATATTCTGAACAATTTCTGGTCTAGATGTTGTTTTATCATGTATTATTGACTTTATGCTGCTAAGGGATATTGCCTTTAACTATGTGGAATGGATGGAACATCATCTGGTAGTCTTTTTTATACGCCCACATGGAAATGTGGTCGTATATTGTCGTCGCCCTCTCCGTCCGTCTGTCTGTCCGTCCGTTGGTCCGTCGGTCCGTCGTCCACAATTTCTTGTGAACGCTCAAGAGACTAAAGTTGTTTTAATATCCGATTGACTTTTTTAAAATTTATACACGGTGTTTAAGGTCATGAGACGAAGAAGCCTATTGATTTTCAGCGATATCCGATAATTACTACCAGAGTTATGACCCTTGATCACTTTGAAAAATCTTGTGAAAGCTCTAGAGGCTAAAGTTAATATCCGATTGACTTTAAATTTATACACGGTGTTTAAGGTCATGAGACGAAGAATCCTATTGATTTTCAGCAATATCCGACAATCACTGCCAGAGTTATGACCCTTGATCACTTTGAAAAATCTAAAGTTAATATCCGATTGACTTTAAATTTATACACACTGTTTACGGTAGAGCTGCAACGATTCAGTTAGGTGCAACGATAATCGACACTAGCCGTCTCGGTTCGATCCACGATCTACAACGTTCAAATTTCGATTCGGTTCAATTGCAAATTAAATTTCAAATAGAAACAACGTACACCTTACCATATGAAAAAAAAATGAAAGACCTGAAGCAATTAAGTCCACTTTAAATTTAAAAAAAACTTTGTTTTTACGTAACTTTTAATTCACGTTATTTAACAAAACACGAATGTCACTCGAAAACATAACTAAAACAGAGTGACCTCCCTTTAAAACAATTTCCGTATGCTGACGAAAGTTAATTTATTTAAAATTGGTGACGTACCGAATGTTCATTGGATGTTAATTTAGGTCAATAGCTTCGGTAATCGTTAAATAAATTCTAAACGATCTCATTAGCTGATAATGCCGGTCATTATCTTCGGATATTTTCGTGTTTAGCGATTATTACCCGTAGTCAAGCAAACACTGGAAGGTAAAATTATGGCAGACGACATACTTTCTCGACCACCTGGTCATTTGTTATCTTAACATACTATGCAGTATTAAATAAAAGTGTTCAAGAGAATTTTAGTCTTGTGTTTTTATACGCCCACATTTTCATGTGGACGTATTATGTCGTCGCCCCTGTCCGTCCGTCCACAATTTGTTTGTGGACTCTCTACAGGTCGCAATTCTTATCCGATTTTGACGAAACTTGAAATATAGGTTTATCGCCAAAAGATCTCGGCTGCTTTCGATATTGGCATGTATCGGATCAAAACTTCATGGATTATGGCCCCTGATTGTACGAAAAATCACGTTTTTAGCTTGTGGACCCTATAGAGGTCACAATTTTGAACCGATTTTGAGGAAACTTGACATGCATGTTTGTAACCCAAAGATCTTGGTTCCTTTCGATATTTGCGGCTATCGGAATGTAATTTCCTGAATTATGGCCCCTGATTGTCCGAAAAATCACCCTTTTTAGCTTGTGGTCCCTCTGGAGGTCACAATTATTATTCAATTTAAAAAACCGTTTGATTATATCACCGTTACACCCTAAGGAGGGTTGAGTTCGAATTTCGGGAAAATTGGACGAAAATTGCCATACAAAATGGCCGCCGTTTGTACGCGAATACTGTTAAAAAATGGTATATCAAGGTTGTGGACCCTGTGGAGGTCACAATTTTGATTCGATTTTGATGAAACTTGAAATTCATGGTTATAACCCAAAGATCTTGCCTCCTTTCGATATTTGCGCATATCGGATCATAACTTCCTGAATTATGGCCCCTGATTATACGCAAAATCGCCTTTTTTTTTTAGCTCGGAGGTCACAATTATTATTCGATTTAAAAAACCGTTTGATTATATCACCGTTACACCGTAAGGAAGGTTGGGTTCGAATTTCGGGAAAATCGGACTAAAATTGCCATACAAAATGGCCGCCGTTTGTACGCGAATACTGTTAAAAAATGGTATATCAAGGTTGTGGACCCTGTGGAGGTCACAATTTTGATTCTATTTTGATGAAACTTGAAATTCATGGTTATAACCCAAAGATCTTGCTTCCTTTCGATATTTGCGCATATCGGATCGTAACTTCCTGAATTATGGCCCCTGATTATACGCAAAATCGCCTTTTTATACGCCCACATTGAAATGTGGTCGTATATTGTCGTCGCCCCCGTCCGTCCGTCCGTCCGTCCGTCCGTCGGTCCGTCCGTCCGTCGGTCCGTCCGTCGGTCCGGCGTCCACAATTGCTTGTGGTGCTCTACAGGCTAAAGTTAATATTCGATTGACTTTAAATTTATACACAGTGTTAAAGGTCATGAGACGAAGAAGCCTATTGTTTTTCAGCGATTTCCGATAATAACTACCAGAGTTATGGCCCTTGATCACTTCAAAAAATCTTGTGGACGCTCTAGAGGCCAAAGTTAATATCCGATTGACTTTAAATTTATACACAGCGTTTAAGGTCATAAGACAATGACTCCTATTGATTTTCGGCGATTTCCGATAATTAGTGCCAGAGTTATGGCCCTTGATCTCTTTAAAAAATCTTGTGGACGCTCTAAAGGTCAAAGTTAATATCCGATTAACTTTAAATTTATACACAGTGTTTAAGGTCATAAGACGAAGAAGCCTATTGATTTTCAGCGATTTCCGATAATTAGTGCCAGAGTTATGGCTCTTGATCACTTCAAAAAATCTTGTGGACGCTCTAGAGGCCAAAGTTAATATCCGATTGACTTTAAATTTATACACAGTGTTTAAGGTCATAAGACGAAGACGCCTATTGATTTTCAGCGATTTCCGATAATTAGTGCCAGAGTTATGGGCCTTGATCACCTCAAAAAATCTTGTGGACGCTCTAGAGGCCAAAGTTAATATCCGATTGACTTTAGATTTATACACAGTGTTTAAGGTCATGAGACGAAGAAGCCTATCAATTTTCGGCGATTTCCGATAATTAATGCCAGAGTTATTGCCCTTGATCTCTTTAAAAAATCATGTGGACGCTCTAAAGGTCAAAGTTAATATCCGATTGACTTTAAATTTATACACAGTGTTTAAGGTTATAAGATGAAGAAGCCTATGGATTTTCAGCGATTTCCGATAATTAGTGCCAGAGTTATGGCCCTTGATCACTTCAAAAAATCTTGTGGACGCTCTAGAGGCCAAAGTTAATATCCGATTGACTTCAAATTTATACACAGTGTTTAAGGTCATAAAACAAAGACGCCTATTGATTTTCAGCGATTTACATTAATTAGTGCCAGAGTTATGGCCCTTGATCACCTCAAAAAATCTTGTGGACGCTCTGGAGGCCAAAGTTAATATCCGATTGACTTTAGATTTATACACAGTGTTTAAGGTCATAAGACGAAGACGCCTATTGATTTTCAGCGATTTCCGATAATTAGTGCCAGAGTTATGGCCCTTGATCACCTCAAAAAATCTTGTGGACGCTCTAGAGGCCAAAGTTAATATCCGATTGACTTTAGATTTATACACAGTGTTTAAGGTCATGAGACGAAGAAGCCTATCAATTTTCGGCGATTTCCGATAATTAATGCCAGAGTTATTGCCCTTGATCTCTTTAAAAAATCATGTGGACGCTCTAAAGGTCAAAGTTAATATCCGATTGACTTTAAATTTATACACAGTGTTTAAGGTTATAAGATGAAGAAGCCTATTCATTTTCAGCGATTTCCGATAATTAGTGCCAGAGTTATGGCCCTTGATCACTTCAAAAAATCTTGTGGACGCTCTAGAGACCAAAGTTAATATCCGATTGACTTCAAATTTATACACAGTGTTTAAGGTCATAAAACAAAGACGCCTATTGATTTTCAGCGATTTCCATTAATTAGTGCCAGAGTTATGGCCCTTGATCACCTCAAAAAATCTTGTGGACGCTCTGGAGGCCAAAGTTAATATCCGATTGACTTTAGATTTACACACAGTGTTTAAGTTCATGAGACGAAGAATCCTATTGATTTTCTGCGATTTCAAATAATTACTGCCAGAGTTATCTCCCTTGATAACTTCAAAAATTCTTGTGACGCTATAGAGGCCAAAGTTACCATCTGATTGACTTCAGATTGATACATAGAGTTTAAGGTGTTGAAACGAACAAGTATTTTGATTTTCAATGAATTTAGATAACTGAACAGCTAAATCCATGATATTAAATGTTTCATGTATATACTAATTGTTAGCGTGGGGTAAAACTTTATAAAAAGCAATCAAATTCTAATGATTTTCTAATAATTACATAATGAGTTGTTACTCTTAATCAGTTTTTAGTGTATTACAAATGTTTCATTACCGAAAAAAGTAAAAATATGCAACAACCCTTGTTGACTGCCCGGACGATTTAGCTGCTGTGGGCGTATGTTTCGTTGCCTGGCAACCTATCTTTTTTTAGCTTGGGGGTCACAATTATTATCCGATTTAAAAAAAAACGTTTGATTATATTACCGTTACACCGTAAGGAAGGTTGAGTTTGAATTGCGGGAAAATCAGACCAAAATTGCCATACAAAATGGCCGCCGTTTGTATGTGAATACTGTTAAAAAATGGTATATCAAGGTTGTGGACCCTGTAAAGGTCACAATTTTAATTCGATTTTGATGAAACTTGAAATTCATGGTTATAACCCAAAGATCTTGGTTCTTTTCGATATTTGCGCATATCGGATCGTAACTTCCTGAATTATGGCCCCTGGTTATACGCAAAATTCCCCTTTCTTTAGCTTGTGGTCCCTCTGAAGGTCACAATTATTATCCAATTTAAAAAAACGTTTGATTATATCACCGTTACACTGTAAGGAAGGTTGAGTTTGAATTTCGGGAAAATCGGACCAAAATTGACAGACAAAATGGCCGCCGTTTGTACGCGAATACTGTTAAAAAAATGATATATCATGGTTGTGGACCCTGTATAGGTCACAATTTTAATTCGATTTTGATGAGGAAGGTTGAGTTCTAATTTCGTGAAAATCGTACCAAAATTGCTGGACGAAATGGTCGCCGTTTGTACGCGAATAGTGTAAAAATATGGTATATCATGGTTGTGGACTCTCTACAGGTCACAGTTCTTATCCGGTTTTGATGAAAAGTCACATTTCTAGGTTGTGTACCGTCACACCATAATCATTGTCGGTTTCGAATTTCATTAATATCAGACTGGAACTGACCAACTAAATGGCTGCTCCCAATACAGCATGAAATACAGGACTTAAAGATGTAGGAAAAATCACTTTTGGTATTGCTTGTTCTCTGTCCATCTCTCGAAAATGTGGGCGTATCCTGCCTGGCAGTGCCAGCCTATCTTTAGACTTCAAAACAAATATTTTTTTGAAGTGACTTATATTTATTATTTGTTTAACGTTATAACATTTGATTCTAATGGCCAATATAGTCATACTGATATCAAAAAATTGCTTCTAGCATATTCCCTTGTCGAGAAATAACCAATTTTCTAAGGATCACTTTTTAAGTTTTTTACCTTTTTAATTTCAGTTTATGGGTTCTAATTTATTATTTATTGGCTGATATGTATAAAACAATTCTCAGTTGCGAATTCTCAACTTATTTGTTACCGATAATGATTTCTTTTGGCACCGGAAGTGAAGTAATTTTGCCAGATTTTACAATTTTGACCGGTGTATTTGCAAGCAAATATTACTTTTACAAATCTGATAGATGGTGTCACTGAATCATAACAACTACAGTATCGTTTGGTAGCTCGATGGATCGGCTATTGTATGACGCACTTCCTGTCTGATTCCTGAAAGCTGATTCAGCACTGCAGGTCTGCAGGTCTAGTTATTATTATTATTTATCGCGGGAGCCTATTTCTCCATGATCGAAAACAGATATCGATCTGGAACCAAATATTCTATCTGGAAACTAGGTGGTGGCTACTCATTAAAACACTTTTGAAACTTCTGCGCAGACCGGAAGTGAGCGAATTTCGTGCGGTACCAAAAAATTAAAAGACGGCCGTAGATTCGTCAATTCTGTACCTATTTTCATATAAATGACATTTTCTCGGGCGATAGCAATTGAAAATTTCGAAACTTCGTCGCTGACTTCTAGCGTTTGAAAACGGAAAAAAAGAGACAGACATTTTTGTTATTTTTCAAAATTTTCAAATTTGACCTACATTATTGGATACCTGAAGACTATCCGATTCCAGAAATATAAGTTTCATTCCGAGTTATCGCCCTTTATCTTTCGATTTTTTTCGAATTTTCTGCCATTTCCCGAACCCTTATATTTTTTGGAAAGAATAATCCGATATTTCTGTAAGCTCTGGTACATAAAGCTATATAGTCAGACCTTTTTATAAAGCAATTTCAACAACGATCCGTAAACCGGAAGTAGTCGAAATAATGTCTGATGTTTGGGAAAAAAAATGCAAAAATGGGTGCTTTGGGGAAAAACGTGATTATTTCGTCCGATATCAACGGATTAAAGAGATTAGGGTATCGTTGGGTTGCACGAGAATTGAAGTATAGTATGGTACCCATTTCATAAAGATACGATGACCCGGAAGTAAAATATGGTAGACTGAAAATCAAGTATTTTCTAATTTGGAGCGTTTTTGGACGCCTTTATCTCGAAAACTGCTTCAGCGATTTTTCTTAAACTTTATCTATCGATGGTCCTTCCGGTAGTCTTTAGCATGGATCCATCCGTTAAGACCTTCAAATAATTGGAATAGGACAAAAAAGGGACTGAAAATCGAAAAAAGTCGAAAAATCGTGAAATTTTGGAAAATGCTCTACTATTTTTTTATTTGAAGAGATTTTCAAAAAAAGAATATAAATTCAGATAGCTGACCTAATTACGGTTCTAACGATGTATAATATGTATGTAGTTATTGAAATTTAATTTTCAATATTTTGACATTTTTAACACTTTTGAACATAAGATTTCTCAGAAGTGTATATACTGTAGTATATCATGAGGGAGCCCTGTTCCCATGAAAACTCCAAAACTGGATGTGAAAACTACTGGACAATGATTGGTATACCGGAAGTAGTTCAAAAAAACGACGAAAAATGTAAAAAAAGATAAAAAAAAAAAAAAAAAAAAAATTGGAGCTCTTGCCAAAAGTTCGAATTCTCCGTCACATATTAGCGGACCAGAACAATTAAAGTGTCGTTGGATAGTTCCATTAATAGACGATAGTATAACATCTAAATAACACGAATTTGATTCTTATGAAATAAATTATGGTACGCCGAAAAGTAAGTATTTTCCGTTTTGGAGCATTCTGAGACACCTTTTTCTCGAAAACGACGCCTACGATTTTTCTTAAACATTTTTTACTCAGATTTCTATCGGTGGCCTAGCGTGTGCATCTAATAATAAAAGCGTTGCAATATTATAGGTAGTTCAAAAATGACCTCAAACTTTGAAAAAAGTTGAAAAATCATTAAATTATTGAAAATGCTCTTTTGTGTATCTTTTTTTCGAAAATTACTCAACGAATGTTTCTGATATTTCTGGTACAGGAAGTTAAGTATCTAATCAACTTATTAAAGCTATTCCGACAATGATCAAAAAACCGGAATTTTCTTTAGTCGCCATTGGCTAATTTAGTTTTTCGTACCTAGATTAATTATTTATTGTTCGATTTGTATAAAAGAAAGTGCATATGCTCCGTGGTCTCAATTGTAATTTTTTTTTGTTACCGTGAAATTTTTCTGCACGCAACGGAAGTGGCGTAATATTAACAAAAACTACAATTTTGACAGTTTAATACCACTTTTTGAAAGCAAATATTATTTTTTTCGAAATCTTATATAGCATGCGCGCTGTAAAGGGGCACAAATCGTTAGCTCCGATTTTGCAATTTCAATTTCATTTTCGGGCAATTTCGAATAAATGTGAAAAAAATTGTAACAATCAATTATTTACAACCCATTCAACGTCTTCATATTTTGAACTATTTATTCGTAACTTTCATAAACTCGTAGTAATAATCCAGGCAAGGAGAATGTGTGCAAAAAACAGTTCGTAATATGAGCAATTGCCGAGAAATATGCAGTTTTGCATGCATCAATTTTTACGTTATTTTGCCTATAAAAGAGTAAATTATTATCCGATTTTCAATATTTTTTTTTCATTCGATGCCTAATGCCAATTTGGACTAGGTTAAGCCAATTTTACAGTTTCACTGTAACCCAAAATGACGTCATTTTGGTAAAAACTGTATTTTTAACCAAAAAAACAAATATTTTATTCAAATGAGTCTTTTTTATAATATTTTTAAAATTATGATATTTGAATCCCATCAACGAATACCATGAACCCATGCGAACATACAGATACCACAAACAAGTTTCTAACTTGTACGGTTGCCGAGAAATAGACGAGTTCCTACAAGTCACTTTTCAAGCTTTTTGGTCTATAAAAGTGTCAATTATTATTCAATTTTCATACAATTTTCACCATTTGATGCCTTATGCCATTTATGATTGCAATGATCTGGTTAACATTTCCATTATCACCGGAAGTAATGTCATATTTGCAAAAACCGTATAAAACAAAGTTTTGTATGTTTCATGTTGCAAATTCTCAACTTATTTGCTGCCGATAATGATTTCTTTTGGCACCGGATGTGACGTAATTTTGCCAGATTTTACAATTTTGGCCGATCTTTTCGCAAGCAAATGTTACTTTTACAAGTCTGATAGAGGATGTCAATGAATAAAAAAAAAATACAGTATCGATTGGTAGCTGGATAGATCGGCTATTGTATGACGTATTTCCTGTCTGAGTCCTGATAGCCGATTCAGTGCTGTGGAGGAAATGCAGCAGGTTGGAGTGACATGTACATTTAGACATCCCCTCCCCCCCCCTTAAACATGTGACTGGCACCTGGGGTGTTTTACGTGCAAGCAAATGTGTACATAGGACCTCGGTTTCGCATCTACTCTGATATATTATTTTCGGGCACCATCCCTACACCTTTGACAAGGGAGGAACTATTGTGACAAATCTGAATATTTCTCGATAAATGAAGGGATTGGACAAAACATAATTGCCTAAACCAAATATTTATCGCCCGCTCAGCCATCCTCGTAACCATAATGCTTTGCACGCGATGTCTGGGCCAATCAGCAAACGAGTAAGTTGGTCCTTCATATGTAGCAATATAGTCGTGGTGACATATTATAGACAAGGAATGGGGAGATAAGATATAGTGTGATGTTTCTAAACATATTCACATATATGCAGGTGTGTACGATTTCAACTAACATTTGATTGACATATTGTTAGATAAAAAAGGGTATAGAACCATAACATACTGGTGATATCTTTCAACAAAATCCACGTGGGTCGGAATATTCCTATTGCATCATTTGGCTTAATTTAACCAATCATTACGTCGATTGCACAGGTTCATGGTCATGAACACGCATGGGTCATACGTAGGATGTGGCGACCGGACCTACAACACACGCTCTCCACGTCAGACAAAAAGGCCCATGGTGCTACACATATTCCAACCAATAATACTATAAATAGTATGCAATATGCAAATAAGGTTGTTTATGCGTGCTGTTAGCTAATAGCTACTGTAAATTTCCCCGCATTTTTACGACTCTAACCAATGAAAAATTATCGCTGTTTGGTGCACGCCATTTTTATTTTAAAAATTCCTCTTGTTGGAATATGAATAACAGAAAGAATAAAACGATGATCAAGTTGAATAAGTAAATATTTTCAAAATCATTTTTCTATAAATTGTAATTATAACCATATATCGTAACCACATAGACGGCTCTCGAGTCGGTAAAGTGGTAATTTGGCGTAAAATCTGAACGCCCTTGGTTCATTTCTCGCAAATTTAATTAAAATGACTTGTAATACTAAGGCAGTGATCCATGGTGATTACCGATTAAGATTAAGCGGATTATTATCATCGCAGTAACTCATTAAATTGTCCGGACAAAGTTCACTTCGCGCGTGCAGATTGCTCATCGAAAATTAGACGGATATTCACGCATGCGCATCGGTAATCTGCGCAAGGAGGGCAATCTGCGCCTGACATAGACAGCATGGCCACATGGTGTTTGTTTATATTTTCTTGGGGTTTTAAAACTCGAGCTTGTCCGTTCAAAATCAATTCAGCGATAATATTTTGATAATATTTGATATCTGGAGATTCTCCGTTTTACAACGATGCCAATTATTATGCAAGAGGAATGACCGTCCGTTCTATAGCGAGCGAAGGAACATAACTAATTTCGCCGAGAATTTTAAAATAGCATTATGCAAGAGCAAAATCTACTTTTTTCAGGTCTTTCTTTAGGCCTGAGATGTTATCTATATAATCAATTAGACATTGATTAACATATCCAGACCATAATAATTTTTTAAAGCCAAGGCTAGCCTTCGTTGTTGGCGGATTGAATTCCTATATGCCGCTTAATGGCCGTTGATAATTAAATCAATCAAGTGGATAATCGAGACTATGCTGTTTATATTGATGATTTGAGTTATGATGACCGAGGCTATGTGAATATTTCAAATGCTTTTTTCTCGGCTAATAGTGGATCAATTTGACTGAAATTTTCAACAAATTACCTTTAAACTATCTAGTTTTTATACGCCCACATTTTCATGTGGACGTATATTGTCGTCGACCCTGTTCGTCCGTCCGGACGTCCGTCCGTCCGTCCGGACGTCCACAATTGTTTGTGAACAGTCTACAGGTCACAATTTTTATCCGATTTCAATGAAACTTAAAATATAGGTTTATCACCCTAAGATCTCGGTTCCTTTCGATATTGGCATGTATCGGACGGTAACTTCATGGGTTATGGCCCCTGATTGTACGAAAAGTCACGTTTTTTTAGCTTGTGAATAGTGTAGAGGTCACAATTTTGAACCGATTTGGATAAAACTTGACATGTATGTTTATAACCCAAAGATCTTGGTTCCTTTCGATATTTGCGCCCATCGGATCGTAACTTCCTGAATTATGGCCCCTGATTGTCCAAAAAAATAGCCCTTTTTAGCTTGTGGTCCCTCTGGAGGTCAAAATTGTTATCCGATTTAAAAAACCGTTTGATTATATCACCGTTCCATGGTTATGAAGGTTGAGTTCGAATTTCGTGAAAATCGGACCAAAATCGACGGACAAAATGGCCGCCATTTGTACGCGAATAGTGTGAAAATATGTTTTATCAAGGTTGTGAACAGTGTAGAGGTCACAATTTTGAACCGATTTGGATGAAACTTGGAATGCATGTTTATAACCCAAAGATCTTGGTTCCTTTCGATATTTGCGCCAATCGGATCGTAACTTCCTGAATTATGGCCCCTGATTGTCCGAAAAATCGCCCTTTTTAGCTTGTGGTCTCTCTGGAGCTCAAAATTGTTATCCGATTTAAAAAAACGTTTGATTATATCACCAGTCCATGGTTATGAAGGTTGAGTTCGAATTTCGTGAAAATCGGACCAAAATTGACCGACAAAATGGCCGCCGTTTGTACGCGAATAGTGTGAAAATATGTTATATAAAGGTTGTGGACCTTATAGAAGTCACAATTTTGAACCGATTTTGATGAAACTTGACATGTATGTTTATAACCCAAAGATCTTGGTTCCTTTCGATATTTGCTCCCATTGGATCATAACTTCCTGAATTATGTCCCCGGATTGTCCGAAAAATCGCTTTTGTTCGCGTTTGGTCCCTCTGGAGGTCAACTTTATATCCGATTTAAAAAAACGTTTAACTATATCATCGTTACATGGTAATGAAGAGAGAGTTTGAATTACGTGAAAATCGGACTAGAATTGACAGACAAAATGGCCGCCATTTGTACACGAATAGTGTGAAAATATGTTATATCAAGGTTGTGGATCCTATAGAGGTCACAATTTTGAATAGATTTTGATGAAACTAGACATGTATGTTTATAACCCAAAGATCTTGGTTCCTTTCGATATTTGCGCCCATTGGGTCATTACTCCTGAATTAAGTCCCCTGATTGTACGAAAAATCACCCTTTTTAGCTTGTTGTGCCTCTGCTGGAGGTCACAATTATTTTCCGATTTGAAAAAAAACGTTTGATTATAAAAACCAAACAAATTCTAATGATTTTCTGATAATTCCTTAATATGCGACAACTCTTGTTGACTGCCCGGACGATTTGGCTGCTGTGTGGGCGTATGTTTCGTTGCCTGGCTACCTATTTTTAGCTATTATAGTGAGAACTGCCATCTCTTTATTGTATCTCCCATAATGTAACTTTAAGAAATAGGACAGATTTAAGAATGCGGTACTCTTACAAAACGTTCAAATAAAGGTGTTCTAAAATCTTGTATTGCTATTTTGATCTTTTGTGTCGATAGATAGTATATTTATAGACTCATTTTTATACGCCCACATTGAAATGTGGTCGTATATTGTCGTCGCCCCCGTCGGTCCGTCCGTCCGTCCGGCGTCCACAATTGCTTGTGGACGCTCTAGAGGCTAAAGTTAATATCCGATTGACTTTAAATTTAAACACAGTGTTTAAGGTCATGAGACGAATAAGCCTATCGTTTTTCAGCGATTTCCGATACTAACTACCAGAGTTATGGCCCTTGATCACTTCAAATAATCTTGTGGACGCTCTAGAGGCCAAAGTTAATATCCGATTAACTTCAAATTTATACACAGTGTTTAAGGTCTTGAGACGAAGAAGCTTATTGATTTTCAGCGATTTCCGATAATTAGTGACAGAGTTATGGCCCTTGATCACTTCAAATAATCTTGTGGACGCTCTAGAGGCCAAAGTTAATATCCGATTTATTTTAAATTTATACACAGTGTCTAAGGTCATGAGACGAAGAAGCCTTTTGATTTTCAGCGATTTCCGATAATTATTGCCAAAGTTATGGCCCTTGATCACTTCAAAAAAATCTTGTGGATGCTCTAGAGGCCAAAGTTAATATCCGATTGACTTCAAATTTATACATAGTGTTTACAGTCATGAGACGAAGACGTCTATCGATTCGGTCATGATACGAAGAAGCCTATTGATTTTCAGAGATTTCAAATAATTACTGCCAGAGTTAAATCCCTTGATAACTTCAAAAAATCTTGTGACGCTATAGAGTCCAAACTTATCATTCGATTAACTTTAGATTGAGTTAAAGGTGTTGAAACGAACAAGTATTTTGATTTTCAATGATAACTGAACAGCTAAATCCATGATATTAAATGTTTCATGTATATACTAATTGTTAGCGTGGGGTAAAGCAATCAAATTCTAATGATTTTCTGATAATTACATAATGAGTTGTTACTCTTAATCAGTTTTTAGTGTATTACAAATGTTTCATTACCGAAAAAAGTAAAAATATGGGACAACCCTTGTTGACTGCCCGGACGATTTAACTGCTGTGGGCGTATGTTTCGTTGCCTGGCAACCTATCTTTGAGAAAATCTCATCAATATTTTCACTTATTTTGCAATCCGACTCAAAATGGCGTGTTCAATCACAAATATTACGGCAAGCTGAAGATCTAGTATTTTCCGTTTTGGGCTTTTATATGATATCAGAATACAAATTCGATGGTTAGGCAATAGATTATGAGATGCTGAAAATGTAGTATTTTCCTCTTTTTTTGGAGCCCATTCAGACTCGTTTATCTCGAAAACTACTACTATTTCTCTTCTTAAACTTCTGTTACCCCGAGTCCTATCGGTCGTTTAGAGTATAAAGGTAAATTTAAAAGCATGGCAATGATATGAAGGACCCTGAAAGCTGATTCAGCACAGCTATGCAGGTCTAGTTATTATTATTATTCAGATTCCAATTTGAATAGATTTCAGCAACTTCTTGTCGCATCGTTACGATTTCTTCGGTTTTACTGGGAAAGTGGGTGTGACCTAGAGGATAAAGCTATTTTGAACGTTCTGCGACAATGCGAAATGTCCGAAATCACCGAAGTTATCGTTTTTAAAAATATTGCAGTAATTTTAACAATAATCATTGGATTTTAACTTTCGATACATTTTGGCATAGCCGGAGACCGGGCACATAGCTACGCTACTTTCGATTTTTGATTTTCGGCAAATCTTCGAAGATATTAGGCGCCAAATTTCGAAAATTTAAAATTTTACAAAAAACTTTTTTATTTATGAATATTTTTATACGCCCACATTTTCATGTGGACGTATATTGTCGTCGCCCCTGTTCGTTCGGCCGTCCGTCCGTCCACAATTGTTTGTGAACAGTCTACAGGTCACAATTTTTATCCGATTTCAATGAAACTTAAAACATAGGTTTATCACCCTAAGATCTCGGTTCCTTTTGATATTGGCATGTATCTGACTGTAACTTCATGGGTTATGGCCCCTGATTGTACAAAAAATCACGTTTTTTTAGCTTGTGAACAGTGTAGAGGTCACAATTTTGAACCGATTTGGATGAAAGTTGAAATGCATGTTTATAACCCAAAGATCTTGGTTCCTTTCGATATTTGCGCCAATCGGATCGTAACTTCCTGAATTATGGCCCCTGATTGTCCGAAAAATCGCCCTTTTTAGCTTGTGGTCCCTCTGGAGGTCAAAATTGTTATCCGATTTAAAAAACCGTTTGATTATATCACCGTTCCATGGTTATGAAGGTTGACTTCGAATTTCGTGAAAATCGGACCAAAATTGACGGACAAAATGGCCGTCGTTTGTACGCGAATAGTGTCAAAATATGTTTTTTCAAGGTTGTGGACCTTATACATGTAGAGGTCACAATTATGAACCAATTTGATGAAACTTGACATGTATGTTTATAACCCAAAGATTTTGGTTCCTTTCGATATTTGCGCCCATTGGTTCATAACTTCCTGAATTATGTCCCCTGATTGTACGAAAAATCACCCTTTTTAGCTTGTGGTGCCTCTGGAGGTCACAATTATTATCTGATTTAAAAAAAACCATTTGATTATAAAAACCAAACAAATTCTAATGATTTTCTGATAATTTCTTATTATGCGACAACTTTTGTTGACTGCCCGGACGATTTGGCTGCTGTACACAGAATTAAAGGTCATCTGACGTGCGCAAAAATGTTAAATTTTTTTGTCTCAGTAATTTTTCTTGACCGCCATTGGCTAATTCAGTTTTTCAGCCCTAGATTAATTATTTATTATTCGATTTGTATAAAACAAAGTTCATATGCTCCGTTTTCTCATTTGTCATTTTTTCTGTTACCAATAATGTTATCTGTCGGCAAGGGAAGTGGCGTAAATTTACCAAAAACTACAATTTTGACAGTTAGGTACCATTTTTCTAAAGAAAATATTATTTTATTTTGAAACTGAAATAACTAAAAATGTCGGAAGCAGTTTTTTTAATTTCTATTTCATTTTCTAGCAAATTGGATTAGGAGGTGAAAAAAGGTGTAAAATTGACCCATTTACAACCCATTCAGGCTTTTCAGATTTTAAAATATTTTTACATAACTTTTATAAACTTGTAGCTTTAATCCATACTAAGAGAATGTATGTGAAAATTAGTTTGTAATATAAGCAGTTGCCGAGAAAATTGGCCAAATCGAATCAGGGGCGCGGTTTCAAAGGTCAAGGTCAACAACATCTGCTTGGATTTTGTTCTGTCGAGTACGTACTTCTGGTCATTAGAAAGATCCATTTTTATACGCCCACATGGAAATGTGGTCGTATATTGCCGTCGCCCCCGTCCGTCCGTCTGTCGGTCCGTCCGTCGGTCCGTCCGTCCGTCCGTCCGTCCGTCCGTCCGTCCATCGTCCACAATTTCTTGTGAACGCTCTAGAGGCTAAAGTTAATATCCGATTGACTTGAAATTTATACACGATGTTTAAGGTCGTGAGACGAAGAAGCCTATTGATTTTCAGCGATATCCGATAATTACTACCAGAGTTATGACCCTTGATCACTTTGAAAAATCTTGTGAACGCTCTAGAGGCTATAGTTAATATCCGATTGACTTTAAATTTATACACAGTGTTTAAGGTCAGGAGACGAAGAAGCCTATTGATTTTCGGTGATATCTGATAATTACTGCCAGAGTTATGACCCTTGATCACTTTGAAAAATCTTGTGAACGCTTTAGAGGCTAAAGTTTTAATATCCAATTGACTTTAAATTTATACACAGTGGTTAAGGTCGTGAGACGAAGAAGCCTATTGATTTTCAGCGATATCCGATAATTACTACCAGAGTTATGACCCTTGATCACTTTGAAAAATCTTGTGAACACTCTAGAGGCTATAGTTAATATCCGATTGACTTTAAATTTATACACAGTGTTTAAGGTCATGAGACGAAGAAGCCTATTGATTTTCGGTGATATCTGATAATTACTGCCAGAGTTATGACCCTTGATCACTTTGAAAAATCTTGTGAACGCTTTAGAGGCTAAAGTTAATATCCGATTGACTTTAAATTTATACACAGTGTTTAAGGTCATGAGACGAAGAAGCCTATTGATTTTCGGTGATATCCGATAATTACTACCAGAGTTATGACCCTTGATCACTTTGAAAAATCTTGTGAACGCTCTAGAGGCTAAGGTTAATATCCGATTGACTTTAAATTTATACACAGTGTGTAAGGTCATGAGACGAAGAAGCCTATTGATTTTCGGTGATATCTGATAATTACTGCCAGAGTTATGACCCTTGATCACTTTGAAAAATCTTGTGAACGCTTTAGAGGCTAAAGTTAATATCCGATTGAATTTAAATTTATACACGGTGTTTAAAGTCATGATACAAAGAATCCTATTGATTTTCAGCAATATCCGATAATTACTGCCAGAGTTATGACCCTTGATCACTTTGAAAAATCTAAAGTTAATATCCGATTGACTTTAAATTTATACACACTATTTACGGTCATGATACAAAATAGCCTATTTATTTTCAGCGATATCCGATAATTACTGCCAGAGTTATGACCCTTGATCACTTTGAAAAACCCTGTGAATGCTCTAAAGGCTAAAGTTAATATCCGATTGATTTTAAATTTGTACACAGTGTTTAGGGTCATGATACGAAGAATCCTATTTGATTTTCAGTGATATCTGATAATTTCTGGCAGTTGATCACTTTGAAATATCTTGTGGACAAAGGCCTTGAGACAAACCATCAAAACTATTCTAATCATTTCTGATAATTATTTAATGGGCTATTACTCGTAATAAGATTATCATGTATTGTAAATGTTCTCCTTACTGATAAAAGAAACAATATGCGACAACCCTTGTTGACTGCCCGGACGACTTAGCTGTTGTGGGCGTATGTTTCGTTGCCTGGCAACCTATCTTATTTTTTTCTGAACAATTTGATACCAATTTCATTTTAGTAGGATTACCAGGGACGAAGTTATGGTTTTCAAAGTTTGAAGGTGAGCCGAAAAGGCCCAAATTTTGGGATGATGGGGGCTCCCAGCGGTAGAACTTTATAAAAACCAAACAAATTCTAATGATTTTCTGATAATTGCTTTATGAGGCTTTATGAGTTGTTAATCCTATCAGATTTCAGAGTATTATAAATGTTTCATTATCGACAATGTAAGAATATGCAACAACTCTTGTTGACTGCCGGAAGATTTGGCTGCTGTGGGTGTATGTCTCATTGCCTGGCAACCTATCTTTATTTTTGTTAAATAAAACTTAGGAAATATTTTGCAAGTAAGGAAAAATTATACATGATTATGAATGATTTTGAAACTACCTGGATTTAACTCATTTAAACCCTTAGGCCAAACTGAATCAAGTCTATGAATCCACATACTTTCTGCTGTGTTCAAAAAGCCGACAAAAAGCAGCCGATTTAGAACACTGGTTATGACATCATAGAAATGCTGACGTCATGGACTTGGATTATTCCTGACACCGAGTTCACAAAGCATTGTCAAACTTACGTTAAAAATTTACTCAAAATTGTTCGCCTTATTAACTAAAATATAGCTCTTAATAAAACTTTTGTTGTTTTAATGTATCAAATACATGAATAAAGAAATATGAGACAATTTTTGTGTTTCTGGATAAAATATATTTCGCATAAACCAAGATTGAAAGTTGAGTGAATTCTTAACTTAAATCTGAGAATGTTTTGTGAACTCGAGACCTGTATGGTGGCCTACAGTCTGAATAGCATTTTTTTCTAAATAGGCTAAAAAGAAGAAAATAAAAAAAAATTAAACTACGTTTGCCTAGCGTCTTAATAGTGTCTTGATTAACCAGACGCTCAGTGTGAGTTATCTCCCTTCCGAAAGTAATAATTGTCGTAAAGTGTACCAGTTCCCATGGCCGTAGAGGTTTGAAATCGCCAGAGCTTGTTCAGGTTGTTTAGCGATGATCTCACAACAAATTCCAGCAACATTGATCAATTACTTTTCATTTTATCGACCTTTATTTTTTAAGGAGATATATTTATCCGTTCGACACCATTTGCATTTGTTGACTATTTAGACTCGAATAACAAGTCACTCAGACGGACTTCGTCACTCTGCGCTACACGCTTAACGCTCGCAGTTCATAATAATGATAATAATTTTCGTATATTTTAATTTTTACGCTAAGCAACCATTCTGTAAAAGACTATTTGGCTTTGACCATTCGGATTGGCGTTTACGTGTGAATAACGTTGTGACCTTGATGCTGACCATGACTTGAAATTTTCCACCAATATCGGGGTCTTTGCGTTTATGCTTAACGTCGCCCTATTTCTTGCAGTATTATCAAATTCAATGTTCGAGTTGAAAGCAGAGACAATGCCCTTAGAAAAAGGTAACCGGGTCAAAGTCGTAGGTCATGTTACAGAAAACTGAGCTCAAACTTTTAAAGTTAGTTTTTGGACAGTTGACCTACCGTATGACCTTCACACTATACAATATTTTCAAGACCACAATCTGGACTTGGACCACCGACCGATCTGGCTGGAATTTGGTGTGATGTAATCGATAGCCCAGCTGAACATACCCTGACAATTCCAAGCCTCTACGACCACGGGAACTAGTACAGGTGCGAAAGTGCAATAGCGCCGCAGTTTTTATACGTCCACATTCATAATGTGAACGTATTATGCCGTCGCCCCCGTGTGTGTGTCTGTGGGTCGCCTACAGGGCGCAATTCTTCGTGGATTTTCTTCAAACTTTGTATACTTTTCCCTTATACCCTAAGGAAGATCCCTATTGCTTTTGTTGCATGCTCGACCCCCAGGGGCTGAGCCACGCCCATTTCTAGTATTTGTTTGTTTGTCGTCTACAGGCCACATTTCTTAACTTATATCCTTGAAACTTTGCCTTCATATTCTTTGTACCCAAAGGACCATCCCTATTGTTTGGGGTGCATGCCCAACCCCCAGGGGCAGAGCCACGCCCATTTTCTTTTCGTGTGTCTTTTTTTCCCCTTACTGAATTTTCTTCAAACTTTGTATATTTACTCTTTACACCCTAAGGATGATTCCTATCGTTTGGGGTTCATGCCCAACTTCCAGGGGCAGAGCCACGCCCATTTTCTTTTTGTTTACCCGTGTGTTGCCTACAGGCGTCAATTCTTACTGGATTTTCTTAAAACTCTGTATACTTACTCTTTGCACCCTAAGGATGATCCGTATTGTTTTTTGGTGCATGCCCTACTCCAGGAACAGAGCCACGCCCATTCCTTGTATTTATTTGTTTGTCGTCTACAAGCCACACTTCTTAACTTATCAGCTTGAAACTTTGAATACTTATTTTTTGTACCATTTGGGGTGCATGTGTGTTGCCTACACGCCACAATTCTTAATCGATGATATTGAAACTTAAAATACTTATTCCTTATACCCTAAGGATGATGCATGCCCGTCCCCCTGGGACAGCAACGCCCATTTCTTGTATCTGTTTGTCATCTACAGGCTGCATTTCTTTACGTATCATCTTGAAACATACTTATTCTTGGTACCTTAAGGAAGATCCCTATTGTTTTGGGAGCATTCCCGACCCCCAGGGACAGTGTCAAGCCCATTTTCTTTTTGTGTGTCACCTACAGGCCACAATTCTTAATCGATTGTCTTGAAAACTTTTTTATACTTATTCCTTATACCCTAAGGCTGACCACTATTATTTATGGTGCATCTCGTACCCCCTGGGACTGAGCCAAGCCCAATGTTTTTGTGTCTTGAGTTCGCCTACAGGATGCAATTCTTAACAGATCCTTTTAAACCTTTGCATACCTATTCCTTATACCCTAAGGATGACCCCTATTTTTTTTTGTGATTTCCTATCCCCCAGGGGCCATTTGCTTTGTGTGTGTGTGTGTTGTCTACAGGCCATGATTCTAAATGGATCGTCTTTAAACTTGGAATATGTATTCCTTATAGCCTAAGGACGACAACTGCATGTCCCGACTCCCAGAGGCAAGCCACGCCCAATTTTTGTGTTTGTCGTTTACAGGCCATAATTCTGAATGAATCAGCTTTGTACTTGGCATATGTATCCCTTATAGCCCAAGGGCGTCCACTATTGATTTTGGTGAATGTCCCGATCCCCAGGGGCAGAGCCACGCCCATTTTTTGCCTTTAGCATCTGAAAGCCACAATTCTGAATGGATTACCTTAATGTTGAGGCACGACCCTCAACGCTAAACAAACCAAACGCCTAGCTTTCTTGACAAAGTACCATATCAATCAAAGCAGGAATGTGGACGTAATTTAGGCTTGTTTACACTTTACGACGAATATTACTTTGGGTAGAGGTGCGAAAGTGCAATAGCGCCGCAGTTTTTCTAATTTAGGCTTGTTTACACCACTGATCTATCAGTGGTTTACACTTTCGGAAAGGAGATAACTCACACTGAGCGTCTGATTAATCAAGACACTATTAAGACGCTAGGCAAATGTAGGTTATTTTTTTATTTTTTTGTTCTGACTATTTAAAAAAAACATTTTTATTTTATTTTAGCCTATTTAGAAAAAAAATGCTATTCAGACTGTAGTCCACCATAGACCTGATATACTACTCTCAAAAGAAGTTAAGGGTCAAACCCTTTTTTCTACCAGGTAATTTTCTATGCACATATCAGATATATATATATATTATTTTCAAACAAAACGATTTTGACAGTCTCCTTAGAAACCATAAACTGAAGCCTAAACGCAGTAGGGTATGACTTTTTGGTGTTGATTATGTCCTTGCAGGTGCACTATGCATTTTCCATGAACAGTTTTGGCATAAAAATAACCTTCCATGACCGTGCTGCTCTCAGTTGAAATTTCAACATGGTCAGACGTCAGCTGAGTGAACTTGACAGAGGAAGAGTCATTGCGTGGCTTCTACAGGGTTTTACACAGAGGAATCAGGCGCGGATCCAGAGGGGGGTCCAGGGGGTCCCCCCCCCCCTGCTCAGACTTGAAAATCTTTTAGGCGATTTTTTGGCGATTTTTAGACCTGTAATTTTGGAATTTACCTTCCGGAAATACGTCAGAATGCACCAAATTGAATCTAATTTACCGTTAATAGGTTGAGCGCCTTTGGTTAAGCAATTATCAAACCTAGACCCCCCCCCCCCCCTGCAAAAAATCCTGGATCCGCGCCTGGGAATGTGGCACAGAGAATCGGTTGTAGCCAGAGTGTGATTGGGAGACTATAGCAGCGTTTTTAGGCAACCAATTCAATTCAGAATCGCCCACGGTCTGGTAGGCCAAGATCAACGTTCCAGCGTCAAGACCCGCATGTCATTCAAATGGCCTTACGTCAGCGCGTTGTGACAACGAGGTGTCTGAGAGATAAACTGCGAAATACAATTGGTGTTCAGGTATCGGACCGATGTCGACGACAAGCAGTTCAACCACCTCTTCTTCAACCTCCAAAGGCAGCACTCCGTGACTGGTGCACACGTCATAGAGACTGGAGACGGCGACAATGGGGGGCGGGTACTCTTCACTGATGAGTCCCGATTGGCATTAGAGTTCAATGATGGCAGACTTCGCGTCTATAGGCGGCAAGGAGAAAGATTTGCTCATATTAACGTCAGACAACGCCATCGCTTTGGAGGTGGTACGGTAATGGTGTGGGCTGGAATTTAGGTACATCACAGGAATCCTCTTTTCATCGTCCAAGGAAATTTGATGGGTATCAGATACAGAGACAAAATTTTACAGCCTTTTGTCAATCCAAGTCTTCGTCAAATTGGAGCAGGTTCTATTCTTCTAGATGACAATGCTAGACCGCATAGAGCACGAGTTGTTAATGATTTTCTCACCCAAAATGGTATTGAACGAATGGACTGGCCTGCATACTATCCTGACTTGGCACCAATTGATCATGCATGGGATGACTTCGGCAGACGTGTGAGAGACAATCTTCAAGAATTGGTGCAATTCCTTTAGGCAGAGTGGCAGGCCATTCCCCAGATATTTTTCGATGTCTGATCGACAGCATGCCTCGTCGTTATGTCCACTGCTTACAAGCACGTGGTGGTTTCACTCGTTATTAATAAAGTTATCGAATTTGAGACAGTTTTGTTGGACCTCATTATGTTGTGAATAGTTGTGTATAAAAAGAGCATATGCTTTACATAACAGACTCAACATTGAGACATATTGAACTCATTCTGACCACAAGTGTGCTTAAAAGTTTTGATTTACATGTTCCTTGTGTCTAATAAAATGTCAAACAAAAATAATTGGTTGACCCTTAACTTGTTTTGAGTATTATACTACGTAACTAATCAATCTGCTCATTCCATTTATGTTTTATTTTTCAAGGTGGAAGAATATGTTCTTTTTCTCCATGTATAGAACAAGTAAGCCAAACTTGCGCCACTTTAACTGAAAAAGGATTCCAAGACATCAAAACTTTAGAATGCCTTTTGAGAAAATTCCATGTCAAGCATACTGGCTTGCCTAAAGCATGCATGGGGGAATTAACTGAATCAGAAAAAATACAGACAGTTAAAATAGAGGGAAAAAAACACATGGAAATCGGAACAAATGTGGATATGGTTCAGACTGATGAAAGTGTTGCTAAAAAGCCATGTCTTGAAAATACAAATAACCCTGGTGGAAATAATAAAGACAAAAAGAAAGGACAAGATTGTTATGAATTTGTGACAGCCTCCCCTGTTCAAGACATGCAGGGACATACTGGATTTTTAACTTTTGCTACACTCTATGGGCAATAAATTTACAAAAATAAATTAGCTGTCAAATTTAAATGTTAATTTTGTGAAATTAAAGATGTTACCAATGACACAATGAAAACATTAATTTAAGTCTGTCATGGAAATATTTTAATTTGTTCCTAAAACCTGATGTTTAAGCTATGTTGTTTTGAAATTGTGTTGCTGTATCTACTGTTTAATGGTTTGTTTGAAATATATAATATTTTATATTTCTTCCAATCCAAGGTAGTATTTTATTTAGAAGTCGAATTTTGAATAATTGTCCCTAGGGCTGTACGATATTCTCGATATAGTCATTTATCGCGGTATGGTATTTTCAGACCCAGCTACGATATCATGTGTCCAAATATCGTTGATATAGTGCTTTTATCAAATATTGCCCAAAACTTCAAATATCGAAAAAAAATATCATAAAGATAGGTTGCCAGGCAACGAAACATACGCCCACAGCAGCTAAATCGTCCGGGCAGTCAACAAGGGTTGTTGCATATTTTTACTTTTTTCGGTAATGAAACATTTGTAATACACTAAAAACTGATTAAGAGTAACAACTCATTATGTAATTATTAGAAAATCATTAGAATTTGATTGCTTTTTATAAAGTTTTACCCCACGCTAACAATTAGTATATACATGAAACATTTAATATCATGGATTTAGCTGTTCAGTTATCTAAATTCATTGAAAATCAAAATACTTGTTCGTTTCAACACCTTAAACTCTATGTATCAATCTGAAGTCAATCGGATGGTAACTTTGGCCTCTATAGCGCCACAAGAATTTTTGAAGTTATCAAGGGAGATAACTCTGGCAGTAATTATTTGAAATCGCAGAAAATCAATAGGATTCTTCGTCTCATGAACTTAAACACTGTGTGTAAATCTAAAGTCAATCGGATATTAACTTTGGCCTCCAGAGCGTCCACAAGATTTTTTGAGCTGATCAAGGGCCATAACTCTGGCACTAATTAATGGAAATCGCTGAAAATCAATAGGCATCTTTGTTTTATGACCTTAAACACTGTGTATAAATTTGAAGTCAATCGGATATTAACTTTGACCTCTAGAGCGTCCACAAGATTTTTTGAAGTGATCAAGGGCCATAACTCTGGCACTAATTATCGGAAATCGCTGAAAATCAATAGGCTTCTTCGTCTTATGACCTTAAACACTGTGTATAAATTTAAAGTCAATCGGATATTAACTTTGACCTTTAGAGCGTCCACATGATTTTTAAAAGAGATCAAGGGCAATAACTCTGGCATTAATTATCGGAAATCGCCGAAAATCGATAGGCTTCTTCGTCTCATGACCTTAAACACTGTGTATAAATCTAAAGTCAATCGGATATTAACTTTGGCCTCTAGAGCGTCCACAAGATTTTTTGAGGTGATCAAGGGCCATAACTCTGGCACTAATTATCGGAAATCGCTGAAAATCAATAGGCGTCTTCGTCTTATGACCTTAAACACTGTGTATAAATTTAAAGTCAATCGGATATTAACTTTGGCCTCTAGAGCGTCCACAAGATTTTTTGAAGTGATCAAGGGCCATAACTCTGGCACTAATTATCGGAAATTGCTGAAAATCAATAGGCTTCTTCGTCTTATGACCTTAAACACTGTGTATAAATTTAAAGTCAATCGGATATTAACTTTGACCTTTAGAGCGTCCACAAGATTTTTTAAAGAGATCAAGGGCCATAACTCTGGCACTAATTATCGGAAATTGCTGAAAATCAATAGGCTTCTTCGTCTTATGACCTTAAACGCTGTGTATAAATTTAAAGTCAATCGGATATTAACTTTGACCTTTAGAGCGTCCACAAGATTTTTTAAAGAGATCAAGGGCCATAACTCTGGCACTAATTATCGGAAATCGCCGAAAATCAATAGGCGTCATTGTCTTATGACCTTAAACGCTGTGTATAAATTTAAAGTCAATCGGATATTAACTTTGGCCTCTAGAGCGTCCACAAGATTTTTTGAAGTGATCAAGGGCCATAACTCTGGTAGTTATTATCGGAAATCGCTGAAAAACAATAGGCTTCTTCGTCTCATGACCTTAAACACTGTGTATAAATTTAAAGTCAATCGAATATTAACTTTAGCCTGTAGAGCGTCCACAAGCAATTGTGGACGCCGGACCGACGGACGGACCGACGGACCGACGGACCGACGGACGGACGGACGGGGGCGACGACAATATACGACCACATTTCAATGTGGGCGTATAAAAATAGATAATAAATGCACCATACAGCAGTGGAAGTTAGCCAACGGCAATAAACTATAATAAAACTCTCCGCAGCCGTTTTTCACTACATCGTGTATGCGTTACCTTTACTTTGTTTTTAGTCGACATTAAATTGTCAGTTGTTACTACATATTGTAAAGCTTAGGCCTACTAAACGCCTGAAATTTCCCACTACCGCGGCTTATTACCATGCTATAAATAGGTTGTTTTAAAAACGAATATTTTTAGAAAACACTTCGAAAATTAATTTCTGAAAGCATGAATAAAACAATCTATAGATTTATGGTGTTCTATTTCGGCCACTTCGCGCTTCGCCTTATAAAAGAGCGACGCAAACTTCGCGTCGCGCGTCACCTTTTTCAATGTTAAGCTATAGGAAAAAAAAAAGCGACGTCGGCTTTTGAACACGACTTTGCACATAAAAACGCAACGCCTTTCAAAATTATTTATAGAATGGCTACCCTCAGGGAGACTTCATTTTTTTTACAATTTTAATTGTAAACACAATCATTCTTAAGACTGCACCTGCATTTTTGTAAGTATATTGGTTTTGTTTTATTTGTTTTAATTATAAATTATAATTTGCCTTTTATATCCTATTATGTTTTTTTCTCGGAATTTTTTACTAGTAGCTGACTTTCTTTCCCATATTCAATGATTATAGACTGTGTGTCTAGGTTAACTAGTGCAGAAGTGAACGTAATCTTGGATTTTGTCAGCATTGGTCTTTATCTGATTTCTCCAGGGTTGCGAGACAAGATACATTCCTTACACAAATGACAGGTTCTTTTTGTGTTTATCTTGAGTGGCGATAATCAAGGCTAGTAACTATCATCCGGTATAAAAATAAACAATTCCATTCATGAAAAGATGTCCTTCTGCGAACATTCCTTATGTTGGGTGGAAACACAAGATAGATCAAAAATTCGTACTTGTAAGTCTTGCAAAAGGAGGCGGAAAACAGATTATAGATATCAAAGATACTGCCACGATAGAAAATGTCACGGACCACCTTACCGATGTATATTTGCCACAGGGCAAAAATGCGATTGCCAAAATAAACCTTGAAAATGTAACCGCAAATATTGCAACTTTTTGCAGGATATTTGCTTCCAGAAACTTTGAAAAACGGGCAATCCTTCACATTGGGCGGTTACGTGAGAGAGCGGTCGACACACCCAGTCCGACTGTACCTTCAAACTGTGGGCTTAGAGGTTTGTATACGATTTAGTTAAATTACAATATAAACTATTATCATTCAGCTTAACTTTCTTTATTCTATAGAACCTATATGGTTTGATATACATGCAGGTTTTAGACAAATAAAGAGTACGATTTATTTTTTAATGTAAGGTCATGCATATACTCGTCATTTGGACGGAATTGTACGTAACATTAAAAAGAACTGATATATGAATAATTTACTGTCGTATTTTGTGAATTAAATTTTCAATGAACTCACCTTGATGAATGTAATTGATATTTAGTAAATATGAATTAATTTCGTTTTGAAATATTCCAACTCGGTGTCATAGGTGGCAGTTGGCTTCCGACATTTCGCCAGATGGGTAAAATGAAAACAAAAATTATTATTTCATCTTGTTGGCAAAATAAAGTGCCGGAAATCTTATAAAAAAACTGATTTTACATTTCTTTTAATCGAAAACCACGAATTTGTACTGAATTGACTATGGTTTAAAACATTTTGTCTGGAGCCACTCCATCCCTTATGCGACATTTTTCGGGCATCGATTATTTTTATACGCCCACATTGAAATGTGGTCGTATATTGTCGTCGCCCCTGTCCGTCCGTCGTGTGGACGCTCTAGATGCCAAAGTAAATATTCGATTGACTTCAAATATATACAGTGTTTAAGGCCATGAGTCGAAGAAGCCTATTGATTTTCAGCGATTTCCGATAATTACTGCCAGAGTTATAGCCCTTGATCACTTCAAAAAATCTTGTGGACGCTCTAGAGGCCAAAGTTAATATCCAAATCACTGGAAATGTATACACAGTGTTTAAGGTCCTGAGACGAAGAAACCTATTTATTTTCAGCGATTTCCGATAATTGCAGCCAGAGTTATGGCCCTTGATCACTTCAAAAAATCTATAAAACCCAAACAAATTCTAATAATTTTTGATATGTTTCGTTGCCTGACAACCTCTTTTGAGAATGCAGCTGCAAAAGTCCGATTGGAATTCAGACTGGCATAGAGCGCAATTTCGGTAACAAATCGAGCATTTCAGTTCACCCCCCCACCCCCGAACATTTATCGAGCCCGTGCATCTATGCTCGGTATGTATAGCTCGAAATATAAAAATCTGTTTTGGTCACCAGTTCAGAGTCCTTGAAAACGCTTTCAATATTCAATGCGGATAATAAAATTAACATAAAATGCACAACTGGTAAAGTCTTAGAATGGACAGAAATTAATCAATTATTCGTGATCTATTTAAAAATAGTTATTCTTTTAGCATGATATCGAGCGGAAATATTACATCATGAATGTGGGTCCTCTACAGATTCTGGGTCACTACCTGATCTTGACTTCACGACCCGACTAGGCTTCTCCAAAGAATCAGGGACTCCAACCATAACATTTAGACAAAGTGCAACATTATCTAGCGCATCAACGTCAGCGTTTGATGTGAGTCTTTTGAATGAGCCAAGCACTTCTCAAGCAATACCTGGTAGTGGTCATGACATACAAAGGCTGGCGGCAAACGTAAGGTATGTATTACCGGGGTGGTATTTATCTCAAATAGTAAGTGCGCGCGGGTGGGGTGCAGAGGATGTGTATCAAACGGAAATAAATTTACAAGAAAGGCAAAAAATATACTGGTATGATACTAACACGAGGCATGTTTTCACAATATAGCAAAATTGTAGGATTGTCAACAAAATATATAGACAACATTTTGTTCCAATGTCAAAAAGATTTCTTTGCTTTATTGGAATTGTCAACAGTTTCTTTATCGATGAATGGGAATAACGTTTACAAGTCAATTTACTTTTATGTTGTAGTGAACCGACACCTCTACTACCATTATTATTAATAGACATGATTTGTATGCTTCCACATTAAGAGAAGTGTAGCGGTCAAAGTTTTCCTATACATCCCCAGTTAAAGTTGTGTTTTCTGGGGAAATTGGAGAGGATTTAGGTGGACCAAAGAGGGAATTCTTCAGGTATGCGGAACCCATCTTGTTTTAAATTAACTTTAGAACTAGTATAAGAAAATGTATTATTTCTTTGTGGCTACAGGTAGCATTCGGCGTGTGTGACACCAATACATAATATCGTCCAGTTAACTTAAAATGTATTGTTTATAATGACAAAATAAAAAAGTCCACTTGTACACAACTATTTATCGACGCTACAGAGGTTAAAGTTTGTGCTTCAAAAACGTCTCTAAAACTTTAACTATTTACTCTTTGTAAAAACGGTCGATAAAATATTCACTATGCTTATGTATATAAACCATGTTCTAAACCTTCGTCACACCTTCAATATTCTAGCTCATGCCTATCACCGATTTACATAAAATCTAAAAAGAAACCACCAAAGGTAATATTGTATTATTCCGTTTATATTACAGAGAGCTCTTAAAGGAATTAATAAACAGATGTTTTGAGGGAAAAACAAATAGAATGTGTTTTCGACACGACATTAGTTTGCTAGAGAGTGGACAGTTCACCCATGCGGGTAAATCTGTAGCATGGAGTATAGTATACTAAATGATGGCCCAAGAATACCAGTAATGGATGAGGATATCTACAAACTTACCATGGGGTTGCCAGTAGTTTTGACTGAAGAGGCAATAGAGACAATCCCAGATGAGGACGTGAAGAGCGCAATGACAAAGGTAACTCCTTTAGCCTTGTAATTAAACCCTAGCAATGAAAGACGTGGTAATTGAGGCCAATGTATAAAAGTAATTTATGCTTTAATGTAGCGAAACGGAATTTTAATATGTTTTATTATGTCAAGTAATATAGTGTATAGAGTAATGTGCACCTTTAAACTAACAAACTGACACTAATTTTACTAACATCTCTCCTTTAACTTGGCTTGTTAACCTGTACTGTTTTCTTAGAGCCCACATCTTGGGGTGAGTACAATTGTACTCCCTTGGTTACAAGCAAGTTTTCCTTCTAACTAAACCTCTCTTTGGACATCAGACGTTAAATAGATTTCGAAGTGTAAGGACAATTTGATATCTTTCATCAAATTGTTTAACTTTAGTTTTCAAATCTAGTTAGGTTATTTTCAGCTAATTGTTCCAGTTATACTACTTCAGTATTACAGGTATGTGTGCTAATTCTTTTATTTTGGGTAATTGGGGTTTAGATAGAGTGGATGAAGGAATGATAGAAATTATACTATTAGCTAAAGCGGCCATTTGATATAAATTAAATAATATAGAAAATAACATGTAAAGATAATTAGTTTTGCATATATATAAATATAAAGTAGAGTATAAGGTACTACATTGAAAGTATATTGTATATATGATTAGAATAATGTTATTTTCCAGAATATATATAGTTATCTGAAGATTTTGTTCACCATCTTGGTAGTTTTCCTTAAAGGGCTAATCCCGATAATTTTTTGAGAATAAAGCTGCTTAGTTTTGTGTTAAAATCATCTACCTAATTGCGGGGAACTAACTCAGTTTTTATACGCCCACATTGAAATGAGGTCGTATATTGTCGTCGCCCCCGTCCGTCCGTCCGTCCGTCCGTCCGTCCGTCGGTCCGGCGTCCACAAGCAATTGTGGACGCTCTACAGGCTAAAGTTAATATCCGATTGACTTTAAATTTATACACAGTGTTTAAGGTCATGAGACGAAGAAGCCTATTGTTTTTCAGCGATTTCCGATAATAACTACCAGAGTTATGGCCCTTGATCACTTCAAAAAATCTTGTGGACGCTCTAGAGGCCAAAGTTAATATCCGATTGACTTTAAATTTATACATAGTGTTTACAGTCATGAGACTAAGACGTCTATCGATTTTCAATAATTGCTGCCAGAGTTATGGCCCTTGATCACTTGGAAAAAATCCTGTGGAAGCTCTAGAGGCCTATTGATTTTCAGAGATTTCAAATAATTACTGCCAGAGTTATCTCCCTTGATAACTTCAAAAAATCTTGTGACGCTATAGAGGCCAAACTTATCATCCGATTGACTTTAGATTAAGGTGTTGAAACGAACAAGTATTTTGATTTGCAATGAATTTTGATAACTGAACAGCTAAATCCATGATATTAAATGTTTCATGTATATACTAATTGTTAGCGTGGGGTAACACTTTATAAAAAGCATTCAAATTCTAATGATTTTCTGATAATTACATGATGAGTTGTTACTCTTAATCAGTTTTTAGTGTATTACAAATGTTTCATGAGCGAAAAAAGTAAAAATATGCGACAACCCTTGTTGACTGCCCGGACGATTTAGCTGCTGTGGGCGTATGTTTCGTTGCCTGGCAACCTATCTTTGTAATACGTTTTCAAACAACTTAAACCCGTCAAGTCAATCTTCATCTGGAAAGGAAAACAGTGTCCCAAGCTGTATTCTGCGGTGTCTACGTAAAAACAGGCTTCTTTTATAAAAAAAATGTTGAAATTTACCTTTATCAAGTACAGTACATGTGTCATTCACTATATATATAGACCTCTCAATAAACGGGAGTCGATTATCAGGTCATCAACGAAAAAATAGACCCGAATTCTTAAAAGGGTTACGTGTCCAGATAAGCGGTTTCGACATTCACGCCCAAACGACTCAATATTTTGAGCTGAAATTTTGAGACAAGGTAAATACAGCATTCGTTGATATTTTGGCGCTTAAATTTTATACGTACTCTGACTTTTATTTTTGAGACTCTGTTTAAAACGGGATAGTCCCTTTAAAAACCCCTTCTTTGGGTATGTGATAAGTTACTTATATAAATTACTATTACATTAATGCTATGGACAGACGAGCGTATTTTTTCGCCCGATTGCAGCGATTGAAATTCGCCAGCGATTTTTTATGGCCGATAAAGAACGGGCACACGTAGCGAACGTCTCGAAAGCGTACGAGTAATTATGTCGATCACGTGACTTGCCGATCATGTGACTTGTACAAATGGAAGCCTTTTGAGATCATGTGATATCAACGATATCGATGATTGGCTATATAAAAATGAATCGCCCGACATTATACGCTTGACACGGACACACGAGCGAATTTAATCGCCGGCGAAAAATATTCGGCCGAAAATATCTAACATGCTAGATACGAGCGATTGATCGGGCGAATGGTTCGGCGATCAGAATCGTCGTCGCCCTGAAGGGGCACACGGGCGTATTTTTCGAGCGATTTTAGAGATCGCCGCGATCGGGCGAAAAAATACGCTCGTCTGTCCCCCACTTTAGTAACTACTTCAAGCATATTTAATATATTTAATATAATATATTTAAGTTAGTGATGTATTTTAGTTCGTAAATGATTGATGTATTTCATCATTAAGTATGCATGCCTTATTATTATTTTTATACGCCACATTTTCATGTGGACGTATATTGTCGTCGCCCCTGTTCGTCCGTCCGTCCGTCCGTCCACAATTGTTTGTGAACAGTCTACAGGTCACAATTTTTATCCAATTTCAATGAAACTTAAAATATAGGTTTATCACCCCAAGATCTCGGTTCCTTTCGATATTGGCATCGGACTGTAACTTCATGGGTTATGGCCTCTGATTGTACGAAAAATCACGTTTTTATACGCCCACATGTGGACGTATTATGTCGTCGCCCCTGTCCGTCCGTCCACAATTTGTTTGTGGACTCTCTACAGGTCACAATTCTTATCCGATTTTGACGAAACTTGAAATATAGGTTTATCCCCATAAGATCTCGGTTCCTTTCGATATTGGCATGTATCGGATCGGAACTTCATAGATTATGGCCCCTGATTGTACGAAATATCATGTTTTTAGCTTGTGGACACTATAGAGGTCACAATTTTGAACCGATTGTGATGAAACTTGACATGCATGTCTATAACCCCAAAATCTTGGTTCCTTTCGATAGCTGCGCCCATCGGAGCCTAACTTCCTGAATTATAGGCCCTGATTGTCCGAAAAATCGCCCTTTTTAGCTTGTGGTCCCTCTGGAGGTCAAAATTATTATCCGATTTAAAAAAAAAACGTTTGATTATATCACCGTTACATGGTATTGAAGGTTGAGTTCAAATTTCGTGAAAATCGGACCAAAATTGACAGACAAAATGGCCGCCGTTTGTATGCGAATAGTATGAAAATATGTTATATCAAGGTTGTGGACCCTATATAGGTCACAATTTTGAACCGATTTCGATGAAACTTGACATGCATGTTTATAACCCGAAGATCTAGGTTTCTTTCGATATTTGCGCTCATTGATTCGTAACTTCCTGAATTATGGCCCCTGATTATACGAAAAATCACCCTTTTTAGCTTGTTGTCCCTCTGGAAGTCACAATTATTTTCCGATTTAAAAAACGTTTGATTATATCACCGTTTCACCTTAAGGAAGGTTTGGGTTAAAATTGCGGGAAAATCGGACCAAAATTGACAGACAAAATGGCCGCCGTTTGTACGCGAATACTGTTAAAAAATGGTATATCATGGTTATGGACCCTGTATAGGTCACAATTTTAATTTGATTTTGATGAAACTTGAAATGCATGGTTATAACCCAACGATCTTGGTTCCTTTCTGTATTTGCGCATATCGGATCATAACTTCCTGAATTATTCGAATTTCGTGAAAATCGTACCAAAATTGCCGGACGAAATGGTCGCCGTTTGTACGCGAATAGTGTAAAGATATGATATATCATGGTTGTGGACCCTCTACAGGTCAAAATTCTTATCCGATTTTGCCGAAAAGTCACATTTGTAGGTTTTGAACCGTCACACCATAATCATTGTCGGCTTCGAATTTCATGAATATCAGTCTGGAACTGACCAACAAAATGGCTGCTCCCAATACAGTATGAAATACAGGACTTACTGATGTAGGAAAAACACTTTCGGTATTGCTTGTTCTCTATCCATCTCTCGAAAATGTGGGCGTATCCTGCCTGGCAGTGCCAACCTATCTTTTAGCTTGTGAACAGTGTAGAGGTCACAATTTTGAACCGATTTGGATGAAACTTGACATGTATGTTTATAACTCACAGATCTTGGTTCCTTTCGATATTTGCGCCCATCGGATCTTAACTTCCTGAATTATGGCCCCTGATTGTCCGAAAAATCGCCCTTTTTAGCTTGTGGTCCCTCTGGAGGTCAAAATTGTTATCCGATTTAAAAAAACGTTTGATTATATCACCGTTCCATGGTTATGAAGGTTGAGTTCGAATTTCGTGAAAATCGGACCAAAATTGAGACAAAATGGCCGCCGTTTGTACGCGAATAGTGTGAAAATATGTTATATCAAGGTTGTGGACCATGTGGAGGTCACAATTTTGAACCGAATTTGATGAAACTTGACATGTATGTTTATAACCCAAAGATCTTGGTTCCTTTCAATATTTGCGCCCATCGGATCATAACTTCCTGAATTATGTCACCGGATTGTCCGAAAAATCGCTTTTGTTAGCTTTTGGTCCCTCTGGAGGTCAAAATTATTATCCGATTTAAAAAAAACGCTTGATGATAACATAGTTACATGGTAATGAAGAGAGAGTTTGAATTTCGTGAAAATCGGACTAGAATTGACGGACAAAATGGCCGCCGTTTGTACACGAATAGTGTGAAAATATGTTATATCAAGGTTGTGGACCCTATAGAGGTCACAATTTTGAACCGATTTTGATGAAACTTGACATGTATTTTTATAACCCAAAGATCTTGGTTCCTTTCGATATTTGCGGCTATCGGAATGTAATTTCCTGAATTATGGCCCCTGATTGTCCGAAAAATCACCCTTTTAGCTTGTGGTCCCTCTGGAGGTCACAATTATTATTCGATTTAAAAAACCGTTTGACTATATCACCGTTACACCCTAAGGAAGGTTGAGTTCGAATTTCGGGAAAATCGGACGAAAATTGCCATACAAAATGGCCGCCGTTTTAAAATGGTATATCAAGGTTGTGGACCCTGTGGAGGTCACAATTTTGATTCGATTTTGATGAAACTTGAAATTCATGGTTATAACCCAAAGATCTTGCTTCCTTTCGATATTTGCGCATATCGGATCGTAACTTCCTGAATTATGGCCCCTGATTATTCGCAAAATCGCCTTTTTTTTAGCTTGGAGGTCACAATTATTATCCGATTTAAAAAAAAACGTTTGATTATATTACCGTTACACCGTAAGGAAGGTTGAGTTAGAATTTCGGGAAAATCAGACCAAAATTGCCATACAAAATGGCCGCCGTTTGTACGCGAATACTGTTAAAAAATGGTATATCAAGGTTGTGGACCCTGTAAAGGTCACAATTTTAATTCGATTTTGATGAAACTTGAAATTCATGGTTATAACCCAAAGATCTTGGTTCTTTTCGATATTTGCGCATATCGGATCGTAACTTCCTGAATTATGGCCCCTGGTTATACACAAAATCCCCCTTTCTTTAGCTTGTGGTCCCTCTGGAGGTCACAATTATTATCCAATTTAAAAAAAACCGTTTGATTATATCACCGTTACACTGTAAGGAAGGTTGAGTTTGAATTTCGGGAAAATCGGACCAAAATTGACAGACAAAATGGCCGCCGTTTGTACGCGAATACTGTTTTAAAATGGTATATCAAGGTTGTGGACCCTGTGGAGGTTACAATTTTGATTCGATTTTGATGAAACTTGAAATTCATGGTTATAACCCAAAGATCTTGCTTCCTTTCGATATTTGCGCATATCGGATCGTAACTTCCTGAATTATGGCCCCTGATTATTCGCAAAATCGCCTTTTTTTTAGCTTGGAGGTCACAATTATTATCCGATTTAAAAAAACGTTTGATTATATTACCGTTACACCGTAAGGAAACGTTGAGTTCGAATTTCGGGAAAATCAGACCAAAATTGCCATACAAAATGGCCGCTGTTTGTACGCGAATACTGTTAAAAAATGGTATATCAAGGTTGTGGACCCTGTAAAGGTCACAATTTTAATTCGATTTTGATGAAACTTGAAATTCATGGTTATAACCCAAAGATCTTGGTTCTTTTCGATATTTGCGCATATCGGATCGTAACTTCCTGAATTATGGCCCCTGGTTATACACAAAATCCCCCTTTCTTTAGCTTGTGGTCCCTCTGGAGGTCACAATTATTATCCAATTTAAAAAAAACGTTTGATTATATCACCGTTACACTGTAAGGAAGGTTGATTTTGAATTTCGGGAAAATCGGACGAAAATTGCCATACAAAATGGCCGCCGTTTTAAAATGGTATATCAAGGTTGTGGACCCTGTGGAGGTCACAATTTTGATTCGATTTTGATGAAACTTGAAATTCATGGTTATAACCCAAAGATCTTGCTTCCTTTCGATATTTGCGCATATCGGATCGTAACTTCCTGAATTATGGCCCCTGATTATTCGCAAAATCGCCTTTTTTTTAGCTTGGAGGTCACAATTATTATCCGATTTAAAAAAACGTTTGATTATATTACCGTTACACCGTAAGGAAGGTTGAGTTCGAATTTCGGGAAAATCAGACCAAAATTGCCATACAAAATGGCCGCTGTTTGTACGCGAATACTGTTAAAAAATGGTATATCAAGGTTGTGGACCCTGTAAAGGTCACAATTTTAATTCGATTTTGATGAAACTTGAAATTCATGGTTATAACCCAAAGATCTTGGTTCTTTTCGATATTTGCGCATATCGGATCGTAACTTCCTGAATTATGGCCCCTGGTTATACACAAAATCCCCCTTTCTTTAGCTTGTGGTCCCTCTGGAGGTCACAATTATTATCCAATTTAAAAAAAAACGTTTGATTATATCACCGTTACACTGTAAGGAAGGTTGATTTTGAATTTCGGGAAAATCGGACGAAAATTGCCATACAAAATGGCCGCCGTTTTAAAATGGTATATCAAGGTTGTGGACCCTGTGGAGGTCACAATTTTGATTCGATTTTGATGAAACTTGAAATTCATGGTTATAACCCAAAGATCTTGCTTCCTTTCGATATTTGCGCATATCGGATCGTAACTTCCTGAATTATGGCCCCTGATTATTCGCAAAATCGCCTTTTTTTTTAGCTTGGAGGTCACAATTATTATCCGATTTAAAAAAACGTTTGATTATATTACCGTTACACCGTAAGGAAGGTTGAGTTAGAATTTCGGGAAAATCAGACCAAAATTGCCATACAAAATGGCCGCCGTTTGTACGCGAATACTGTTAAAAAATGGTATATCAAGGTTGTGGACCCTGTAAAGGTCACAATTTTAATTCGATTTTGATGAAACTTGAAATTCATGGTTATAACCCAAAGATCTTGGTTCTTTTCGATATTTGCGCATATCGGATCGTAACTTCCTGAATTATGGCCCCTGGTTATACACAAAATCCCCCTTTCTTTAGCTTGTGGTCCCTCTGGAGGTCACAATTATTAATATTATCCAATTTAAAAAAAACGTTTGATTATATCACCGTTACACTGTAAGGAAGGTTGAGTTTGAATTTCGGGAAAATCGGACCAAAATTGACAGACAAAATGGCCGCCGTTTGTACGCGAATACTGTTAAAAAAATGATATATCATGGTTGTGGACCCTGTATAGGTCACAATTTTAATTTGATTTTGATGAGGAAGGTTGAGTTCTAATTTCGTGAAAATCGTACCAAAATTGCCGGACAAAATGGTCGCCGTTTGTACGCGAATAGTGTAAAAATATGGTATATCATGGTTGTGGACTCTCTACAGGTCACAATTCTTATCCGATTTTGATGAAAAGTCACATTTCTAGGTTGTGTACCGTCACACAATAATCATTGTCGGTTTCGAATTTTATTAATATCAGACTGGAACTGACCAACTAAATGGCTGCTCCCAATACAGTATGAAATACAGGACTTAAAGATGTAGGAAAAATCACTTTCGGTATTGCTTGTTCTCTGTCCATCTCTCGAAAATGTGGGCGTATCCTGCCTGGCAGTGCCAGCCTATCTTGTTAGCTTGTGGTCCGATTTACAAAAACGTTTGATTATATCACGGTTTCATGGTAATGAAGTGAGAATTTGAATTTCGTGAAAATCGGACCAGGGTTGACGGATAAAATGGCCTCCATCTGTACGCGAATTGTGTGAAAATATGTTATATCAAGGCTGTGGACCCTATAGAGGTCACAATTTTGAACTGATTTTGATGAAACTTGAAATACATGTTTATAACCTAATGATCTTGGTTCCATTGCATATTTGCCCATATCGGATCATAACTTCCTGAATTATGGCCCCTGATTGTACGAAAAATCACCATTTTTAATTGTGGTCCCTCTGGAGGTCATAATTATTATCTGATTTAAAAAAATGTTTGATTATATCACAGTTACATCGTAGTTATGGGTGAGTTTGAATTATGATTTTCTGATGATTACTTAAAATGCAACAACTCTTGTTGACTGCCCGGACGATTTGGCTGCTGTGTGGGCGTATGTTTCGTTGCCTGGCAACCTATTTTTATACTATTCAACTGTAATATGTATATAAATTTTAATTTATATATTTTCAGGGTTTTTAATAAAGGTTTAAGAACGAAAGATCATAGATTTTATTGATTTACACCCCCCCCCGGTTACATTTTGGCGCCCAACGTTCTGAAGACAACGTACCTACAGACAGAGTTCCAGAGGCCTAAAGATTCGCGTTCGCGGGATACAGATGCTGTTTCATCGGTGGATCTTTAGAAACATTATCATCAGTGTTATCTTATTTGTGTTTGTGAAATTCTTTTGGATTTGTGCGGTAGGCCTTTACACTTTACTTTAATTTAGTATATTATTTCAAATAGTGTAATTTTTATACGCCCACATTGAAATGTGGTCGTATATTGTCGTCGCGTCCGTCCGTCCGTCCGTCCGTCGGTCCGTCGGTCCGTCGGTCCGGCGTCCACAATTGCTTGTGGACGCTCTACAGGCTAAAGTTAATATCCGATTGACTTTAAATTTATACACAGTGTTTAAGGTCATGAGACGAAGAAGCCTATTGTTTTTCAGCGATTTCCGATAATAACTACCAGAGTTATGGCCCTTGATCACTTCAAAAAATCTTGTGGACGCTCTAGAGGCCAAAGTTAATATCCGATTGACTTTAAACTTATACACAGCGTTTAAGGTCATAAGACAATGAAGCCTATTGATTTTCAGCGATTTCCTATAATTAGTGCCAGAGTTATGGCCCTTGATCACTTCAAAAAATCTTGTGGACGCTCTAGAGGCTAAAGTTAATATCTGTTTGACTTTAAATTTATACACAGTGTTTAAGGTCATAAGACGAAGACGCCTATTGATTTTCAGCGATTTCTGATAATTAGTGCCAGAGTTATGGCCCTTGATCGCCTCAAAAAATCTTGTGAACGCTCTAGAGGCCAAAGTTAATATCCGATTGACTTTAGATTTATACACAGTGTTTAAGGTCATGAGACGAAGAAGCCTATTGATTTTAGGCGATTTCCGATAATTAGTGCCAGAGTTATTGCCCTTGATCTCTTTAAAAAATCATGTGGACGCTCTAGAGGCCAAAGTTAATATCCGATTGACTTTAGATTTATACACAGTGTTTAAGGTCATGAGACGAAGAAGCCTATTGATTTTCGGCGATTTCCGATAATTATTGCCAGAGTTGTTGCCCTTGATCTCTTTAAAAAAATCATGTGGACGCTCTAAAGGTCAAAGTTAATATCCGATTGACTTTAAATTTATACACAGTGTTTAAGGTCATAAGACGAAGAATCCTATTGATTTTCAGCGATTTCCGATACTTAGTGCCAGAGTTATGACCCTTGATCACTTCAAAAAATCTTGTGGACGCTCTGGAGGCCAAAGTTAATATTCGATTGGCTTTAAATTTATACACAGTGTTTACGGTCATAAGACGAAGAAGCCTATCGATTTTCAGCGATTTCCGATAATTAGTGCCAGAGTTATGGCCCTTGATCTTGTGGACGCTCTGGAGGCCAAAGTTAATATCCGATTGACTTTAGATTTATACACAGTGTTTAAGGTCATGAGACGAAGAAGCCTATTGATTTTCTGCGATTTCAAATAATTACTGCCAGAGTTATCTCACTTGATAACTTCAAAAATTCTTGTGACGCTATAGAGGCCAAAGTTACCATCCGATTGACTTCAGATTGATACATAGAGTTTAAGGTGTTGAAACGAACAAGTATTTTGATTTTCAATGAATTTAGATAACTGAACAGCTAAATCCATGATATTAAATGTTTCATGTATATACTAATTGTTAGTGTGGGGTAAAACTTTATAAAAAGCAATCAAATTCTAATGATTTTCTAATAATTATATAATGAGTTGTTACTCTTAATCAGTTTTTAGTGTATTACAAATGTTTCATTACCGAAAAAAGTAAAAGTATGCGACAACCCTTGTTGACTGCCCGGACGATTTAGCTGCTGTGGGCGTATGTTTCGTTGCCTGGCAACCTATCTTTGTTTTTCTATTTACACAATCTAAAAGATTATATATTCATTATTTACATAATCTATGAGATTAAAGTATACCTTCATTATTTAAAATAGATTATTTCTGGTTAAAATCAGATTTGACCCACTGACATTTTTGTTGACTTCCTGTTTAGTGTATAGGTCAGGTCATTGTGACCAGTAGGTCAAAGTCAACAAGTTGGTATTTGGGCAAAGTTTGATTGTAACTATTCTTTGTAGCAAATACACATTAGAACTACATATTCAGTATTAGTTTTTTCATTGATTAATTAATTATTTTATTTTATATATCGGATAGTTAACTTCTTCACAATTATAAATTTGTGAAATTATTTTTTTTTCCTTTGACTTTTTATTACATACTTGTTTATAATCCTACTTAGGAAATATTGCATACATTTTCCACTTGTTTATAATCCTACTTTGGAAATATTGCATACATTTTCGACTTTACTTTAAAACTTAATTATCATAGAGTGAAAGGGTGTGTATTTAGGTTGGTTTATATAAGGTGGGATCGCGAGCACACATACCTCAACTTAGGATTTTATTAGGATTTGTTTATTAATTTTTTTTTTCAGGACAGACTTCCTTCACTTTTCTTTCAGTCTTTCATTCCATTTTTTTTCAGTTTTCTCTCTCAATTATATAACATTGTTCACACACACACACACACATATTCAGCACTAACATATTTTGCATTCACAACTCTTGTATATGGTATAAATATTTGTATATATTTATGATTTGTTTTATGATTGTCACTGATTGGAAATTTGTTTAATTCGTCTTCAGTGACACCCTTGGTGTAGATCATTTATTTTTCAGGTTTTGATTTTGAAATGGTGTTTTGGATTGATATATATTTTCAATCTGATTTTGTTTTGTGTATTTCTAGTTTTACTTTGATTTTATATTGCGTTTGATTTTGTTTGACCTCTTGTTTTTGTATTGAGTTTTGGTACTGAGTTTAAGTTTGTCACTTAAGTTGGAAGTTTGACTTAGACATTGACTTAACATTAGACTTGACTCTGACTTGAGACTTGACTTCAACTGTTTACTTGTACTTATTTAATCTTTGTTGTTTATGGGTTGTAGTTTTGACATTTGGTATTAGACATTTTCTTGGGTTTATGTTTGATTGTTTGATACTTGTACTGAATTGTGAATTTGAATATTTTCATTTTATGAGTTTTGTATTCTGGATTTGTTTTATCAACTTGTGATTTGGTGTTTGATTATTTTGGTCGTAAGTGTTGATTTTATTTCAGCTGTACAATGGCAGAATCATTTTCACCCGAAGAAGCTGATAATCTTTTAAAAACTTTTCTAGCCATGGGTGTTAAACCTAAAGCTTCCAGTAAAGATCTTGAGAAATGGATGAAAGATTATTTTACAACAAAGGAAGAATTTCATCCTTCACAAGAAAATCTACCAGCGTTAACTCGAGATAAACCACGTGAAGACATTAAGATGCTGCCAGCTTTACCCAAGGTGTCATTTTTCTCTGGGGATCCAGCATCCAAGTCTGAAGTTTCCTTTGACGTTTGGAAGTTTGAAGTTGAGGAGTTGATTCAGTCAAGTTACAACAAAGAACAGATTAGACAAGCCATCGTTAAATCGTTACGTGGTGAAGCAGGTAAGATTGTGATGAGGTTGGGACACAGGGTGGAGTTAGATCATTTGTTGAAGAAACTGAACAGTGTTTTTGGACGTGTAGAGGAGACACAAGATCTTTTAGCCGAGTTTTACTCTACAGTACAGACTCCGAAGGAATCAGTTGCGGAATGGGGTTGTAGACTTGAAGATATTCTCCAGAAAGCTGTTGATCGTGGTGATGTTTCACAGGATGCTACCAACGACATGTTACGAACAAGATTTTGGAGTGGACTAACAGCCAGTATTAAACAGCAAACTGCGCATAAATACGATCGTATTAAAGATTATGAAGAATTGATGGTTCAAGTTAGAAAGATCGAATCAGAAGTTTATTTATCGTCTTCTGAGAAAAAAAGACCATCTGCATCTCATGTTAAAGCTGTAACAGAAGACAACGACATCAAGAATTTAATATCATCTTTAACACAGACTGTTCAGGCACTTCAGAAAGATGTAAAAGATATGAAGATTAATAGACCTGATCAGAGTAGGAGCATGCAGGAACACGAGGAACCTACATGTTTTAGGTGTGGTCAAAAGGGACACATCCGTACAGGTTGTCGTGTTAGACTAAACAGAGACTTAAACTCCAGGAAGTCTTTGTCGAAGGGCAGACAATAGGCTTGGGAACTAAGAGCCCTGTTAGCTTATTAGGGAAGAGTAATGTAGCTCCAGTATTAATTGGTAATGTAGACTGTCAAGCATTGTTTGACAGTGGTTCCCAAGTATCAACGATTTGTGAATCGTTTTTTAGAGATAACCTTGAAGGTATTAAATACGTTGGTGAACTTAGAAGATGCTGGAGGAAATAAACTTCCATACTTAGGTATGATTAAAATTGATATAGAAGTTCCTAAGATGACATCAGCTGCAATACCATGTATATTTTTAGTAGTAACAGATACAACATACCATCAGTTCACACCAGTACTGCTTGGTACTAACATTCTACAACATCTTTTGGATACAGTTATCGAGAAACATGGACTCAACTTTCATCGTCAACTTCAAGTAGAAACTCCCTGGTTGCTAACTTTTAAGTGTCTTAAAGTTCAGCAAAATGTGTACAAACAAGATAAGTGTGTGGGTATTGTGAAGTCTGCTGAACGAAATTCTATATTGTTACACAGCAATAAATCTACAGTTATAGCAGGAGTAGTTACTGCTAAATCAAGTTTTCACTGTAAAGCGATGTGTCAACGTTCTACACAGTCAAAGATACCAGACACTGTTGAAATTTCACCTGTTCTTGTCAATTTTCATCCAGACAACAACGATCTTGTTTACATCAGAATTGCAAATTTATCTACTCATCCAGTTTCGATTCAACCACACTCCATTCTTTGTGAACTACAACCAGTAACCATCGTGAACAATATCAACAATAGTAAATGTTCTTCTGTTCAAGTTGGAAGTGATTGCAGTATTTTAGAGAAAATTCATCTTGGATCAGGACTTACTGCCAGTCAGTTAGAAGGTGTTAAAGATCTCATCAATGAATGGTCACACATTTTTTCTCACAGCGATACAGATATAGGTTGTACTCACATGGTTGAACATGCTATTAACCTTACAGATGAAGTGCCATTCAAGCAAAAGAACAGAAGAATACCACCAGCTATGTACAAGGAAATACGAGAACATCTTAATGAACTGTTGAATGGAGGAATTATTCAGAAATCGCAGAGTCCTTGGGCATCGAATATTGTTATAGTCTGGAAGAAAGACAACTCCATTCGATTGTGTGTTGATTATCGACAACTGAATCAACGAACCATCAAAGATGCTTACGCACTTCCCAGAATTGAAGAAATGTTAGACACTATGGTTGGAGCTAAGTATTTTTCAGTCTTGGATATGAAAAGTGGATACCATCAGATTGCGGTGAAAGAAACAGACAAGGCAAAGACAGCATTCACAGTAGGTCCTCTTGGGTTTTATGAGTACACGCGCATGAGCTTTGGATTAACCAACGCACCAGCCACCTACCAGAGACTGATGGAGGAGTGTTTAGGGGAACTAAACTATAAGATCTGCATGATTTACCTTGACGACCTGATTATTTTTTCATCGACATATGAAGAACATCTGGAACGACTGCAACTGGTATTTAAAAGACTGGAAGAGTGTGGATTGAAGCTTGCACCGAAGAAATGCCATTTTTACCAACAGGAAGTTAAATATTTGGGCCACATAGTTTCTGCAGAAGGCATAAAGACAGATCCAGCAAAGATCGAGAAGGTTAGAGACTGGAAAACACCAACAACTCCAGATGAGGTAAGGTCATTTTTAGGTTTTGTAGGTTACTACAGGAGATTTGTAAAGAACTTTTCTACAATTGCCAGACCTTTGAATGAACTTTTAGTCGGAGGATCAACTTCCAAAAAGAGGGGGAGGAAGAAGTCAGATGACCAGTCAATACCAAAATGGAAATGGGGACCAGAACAAGATAGTTCTTTCGAAGAACTGAAGACAAGGTTACAGTCACCACCTATTTTGGCTTACCCTGACTTTACTAAACCATTTGTTTTACACACGGATGCGAGTGGACGAGGATTGGGCGCTGTTCTGTACCAACTGCAAGATCAAAGAGAACGAGTAATCGCATATGCCAGCAGAGGATTGTCGAAATCTGAGAAAAACTATCCTGCACACAAGTTGGAATTTTTAGCGTTGAAGTGGGCAGTGACTGACAAGTTCAAAGATTATCTTTACGGAAACACCTTTACCATCTATACAGATAACAATCCACTTACTTACGTTCTTACAACAGCAAAACTTGATGCAACTGGTCACCGTTGGTTAGCGGAGTTAGCGAACTACAACTTTAACATCAGGTACAAACCAGGAAAACGAAACATCGATGCTGACTGTCTGTCAAGAATACCCAATCCACCGGAAGATACTTACAAGGAAATGAGTCCCGATGTTTTCAGAGCACTCAGTGAATTAAGGAATGATAGTGGCTATGTGGAGTGTTTAGCAACTCAGATCATCCCAGGTGTTAGCAACACACAGATGTTTCCTGCTCATGAAATAGACTGGATGAAGAAACAACTAGAAGATCCTGTCATTGGACCCCTTCATTAAGCAGTGAAGAACAACGAAAGACCACAGTCACCACCCAGCAATCGGGAAGAAGCCATCTCTGAAGTCAGATGTTTTGTACCGAAAATCTGTTGTAAGTGGACAAGACGTTCTTCAACTGGTGATTCTTTGTTTGGATAGGAAGTTAGCGCTGCAAGGTTGTCATGATGATGTTGGACATCTTGGAAGAAACAGAACAGTTTCTTTGCTGAAGGAACGTGTGTATTGGCCAAGAATGGCAACGGATGTAGAAGATCACATCAAGACTTGTCAACGTTGCATAATGAGGAAGTCTCCAACCAATACAAGAGTTCCATTAGTTAGTATCCATTCATCTCAACCAATGGAGATAGTTAGTGTAGACTACATGTGCTTGGAAGAGTAAAAAGGAGGTTACAATTACATCTTAGTCATAACCGACCACTTCACCAGATATGCCCAAGCCATAGCTACCAAGAACATGACTGCAAAGGTAACAGCGAAAGCTTTGTTTGAAAATTTTATAGTTCACTACGGTTTTCCAAGACGTTTGCATAGTGATAAAGGAGGAAGTTTCGAGAATAAGATCATCGAAGAATTGTGCTTACTAACAGGAATGCGAAAATCCCGTACAACACCCTATCACCTTAGCGGCAACGGAATGTGCGAAAGATTTAACAGAACCCTCCTGAACATGCTCGGAACTCTTGAGAACATCGAAAAAACAGATTGGAAGACACATTTACCATCTTTTGTAAATTTTTTACAAACACAGTAACTTTTTGGTGAGATGTTTTCCTGAAATTTCGGCTATAAGTCGAGAGGTTATTTGTTTTTAATTCCCGGCTAGTTTTTCGGGAAGGTATGTAATTTCTTAACTATTATATTTGGTATGAACAACTTTAATGTGGTTCTTAAAAGTTTAGGTAAATGAACTGATCTTGAACCCATCACCTTTTTATACGCCCACATTGAAATGTGGTCGTATATTGTCGTCGCCCCCGTCCGTCCGTCCGTCCGTCGGTCCGTCCGTCCGGCGTCCACAATTGCTTGTGGACGCTCTAGAGGCTAAAGTTAATATCTGATTCACTTTAAATTTATACACAGTGTTTAAGGTCATGAGACGAAGAAGCCTATTGTTTTTCAGCGATTTCCGATAATAACTACCAGAGTTATGGCCCTTGACGACTTCAAAAAATCTTGTGGACGCTCTAGAGGCCAAAGTTAATATCCGATTGACTTTAAATTTATACACAGTGTTTAAGGTCATAAGACGAAGAAGCGATAATTAGTGCCAGAGTTATGGCCCTTGATCACTTCAAAAAATCTAGTGGACGCTCTAAAAGTCAAAGTTAATATCTGTCTGACTTTAAATTTATACACAGTGTTTAAGGTCACAAGACGAAGAAGCTTATTGATTTTCAGCAATTTCCGATAATTAGTGACGGAGTTATGGCCCTTGATCACTTCAAAAAATCTTGTGGACGCTCTAAAAGCCAAAGTTAATATCCGATTGACTTTAAATTTATACACAGTGTTTAAGGTCATAAGACGAAGAAGCCTATAGATTTTCAGCGATTTCCGATAATTAGTGCCAGAGTTATGGCCCTTGATCACTTCAAAAAATCTTGTGGACGCTCTAAAAGCCAAAGTTAATATCCGATTGACTTTAAATTTATACACAGTGTTTAAGTTCATAAGACGGAGAAGCCTATTGATTTTCAGCGATTTCCGATAATTAGTGCCAGAGTTATGGATCTTGGTCACATCAAAAAATCCTGTGGACGCTCTAGAGGCCAAAGTTAATATCCGATTGACTTTAAATTTACACACACTGTTTAAGGTCCTGAGAGGAAGAAGCCTACTGATTTTCATCGATTTCAAATAATGACTTCCAGAGTTATCTTCCTTGATCACTTCAAAAAACCTTGTGGCGCTGTAGATGCCAAACTTATCATCCGATAGACTTCAGATTGATACACAGAGTTTAAGGTGTTGAATCGAACCTCTTAATTGGATTTTCAATGAATTTTGATAACTGAACAGCTAAATCCATGATATTAAATGTTTCCTATACTAATTGTTAGCTTGGGCAAAACTTTATAAAAAGCAAACAAATTCTAATGATTTTCAGATAATTACATAATGAGTTGTTACTCAGATTTTAGTGTATTACTAATGTTTCATTACCAAAAAAAAGTAAAAATATGCGACAACCCTTGTTGACTGCCCGGACGATTTAGCTGCTGTGGGCGTATGTTTCGTTGCCTGGCAACCTATCTTTAATGGTACTGCTTGGGGAATCTAGGATTAATCCATATGTACATATGTCAGGTAGGTTTTATGAAATGAAATTCAAAAATTTGATTAAAATTCAAATTTTATGAATAATATACCTACCTGACATATGTACGAACCCGCCCATCCTACCCCATATACCAAGATCAGTTAAACACAGGCGTTTTCACACGCGCCTCGTTGAAACTGACATATTATATCACGTGTGCAGGAAGTCACATTATGATGACGTAGTACACACGTTTTTGAACTTCCGGTAGACTGGTTTAGTCTATTTCCGGAAAGTGCGAGTTATAAATAGCGCAAAAATGAAATCCATATGTACATATGTCAGGGTAGGTATATTATTCATAAAATTTGAATTTTAATCAAATTTTTGAATTTTGTCCTGTATTTCGTTTCCATTTATTTCTGAAAGTATTCAAAAAAAGTATAACCATTTTCAGATTAATGAATGCTCATTGTTAGCTTATTTGGAATCCGACGCTGGCATAAATACCATAATTTCCAGAATGTTCAAGCAAGATCTGATATCTAATCTACTGAGGCATTTTTATACGCCCACATTGAAATGTGGTCGTATATTGTCGTCGCCCCCGTCCGTCCGTCCGTCCGTCCGTCGGTCCGTCGGTCCGGCGTCCACAATTGCTTGTGGACGCTCTAGAGGCTAAAGTTAATATCCGATTGACTTTAAATTTAAACACAGTGTTTGAGGTCATGAGACGAAGAAGCCTATTGTTTTTCAGCGATTTCCGATAATAACTACCAGAGTTATGGCCCTTGATCACTTCAAAAAATCTTGTGGACGCTCTAGAGGCCAAAGTTAATATTCGATTGGCTTTAAATTTATACACAGTGTTTACGGTCATAAGACGAAGAAGCCTATCGATTTTCAGCGATTTCCGACAATTAGTGCCAGAGTTATGGCCCTTGATCACTTCAAAAAATCTTGTGGACGCTCTAAAAGCCAAAGTTAATATCCGATTGACTTTAAATTTATACACAGTGTTTAAGGTCATAAGACGAAGAAGCCTATTGATTTTCAGCGATTTCCGATAATTAGTGCCAGAGTTATGGTCCTTGATCACTTCAAAAAATCTTGTGGACGCTCTAAAAGCCAAAGTTAATATCCGATTGACTTTAAATTTATACACAGTGTTTAAGGTCATAAGACGAAGAAGCGTATTGATTTTCAGCGATTCCCAATAATTAGTGCCAGAGTTATGGCCCTTGATCACTTCAAAAAATCTTGTGAACGATCTAGAGGCCAAAGTTAATATCCGATTGACTTAAAATGCATACACAGTGTTTAAGGTCATAAGACAAAGAAGCCTATTGATTTTCAGCGATTTCCGATAATTAGTGCCAGAGTTATGGCCCTTGATCACATCAAAAAATCCTGTGGACGCTCTAGAGGCCAAAGTTAATATCTGATCGACTTTAAATTTACACACACTGTTTAAGGTCATGAGACGAAGAAGCCTACTGATTTTCATTGATTTCAAATAATTACTTCCAGAGTTATCTCCCTTGATCACTTCGAAAAACCTTTTGACGCTACAGATGCCAAACTTATCATCCGTTTGACTTCAGATTGATACACAGAGTTTAAGGTGTTGAAACGCACAAGTATTTTGATTTTCAATGAATTTTGATAGGAGAACAGCTAAATCCATGATGTTAAATGTTTCCTATACTAATTGATAGCGTGGGGCAAAACTTTATAAAAAGCAAACAAATTCTAATGATTTTCAGATAATTACATAATGAGTTGTTTCATTACCAAAAAAAGTAAAAATATGCGACAACCCTTGTTGACTGCCCGGACGATTTAGTTGCTGTGGGCGTATGTTTCGTTGCCTGGCAACCTATCTTTTATATTATAGGTATAATAGTTTATTCCTAACTAAACAAAACATTCAATGAAATGCAGCCACAAAAAAACATTCTTACTGGCATAACTGGGGGAAAAAAATGCAATGGATAATTCCCTTACTAGCAGATACTATACACTAGTATAACGCCAACCACATGAGGACGTATAAAGCCACGTTTACAACTAATAATAATATGACATATTATTTATTATATTTTTTATCTCATATATAGAGTATCTCGTTTGGGTAGTCATAAAAAGAGTTCTTCTGCAAATAACATTTTTTATAACAAAATATTATACTCAAGAACGATCATACATGTATTTTTTCACATTTCAGAACGTATGCAGAAATGGAACAATTCGTTGATGAATTGAAAGCTGTTGGTGAGTTTGGAGATAAAGTCATCAAAGACTACCTGTTGAAGGTGATGGGATTATTTGTGAATAAACACCAAGCTTTTGATTTTGAAAGCTTCAGGGATTTGTTTGTGATTAATTACAGCGAGCCCCACGCCAATAATAGAAAGTTAGAAGAGAACAGCATTTACTGCATTGTTGTTTTAAGTCATTGGCTACCGTCATAAATGTCATTATTCTATTAATCATTGGATGCGAAGTAAAAAGATTGCATAAAATAAATATAAGGCATATGGACGTAACATTTCCAGTTGTAATAATTAAAATTAATGGCATCTCGTTTTATTATACGCCCACATTTTCATGTGGACGTATTATGTCGTCGCCCCTGTCCGTCCGGACGTCCGGACGTCCGGACGTCCGTCCGTCCGGACGTCCGTACGTCCACAATTTGTTTGTGGACTCTCTACAGGTCACAATTCTTATCCGATTTTGATGAAACTTGAAATATAGGTTTATCCCCAAAAGATCTCGGTTCCTTTCGATATTGGCATGTATCGGATCAAAACTTCATGGATTATGGCCCCTGATTGTACGAAAAATCACGTTTTTAGCTTGTGGACCCTATAGAGGTCACAATTTTCAACCGATTTTGATGAAACTTGACATGCATGTTTGTAACCCAAAGATCTTGGTTCCTTTCGATATTTGCAGCTATCGGAATGTAATTTCCTGAATTATGGCCCCTGATTGTCCGAAAAATCACCCTTTTTAGCTTGTGGTCCCTCTGGAGGTCACAATTATTATTCGATTTAAAAAAACGTTTAATTATATCACCGTTACACCCTAAGGAAGGTTGAGTTCGAATTTCGGGAAAATCGGACGAAAATTGCCATACAAAATGGCCGCCGTTTGTACGCGAATACTGTTAAAAAATGGTATATCAAGGTTGTGGACCCTGTGGAGGTCACAATTTTGATTCAATTTTGATGAAACTTGAAATTCATGGTTATAACCCAAAGATCTTGCTTCCTTTCGATATTTGCGCATATCGGATCGTAACTTCCTGAATTATGGCCCCTGATTATACGCAAAATCGCCTTTTTTTTTTAGCTTGGAGGTCACAATTATTATTCGATTTAAAAAAACGTTTGATTATATCACCGTTACACCCTAAGGAAGGGCGAGTTCAAATTTCGGGAAAATCGGACCAAAATTGCCATACAAAATGGCCGCCGTTTGTACGCGAATACTGTTAAAAAATGGTATATCAAGGTTGTGGAACCTGTGGAGGTCACAATTTTGATTCGATTTTGATGAAACTTGAAATTCATGGTTATAACCCAAAGATCTTGCTTCCTTTCGATATTTGCGCATATCGGATCGTAACTTCCTGAATTATGGCCCCTGATTATACGCAAAATCGCCTTTTTTTTTAGCTTGGAGGTCACAATTATTATCCGATTTAAAAAAACGTTTGATTATATTACCGTTACACCGTAAGGAAGGTTGAGTTCGAATTTCGGGAAAATCGGACGAAAATTGCCATACAAAATGGCCGCCGTTTTTACGCGAATACTGTTAAAAAATGGTATATCAAGGTTGTGGACCCTGTGGAGGTCACAATTTTGATACAATTTTGATGAAACTTGAAATTCATGGTTATAACCCAAAGATCTTGCTTCCTTTCGATATTTGCGCATATCGGATCGTAACTTCTTGAATTATGGCCCCTGATTATACGCAAAATCGCCTTTTTTTTTAGCTTGGAGGTCACAATTATTATTCGATTTAAAAAACCGTTTGATTATATCACCGTTACACCCTAAGGAAGGGTGAGTTCGAATTTCTGGAAAATCGGACCAAAATTGCCATACAAAATGGCCGCCGTTTGTAAGCGAATACTGTTAAAAAATGGTATATCAAGGTTGTGGAACCTGTGGAGGTCACAATTTTGATTCGATTTTGATGAAACTTGAAATTCATGGTTATAACCCAAAGATCTTGCTTCCTTTCGATATTTGCGCATATCGGATCGTAACTTCCTGAATTATGGCCCCTGATTATACGCAAAATCGCCTTTTTTTTTAGCTTGGAGGTCACAATTATTATCCGATTTAAAAAAACGTTTGATTATATTACCGTTACACCGTAAGGAAGGTTGAGTTCGAATTTCGGGAAAATCAGACCAAAATTGCCATACAAAATGGCCACCGTTTGTACGTGAATACTGTTAAAAAATGGTATATCAAGGTTGTGGACCCTGTAAAGGTCACAATTTTAATTCGATTTTGATGAAACTTGAAATTCATGGTTATAACCCAAAGATCTTGGGTTTTTTTTATATTTGCGAATATCGGATCGTAACTTCCTGAATTATTGCCCCTGGTTATACGCAAAATCCCTCTTTCTTTAGCTTGTGGTCCCTCTGGAGGTCACAATTATTATCCAATTTAAAAAAACGTTTGATTATATCATCGTTACACTGTAAGGAAGGTTGAGTTTGAATTTCGGGAAAATCGGACCCAAATTGACAGACAAAATGGCCGCCGTTTGTACGCGAATACTGTTAAAAAAATGATATATTATGGTTGTGGACCCTGTATAGGTCACAATTTTAATTCGATTTTGATGAGGAAGGTTGAGTTCTAATTTCGTGAAAATCGTACCAAAATTGCCGGACGAAATGGTCGCCGTTTGTACGCGAATAGTGTAAAAATATGGTATATCATGGTTGTGGACTCTCTACAGGTCACAATTCTTATCCGATTTTGATGAAAAGTCACATTTCTAGGTTGTGTACCGTCACACCATAATCATTGTCGGTTTCGAATTTCATTAATATCAGACTGGAACTGACCAACTAAATGGCTGCTCCCAATACAGTATGAAATACAGGACTTAAAGATGTAGGAAAAATCACTTTCGGTATTGCTTGTTCTCTGTCCATCTCTCGAAAATGTGGGCGTATCCTGCCTGGCAGTGCCAGCCTATCTTTACATTTTGTTTCTACAGATGGCGATACCTGCATCACCATGAAAGACCTATTGCAGTTTTGTACAGGGACAGATGAAATTCCACCTCTTGGTTTCCACAAGAAGTTAGAAGTAGATTTCTGCAGCGACATTACTCGTATGCCCGTAGCTCATACCTGTGGTATGGTACTGGAAATACCACGAGGCATTGGCAATCCTGATATGTTCTCTGATATCTTAATAAAAGCCATTACATGGAGCGAAGACTTTGGCATAATATAAGTACCTACATTGCTATCAAAACAGAAGCTTGTGTTATTTATTTACATACAGCCACATTGAAATCTGGTCGTATATTGTCGTCGGCCCTTCTTCTTGTTGATGCTAAGGTTAATATCTGATTGACTTGGCATTTATACATAGTGTATTATTACCGTCAGGGCCCGGGACAAATTAAGATGATGCTCTAGAAGCTATGTTTACATACGATTGACTTTTCATTTATACACACGAAGACGCCTTTTGTACCATTTCTTGTGTACACTCTTGACACCAACCTGTAGCACTGGACAGAATTAGAAGAAAAACAAACCCTAATGACGATTACGTTATGGGTTTGACAATCTTATCTTAAGATAAGTTACTCGTCTGTAAAGGAAGCATGTCTCCAATAGCTTTCAATTTATGGTAGATGGTACATGTATATCGAATGAGTTAATGAAGTTTCTCTGCCTTCGTTTTATATTGTATTTTAATAAGTACATGTATTAATAGGAAATATGAACCAGTCCCTATTTGTATAAAGCGAAGATATCCTGTCCTTGACTTCTAAGTCATTTTAATAGTTAGTGCAGGAGGACTGCACCACACACAATTCTACACAAAAACAAATATACAGATAAGACATCATACTAAGAGACCACAAACAAAAACAAATCAAAAAGAGTGAATGGATCCGGGGGCTAGCCGTAAGCGTCCACTGCGCTGTACAGTCCCTGGCCTGTGGTGACACAGACTTCACTCATATTTGAAAACAAGTTGGGAGTAAAACCCAAGGAAATAATTATATAATGTCAGTATGAGTCATGATCTGTTATATGTTGCAAGAATTACGAATGCAAGCATATTGTTGTATAAATTCCGATATACAAGTAACCACACCGTTAAATGTATCAAGAAGTAGGCCTAGTTCTAAAAAACTTGATGCATTAAATCAATAAAGAAGAGGATTGAAGTATATTGAATGCATTAGGACACACATTACAACCGTCACAGAAACAAAAACAAAACTGAATACATGGAAGCAAAGGAATGTAAGGCCGTCTAGGGAGACCGTCGTCTGCTAACTGAATGGCGTGACGTGAATCTGTTGTTATAGCTGTTATAGTAAGTGCAGGGGGACTGCACCACACACAATTCTACACAAAAACAAATATACAGATAAGACATCATACTAAGAGACCACAAACAAAAACAAATCAAAAAGAGTGAATGGATCCGGGGGCTAGCCGTAAGCGTCTACTGCGCTGTACAGTCCCGGGCCTGTGGTAACACAGACTTCACTCATATTTGAAAACGAGTTGGGAGTAAAACCCAAGGAAACAATTATATAATGTCAGCATGAGTCATGATCTGTCATATGTTGCAAGAATTACGAATGCAAGCATATTGTTGTATAAATTCCGATATACAAGTAACCACACCGTTAAATGTATCAAAGAAGTAGGCCTAGTTTTAAAAAACTAGATGCATTAAATCAATAAAGGATTGAAGTATATTGAATGCATTAGGACACACATTACAACCGTCAAAGAAACAAAACAAAACTGAATACATGGAAGCAAAGGAATGTAAGACCGACTAGGGTGGCCGTCGTCTGCTAACTGAATGGCGTGACATGAATCTGTCGTTATAGCCATAGAAATATATAAATAGACTAGAATGGCCTGCAAGGGAAGACAACTCTGTTTGGGAGATTGACATTGATCATGCACAACAAAATGGCGTCGTTTGATTACGCGAAGGAAACAAAACTTTTACGTTTTCAGTATCCACCAAAGGGACAAAGTGTTTTGCCATTAACTGTACAAATAACCAAAACCCCACATCAAAATTAAATGGAATAACCTTCCACAGGTAAGAAATTCAATAGTGATTATATTTTTAAAAGACAAAATGTTCAATCAAGCGTTCAGCGAAAGCGTGGACTTGCACTTTTTGCAGTCCCGTGACAGACGACCAACAGTGTTGTCGTACACTGTGTTTATCTTTAGTTGCTGGCCTATTATTATGTAACACTCACACTGCATGACTAGCACTAATTCATGTTGACCTAGCCCACCGCTTACTATTCGTAGCCTATTTTTAGACGTTAAAAGTAGTAAGAGGGCTTGTTCAGGGACGCACGTGCGCGTTACCTTTAGCACGTGCGTAACCTTGCACGTGCATGACGTACGGAGAGAGGGGCGCGCCCGGGGGAAAAGAGAGTGAGAGAGAGAGGAGAGGGGGGGAGAGAGAGAGAGAGAGAAGAAGAAGAAGGGGAAGAGGAGAAGCAGGGAAGGGGGGAAGAGAGGGAGGGAAGGGGAAACAACTCTTTTACATTGATTAAGTTGGCCCTGACAAGGGCCGTTGGTTGGCCCTGAAAAGGGCTGTTTGTCTAACAAGAGCACTTTGGCTGCTCCCACCGATTCGGTCTCTTCGAGCATTTGACAAGATGCTTGTGTCGTCTATGGTCGGTGTTCGATACATCTACCCCACACCAGAAGCAGACCAAGTAATCGGCATCGGGCCGATTACCCTTAAACATGGGGTGATACCCTCCACAAGTCGTACAAAACCTTTTATCGTTTCGATCCATTTCGAATGTGACTTCTTTGGGCTTTGACACTCCTATTTATAGCTCGAGACGGGACGAGTCTAAGGTGTTGGGACGATACCATTTTCCACCAATCAGAATAGCATGACGTTACATGACGTCACATGACGTCACAAACAACAGACACGTGATATGTTGTCGACATTTTATTGAACATATTTACAAAGCATTTTATTCAACACAAAATGAACACAAATTTAATTGAATTGAACATATTTACAGAGCAAAAAAGCATCGACATCGTTGTCCCTTCTTCTGGTCTTTTTGCAAGTCGGGAAAATGATCCCTAGCCCATTGTTCGACGAGTATATCGTTCACACGATACACGTGTCCGAACACCGAAAGGGCGTGCGGGGAGGGAACGTGAAACCGATGACACAAATAATACAAACAATAATGGCCGCAGACGACACTCTCGAGTCCCTGAATCCATCGGGGTTGGTAGTGGAGTTGTAGATCTTGCACGAAACGTCGAAAGGCTTCTCCGTAAACATCAGGGGGACACCCGTAGGAATCGAAGAAGGTAATGTGATCTGGTCCTTCGCACACAAACACGGTCCAGTGTCTACCGGGTTGATCTTCGTCGTCCGTGTTGATGACGTAGGCTTTGGGGTACGAGGTCGGGCGCAGTATATCCAGATGATTTCGAGCCCACACGCCCCCGAACACGTTAGAGGGGAGGTGTTTTTCTAAAGCCCGTGTCAGTTGTCGATTGGAGAGAGCCTCACCAATCTGTGATGACTTGTCGATTGGCGTCGATTTCCAAGACATTGTCGTATTCGGCAAACAGAACAAGACTGAGGTGATTGGTCGGGGCCGCACCGAACTTGAGTTCCAAAGACAGGTTACCCGCTGCTTTGGGATGAAAGTAGTTACCGTCGGCTCCGTGGTCGTTGGTCAAATCGAAACAATACAAAGTGTACCCATTGATATAGTCGTTGAAAGGGAGGTCCAGGTCTTCTCGGGTGTTTAAGACGGCCACTCTTTTCATCAAATCCAGGTATGGTGCGATGGCTTGTCGCTGGGGAAAATCGACGTCGTATTCGTCCACAATTTCCCCGTTCTTGGTCAATTTGATGTTCTGCAATTGATTGTGTTCGAATTGGAAGGGATTTCTGTTTTTTCTTCCGTCGTAGGCCGTGTTACGTACCATACCCACGATTAATCTCTTGGGAAGGCTTTCGTTGACAAACAGATTGTCTAGGACGTGACTGGCACGATTGTCGGGAATGACCATGTCGCGGACCACCACGCGTTTCAGGGGATACTTGGCGTTGGACGATTGAAGTTGCGCGGCCACCCGTGTGTAGGTACTGGGAGCCAGAGTGACGAACGGGATATCCAGGTAGGCTTTGGTGAACTCGACTTTGTAGTCTTCGGCATCGTTGCCTTCGCCGTACATCAGAAAAAATTTCGGGGATTGCTTTTCCAATTTCAACCGCAAGTCCACACCGTCCAGCAGATACCGATCTTGTAAACACATGTCCAAGTGTAGACGCGACTGCAATTCAAAGGTGCGACTGGCAGCGATGGTTTTCTGGCGTTGTTCCAATCCTTTGTTACTCGGAGCCTGTCGTCCACCGTCTCCGGCGGTGGCGACGGATTTCGTGGAATTGAACTGCCCGGCGGTATCTTTTTCCCACAGGACTTGTTTCGACAGATGGTCGTTCTTGGCTCCCTTACCGAAACTCAGCAAATTCTCCAAGTAAGCCCGGTAGGGATAGGTGAGCAGAGAGGTGGTGACCAAAGTTTCGGCATCTTTTCCCAGGCGTAATTTGACGTCTTTAAACAACGAATGAAACAAGTTGTTAATGGGTGCGACTTGACTATCCGCATCCAGGTCATCCCCGTTGTTCTTGGTTACCTTCAGGGCCACGTGCAGTGTCATGTTGGCCAGATCGATGAAATCGGTGGTGGCATTGGAAATATAAAATTCGATGGGTCCGTCGTGGTTCAAGTCGGGCGTCAGTGGATACTTTCTGATTTTCGTCACCTTGTTTATGGCCGTCTGCGTGTCGGGTACACTGAACAAATCCTGCAATTCGTCTCGCGCGCAGGGACAGGAATCATTGCGCATTACCTGCGTAGCCATGGTCGAAGATATCTAGTTTACGTCGCTTGTGAGAGGTGACCTGTGTCTTCTTCTTCCTCTTCGGACGATGTGAAGTGGACGGGGTTCGTGAGGGGTCTTTTATAGGTTCCAGGTGGGCGACCACGTTCTTGAGTGTGTCGGACATCGTGTTTGACACCGCGGGGCGAAGCGTGTCCTGGGCGACTTTCTTCCAGTTCCATTTTTCACGACCACTGACGGCGTCGAGCACGCTTTGCCCCACTTTGGGTAACACTTGGGCCACATTCTTTTTCACGGCAGCTTTACCGGCCGACCACAAGGTCTTCCCGACCGATTTGACGGCATTTAATAACCCCGACCATCGACCGGCACCCTGTTGTCTCAGAATTCCTCCCCTGTACACCACCAGACCATTGCCAGACCCTCGCTGTCTGAGCACTCCACCTTTGTACACTCGAATCATCATCGGCGGCGAAAATGAAGTTGGGTCACCACCTTACCGTCGAGAAATGGCACGGCTTTCCCCATTCCGTTCCTTATATAGAGACCAATGGAGCTTAGTCGACTGTACTTCAGAGGTAAGTAGTGAATCCTGGCGGGGCGGTGATACAATCGTCGACTGGGAATCACGTCCAACAAGGTAGCCTTCACGTCGCCCACGGTCTGGGGTTCGATAATGTCCGTGTAGATATAAAACAGATCGTACTGGATTTGAAGATTTGGGGTGTGGTGGGCGTAGAAATACCGTAGACTTTGGCCATCGGCGCCGGTCATATCGATTGACTGCAGGGAAACCAACAGTTCGTTTCCAGGCCATCCCAACATGGACACGATGGGTCCACACAGACGAAGTTCGATTTTCGGCAACACGTCAAACCAGAAAAGCGACTGCACGTGATTGATCTTCAGATACACTTTGTCGTTGGTGTTGTCTCTCTTGAAAGACACGAAGGGACCTCTTGATACGGCCCCTTGGCGCGTCACCTCTCGAGTTTCGTACTCGGTCTGCTCTTGCTTCTCGTGGTCGGTCATTTCCTTGTTATTGGGATCCAAACGAACGGGTTTATGGGCCAAATGATTGTAGATGGGAGGCAGGTTCCACAAATCATTCAGTCTGGTGTTCAGGACAGTCAGGATATGCCTCAGCGAGTCGTAGTCGTCACTCTTGATGTGCGTTTCCATTTCGATGGATCCCTTGATCTCATCACCCTTTACACCTTTGAAACAATTCGACGGGTCGATTCTGTGGCGGTCCCGGCATATCTTCACTTCGGGTTCGTCGCTCGGGGGCGACCATGGATGAATGCGTAAGCCGATCGTGTTGTCTCGTTGATCGATGTTTTGCCATTGGTCAGGTAACGTGATCATGGACAGACCCACTTCCCATTCCCGATGATCGACGAGAAGTGGCGGGTCCAGATGTGTATGATACGTAGAGACTTTGTTGTCGGGATACCACGACATGGAACTGTCACTAGGGAGCGTGAGGTAAAAGGGCCGGTCGTTGTTCATTATGTTTGGTTTTCAAGGTTGGAGAAGGTAACAGGTAACCCAAGGTACTGGAGAGCAAGGCCGTCCACAACGTGGTCTGCGAACCGTCGGGTTTGAAAGCCAATTGGGACAAAGAAACTCCCGCCACGACGTACACTAAAATCACTTGACAGAAAAAGACGATTTCCGCTTGTGGCACACGTTTTCCCAAGAGTGACCAATTGTGGTCACTCACGGACGTAGACGTGGTTTCGTCTTGCATGTTGACTGATGTCGGCGTCTGTCGCTCCTATTTATACGTTTTGGAGACTGGTCCTGTCGATCCACGAATTAAAACTCGCCGGATAGCCCAACCATTTCACCAATACTTTGTCTTTTTTTCTTTCGAGTACTCTTTCGATGGGAAAGATCTCATCGTCGTTGACTTGGACCGCTTGCAATTCTTCGGGATAGAAGGTGCCCTGTATGGGTTCGCCTCTTTCGTCCAACAATCTGTAACCGGGACCGACGTTGGGTGCGACGTTGAACGTTTCCAGAGTCCAGTTGGGCCAGTAACCTTTGTCGAAGGCACCATGTTTCGGCAAAGCCAAACGTACGGTCGTACCAATGTCCATTGATTTTTATACGCCCACATTGAAATGTGGTCGTATATTGTCGTCGCCCCCGTCCGTCCGTCCGTCCGTCCGTCCGTCCGTCGGTCCGGCGTCCACAATTGCTTGTGGACGCTCTACAGGCTAAAGTTAATATCCGATTGACTAAATTTATACACAGTGTTTAAGGTCATGAGACGAAGAAGCCTATTGTTTTTCAGCGATTTCCGATAATAACTACCAGAGTTATGGCCCTTGATCACTTCAAAAAATCTTGTGGACGCTCTAAAGGCCAAAGTTAATATCCGATTGACTTTAAATTTATACACAGCGTTTAAGGTCATAAGACAATGAAGCCTATTGATTTTCGGCGATTTCCGATAATTAGTGCCAGAGTTATGGCCCTTGATCTCTTTAAAAAATCTTGTGGACGCTCTAAAGGTCAAAGTTATTATCCGATTGACTTTAAATTTATACACAGTGTTTAAGGTTATAAGACGAAGACGCCTATTGATTTTCAGCGATTTCCGATAGTTAGTGCCAGAGTTATGGCCCTTGATCACCTCAAAAAATCTTGTGGACGCTCTGGAGGCCAAAGTTAATATCCGATTGACTTTAGATTTATACACAGTGTTTAAGGTCATGAGACGAAGAAGCCTATTGATTTTCAGCGATTTCAAATAATTACTGCCAGAGTTATCTCCCTTGATAACTTCAAAAATTCTTGTGACGCTATAGAGGCCAAAGTTACCATCCGATTGACTTCAGATTGATACATAGAGTTTAAGGTGTTGAAACGAACAAGTATTTTGATTTTCAATGAATTTAGATAACTGAACAGCTAAATCCATGATATTAAATGTTTCATGTATATACTAATTGTTAGCTTGGGGTAAAACTTTATAAAAAGCAATCAAATTCTAATGATTTTCTGATAATTACATAATGAGTTGTTACTCTTAATCAGTTTTTAGTGTATTACAAATGTTTCATTACCGAAAAAAGTAAAAATATGCGACAACCCATGTTGACTGCCCGGACGATTTAGCTGCTGTGGGCGTATGTTTCGTTGCCTGGCAACCTATCTTTAGAGTATTACAAATGTTTCATTACCGAAAAAAGTAAAAATATGCGACAGCCCTTGTTGACTGCCCGGACGATTTAGCTGCTGTGGGCGTATGTTTCGTTGCCTGGCAACCTATCTTTTCTTTTTCGGGGGACGTGGAGGAGGCGTTGTCAACATCCACTCGTGTTCGGGGCGCACGTCTTTGGGCGCCATTCCGATGGTCCGATGTCGTCTAGCATTGTAAGCTCGAACCAGGTCGTCTAGTACGTCAATGTACCGTTGTGTTTGTCGATGAGTAAAGTATCGCCACATGCGTTCTTTCAGGGTCCGTTGAAATCGTTCGACCACACTGACTTTGGTTTCGACGTTGTGTGTCACGAAAAAATGAATTTTTTTCTTCTTCAGGTACGCTTGCATTTTTCGATTGAGGAATTCGGTACCTTTGTCCGTTTGAAGTCGCAGGGGTTGTCGACTTTGAAAGATTTGACGAAAGGCATCCACCAAACTGTCCCCCGTCTTGTTTTTGAGGGGCAACACCCAAGCATACTTGGAAAACACGTCGATGACGCACAGCAAATACCGGTATCCCTCATTCTGTTTGGCCAAGGCCGACATGTCGCTCAAATCGGCTTGCCACTGATGATCTATGCCGGCCACCACCGTGGGAGACCGCGAGAATTTCTTTTTCAATGGTTTGTGCAAGGTGTACGCCCTTTGTTGTTTCAACCATGCCTTGACTTTGTCCAAGGACACACCGGTAGCTTTGTGAAGGCCCAGGGCTCCACCGAAAGCGGCCGGGTGATTCGGGTCGTAATACACTTTCTTCAGCTTTCGTTCCATGTTTCAGCAGGTGTCCCTATAAACAGGCTATTTATAGTTTTTGCAAGGAGAGCCATCTTCTGGTAGGTATACTAGGGGTATCCGTACTGGAGATTTTCTTCTTTCTCGGGCGTCGCGGCGGAGTCCGTGTCGGTGGCGTGGACAACACGTTCCATCGATCTTGATTCCCGATGGCTTCGCGCGGTACGTTCGTGGCCTTCAAACTTTGCATCACGCCAAACCATCCCACGGGAGCCTGGGTATTCTTTCGCCGACGAACCAAATCGTTCACAATGTCAATGGCATTGGTGTTGGGTACGGGTACCCCATTCCGAACCAATTCCAAGTTCTCGTTCCACGACCAAGGTGTCTTTTCTTTCATGTGTTTCAACAAAAGGCGAGCTCGATGTTGATAAGGTCGAGGGACCGACTCCAGGATGAGTGCCTCCGAAGTTTCTTCTTCTATTGGCTCGGGTATGTTTTCATCCAACAAGGGAACAACCTGTTTTCTTTTCCTTTGCATCGTTTGATAACGATGTAACAACTGTCCGTAACGCTGCATTTTATTTTCGTCGGTTAAGGTGGGATCGTTTAGCACGTAATGCATGTCTTGGTGGACATTTTCGACGGCCTGCTGCAGTGGATCTCGATCGTACACGGGTTCGACTGGCCTGACTTCGACGGGTTTGACGTCGGGGAGTCCCTCGAAGGGTACCAGTTTCATTTTCTTGGCGAATTTCATCTTTGGGAAAGGACCGAAACAAACGAGTGTAGAATCCCCCTTTCTGTTGCTTCAAAAGTCGCCGACGGGTCTTCCAAGGTGTTTTAGACGTGCCCAAACGTCGTAACACGGGGGCGTCCTTTTTCATGCGCTTGACTTCTTTGTCGGTCACAGGAACGTTGCCGCGAATCAGGTTTCCAATACACTCACATACACCGTCGACAATGGGTTGGGTCTCGAGTAAAAGGGGACGGTCTTTCGGTGCAGTGTTCAAGAGATACCGCAGTGTCTCCATGACTGAGTTCGGGGTCGTTCTCCGGTCCCCTTTTTATACCTTTCTGTTCCCTGGGTTATCCACCAAATAGTTTAGATAGCTCGGCAGCCATAGCGTTCGCTCTATCGCGCTGTCTAAGGAAGGGATGTTTACCACACTGTTGTCCACCCAATAGTTTAGATACCAAGGGGGTCAAAGCTGGGAGGGCCATGGCCAACAATGCCCCGATGGCACCGCCCTGTTGATTGACAAGTCGCCGTTTGACGTCGGGTGGAACATTACTCAGTTTGCGAAGCAACGCTCGATGTTTGTTCAATTCTTCGGTACTCAGCCCCCTTCCGCGCTGTGCGGTCCGTCGAACGAATTGATTTCGTTTCTTGTTTCTTTCCTCTTGCAGTCTTTCCTTCCATCGCAGCAAGATACGAATCAACACACCCCCAAAAAATCCACGTCTCCCAGGTTTCATGATCAGGGAGAGTTTTTCGGTCGTCGGCATGTTTCTCTCCGTCAGTTGGGTCAACACTTGTCGATTTAGTTCCACCCATTTCTTGTGCTGAGCGTGCAGTGGCTGAATGTTACCCTTCAGCAAATGGTTGGCCGCCAACTTGAACCACTGCAACAATCCAATACGTGCCCGGCCCGTATTCTTGACCAACTGTCCATAAGCCATATCGGGAGTCAGATGTTGTAATTTGCGAATGAAGGACTTGAGTCCTTTCATAGAACTCTTCTTTTCTCTTCGTGGTCTGCGAAAGATCGGGGAGAGAGACCGAGCAGGGGAAGGTGGTGACGTGGGACGTGGAGGTGTGACCGGTAAGGTGAGACGTGGTGGTGTGGCCGGTAAAGGAGACATGGGACTCGTGGGTGGTGTCAACGACCGGGGTGACTACTGTGTTCTGGGGGCCCTCATTCTCGGGCGAGTCTGACTTCGTACCGTGGGATCACGAAGGTCCGGTGCCAACGTCGGGAACGTCGCCCTGGGAAGGGTGGGAGGTGGGTGTTTCCTCTGCGTATTCTTCGTACGAGCCATCGTGACAAACAAGAGTCAATTCGAGGTACAGGTCCCCCTTTTATACTTTTTGGACGTAGACGATGGGTGGTTCCTCTTGGGGTAAAATGTTGGATCTCAGTCGCAAAGCTTCGGGTGTGTCGGGCTTCAAATCAACGAGTAAGTAACTGCGAGGGGTACTCGTCGCATCTTCATAAGCTTCTTGCATATACTTGGAACGGGAAGGGTACATCTGACGGGCCAACACACCAATTTGCGAGGCGTCACGGGGATTTTTGAACAAGACCAGGTAATGCGCATTCAGACTGATGGTACGCTGTTGCTTGTCAAACAAGTTTTGCACAATGTAAATGACACTCGTGTCGTGGTGATGACTCTTTTTCGTGAACCACTTTTGCAATATCTCCGTGTCTTCTCCCATCAAATCGTCCACGACTAAGACTTGTGGACCTTTGACTTGACCCATCACGTCGTCAATATCCGTCAAACCTTTGACATAAGTGTAGGGAAAGCGATCGTAACTCTCTTGCCATTCGCCATAAGCCCACACGATGCGTTGAGGAGGGACGTCGAACAGGGACGCTTGAAGAAACTTCTGCACAAAGACCGTTTTCCCAACACCCGTTGGACCACTGACTAACATGGTAAAGGGATGTTTGAACGCCACATCCATCTTGCACTGTTTTCCCCCATTCCCTTTTCCCCTGCCTTTTATACCTTCGCGCCAGAACAACAGACATGGAGTGAAATTAGAACACAATTTATTTTACTAAAAATACAAAAAGAACTTTCAATGCAACAAACATATCATACAAAGGAAAAGAACATTCAATAGAACATATCATACAAAGGAAAAAAAAAAACTGTTAGTTATCGCGTTCTCTCTTCAGGATCTCTTGTCTCACCCAGGGTACATTTCTCAGGACGCGAGGAATCCAATACACATGTCCTAAAAGCTTCTGCATCGTGTCGTGTGGGTGCCAGTCTTCCACTTCAGCAAACGTGACGACGACGGGTATCCATTCACTCATATCGAAACAAGGGGGAAACGACAAGACTTCGGTCATATCTCTCGGACCCGCATATTGGATGAGTGCTCGGGAAAAACTTTCTGCTTTCTTCTCTGCCAACAAGAGGACAACCGGCTTCGGGATTTCACCGTTCGAAGTTTCACCGTTTTCACTGGTAGTCGGGAGAATAGTGGGTGGAATAGAAAGCTTCGTCGGCTGTTTTCTTTTTTTCTTTGTATCGTCTATAGAGCTCGAACGCTTCTCCGCACCAGTACCAGTATCGCTGACTGCGGGTGTTGTCTCTGGGCATGTCGATGTTGTTGTCGAACATGCGACTGGCAACGGCTTCAAAGTTGTTTTCTGTTTGGATTTCTTCTTGGCACTCGAGCAGGCCGTGTCCGAGTTGTCCACAGTTGAGGCACTTGTGATTTTCGTCGGTGGTAACACTTTCTTTTGACAGTTTCTTTTCTTTCTTCATCACTCTTCGCTTTTTGGGCTTCTGTTCGTTTTCCACACTGGGGTGCCCAGTGTCCTGGTTCTCCGCAGAGGTAACAACTTCCATAGGAACCATAGGCTGGTCTGTCTTGTCTTGGTTTTCGTTGCTGCTGTTGGGAACGAGTAGGGCAGTCTCTATACCAGTGTCCGACATTGTTACAGGAGAAACAAGCTTGACTAGCCATCGAGAGCAGAATGAAATTTCAGTTGTTGTTGTTCTTGGTGTTTAACGTCCGCTTCCACCGAAGGTGATATCGCAGACAAGTCTTATTTTTGATTTTCATTATCTTAGCGCACGCGCAGGGGTCTTTGCTGTGGGAGGAAACCGGAGGGCCCGGAGGTTGAGAAGGAGCCCCTATCTCCATGCCACATACGCTCACACCAGGGCTCGAAACCACAGCCGCAAGCCAGAGGTGACCGGCCAGCTAGAGGTCGAAGCGCGGCACTCTAGACCACTAGGCCATCCCAACCCCCCTGAAATTTCAGTCTGACACTTCGCTTCTTATAGTCTTGGTATTGACGTCACTCGCTTTTGATTGGTTCTTTCTTTTCCTTCGTTTTGATTGGTTCGTTGTTTAGTCTATGATTTCCAGGCTTTCCACGTACTTTTTCACTTCGTCCCAATCGATCAAGGCTTCACTCACGTGACAGGCTTCCAACAACGTCATCAGGTCGGCTCGATTACCGTGTTTTTGTCGCCAATGGTTGAACACGGTGAAGATTTACATGCGCGCGTTGTTGGGATGACTCATCTTGGCTTGACTGATTCGCGCTTCTCTGATCCCCAGATGCCTGCCAATACATTCCCAGCCTTCTCCCATGTTGCCGGACATGACATTGATATCCATTTGATCCAGAGACCATCGTTTCTTTTTCTTCGGCAAGCCGTCCATCCACTGGCGTATGGGGTCCTCTTTCTGTTCGACAAACTCGTCTTTGCGTTTGATCAACACCGTCTTAAAGCCCGGTACCACCGTCCAGAACTTTTTCAAGGCTTTCTCGACGTCTTCTCGCCATCGTTGTTCGTCCTCCCACGTCTTGACTTGATCCCGTGGATCGTCCATCATACTGCCTAGCACGTTATCGATGTCTTGCAGTTTCGGCTCGTCCACCCAAAGGTAGTGATTGTAATCGTCCACGGGATGCGAGGGTTGACCCGTTATGGAAGAAACGCCTAGTCCCAGACAAGAGTGGTATCTCTGACTGGGATGTTCGTACTTGCAGCCGATACACTCTTCGTGTTGCCTTTCTTCTATAATGGGCAGGAAACATTTCAACACTCGAAAGTTGAGCCATCGTTGTCTAAGTTTCTCGATCATATCCGTATTTTCTGCCGGTTCGTCATCTTCTTTGTTTGTTCGCCATCGTTCCGAGACCCGCAAGTCAGTATCCATAGGGGTAAGTGTTGCTCGGTTGGCCATCGTCATTGAATTGAACAAACCGCTTGTCATACACGATTTTATATCGTTTGTTCTCGGGGCGTGTCCAAAGACGGCGGTCACGTGATCTGGTAATCTTGAACGGATTGGCTATGACCAGAGGTTCGTTTTGATTGACATGCCGTACATTCTCCTTCATGATGGTGTAATTCAGCTGCTGGGAGGCACGGTAATTCAAGGTGAATCCCCGGACTTTACATACAGTTTTACCATCGCTCTGGCGGTACGCGTAATTCTTTGGCCCTCCGCTAAAAAATTCTCGAATGGTGACATCTTCGGGCAACTCGTTCTTCCACTGACCCAAACTCGAACCTTCCGGGGGATTCCATGACGTGGCGTGGTATTGGTAGATGACGCTATCGGTGTCAAAATAGCAAACGCGCTCTCCCAACTTTTCCAAGACGGAATAGAGTTTCAAACGAGCTTGAGCCGTGACAAAGGCGGCGATAACCACGTTGGTGATGGGACAGGGTGCCACGTGTTCTTCTTTTTTCAGCGTTTCCATCAAGACCATATTATCGTTCACTAACTGCACATCTCGTACGGTCTGGGTCACGTCCAACATTTTTTCAAAATAGACGCTGGGCTCCGTGATGTATTCTGTTTTGGGAAAGTTGTCTCTCTGTCCGAATTTACCCCATGCTGTGTTCAATTGTAACTTGCTAAACGCCCGCATCCCTTTGTTGGGTTTTATCGACGCGGGATCCAGACGAATACCTTCGGTGTCGTACACGTCGTTGACGAAGCGGGTCTTGTCTTCTTCGGTGTGGCAGGTGTCGGGATAACCGCTGCTTTCCATCTTCTTCTTGAGGTAGTGATTAATATACCCCGTAAACAGACCGCCCGTTTTGGCCTCGGGATCGTAAGTGCTGAATTCTTTCCAGTGCCAGACTTCGTAGACTTTTAGTACTTGGTATCCTAGGGTCACCGCTTTCTTGAGTTCCAGGGTGACAAACGTACCCACCCAGGCTCGCTGTTCGTCGGTGTGCTCACACGGTTGGTATTCGGCAATCTCCCCTTGTTGCATGTGTTCGTCGACGCAGCTTCGACACAGGGCAAACACCAATTTCTGTTTGCGCCGAAACGGGAGCACTGGATGGAACAGGCCACGGGACGGCAAGACGGAACACTGGATCAACCCTTCGTACTGTTGCCACTGGTCTTGATCGGGCTGTGTGACGATCGTGGGTTCCTTGATGGTGATTGTCGAAACACTGGCGGCTCACAAACACACGATGACAACGGTAACACGTCTTTGTATTGGGATCAGGTGGACAGGGTGGACCCATTGTCTTACATCCTTGGCACATCACGTGACACGAATGATTCTCTGCAGCATTGTATCCTACTTGACAGGTGTCACAAAAATACGACCTTTCTACAAAGGCGGGCATGGAGGTAATGACGTCGTAATGCCTGTCGTGTAAGTACAGGTTGAGATGTTTTGGGGTCCCGGTGACGTGTTTTGTTCCCCGATAAATCACCTTCCCAAAGATGGCCCGAGAGAAAACGTTGAGCTGATAACCTTGCTCTCCTAAATACTTGGCGTACAATTCCCAGGTTTCCATCCCCGTGCAGGCTTGTCTGGCTCCACCGACGGCATCGATGATGGCTTCGGTTTTCTTCGTCTGCCACGAGTGGGGTCCTGCCCTCCTCTGTAGTCTGTTCCGCTCTCTTTCCCATTCAGGTGTGTCTTGTTTGTTGGCAAAGTGACGGGCGACGACAATAGCTCGCTGAAAACACAGTTCGTCGGCATTCTTTATGGTGACCAAACATTTCTTTTTCTTTAAATATTCGTCAAAATTTGCGCAGTGTCTCTTCTTCATGTTTGTTCCACCGCTACCTCGACCATCGGGAGGGGACACGTGACAAATACTCATGGACATACGTTGATCTAGACGAAATTCTTCGTTACTCTGTAATACGGCAGCCACTTTCTGTAACACGTCTTCGGCTTTTAACAAACGATGTTCACGGAAGGGTAACCAGATCGGTGTTTTGAGTCCCGGGTGACTGATGGCGATTCTAACATAGTCACTTTTTCTGGCGTCCAAGGTTCGACGAATTTCCTCGATGATGGCCTCAAAAGTGTCGTGTAGTTGTTGTGGTACATCGTTGGCTGGAACATGGGACCAATCTTCCAGAAAATCTATCTCCACACACAGTGATTCGGTTCGAAATAATCGGCTGTATCGTCTATCCACGGGTCGTAATGTAAAACTCATCTTGCTTTGCTCGCTGATCGCTTGAAAGTGACTGAAGCTGTCGCCTCCCTTCTTTTTATTCCTGTCACCATGAATGGACTCGTCCATGACGTCATACCCTTCAAATGGATTCGTCCGTGACGTCACCCATGAATGGACTCGTCCGTGACGTCATATCAAATGGATTCGTCCTTACGATCATAAAACGGTACAACATCCGTCACTCTATCAGTATCAGAATGGATGCTCCGGTGTTACGCATCGAAGACAACCACAGCACGGATACTCTCATGTATCTCAGGGGTCATACGCTTGCCGTGATTACCCCTGACGATATCTTTGTCTTACCTGACGAGGTATTAAAAACACCTCCCAGGAAAAGACCTCCTCCCGAATTAGTGGAGGCCATTAGACGCAACCGACATAAAGTGCGTCGTACCCTCACATTCTAGTGCTCGCATTCGAGTGAGGACAACGGCCCTTGTCAGGGCCAACTTAATCAATGGAAAAGAGTTGTTTCCCCTTCCCTCCCTCTCTTCCCCTTTCTTCTCTCTCTCTCTCTCTCTCTCCCTCTCCTTCTCTCTCTCTCTCTCCCTCACTCTCTTTTCCCCCGCGCGCGCCCCTCTCTCCGTACGGCATGCACGTGCAAGGTCACGCACGTGCTAAAGGTCACGCACGTGCAAGGGGTCATTTAGGTCACGCACGTGCCAGGGGTCATCCAGTGCAAGGTCACGTGCACGCGCATGCACGCACATGCATGCACGCGCATGCGCGCACGTGCGTCCCTGAACAAGCCCTTTAACTACTTTAAACAACCTGAGAGTTATACTTTTATAAAAGTATTTATTTATTAGATAGGCCTACACTAACTACTCACTAGGCCTAGTCTTTAGTAGTACCGTAGTAATACTAGTAAAATACACTACCATGGACCGTAGGCCTACTTCCACTGGCACCCGTAGATCCAAACTGATCCCGCAGTGAATATTCGCTTGGCCGCTACAATCACTGATAAGCATGACATCGACGAGGCTTAATGAGTACGGCATATTAACTTTTTTACTCCGACAAATTAAATTCTCAAACATTTTTTTGAGGTAAAAGAAAAATAAATAAAGACGTTTGAAGTATTTGTAGTTAAAAAATATTTCCTATTTAGTGTAAATGGGCATTAAAATGAGTAAAATGCATCATTTTGCCCGAAGCAGTTAGGTGTTAAGTAAACATTGCACGAGCCGTTGAGCCAATGACTACGAGGCGTGCAAGTCAACGCACTTGTTTTAGACAGCATCCGTTACAGGGATAATTCGTTAGTAATTCTCTGTGAAACAGGTTGCCGTAGATCTACTAGGCCTAGTTCAAATTCACGATAGGATAGGCTTTCCTGGACTGACGACGAAGCATCCCAAGTTTGTAATTTCAGTGAGACTGAGGGAGTGATGACTGATTGATTGGCTGTTGTCAACGAACCTACTTTGTAAATTTATTCCAGACTTCCTTAAATTTTAAATGTTCAAACATACTAATAATAATTAAAATGTATTTTTTTTTCAGCCCACCAATATAGCAGCCACTGTATTTACTTCTACTTCTATGAAGAATTTTCATTTGATGACCACAGGGATTTTTAAACAGATAAATTTCTAACATGATGGAAGGACAACGTGAATAATGCTTAAATAACCATCGTCACTGCTCAATGAAATTAATTCATTCATAAATCTTAATTTTAAAAGTTTTCATTGAACGATAAGCAGGCTTTTTATGTGAGTGCCTGAATGACTTTGAAATGCATATTTCTTGTAAAGAATTTGAATACATTTAAATCTCAACTGTAAATTAATTACATATTTCTTTGTTTTGAAAAAAAATTCAATAAATATATTAAATGAAATCATTGGATTATTGTGAAATATTTCTTTCTGACTGAATATTGGGAGAATGTATTTGGTATAGAGACTATTTATCTACTCATGAAATTATAAATTTTCCCCACTCAATGAAATGAACCTGATATTTGTGTAAAAGTCAATTTCTATTTCACATATAGCTCGCATGTGTACATGTATTCAGTAAATTGCAAAAAATTTCACTTTTGAATTGAATTAGACTTGCACCCCCCCCCCCCTTTTATGATGACATTTTACAATGAAACTCTGTGTACATGTATGTAGCTTTATGTGCCTTTTAATTTTAAACATTCACTAACAAATGTATGATATTACTACCATACTGGGCTACATAAATGCATTGATAAGTTCAATTTACCCAACAATTGGCAATGAAAACTTAACATGTACACAGTGAATGAAAATGTCATACTTTACTTTTGACATGTATCTGGTAAAGTTTCTCTTTGATCATGTAAATTACCAAATGTGTGAAACATTTTTTGCAATGTGTGAATGCAACTATGGTATATTTCTTGAGCAAATTTTCAAGGTCACAAAAACTTCACAGTTTTAACTATAATGTATAGGGGAGAGAGAGAAATGGGGTTTAATGTCCACTTGACACAAACTAGTTCATTTTGGGACTAACATATGGTTTTATTTTATTTCAATTAATTGCTCTCTTGTAGGGGTCTTTAGCAGTGGGGGGAAACCGGAGTACCTGGCGAAACATACGAGGTTGCACAGGCGACCCTACTCCTTGCCTATAATGTATAGGGATAAATCAGCATAGTACAGTCTTTAGATTTTGTGGGCCTCTATTATATTGCAATGTAAATACACATATAAGCTTTATAATCCACAACTATTCATATTTCAGATTTATTATTTCCATTAAAAAACAAAATTAATTATTTCGTTCTGATTCGCAGACCAACAAATGTTCTGGATAGTCTATGAGAGATGACCTTGGTGCCAATCCAAACTTTGTCTTAATATCTAATTCACTCTCTATTTCAAAATATGCTTCTTGTCAAACATCGGTATGCTTGCAGCTTGCATAATATTTACAATGCTATCTGAAATGTAGAAAAATTGAAATGAAATAAAATTAAGAATATTTAACTGAACAGCAGCTCCACAGCCTACCCTTATTTCGAATGCCAAATGTCATTGGTTCATTTACCTGCATGCCAACAGACCCTTGATATTTCATCCCATCAGAATGACTAGACATTGTTCCTTTCTGGATGCGCCGTCCTGCACCACTGACAAAAGATGAAGCCAGGAAATTTTCTCCATGAACACCGGATTCAAACTCAAAATTTCCTTGTTAGTAAGAAATGAAATAGTTTTACATCTGAATTTGGCTAATACAGTGTGCTATGAGGGACATTTTGCCTGGACAATGGCGCTACGGCCTACTCTTATATCGAATTCCATCTGTCAAGGGATCTTTTACGTGCACGCCAATGTGTATACAGGACCTCAGTTTATCGTCCCATCCGGGCGATTAGACAGCAGTCCTTGCCAGGCCCTCCGTCCTGCATCACTGACAAAGGGAAACATGCCGGAGAATCTGAATCAACATTCTCCCAGCGTCTTACCCACTCAGCCACCGCGTGACCCCTGTTAGTGAAGAATACCAGCTTATACCAAACATTGTGCTGTGAGGCAAATTTTGCTACAGCCTACTCTAACTGCCAAATCAATCTTTTACATAAACGCTAATACTTACACTGGACCTCGGTTTTCCGTCCCATCCAAACGACTAGACAGCTATCCTTGTCAGGCCCTCCGTCCTGCACCACTGACAAGGGGAAACCACAACAGAAAATCGCAATAAAACGTTCAACAACTCTCTCCTCCTTTAAACAAAAGCTCTCCGAACATGACTCTAAACCCCCAAAACACTTCTTATTTGAAATTATCCACAGCAAACTACGACTCTCGTGCAGTGACTTAAATGGTCACATGTTTTTTAGACACATCTCTGAAAATCCAGCTTGCAATTGTGGTCACCCTTTCGAGGATAGCGAACACTATCTTTTACACTGTCCAAATTTCAATACTTTTCGACAACTAACCATTTCTACATTACCTGATGAGTATAAGAATAGCAAAACTCTACTCTACGGCCTGCATATGACTCCACCAGCGAAATTAATAACCTTATCTTTACAACAGTTCAATCATATTTCAATCTAACTAAACGATTTAATTATTATTTAACTAAACTATTTTATATCATTATTTAACTAAACTATTTTATATCATTATTGTTATTGTTAATAATATTATTACTATTACATACTATAATACTTTAGGTGTATTGAACTAAGTAGGGGTTGTATATATTGTATATACTGCTTTTTATTATTAGAATATAATTTATCATTGTAAATAGGGATAGGGGTCTGACATAGGCATTTTGCCTGTTCCCCAATTTCCCATTCATTCATAGTGAATAAAATATCTTTTAAAAAAAAAGAAAAGAAAATGGCAAACTTTCTTGGCCAACAAGATCTAACCTGTGGCCTATCGGCTAGCAAACCAGCATCTTATTCATTTAGCCACAGTGGTTCCCCAATCATGTTAGATAATTACATGATAGCACTGTAAAATAAATACAGGGAAAGGAATCATGTTAGTTAGAGGTATATAACAGTGTCATAATGTAATTACTGCTAAGGTAGGCCTAAGTGGTCAAGTGGGTTTTGCTAAGTATGGCTAACTTGTGTTAGAATTCTGACACAAATAGAACTGTATCTACCTTTAACAGAAAACCAAGTTCTATTTAATTAACATTATGGTATAACCTGTCACAATGGTTTTTCCTTTTTCATTCAACCCTGGGAGAAAATGTAATAAATATCAGACAAAGGTGCTGCCAAACAATTTAAATACTCCACATATCGTGTGTCCTTATTTAATTTTTTTTGATAGTTTATCACTGTTTTTTTTTAGAAATAGGTTGGCCTATATCATGATGACTAGTATTGTCTTAATTTCACAAACTGCTGTGAGATATCCTGCCTGCACATCGTGAAATGCTCACCTTTTCCTTTATATCACAAGGCCAAGTATTTTTTTTTATTTAGTTTTCAAATCTTCATAAAATACTGTGAGTATTCTGCCTGCATATTGTGGCGTTTTAGTTTTTGACAGCTGCTCACGGTTTTCAGAAATAGGTAGGCCTATTTCATGAGGCCTAGTGGGCCTATATTATTTTAACTTTACAAATCCTCACAAAATACAGGGGGATATTTAGCCTGCTTATCAAGACTTTTGAGAGAGCTGGTCATTTTTTAAAAATATTTATGGTAGGCCTATATCATTCGGCCAAATATTTAAACTTTACAAATCTTCACAAAATGCAAAATCTTCATGGGGCCTAGTATTATTTTATTTTTATAAATCTTCGGAAAATGCCGTGAGATAGGTCTGTCAATTAAAACCATAAAATGCAAAAAGGTACTAAATTATACTGAACATAGGCCTAAGTAAAATTAAAAATTTTAATATTCGCCCATATTCGTTATTTGACAAATTACCTACACTAGTAGTCGTAGTACTACTTGAATCAGAACACCTTCCACGTTACACGGCCATTTTTAGCCCATCCTCTCTGCGCTAAAAACTTGAAACTCCTCACCATCATATTATAATTCATCAATCTGCTGAAATAAAACACATACATCTAGTAACTTGTCGAAAAATTCAAGGGAGATCGCGATACACGAGCGTACGTACTTGAGTTTTAGAATTTTTTCTTCTACTATAATTTATTTTCCAAGTTTGCATTTTACCGGTACTTAGAATTATAACCCGTGGGAATAATTGTTTTAGCTTTATATAACAATCAAGACATTAAAATTTAAATTTCTCGATGCACTAAATGTACAGGCGGAGGAATAATGTACTGGTAATGGGGTTTGTTTGTAAACAAATCTAACTTAGACCGCTACCTACCGCAAAAAAACTACTGTGAAACCAAAGCTTAGTAACTTAGTTAGAAACTACTATTTCGAAATAATTTGAAATATTTTATTAGGATATGTTTAAATAATTGATTTACATACCTTGATAAACAAACTAAAATATCTGTTATTTTTCTTTTGTAAAACAAAAGTAATTGGTACCGCGAACTCGTCATTGATTCACATTCAATGCCTTTCAAGGCATCGTATTTTTCGCCATTGCTCAATTGTTGCTGGGTGCATACTGCATGTCACCCCTAGAGTGGATTACCAAAGAAATCGTCGCGAGACTTAGCGGCCTTATTATTATTGCTTGTCGATCATCGAGATTCCATAATTTCAAACAAAAAAAAATACCACAATTCATAGCCCATCCATCCATCCACCCAGTGTCTTTAATTTGTTGATGAAAATAGGTTCATTTTGACATGGCATTTGGCATCTATAATCTATGTAGGCCTAGCCTATGCTATGTTATGTACTGTTTCACCGTGGCTATATATATATTAAAGACTGCCTCGAGATATTAAATTATACAAACTGGTACTGCAAAACCCGTGAATATGTATGGCAATGGGTTGTTTTTTTACCTTTCTTTCTTTTAAGCGTAACGTGAAACGAAGCTGGATCCATTGAGTTCACCGCACGCGACGTCAATAATCAATGCACAAACATGGCGGACCTATTTACATGTCGCGGATCACGCGATAATCCAGATGAAATAACGTTAAAAACTAAAAAACTATAAGTTTTTGAGACCATGTAATTGTACAAACCATAGCATAAATATCATATACAGTGTAATAACCCACGTAAGAAACGCAAAACAGGAATGCTGAAGAAATCGTAGATTATAAGTGTATTCACAAAGGCATAATAATAAGGGCGATAATCCAAACAGGACTAGACATTTATAGAAGATAAAAAATTATATTGAATCATTATCCAATATGTAGTCAGTAATATATTTATAAGAAATGTCAAATCTATTATGTTGAAGAAATGGAAGTTTAGAAATTTCTTTAAAAATGCGTAATTGTGTTCCGCCTTTGGCCGTGCACTTAAAATTAAGAGTTTTTATTCGTGAGAGAAACAGTTCCTTCTTGTTGCATATTTTTAAAAATCGTAATGCATGTGAATAGAAAACATTATATAGTGTAGTATCTGAAATGTTACTGTAATCTGACGGGTATTTTATTACTTCAAAACCAAATTTGTCCGTTTTATCGAATATACCGACATTAAATTTATCGTAAATTATATTGATGTCCAGGTCAAGAACAGATGCATTTATAGTGCCCAAATTTTCTTTATTTAATATAAGTTCAGGAGGATATATTTCATCTTTATATTTATTGAAATTACCATTATCATTGATTGGTGTTATGTCATCAATGTAACGGAAGGTATAATTTAGACTTTTAGCTACTTTTGTGGTCTTGAAAGTCGAATTCGTATCTGTATAAATGTGCATTTGCCATAAATGGGGCGGGGTCAGTTCCCATTGGTAAACCAATAGTTTGTTGTATTATCTGATCCCCAACCTCAAATATGGCATTGTCAATGAGAAAATGTATGATATTTTGAAATTTTTCTTTATCGAAAACTACAGTGTTAGCATTGCGCCGTTGTATTATCTATCTTGCATCTTGTGAGTAGATGGCCACCAGGTTTCTGTCCTTTCCGAAAGCTCCATTAAAGGCTTTATCAACGAACCAATCCAAATTATTTTTAAGATCTGTATATTGTAGCATAGTATATAAAGTGGAAAAGTCGAAAGTTTCTATTGATTTAGCATTGCCTTTTTTGTTAATTTTATCTAAAGTGTCTACTATAGGTTTATTTTTATCAATTATGAAAAAACTGTTAATTCCAGTATAATTTCGAAGTGTTTTGCACCAAATGGCATGTTGGGCCTGACATAATTTAAGTCCTCTCGTTATAGTCACTGCTAGAGGTTTTGTCTGGCAGATGCTGGAGGAAATTATATATCTGAATTTTACTGGATTTTTATGAAATTTCGGTATAGAATAAATATAAGGTAGTGCATCTATTTTCACATTGTGTCTGATATCATAACTCCTGTAAAACGAATATTGGTTATGCAAAATATCCATTTTAGATAATTCCGTAATACATTTATAAGTATCATTATTGGTGTTAGGCCAAAGTCCGACTTTGGTAAGGATATTTTTAATATAGTACTTTTTACAGATAAAGGCAATGTTATTACTAGCCTCATCAACAGTTGTTAGAACAAATCTCTCTTGAAGACATTCAGCTGCAGATGCGTTTTTTAGGACTTCGGGTGGTGGGTGTCTTGGGTTAAGTTTTATATATTTGATTCTCTTTGACAAGAGGTCAAAAACAGTGTTTCTCCATTCTCCAAAAGATTCTAAAGGTGCACGAAATTTATCAGACCAAGCTACAATGCATTTCCGGATTTGAGATTTTAGATTATTATGTAATTTTTTGAAGTTAGTTTTACTTGGTAGTTCTCGAAATTGTGGCCCAAAGCGAAATAGTTTTCTAAGATTTTTGTCTTCAACAATATCGAAGTTTCCTGTCAATATATGGTCATGAAACTTATCTTTAAAAGGAGAGTTATTGCATTGACAAGTGGTGTTATCGTAACTGTCAATAAATTCTTGAACGTTAAGGTTTGCAATAGTTTCGTGGTAGTATAACCGTGCTGGTTATAGTAGTTTTATGTTAGAATTTAAATCTAGAATATTTCAGATAATACTTTGATTTTAAAATGGAATGTCATCAAATTGAATTCTGTATACTTGTAATCTCTAAGAACAATAATTATTGCGTGTGTGTGCTATTGAAAGTTGACTATAGCCAAAGGTAAAATGTTACATAATTCTAATGACATGTTAATTTATTATAATCCTTTATTGTTTATAAAACTGTTAGAGATAGAAAGTAACTGACAATACGGCCTGTCTGGTGAACTTGCCAATCGTTTGATTAATCTATTAATTGTTTTATTCACCATTGTTCTATTTGTACATTATTACATCAATGCTTATTTATGTCAACACTTGATCTAGCCAAGTGATTAGAAGTGATTCCATATAAATATATTTGAGTGTACTTGATATGGCAGTCTTTTAGGTCTATCCAATATGTAGTCAGTAATATATTTATAAGAAATGTCAAATCTATTATGTTGAAGAAATGGAAGTTTAGAAATTTCTTTAAAAATGCGTAATTGTGTTCCGCCTTTGGCCGTGCACTTAAAATTAAGAGTTTTTATTCGTGAGAGAAACAGTTCCTTCTTGTTGCATATTTTTAAAAATCGTAATGCATGTGAATAGAAAACATTATATAGTGTAGTATCTGAAATGTTACTGTAATCTGACGGGTATTTTATTACTTCAAAACCAAATTTGTCCGTTTTATCGAATATACCGACATTAAATTTATCGTAAATTATATTGATGTCCAGGTCAAGAACAGATGCATTTATAGTGCCCAAATTTTCTTTATTTAATATAAGTTCAGGAGGATATATTTCATCTTTATATTTATTGAAATTACCATTATCATTGATTGGTGTTATGTCATCAATGTAACGGAAGGTATAATTTAGACTTTTAGCTACCTTGTCATCTGTTTTTCTTTTGTGGTCTTGAAAGTCGAATTCGTATCTGTATAAATGTGCATTTGCCATAAATGGGGCGGGGTCAGTTCCCATTGGTAAACCAATAGTTTGTTGTATTATCTGATCCCCAACCTCAAATATGGCATTGTCAATGAGAAAATGTATGATATTTTGAAATTTTTCTTTATCGAAAACTACAGTGTTAGCATTGCGCCGTAGTATTATCTATCTTGCATCTTGTGAGTAGATGGCCACCAGGTTTCTGTCCTTTCCGAAAGCTCCATTAAAGGCTTTATCAACGAACCAATCCAAATTATTTTTAAGATCTGTATATTGTAGCATAGTATATAAAGTGGAAAAGTCGAAAGTTTCTATTGATTTAGCATTGCCTTTTTTGTTAATTTTATCTAAAGTGTCTACTATAGGTTTATTTTTATCAATTATGAAAAAACTGTTAATTCCAGTATAATTTCGAAGTGTTTTGCACCAAATGGTATGTTGGGCCTGACATAATTTAAGTCCTCTCGTTATAGTCACTGCTAGAGGTTTTGTCTGGCAGATGCTGGAGGAAATTATATATCTGAATTTTACTGGATTTTTATGAAATTTCGGTATAGAATAAATATAAGGTAGTGCATCTATTTTCACATTGTCTCTGATATCATAACTCCTGTAAAACGAATATTGGTTATGCAAAATATCCATTTTAGATAATTCCGTAATACATTTATAAGTATCATTATTGGTGTTAGGCCAAAGTCCGACTTTGGTAAGGATATTTTTAATATAGTACTTTTTACAGATAAAGGCAATGTTATTACTAGCCTCATCAACAGTTGTTAGAACAAATCTCTCTTGAAGACATTCAGCTGCAGATGCGTTTTTTAGGACTTCGGGTGGTGGGTGTCTTGGGTTAAGTTTTATATATTTGATTCTCTTTGACAAGAGGTCAAAAACAGTGTTTCTCCATTCTCCAAAAGATTCTAAAGGTGCACGAAATTTATCAGACCAAGCTACAATGCATTTCCGGATTTGAGATTTTAGATTATTATGTAATTTTTTGAAGTTAGTTTTACTTGGTAGTTCTCGAAATTGTGGCCCAAAGCGAAATAGTTTTCTAAGATTTTTGTCTTCAACAATATCGAAGTTTCCTGTCAATATATGGTCATGAAACTTATCTTTAAAAGGAGAGTTATTGCATTGCCAAGTGGTGTTATCGTAACTGTCAATAAATTCTTGAACGTTAAGGTTTGCAATAGTTTCGTGGTAGTATAACCGTACTGGTTATAGTAGTTTTATGTTAGAATTTAAATCTAGAATATTTCAGATAATGCTTTGATTTTAAAATGGAAAGTCATCAAATTGAATTCTGTATACTTGTAATCTCTAAGAACAATAATTATTGCGTGTGTGTGCTATTGAAAGTTGACTATAGCCAAAGGTAAAATGTTACATAATTCTAATGACATGTTAATTTATTATAATCCTTTATTGTTTATAAAACTGTTAGAGATAGAAAGTAACTGACAATACGGCCTGTCTGGTGAACTTGCCAATCGTTTGATTAATCTATTAATTGTTTTATTCACCATTGTTCTATTTGTACATTATTACATCAATGCTTATTTATGTCAACACTTGATCTAGCCAAGTGATTAGAAGTGATTCCATATAAATATATTTGAGTGTACTTGATATGGCAGTCTTTTAGGTCTATCCGACTTAGTAGCATTAGGTACTAGTCGGTTATCCGCGGTCCTGTATGTGTATGTAGTTAATTGTTATTATAAGTTTCCAGTATTAAAGATTTGAAGAACCATTCCAGACTCTTGTAATATCTGACGGACCTCACGGTCACAGTAGTTAAATATTTTATTACGAATTGGAGGTAAAAACTTGTATATGACTGTAGGTGAAATTTTTGGGATAGTATCTGGTATGGATTTTATTACTGATCTATCTCGAAAGATTCTATTCAATCCTATGTCTTGTATATGTTTATCTGTAAAAAGTATTTTGCATAATACCTAGGGTTTTTTCTTATGTACTTTATGAGGTTGTGGTGAATGTTTAGGTGAAAATTTACTATTTATCAAATCGGTAATAACATCGTAATATTGAGGAAGAAAGCTTTCATTAAGTTGATTAGAATATATAATATCCTGTATGAGGACGCCAAGTTTCTTAGCTGTTGATTTTTTCAAAGTATGTACAATTTGTCGGGCAAGATTAAGTACACAAGATGCACAAGACAATTTGTCAGGAGTATGGCATTGGCATACAGAATACAAATCGTTCAGAATACTTTCCGTATCTTTTTGAAATTTCGATTTTTTTATAGAACGTTTTTTATTTTGAAAATTATGGTCAAGTTTTTTGTAACAATTTCTGGTGATTAAAGCGTTTTCATTACGGTTGTTGTAATCGTTATTTTTAAATCCATCATTAAAGCTGAACTCCGGTTACAAAAATACCGAAATAATGTAATAAAAAAAAGTTAACGCCCGCAAGCCGCCATACTTGTTTCCAACTTGTGAAATTTGCTTTATTTGATTTTGTAATTAATCTAAGGATTTCTTCGATTTTTTTCACCATAGTATATATCCAACTCTTATAGTATGTGACCCGGTACTTTGGAATAGCGTAGTATTTGTGAACGTATTAGGACAGTTGATCAATAGAATACCTGGGTTTTTTTTAACGGATTGGTACAATTATTGCAGTTTATTCCAAATCACACCTGCCCTCACCACCCACAAAATCCAGTTAACCTCCCATTACGATATAGATGAAAACTGTTTCGGTATCTCTGCTATATCAATTGTTTTATACACGTATTATTTAAACCAACAAAATAATATTGACATTTTGCTGAATACATTTCAATTTATTTTAAGGCTCCAATGACTACAAATTTGATGTTAGTATGAACGATATTCTTGCAGTACAACAGCTGAATGCTGAATCTCTCTCGGATGAAGACAATGACGAGTTCATTCAAATGTGCCGAAACCTATTAAGAGAAAATGGAAAAAATATGCCGGGCGATACGAAGGAGGCTGTGGAATTATTAACATGGTTACTTAAAGTTACATTATGGGACATAAGATAAAGTGATGACAGTTCTCGCTATAATAGTTAAAGATAGGTTGCCAGGCAACGAAACATACGCCCACAGCAGCTAAATCTTCCGGGCAGTCAACAAGGGTTATCGCATATTTTTACTTTTTTTGCTAATGAAACATTTGTAATACACTAAAAACTGATTAAGAGTAACGGCTCATTATGTAATTATCAGGAAATCATTAGAATTTGATTGCTTTTTATAAAGTGTTACCCCACACTAACAATTAGTATATACATGAAACATTTAATATCATGGATTTAGATGTTCAGTTATTAAAATTCATTGTAAATCAAAATACTTGTTCGTTTCAACACCTTAAACTCTGTGTATCAATCTAAAGTCAATCGGATGATAAGTTTAGCCTCTATAGTTATCAAGGGAGATAACTCTGGCAATAATTATTTTAAATCTCTGAAAATCAATAGGCTTCTTCGTCTCATGACCCTAAACACTGCGTGTTAATTTAAAGTCGATCGGATATTAACTTTGGCCTCTAGAGCCTTCCACAGGATTTTTTCGAAGTGATCAAGGGCCATAACTCTTGCAGCAATTATTGAAAATCACTGAAAATCGATAGACGACTTAGTCTCATGACTGTAAACACTATATATAAATTTGAAGTCAATCGGATATTAACTCTGACCTCTAGAGCATCCACTGTGTATAAATTTAAAGTCAATCGGATATTAACTTTGGCCTCTAGAGCGTCCGCAGGATTTTTTGAAGTGATCAAGGGAGATAACTCTGGCACTAATTATCGGGAATCGCTGAAAATCAATAGGATTCTTTGTCTCATGACCTTAAACACTGTGTATAAATTTAAAGTAAATCGGATATTAACTTTGGCCTCTAAAGCGTCCACAAGATTTTTTGAAGTGATCAAGGGCTATAACTCTGGCACTAATTATCGGAAATCGCTGAAAATCAATAGACTTCTTCGTCTCATGACCTTAAACACTGTGTATAAATTTAAAGTCAATTGGATATTAACTTTGGCCTCTAGAGCGTCCACAAGATTTTTTCAAGTGTTCAAGGGCCATAACTCTGGCACTTATTATCGGAAATAGCTGAAAATCAATAGGCTTCTTCGTCTCATGACCTTAAACACTGTGTATAAATTTAAAGTAAATCGGATATTAACTTTGGCCTCTAGAGCGTCCACAAGATTTTTTGAAGTGATCAAGGGCCATAACTCTGGTAGTTATTATCGGAAATCGCTGAAAATCAATAGGATTCTTCGTCTCATGACCTTAAACACTGTGTATAAATTTAAAGTAAATCGGATATTAACTTTGGCCTATAGAGCGTCCACAAGATTTTTTGAAGTGATCAAGGGCCATAACTCTGGCACTAATTATCGGAAATCGCTGAAAATCAATAGGCTTCTTCGTCTCATGACCTTAAACACTGTGTATAAATTTAAAGTCAATCGGATATTAACTTTAGCCTGTAGAGCGTCCACAAGCAATTGTGGACGCCGGACCGACGGACGGACCGACGGACGGACGGGGGCGACGACAATATACGACCACATTTCAATGTGGGCGTATAAAAACTAGATAGTGTAAAGGTAATTTGTTGAAAATTTCAGTCAAATTGGTCCACTATTAGCCGAGAAAAAAGTGTTTGAAATATTCACATAGCCCCGGTCATCATTACTCAAATCATTAATATAAATAGCATAGTCTCGATTATCCACTTGATTGATTTAATTATCAACGGCCATTAAGCGGCATATAGGAATTCAATCCGCCAACATCGAAGGCTAGCGTTGACTTTAAGAGTTTATTATGGTCTGGATATGTTAATTAGTGTCTAATTGATTATTTAGATAACATCTCAGGCCTGGAGAAAGACCTGTAATAAGCAGATTTTGCTCTTGCATAATGCTATTTTAATGAACTTGAACTCTGGTGAAATAATAATCTGATCTCATAGATAAAACTATCTTATTTCATATATACTCTTCAAATAAAGAAACGCACAACCTATTTTTCATCATTTTTTTATTTACATGAAGTCGTTCTTTCCACAAATCTTACTTGTTTTAATGTCATTATGTAAGGATAAAAGAAATTCATTATTGGTTTTAAATGTAATGTTACTAATTGTGACTGGTCATCATTTTTGTCGAAATTTGTTATCGTTAGATTGCACCAAGAAACATGAATTTAACAACTTCGCGAGCTTTTCGCATGGAACCTACATCTAAGGTCTTTAAAATCCCGGGGTTCTCGGTTCCCAAATCAGTTGCACATGTAAACACTCAAGGAACCAAGTGATGCCATATCTGAATGAAGACCAACGCGACAACATTATTGGTCGATTACAGGCAGGTGAATCCAAGACAGATGTAGCCAGCCTGCTGAATGTTTCCCTTAATTTCATTTCTCGCCTTTGGGATAGGTACCGACAGCGAAGTTCAACACGTGACCGCCCAAGTTCAGGCCAAACAAGAGTGACCCCACCTGTCCTGGATCGTCACTTCCGGTTACGTCATTGGCGTAAATGGGTTTTCAACAGCGACCTGTACTGCAGCAGCAATTCCCGGACGGCGTAAAATCTCGTACCAGACAGTCCATAAACGCCTACGTGAAACCGAATAACGAGGCAAACGTCCCCGTTATAGCTTCTGTTTTATAATACGCCGACATCATGAAATCCAACTTTAATGGGTTCAGACACCGAGGGTATGGCCACAGCAACACTGGAGAGCAGTTTGGTTCAGCGACGTGTCGCTGTTCTTGTTGCAACAAGGCAATGGTACAGCCAGGATATACCGACGACGAAATGTAACTTTGCGTTTCTTTTTTGGGAGAGTATATTATAGCATGTCAATTTGAGAAGAGCCATGTAGATTAAATGACGCGTTATACATTTTATTTGACTGCAATCTATCGAATTCTTTTACATACATCCGATTTCAAATAAATGGTTTTAACAAAAATAAATATAAGCACCGGTGGGCAGCCTCCACCTGGTGTAGCCTGCCATAGGTCTAGCAACCCTATGAGAAATTTTGTCCCTCTACACGGAACACCTTGCGTGACTCTTCCCCGTCTCGACCCGTCTCTCCGATCAGTCGAAGACCGAGGAGAGAAAAGAAGAATTCTATGAAAGGACTGAAGGCCTTCATTCGCAAGTTACAACATCTGACTCCCGATATGGCTTATGGACAATTGGCCAAGAATAAGGGCAGGCGCGTGTTGGTTTGTTGCAGTGGTTCAAACTGGCGGCCGAGGATTGAAAAGAAGAATTCTATGAAAAGACTGAAGGCCTTCATTCCCAAGTTACAACATCTGACTCGCGATATGGCTTATGGACAGTTGGCCAAGAATACGGACAGGGCGCGTGTTGGTTTGTTGCAGTGGTTCAAACTGGCTGCCAACCACCTCCTGAATGGTAACATCCAGCCACTGCATGCCCAGCACAAGAAATGGGTGGAACGAAATCGACAGGTGTTGACCCAACTGACGGAGAAAAACATGCCAACGACCGAAAAACTCTCCCTGGTCATAAAACCCGTGGAAAGGGATTGAGCGCCGAGCAACCAACATCGAGCATTGCTTCGCAAAATGAGTAATCCACGAACATCACCCGACGTCAAAAAGCGACTTTTCAACCAACAGTGTGTGCGTTTGGAGCATTGCTCGCTATGGCTCTCCCAGCTTTGGCTCCCTTGGTATCTAAACTATTCGGGGGACAACAGGGTGGTCCCTTCCTTAGAAGGCACGATAAAGCAAACCCTATGGCTGCCGAGTTATCTAAACTTTTTGGGGGATAACCTATTGGACAGAAAGGTATAAAAAGGGAACCGGAGAACGGCCTCAAGCCCAGTCATGGAGACACTGCGGTATCTATTGAACACTGCACCCAAAGGCCTCCCTCTATTGCTCGAGACCCAACCCATCGTCGACAGTGTGTGCGAGTGTTTTGGAAACCTGATTCGCGGTAACGTTCCTGTGACCGAGAAAGCAATCAAGCACTTGAAAAAGGACGCCCTCTTGTTACGGCGTTTGGGCACGTCCAAAACACCTTGGAAGACACGTTGGGTCTCCACAAAGCTACCGGCGTGTCCCTAGACAAAGTCAAGACATGGTTGAAACAACAAAGGGCGTACACCTTGTACAAAACACTGAAAAAGAAATTTTCTTGGACGCGCACAGTAGTGGCCGGCATAGATCATCAGTGACAAGCCGCCTTGGCCAAACAGAATGAGGGATACAGGTATTTGCTGTGTGTCATCGACGTGTTTTCAAAGTACGCTTGGGTGTTGTCCCTCAAAAACAAGACGGGAAACAGTTTGGTGGACGCCTTTCGTCGAATCTTTCAAAGTCGACAACACTTACGACTTCAAACAGACAAAAGTACCGAATTCCTCAATCGAAAAATGCAAGCGTACCTGAAGAAGAAAAAAATTCATTTTTTCGTGACACACAACGTCGAAACCAAGGCCAGTGTGGTGGAAAGATTTCAACGGACACTGAAAGAGCGCATGTGGCGATACTTTACTCATCAACAAACACAACGGTATATCGACGTCCTAGACGAACTGTTTCGGGCTTACAATGCTAGACGACATCGGACCATCGGTATGGCACCTAAAGACGTTCGCCCCGAACACGAATGGATGTTGACAACACCTCCACGTCCCCCGAAAAAGAAAAAAACAATGGATCTCGGTACGACCGTACGCTTGGCTTTACCGAAACATGGTGCCTTCGACAAAGGTTACTGGCCGAACTAGACTCTGGAAACGTTCAATGTGGCACCCAACGTCGGTCGAAAGAGGTGAACCCATACAAGAATTGCAAGCGGTCCAAGTCAACGACGATGAGATCTTTCCCATCGAAAGAGTACTCGAAAGAAAAAAAGACATTGGTGGAATGGTTGGACTATCCGGCAATTTTTTAATTCGTGGATCGATAGGACCTGTCTCCAAAATGTATAAATAGGAGCAGTACACAAAACGTATAAATAGGAGCGAGAAACGCCGGTGTCAGTCAACATGCAAGACGAAACCACGTCCACCACATCGCAGATGACATCCCACCATTGGTCACTGTTGGGAAAACACGTACCACAAGCGGAAATCGTCTTTTTCTGTCAAGTGATATTAGTGTACGTTGTGGCTGGTGTTTCCTTGTCTCAATTGACCTTGAAACCTGACGGATCACAGACTACATTGTGGACGGCCTTACTCTCAAGTACCTTGGGTTACCTGTTACCTTCTCCAACCTTGAAAACCAAACACAGTGAACAACGAACTACCCTTTTACGTCACGCTCCCTAGTGATAGTTCCAGTAGGTGGTATCCCGACAACACTATGTCCACGTATCAAACGCACTTGAACCCCCCACTCCATCTCGATCATTGGGAATGGGAAGTGGGTCTGGCCGTGGCCAGCTTGCCCAAAAAATGGAACAATGTCGATCATCTATACAACACGATTGGCTTACGCCTTCATTCCTGGGAAAATTCGATTGAAGAACCCGAACAAAAGATATGCCTGGATCGCCTAGACACGAATCCTCGTACTGTTTCAAAGGTGTAAAGGACGACGAGATCAAGGGATCGATCGAAATGGAACCGCACATCAAGAGCGACGACTACGAGACGGCTGAGCACATCATGGATGTCCTGAACACTCAACTAGACGGTTTGTGGAAACTGTTTCCCATTCGCAAGCACCTCGGCAATCAACCCGTCCGCTTAGATCCCAACAACAAGGAAATGACCGACCACGAGAAGCAACAGCAAAGAAATTACGAAACTCGAGAGATGATGCGGCCAGGGGCCGAGCAAACAGGTCCCTTCGTTTCTTTCAAGAAAGACCGCACCAGATACAAGGTGTACCTGCAGATCAACCACGTGGAAGCGCTTTACTACTTTGATGTGTTGCCGAAAATTGAATTCCGCCTGCATGGACCCGTCGTGTCCATGTTAGGTTGGCCTGGAAGCGATTTGTTGATTTCCCTGCAGTCAACAGCTTTGACCGGCATGGATGATCAAAGTCTCATTCCCTTCTACGCCGACCACCCCCACACTTACAAGTAAAGTACGATCTGTTTTACCTGTACACAGACATTATCGGCACCATTGATAGATGTGATTCCCTCTGATCAACTGTATCATCGTCCTTCCAGTATTCATTACTATCCCCTGCAGTACAATCTACTAAACTCCATTGGGGTTTATATAAGGAATGGAATGGGCGAAGCCGTGCCATTTATCGATGGTAAGGTGGTACTCCAACTCCATTTCCGTTGACGATGATTCGGGTGTACAAAAACGGTACGCTCAGGCAGCGAGGGTTCTGCGACAACGGGGTGCCGGGCGATGGTCGGGATTTTTGAATGCCATTAAAAATGCAGCCCAAGTGCTACCCAAAGTCGGACAGAGCGTGCTCGACGCCATCAGTGGTCGGGAAAAATGGAACTGGAAGAAAGTCGCTCAGGACACGCTACGACCCGCAGTGTCAAACACAATGTCCGACACACTGAAGAACGTGGTCGCCCACCTGGAACCTATAAAAGAACCCCCGCGATACCCGTCCATTTCACGTCGCCCGAAGAGGAAGAAGACACGGGTCACCTGTCACAAACGACGCAAACCAGATATCTTCGACCATGGCTACGCAGGTAATGCGCAATGATTCCTGTCCCTGCACGCGAGACGAATTGCAGAATTTGTTCAGCGTACCCGACACACAGACGGCCATACACAAGGTGACCAAAATCAGAAAGTATCCACTGACGCCCGACTTGAACCACGACGAACCCATCGAGTTTTATATTTCCAATGCCACCACCGATTTCATCGATCTGGCCAACATGACACTGCACGTGACCCTGAAGGTGACCAAGAATGATGGGAGTGACTTGGATGCGGATAGTCAAGTCGCACCCATTAACAAGTTGTTTCATTCGTTGTTCAAAGACGTCAAATTACGCCTGGGAAAAATGCCGAAACCGTGGTCACCGCGTCACTACCCAACTATCCCTACCGGGCTTACTTGGAGAATTTGCTGAGTTTCGGTAAGGGAGCCAAGAACGATCACCTGTCAAAACAAGTCCTGTGGGCAGTTCAATTCCACAAAATCCGTCGCCACAGGTGCGGATGATGGACGACAGGCTCCGAATAACAAAGGATTGGAACAACGCCAGAAAACCATCGCTGCCAGTGGCACCTTTGAACTGCAGTCACGTCTACACATGGACATGTGCCTACAGGATCGGTATCTGCTGAACGGTGTGGACCTGCGATTGAAATTGGAAAAGCAATCCCCAAAATTGTTTCTGATGTACGGCGAAGGCAACGATGCAGAAGACTACAAAGTCGAGTTCACCAAAGCCTACCTGAACATCCCGTTTGTCACCCTGGCTTCCAGCACCTACAGCACCTAACGCCAAGTATCCCCTGAAGCGCGTGGTAGTCCGCGACATGGTCATTCCCGACAATCGTGCCAGTCACGTCGTAGACAATCTGTTTGTCAACGAAAGCCTGCCCAAGAGATTAATCGTGGGTATAGTACGTAACACGGCCTACGACGGAAGAAAAAACAGAAACCTCTTCCAATTCGAACACAATCAATTGCAAAACATCAAATTGACCAAGAACGGGGAAATTGTTTTTCCCCCCACGTCTCGCCCTCTGATTGGTGTAAAATGGTATCGTCCCAGCACATTAGACTCATCCCGAGGCATAAATTGGGGGTTACTACAATGTGTTTAGGGGTAATCGATCGGATGCTGATTACCTGATATGCTTTTGGTGTGGGATAGAAATTGGAAATACCTGTCATAGACGACACAAACATCTTGTCAAATGCCCAATGATGTTAAATTTGAGATTTGAAAATCCAAAATGGCAGAAATCCAAGATGGCGGTAATATTTCCATAAATTCCATACGTGTTGATATATTCTCAGTGTAAACGACCTCTCTAACATTTTACTGTTACATTTTCTTGTCTATGAAACTTCTTATGTATAGGGGTATGTACAAGGGGGTTACGGGGGTCAGAAAGAAATATGGTCATACATGAATAGAGTAACTATAACTTCTGGAGGGGGTCCCGAATTTGAACTTCAACACTTGTAAAATAACACCACTCCATACGATAAGGTGCTGTGCTACGACTAAACGAAAAGAACGAGTAAAATGTGGCGTAATTATACACAAATGGAGACTGGAAACATTGCAAACCCAAGGTTTAAGATACTGGCAGACGCTTTGCAAGATTATCGTAAACAATGTAAATGTAAACAGAAATCCTTATTATTAGGTACATGTGCCCTTTAAGTACTCCAATGAAAAATTAATTCTCTTAAAGCTGAACTCCGATTATAAAACTACAGAAATAATTAAATAAAAAAAGGTAACGCCCAAAACAACTGCCATACTTGTTTTCAATTTCTTGAACTAACATGGCGATCGCTTTGGGTGGATAAACACACAGACAGGCCACGCCCACTTCCACTGTATACCGCGTCAACCGAAGTGTCCACATCCGGCTAGTTTATCAACCAATTACCTCCTGACTTCCATACGCGTACGAGGCGCCCCCCCCCCAATATTTTTATGAAAAAAAAAATAGAAATCTGAAAAGAGCTCAGAATTGTGAGATCGATCATTAGCCGAGGAGTTTTTGAAAATAGGGTTGGGGTAGGGGTATAGCCTTGTCGGGGAAGGCTATGGTCTTGTTGGGAATGTATGGTCAGTTTGTCGGGAAGCGTCGCTCCGTCTGTCGGGTTTTGAATATTTTTAATAACACGGAAGCGGAAAGAAAGCAGTCCAGTCAATGATGAACACGTACGCTATCTGAATAGAACTAGCACTTACACATGGCCTTTCTCAGTTCTTGAGTACTGTGTTCCTGTATACTGGCATCCAACTCCATGCACCGGACGAGCCCAGTGATAGAAGTGAGCAGCTGGAAATTTTCTTTAATAATAATTGATAAGTTTGTGATAATATTGTACCTTGTTTTCACATATAAATTATAATATACATGTACGATGGATCAATAGGTCGTAAATAATTCTTTTCTTTGGAAATAAAGTGCCACTGGCAAGAGTTATACAAAGATAATGTGCTCAACAACGCTTATTTTACTTATAAATCTCTCCAGGAAAAAGTTCCAAAACCACTATGATGTAGATGTTAAATATCATTAAATAACCTTTTATTACATTATGTAATATTTAAATCCAATTTTTTTAAACTGTTATTAAATTTGATAAGTTTCTCTTAATCAATTTCAAGTTCAATTGATGACTTTTACTAGTTTTTATGCTGCAACTGACATAATTTACTACCCACTCCAAATTACTAGAAAGTATTCGAAATGCCTGGAATTCACGTCTACGGCCCTCTGGTTTTCAAAATTTTCTGGGGGAGCCCCCCCCCCCCCCACCGAACTCCGTCGGACGCTTAAATATATTTGTCGGGAAAATATGCTGCCCCCCCCCCAAACAAGTTCGGATTGCCGAGGTTAATTGGCCGGACTGCTTAAGTTCATCATCAGGAAATATTAAAAATATTCATGGGTGATATTCAAGGCCAGTAAAACGAATGTAATTCAAAAGAAAAATATTCCCTCCGAATTCTCTAACCAAATAATTAATACAAGGCGGAAACAAGATATCGGACTATGGGCGTATTTATGTTTGTAAACGCCCAAACTCATTACTGGGTCTCAGAGCAATAGCTTAGTCATACATGTCGCGTTCGATTATTTGCTCCGTGCTTACTCGGACAGGATCCTCGAGTACGTTTCGACATGCGCAGTGGGAATGGGTAATTGAACGGCGCGGCGCTTTCTTCGGATATCAAAATGGAAGATAAACGCCTCCAAACAATTAATTATGCTCGATGTTCTGATAAATAACAACGAGCAGACAATAATCCATCAACAACTTTAGACTTTTTCATTGGTATATCTCATTGGAACTATTAAATCCAGAGAAGCGAAATAAATCCCATATACTTTAAATCACATTTTCGTTCAACCAATGTAACGTTTGTTAACTTCTATAACGAGCTCCATAGCTTACAAGAATTGTAGAAGGGCGAGGTTATGATCGCACACTATATAGATTCATTTCGCTCACTATCTGACAGATATGGAATATAGAATTCAACAAATGCTTATTGAACGAAAAGAATAAAGAAAGATCTCCTGTCCGTGTTACAATTGCCCATTACCCCACAAACGTGAAGAAATTTATGACGGTTTTGCTAAATAATGTAAATTTCCCGGAATAATCGGAGGTATGGATGGCTGTCATATTCGAATTATGGCGCCCAAGATGAAGGACAATCGAATATCACACATAAACCGCAAAAAGGTCACTCGGTCGTACTCCAGGCTGTAGGCTATGTGATCATCGAATTCGATTTACTCATGTTCACATCGGCTGGTCTGGGTGTACACATGACGCTAGGGTTTTGAAGACTTTCCTCTAATCAGATACCAAATTCAGTAGGAAGAATTCCTACTTGGGGACCCAGTGTGCTCTCTTTAGCCATGGAATTATGACTCCATACATTGGTTTGGGGAAAGAAAGAAAGAAAAATATTTAATAAACATCTTAGTTCTGCGATCGAGCGAGTCTTTGGGCAACTGAAAGGACGCTGAGTGGCCTTTTCTAATTCTTGGAATCGTTAAACCAAAATGTAGAATCACTAAAATAAACACAACACTACTGAGAAAAGTGCCATGGAATTATGACTCCATACATTGGTTTGGGGAAACTGACCCATTATCAAGAAAGAAAAATATTTAATAAACATCTTAGTTCTGCGATCGAGCGTGTCTTTGGGCTACTGAAAGGAGGCTGAGTGGCTTTTTCTAATTCTTGGAATCGTTAAACCAAAATGTAGAATCACTAAAATAAACACAACACTACTGAGAAAAGTGTCAACAATAATTCTTCCGTCGCCTAAACTTTATCTGCAAATATAACTTCGATCAAATAATTTATTTGCTTCCATGTTGAATAATGGTATACTTCCAGAAGTAACCGGCTCCTTGGGCAGGTTACTTTGGTCTGGTGCTAGTAAGCCGTTCACATGACGTCATCGGTAACCCGAACGCATTCGCGATGGCTAGAGTAAGCACCAGTAATCGAACGCACCAACACAAAATTTGAACTGCTTTGACCCCTTTATACAAAATGATCCAATAACGTAATAAGCTTCCATTTTTTATTTCTCGGTGTCAAAACTGGTGAGAAGTTCAATTTTACAAGAGAGAACTTTTGTATTCGTTGGTATATTTAATTGTGCAATGGATTTTATTTAACGGGAGTTTATTTCGAACAGATAGGTAAGTTTATAATAACCAAAGTTAAGTAGTTTCTTCATAATCGTAGAAATCCGTTTATTATTTACCACGGGACGGACAATAGGAGAACAACACTGTGGCTTGCTATTTCAGACTGAACAAACAGGCCAGTTTTGTCATCGTTAACACTACGAACAATAATATCTGTATTTGGTCTATCTATCTTATTGGGTCTTAGTTTTCCTGGTTGGACTGGTGTTTAAAGGCATGTCAACTTGGTTTATACTCTGCATGGCCTGGTCTTGCATGGTTTGCAGTTCTTGGTTTGTACCCATTATGATAATTTATTCCGTGTTGCCAGTTTTGCGGACGGGGGTAATTGTAGTTACCTCCCTTGAATGAAGAATTTTGATTATTCGAAGGCCCGAAAGACTGCTCTCGATTATTGTAACCTCCATTCCAGTTTTCTTTGCTTACTATTATAGTATAGACTAATTCTTGCGTTGAATTATTTAATGATACTATTGATTTATTCAAATTTTGTATGTCAATAATGTCTTCTTTTATTTCAGGATGAAACTGTGTTTGATGTGTTGTATTGGTATATACTCCATCCTCTTGGGAAATAAGTTATACTGACCTTCCTCTTTGTTTGTCGGCTTGTATGTGGGCCTCTAAGCGAACAGAGTGGGTCTCTGCTTCAGAAATGTCTTAAGGCTGTAATTTTCGAATTCTCAAACGCATGTCCGCATCGGAGATTGCATTAATAAAATGGTCAAGCGTCAATATGCTTATTATGGATGAATTTGCAGTCGGGTATGCCTGTCTCGTCAATTTACGTATAGACTGGGCTAATTCAGGTAGTGTCTCATTTTTCCCACGTGTACGAGATTGAAGTCTTGCCCTGAAAACCTCAGACCTTTCGCTAGATCCAAATCGGACATGCAATGCCTGACAAACAGTTATTTAAACCATGTTTATCTGTTTCACTTAGTTCAGTCAAAATGCCCCAAGCATCTCCAGTTAAACTGGTTGCTAAATATAATGATTTTTCGTGGTATCCCCAGTTATTATTCTGGCTATTGTGTCAAATTGACTTAAAAATTCATCCAGATCATTAGATCCGTCATATAGTTGTGGTTTAATCTTTACATTATTGTTAAACCGTCTATATCTAGGTTCACTATTATGATTACTAACTCCAATAGGAGTACTTTGCAAATTACTTTTACAAAATTTATTTTCTGGAGTATTTATTTGTACTCTTTCTTCTATAGAATTTACTATATTTTTCAATGACTGTATGTCCCCTCGAAACTGGTAAATATTTTCATTTAATTCTTGTTGAAATTGTATCTTGATGATTTTCTAATTTGATTTCTGTATGAAAAGAAAGCAATATTTCGCTTATTCCATCAAGCAAGGATTCAATATTAAAACCAGATTCATTGTGTTTTTCAGATACAGAATTAACTGGCTCAAGATTATCTCCCGTTTCCGGATTATCGAGACTTCCAGCTGCAAGATCCACAGATTCATCTTTGGAAGACATTTTCTTATTTATTATTATACTACTATTATCATTAATTACCGTATTATTATTCTAGTATTATTATTACCGGTATTATTATTTATAATTCTCGGTATAAGTTTAATCGTTAATACAGTGATAATATAACCTTCTTTGTTTAACTATACATAACAATTCCTTATAGCTATTTCTATAGGAAAAATGACATGTAAATTGTAACTTTATACCATTAATTTAGTGTTATTGACAATTTTAATGTTCTTAATGTCAACTCGGTCTACTAGCACATGAATCCCACTTCTGACACCAAAGTAACGGGATTGTCTTTTGTGGCTCGCTAAAGAGCTCAGATCAATCCTATTGTGGGCTCGACTCAGTAACTAGCATTTGACCGAAAGAATGACACAAGGCATTAATTAATAATCAATATAATTTTTATTTATATTATTTATATCAAGAGGCCACATACTCATAAAACGGTAATGATAAATAAGTAAGACTATAGAGTATTACTATTACTATATATACGGTAGTAAAATATATTTCCAATATTTCTAATGCCAAGAATACCGCCGATAAGGTAATATTAATAATATGTTGTTATTAATATATTTAATTATATGACAATAGTATAGGACTAAATCAAGACTTGGCTAAATTAGCTTAGTCAAGTAAGTGAAGCGTTAGTCAATATGTGGCTAAATATTCGGAATAAGGCTGGGCTATCGCAGTCATCGGTAGACTAGACTCGTAAGCGCCGCGAATAATGATTAAACGGCTATAAAGTATAGTATACAATTAATGTTCAGACTGACACGTTTCTTACCATTAAATCTTCCATGGTTTAGTATACTTATACCACAGAGTAAAAATAACCAGAGTGGAGACTTCTTCATTTGCATACGGAGGAGGTCGCGCATTGCATCTTGGGTCTCGTCTGTAATGTCACTAAACATGGCGGCTAAAGAAGACGTTTCGCAGTAGAACAAAAGAAAATGTAAACATCAGAGTGGTGGATATGGTACCCAGAGTAGGTCCTACGCAGGGTGTTTTAATTTTAGGTACTATTAAAGGATTAAATTTCTTTAGATTTCCCGAAGAAAAACATCTCAGTCTATGTCGCGTCGTCTGCTATGAGTACGATACGAGTCATCGTCGAGTGCTAGGCCTATCACAGAGTTTTACTATGTGGGCCTAGTGATATAAATATATAATAAATACTGAGCCATAATAACATAATATGTTATAATAACAGCAATATATATATTATCAAAAATGTTATTTTGTAAGAGTACATATTTGGTGAAAGATGTTTTCATATTTGACTGGTTAATTGGCATTATATTGCATTTTTCCTGGGGCCTATTCTAAGTTTAAATTGGCAACTTGAACCAGTCTATAGGCCTACTGTCAGTAGCCTACCGAGTACTGCCCGAGAAGTAGATCTATGCTCCTAGTCTCATGATAAACCAGGAAATATCGGGATTAACATGGTTAATTTTTATTTCAATAATTCACTTACAGTAATACAGGTATGTATGGGTCTTTTTTAGCAGTGAGGGGAAACTAGAGGACCCGGAGAAAACCCACGATGTTCCACAGACGACACTACCCCTTGTCACGTACAAGCGGATAATCGAAACCGTGCCACCTGACTCAATGACATGTCATAGGTCTAATAAAAGTATTAATAATATCAATATTCTGTTATTTTAATTATAGGCCCTTTTTTAATACTTTCGCGTACGCAGGACAAGAAGTAGTTGCGCTCCGATGTAACCAAACCCATTCCTTGCATTCTTTACCATCGCTTAATTGCTGTCTAGTATTTTCGTAATTTTAGAATTACATGTAGTTAAAGGATCAAATTTTAAATAGTAAGCTTTACCCATTAAGTCTGCACAAGCTGTACATGTTTTTTTTACATTCCATAATATAAAAGGCCTATGCTACCATTTAAAGAAATTGAAAAAGAATCGTGTGTGAGGGAACTAACTATATTTTCTGAAGAATTGGATTCTGGCATAATTTTTTCTAAGATTCTGTATCGAAATATGCGATTCTATATAGGCCTACAATTACTTGTGGTAAACAAAGTGTTAAGTTTATTGTATCTGTAATACACCTTTCCAAATTTCCTAACAAAAATACTGTTTTGCTCAATTATCAGTTGCAATAAACTTTAAATAAAACAGTAAGCCTAATACTGTTATGCTATTCAAAATCACATTTTCCCTTTTAATAGTTTTAATGTAGGCCTTAATCCGACCACCTATAAATTCCATAATAGAACACTGTATAAATTAAATTTTCTATTTCTAAATAATTCCATTATAGTACACAATATAAATTAAATTTTCTATTTCTAAATAACCAATTGACAAAAATATCACAAAAATAAAAGTAACTCTGAACACAGATCAGACCTAATGCATGATATCTAGAGCACACTTCAGACTGATAATAATTTAATATATTCTTATACAGTGGGCGGTCAAAACATTACATGGCACCCAGAGCAATATGCAAAATATTCAATTTCAAGTTGTTTTTGGTTTTGTAAAAAGAGAAACTAATCAACTCAAATATGTTTATTGAAAAATGTAATACTATTGAAAATAAAATATCAAATTATTTTTTTTCATTTTTTAAAAATTAAAGCCAACATTAATTAAAAGAACAAAAATCATAAAAGAAGACAGGGAGTCAACATTGGAGCCGAAGGCATTTTTTCTTGGAAAACAACCAACGGCTCAAATCTGTTTATTGGAAAATGTTATAGGGCTATTTAAAAAATTCAATTTTAATATTCTTAAATTATTATTTAATATTTTAATGAAAGCATACTTAATTAAGTAATACGCTCTATCTAGAAGACAGGGGTATTTTTCTTTGGGGAAAAAAAAAAATCATGTTGAGTAAAATAGGCTTTATCCAAAAATTAAAAAGGGCGTGGTTCTTTGACATTTTCAAATGGGCCATTTTAAGGTTTATGGGAATGTATATTTCAAATCTATGAATCGAAACAACAAGTATTTGGTTGATTAGTTTTAAAGTTAATAAAAAAAAAAATAAAATCAACAATAGTTTACGGCCTTATAAACCAATTCGTAAACCGCCACAATTGCCGTCTTCCACTTCATTACTTCATTTCATATTCATATGCATGTTTTAAAAATATTAATCATGTTTTATAAATTCCCGAAACACACACACACCTAACATGATTGTGTGTGATAATTCTCAGTAATTTTTTTTTACCGAAAATACTATAAACTACGAAATTAAAGAGATTTAGTTCATCGATATAGGTATCGTAACGTTGAGCGTACTGTCAGTGGGTGTGTATTACAGACGAATCCCACCATGCATTGCGCGTCGGGTTGTTTCTATAGGGAGTAATGCGAGTCGCCACTCTGGTTATTTTTACTCTGTGCTTATACTTTATTTAGTCTCAAGTTAAATAGACTAACTGTTGATCACTGTCTATTAATAGCAGACGTGAAAATGAGCCAGGGCGCAGTGCGCCGAAACAACCGAACGCGGTTGCTTCTATAACCTTCCATAGATATCATGTGACTATATTAACCAATTCCTGCATGGGATTTCCTGTCGTCCAATAGGAACGCTTGATGAGGCACGTGCTCGTCTTCTAACAGTTAACATAGCGGTAATTGGAAGCGGTGAATCTTAACCTGTATCTATGTAAGTAAAATACACTATAATGTAAGTTATAAAAGTAATTCATGTACAAGGAATTCATTAAATACATTACTAATCACTGACAATATATAGGCCTACTTATGGTGAAAATAGACTAAATTCCACCATGGAAGTGCACGTCCGGTTTAACGTGACAACGAGACCGGCGAAAGGCCTAGATGTAAACAAAAACAAAGCGAGCGAAATGACAGCTAGCTGTCATAGAAATAAAGTATCTATTTCCATGGTCTAATATAACAACCAGTACTACATCTAGGATAGTTAATGTGAAATATTTGATAATAAATGTATCTATGACATACAATAATGTTTTAATTAATTAATGAGCTAAATTATTCGTAACAGGGTGTACCACCCAAGGAAACCGGACAAACTGTAGCGCCGAATGGAATGGCCTTTCATTAAATGACTGTCTTCTTCAAGGACCAGACTTAGCTAATTCTTTGATTGATGTTTTAATTAGACTACGCGAACATCCTGTCGCTTTCATGGCAGATGTGGAAAAAATGTTTTATCAAGTGAGTGTACCGCCTAGGGGATTGGAATTATTTACGTTTTCTCTGGTGGCCTAACGGTAATACAATTCAACGTCCAGAAGAATATCAAATGACAGTTCATATATTTGGAGCGGTGTCATATAATCCTCATTTTGGATCAAAAGTGACGGATTCAATTAAACGTGATTTTTATGTTGACGATTTGCTAAAATCGTGTGAAACCGAGCAAGAAGCGATTGATCTTGCAAAGGACTTAGTGCATGTTTGTGCCCTTGGTGGCTTCAATTTGACCAAGTTTACCAGTAGTAATAGAACATTTATAAACAGTTTTACAGAAGAAAAACGTGCTAAGAATATTAAACATTTAGATATTAATTATGATAATTTGCCAGTCGAACATTGTCTTGGTGTTCGATGGTGTAACAAGTTTACCTTTAATATTCTACTCAAGGACAAGCCGTTTACCAGGAGAGGAATTCTCTCTGTGGTTGGATCAAGATATGATCCATTGGGTTTTTTTGTCTCCTGTGGCCTTGGAGGCCAAACTAATTTTACAGGAACTATGTTCATTGAAGATTGGTTGAGACGATGCCATTCCAGAAAACTCTCAACAAAGGTGGATTAAATGGAGAAACCAAATTTTCAAATTAGATCAGGTAAAAATTGAAAGATGCTTACGCCCTCCCGATTTTGGATTAGTAGTAAAGCGCGACATCCATATTTTCTCTGATGCATCTTCCACCGGATATGGATCCGTTTGTTATCAACGTATTGTTAACGATCAGGGACAAATTCACTGCGGGTCCCATTTGGTAAATCTAGACTAGCGCCTTTAAAAGAAAAAACAATTCCTAGGTTAGCAGCAACGATTTCGGTAAAACTTAGCATCATGTTGTTAAACGAATTAGACTTAGCGCCACACACAGTGACATTTTGGGCCGACAGTACCACAGTCTTACAGTATATATGTAATGAATCAAAACGTTTTCATGTTTTCGTGGCAAATCGCACTAGTTTCATCAGAAGTTCAACTCGATTAGAACAGTGGAAATATGTAAACACAAATTCTAATCCTGCAGATTCAGCATCCAGGACAAGTAACGCAGATAATTTCGTAAAAGACCCACGTTGGCTCATGAGGCCGGTTTTTTTGTGGACAACTGAAGATACTTGGCCAGAGCAAATGCTTCGTTTAAAGGATTTATTACGTACACGTGTAAATGATATTAAAGCTATAGATCATAATATTCCTGCTGAATTAGCTGGTGCACAGCGCGAACGCTATGTAAGGGATAAAACATTAATGATTAGGAGTTCTCATACACCCTTCAAGGAAATTAACGTAGATGAACTTAACGCATCAGAAAACGCCATTGTGAAATATGTTGAGTTTAAGTCGTTTCCTAACGACGTAACGTCCAAAATGATAAACGCTACAAAATTGTGCCAAGAACCCAGGCGCGGATCCAGAGGGGGGGGGGGGGGGGGGTTCGGACCCCCCCCCCCCCCCTGCTCAGACTTGAAAAATTTTTATGCGATTTTATTGGCGATTTTTAGACCTATAATTTTCCGGAAATACGTCAGAATGCACCAAATTGAATCTAATTTACCAAATTTTTCTGGGGGAGGCCCCCAAATCCCCCGTTAATTGCTTAAGCGCCTTCGCCAACCGCAATTATCAAACCTAGACCCCCCCCCCTGCAAAAAATCCTGGATCCGCGCCTGGAACCAGTTCATTATACCGATTGGATCCAATTATTAGTGAAGGCCTACTTCGGATAGGTGGACGTTAACGCAACGCAGATCTGTCGGATAATGTTAAACACCCAATTATTTTACCTCGGAATGGACATTTAACCAACTTAATTGTGAATGATGTTCAACAGTCTATAGCTCACGCTGGTAGAGGCCACACTATAGCTATATTACGTTACAGGTACTGGATCATAAACGCAAACTCAGCTGTTTGAAATATCTTGTCCAAGTGTATTACATGTCGTAAGCTTCGTGCACCCACAATGAATCAAAAGATGCCAGATCTTGCAAAAGACCGAGTCACAGAGTCTCCTCCCTTTACGAGTAGGCGTGGATTTCTTTGGACCATTTATTGTGAAAGAAGGTCGCAAAGAGATCAAACGTTACGGCGTAGTTTTCACTGGTTTGAGTATTCGTGCAATACACATTGAAATAGCCTCGTCTCTTGACACTAGCTCTTTAATCCAAGCTTTGCGTAGATTTATTGCCAGGAGAGGCCAATGTGAGGAAATAAGGAGTGATAACGGAACTAATTTCTGTGGTGGTGAACGAGAATTACGCCTAGAAATCAACAAATGGAATCAACGCCAAAAAAACGATGAACTTCTACAACGTAACATCAAGAGGACATTTAATCCACCAGCCGCGAGTCACGTAGGAGGTGTCTGGGAACGCCAGATACGGACGATTCGTAAAGTATTGAACGCTTTGTTATCAACGAACAATAATCCAACGTTAACCGACGAATCGTTTCGTACTTTTATGCGCGAGGTGGAAGCGATAGTGAACAGTCGCCCTTTAACTTTCACCTCTGACGATCCTAGTGACTTGAACCCATTAACCCCTAATCAGTTATTGACAATGCGCTCTAAATGGCTTCTGCCTCCATCTTTATTTCAACGTGAAGATTGTTTGCCCACAAGTATTGGAAACAAGGTCAATATCTTGCGGACTGTTTTTGGACAAGGTGGCAAAAAGAATATTTATTGACGCTTCAGGAACGTGTTATGTGGTCAAAACCTCAGTGTAATTTACCAGTAAATGATATTGTGTTAGTTGTAGATGAAAACGCCCCTAGAAACCAGTGGTCCATTGGATGTATCACTGAGACTGTTAAAGATGCTAACGGTTTTGTTCGAAGTGCCACAGTTAAGACTCAAAATTCAGTAATGCGTAGACCTATAACGAAATTAGTATTATTGATACCCTAAGTGTTTAATATGTGCACACTGTTTATTATGCATGTTTCATTGTAATTCATTCTTCCGTAACTTAATATGATTGTTAAAGGGGCCGGTATGTTACGGCAGAATGCCTTTTTCCTTCTTATTTAATCCAAGTCTGTAATTTGAAGATAACGTAATCCAAATCTGAGTTTTATACTCAACCCTTATTAGCGAACGCCATTATTATTCAGAAAAAAACGGCATGTTGTTTGAAGGCCATGCATTTCTAACGCCTGTTACCCCCTCACAAGTTGTAAGTTTACTTGAGAATTATGTAAAAGTATAAACAGATATCGCAGATCATTTCCATATTATTTTTATTCACTGTCAAGTCATAATTATGTCAAATTTAACGATTTATTTTCGTGTGTTTTCCCCCACGCAAACAGATATTGTTTGTGTCACGTGTGTACAATTCCTCGTCTGCTACACGTAACTTTGTATGTCTTGATAGGTGAAGCATTGCATATTATTAGAGTTTTTAGTACCAGCAGCACTCTCCAATACTCATTACTTATTAGTTATGTAGAACGTCTACGTTACAGTTTTTATTGTAAATACATGCATGTGTATTTTTATCTTTTCAGTGAAACCGTTCATCATTCGTTCATCGTTCGATCATGTAGTCATGGTTCATCGTATTATACTGTTGTTATTGTAACGTTTCATAGTACCGTACACAATCATCCAACGTTCATTTAATCATTAACGTAATACCTACCTTCATTGCCATTATGTTGAACGAGTTTATCAAACATGGGTACATGAATAAACGAATAAACGATTGATTTTTCTACTTCCTTTTTATTTTAACGAACCGTCATTGCAGGAGCAATAATCACTAGTAAAACTTATTATAGTTGTCCCTTAAATATTTCAAGTCCTACTTCTAATATAATATACAATAACAGAAATACACCGATACACGTTATAACACAATACATAATACTGGTTCAAAGTCAATGTAATTTCACTGTCATATAGTTCGTTTTCTTGCACTTTAACCTAAACACAGAAAATATTACTAAAATGTTTAAAATTCTTCATGTGTCCTGATTTCAAAATATTAGTATACTTAATTTAATATTGTTAAAGTTCAGTTTCACTTTAACTTCGCCAAATCATCATCTGGGTTTCCATTGGTCAGTTTCAGCTCTAAGTAATGTATCTCGCTTGTCAGAGGTTCCAACCTCTAAGAATTTTCAATCATTCTCTTGAAGACTTGTGTTGGGATACATTCATTCATCCTCAAATCAAACATATCATTGTTATCTGACCAAAAACTAAGTAATTTAAAACTTTATTTAAATTATATATTAGCCAAAGATTATTTCTTAACCTTATTATTAACTCTTAATTAAAATTGACTTCTGTTAATTATTAATACACTGCGATGTGTCTTTTTAATCACCAGAAATCCCAAAACAGTATTAAATTACAATTTTATAATTTCCTTTACTTTTATACTTCCGCCGAAACAATTACATGGTTACCTTAACAATTCATTATCAGTAATTTAACATTGTGACGTGGTCTCATTAATCTACCTATTTTATCTCAGTGTTATATTGCCACTATCTTAATGCCATCCTGTTTTATTTAAAACTATATCACAGGTGAGTGGTGCGCCACACTCAGCCCAAATATAGCTTCACTCATTACAAGACTAACGTTCTACCTATTAGTAACAGTGAACAGTTTTCTACCTCATTAGTACTCATTAGCAAATCATTTATAAAACCCAGACTCTGTACTGGCATTCCTTTTATTTCGTCTCGTTAAGACTACAATCCTCTTAACATGGGGGCTATATGCAGCTTTTGTATACCTTCCAAGCTTATATAGAAACAACTCTATTGTCTACTTCTGGGGACCTTAATTAATCATTTGGTCGCCTACTTGACAGATACGTAGCCCCGTTTACATTTGGCCGCGATAAGCGTGCCGTACTAGGTACGGTACCAGGCCGCGATAAATTTCAAGAAATGGACCCGTTTACATTACTCTAAAATAACCGGTCTCAGAACCGTGCCAAGCGTGCCAAATGAGGAACTCTTCACTGAAAAGTTAATTTCAGCCCCTGTACAAATTACCCAGATGAAAACAATTATGAAGACTGATTTAGTTTGAGCAGCCATTTTGACAGAACTGATGACAGAACTGTCAAGGTTTGCAGGGAAAATAGGTCAAGGTTCATTTGGCGCATGCGCAGTAATCCGTACTCAGACCGGTTAGCGTTTACACTACGAAAATTTGAAGTGTGCCGTTCTTAGTACGGTACCGAGACCACATCACTTCAGTGGGCCAGATTGACACGGTACTCGGTACGGCACGCTTGTGTTTTACCCGTTTACACTACAAAAAAATTAACCGTGCCGTACCAGGAACGGTACCTGGCATGCTTAAAATTTGTAATGTAAACGGGGTTTATTTTCAACACCAGTGCTACCATATATTTCTAAATAACATACAGTGTACCTCGTAACATTTTAAATGCTTTTCCGTAAATTCATTCCTCCCTGAATTCATTCAAAACAGCATCTTGAAATAAATCCATATTTATTCAAGACCAAATTGGATTATACTCATGGTTGTAATAACCAAACACAACCGTAAGTTATTATATTTCTTACTTTCAACAATTGACAAATAAGTTCTCGACTTCTGCTGTGACATTAAATATGGTTTTTGTATACGCATGTCATATTGGGGAATTAAAAATTTATTCAACAGCTAACCGCACATTCGAATTAATTTTAAATTACTCATTTTACAAAACAACGCGACTATCTTGAAACTGACACATCGCTTAAACTTAAAGCTAAACGATATTGCGGGAAACCATGTTTCACTAAAACTTATCTTGAAACTGGCACATTGCTTAAAGCCAAAGCTTTTGCAGGAAACCATCTTTCACTTGAACTTATGTTGAAACTGGCACATTGCTTGAAGGACAATATTGGTGCCAGTCATTATCACATATGTGATAGAACTGATTAAACACTTTCCAAATATAATATTAACACAGAGATCATCGCTACCATAGAGGAATAATAAAGGATTCATGAATCGGAAGTGACGAACGCCAAAGGAAAACACGAGTTATTCCTCTATATAACCAACTGAAGTGAATAGTGATAACAGATACATGGGCGAATATCTGCTCACTAATAATTCCCTCGAAGACCTAAAGTTGCTGTGTGATACTGTGAGAGAATATCTTACAATTCATAAAAAGAATTGACTGCCACTAGATAAGAGAACACGAAAGAAAAACAGAAAAAAGTCCGTGCATTACCATGTTTTTATAAGGTAGGGGAGACCGGGGCACATTGAACCACCATGGATATATCCTTTATAAATACTTGAGAATTATGTAAAAGTATAAACAGATATCGCAGATCATTTCCATATTATTTTTATTCACTGTCAAGTCATAATTATGTCAAATTTAACGATTTATTTTCGTGTGTTTTCCCCCACGCAAACAGATATTGTTTGTGTCACGTGTGTACAATTCCTCGTCTGCTACACGTATGTCTTGATAGGTGAAGCATTGCATATTAGACCCATTTCTCCATCAATAAGCCACATGCTGTCAATTATTTTCTTAGGCAGTGAATTTTTCAAAAAAGAGCTTAAAAGAGAAAAATTTTCCATACATGTTAACTTCGTAGTCTAGGAAATTCTTGTACTTAAAATAAGTTCATATATGTCTAATCTATACAATCCAGATAAACCGGGGTTTGATCCATATAAGAGGGCATATTGATTTTTTTTTAAATTTTGATCATGAAACTGTGATGGGGCAGATTGAACCACTGTCAGCAGGGTACTTTGAACCATGGTTCAATGTTCCCCAGTGAATTATAGACTATATTTCATTTAATAATTTGTTTAGCCTAAGATATTCTTGTATGTGTAATCTACAATCCTTATAAACAAGGGCTTGATCCATTTTGAATTTTTATACGCCCACATTTTCATGTGGACGTATAATGTCGTCGCCCCTGTTCGTCCGTCTGTCCGTCCGTCCACAATTGTTTGTGAACAGTCTACAGGTCACAATTTTTATCCGATTTCAATGAAACTTGAAATATAGGTTTATCACCCCGAGATCTCGGTTCTTTTCGATATTGGCATGTATCGGACTGTAACTTCATGGATTATGCCCGCTGATTGTACGAAAAATCACGTTTTTAGCTTGTGAAGACTGTAGAGGTCACAATATTGAACCGATTTTGATGAAACTTGGAATGCATGTTTATAACTCAAAGATCTTGGTTCCTTTCGATATTTGCGCATATCGGATCATAACTTCCTGAATTATGGCCCCTGATTGTACGAAAAATCGCCTTTTTTAGCTTGTGGTCCTTCTTGAGGCCAAAATTATTATCCGATTTAAAAAACCGTCTGATTATATCACCGTTACACCGTAAAGAAGGTCTCGTTCGAATTCGTGAAAATCAGACCAAAATTGACAGACAAAATGGCCGCCGTTTGTACGTGAAAAGTGTAAAAATATGGTATGTCAAGGTTGTGAACACTGTAGAGGTCATAATATTGAACCAATTTTGATGAAACTTGAAATGCATGTTTATAACTCAAAGATCTTGGTTCCTTTCGATATTTGCGCATATCGGATCATAACTGCCTGAATTATGGCCCCTGATTGTACGACAAATCGCCCTTTTTTAGCTTGTGGTCCTTCTTGAGGCCAAAATTATTATTCGATTTGAAAAACCGTCTGTTTATATCACCGTTACACCGTTAAGAAGGTTGTGTTCGAATTTACTGAAAATCGGACCAAAATTGACGGACAATATGGCCGCCGTTTGTACGCGAAAAGTGTAAAAATATGGTATGTCAAGGTTGTGAACACTGTAGAGGTCACAATTTTGAACCAAATTTGATGAAACTTGAAATGCATGTCTATAACTCAAAGATCTTGGTTCCTTTCGATATTTGCGCATATCGGATCGTAACATCCTTAATTATGGCCCCTGATTGTACGAAAAATCACGCTTTTAGCTTGTGGATATTATAGAGGTCACAACTTTGAACCGATTTTGATAAAACTTGACATGTATGTTTATAACCCAAAGATCTTAGTTCTTTTGATATTTGCGCCCATCGGATCTTAACTTCCTGAATTATGGCCCCTGTTTGTCCAAAAAATCACCCTTTTTAGATTGTGGTTCTTCTGAAGGTCAAAATTATTATCCGATTTAAAAAAAAACGTTTGATGATATCATCGTTGCTTGGTAATGAAGGTTGAGTTCGAATTTCATGAAAATCAGACTAAAATTGACGGACAAAATGGCCGTCGTTTGTAAAGATATGTTATATCAAGGTTATGGACCCTATAGAGGTCACAATTTTAATTCGATTTTGATAAAACTTAAAATACATGTTTATAACCTAAAGGTTTTGGTTACATATTTGCGCATATCGGATTGTAACTTCCTGAATTATGGCCCCTGATTGTCCGAAAAATCGCCTTTTATTGCTTGTGGTCCCCCTGGAGGTCGCAATTATTATCCAATTTAAAAAAACCCATTTGATTATATCACTGTTACACCGTAATGAAGGTTGAGTTGGAATTTCGTGAAAATCAGACCAAAATTGCTGGACAAAATGGCCGCTGCTTGTACGCGAATAGTGTAACAATATTGTATATCAAGTGGACCTGTAGAGGTCACAATTTTAATTTTATTTTGATGAAACTTGAAACAGAGTTTAAGGTCTTGAGACCAACAAATATATTGATTTTCAATGAATTTTGATAATTTTACAGCTAAATCCATAATATTAAATGTTTCGTATACTAGACATTAGCATGGGCCAGAACTTTATAAAAAACCAAACAAATTCTAATGATTTTTGATAATTACTTAATATGCGACAACTCTTGTTGACTGCCCGGGCGATTTAGCTGCTAGTGGGCGTATGTTTCGTTGCCTGGCAACCTGTTTTTTTTAGCTTGTGAACAGTTTAGAGGTCACAATTTTGAACCGATTTGGATGAAACTTGAAATGCATGTTTATAACCCAAAGATCTTGGTTCCTTTCGATATTTGCGCCAATCGGATCGTAACTTCCTGAATTATGGCCCCTGATTGTCCGAAAAATCGCCCTTTTTAGCTTGTGGTCCCTCTGGAGGTCAAAATTATTATCCGATTTAAAAAAAAAAACGTTTGATTATATCACCGTTATATGGTAATGAAGAGAGAGTTTGAATTTCGTGAAAATCGGACTAGAATTGACGGACAAAATGGACGCCGTTTGTACACGAATAGTGTGAAAATATGTTATATCAAGGTTGTAGACCCTATAGAGGTCACAATTTTGAACTGATTTTGATGAAACTTGACATGTATGTTTATAACCCAAAGGGAGGTTGGGATGGCCTTGTGGACTAGAGTGCCGCGCTTCGAACTTTAGCTGGTCGGTCACCTCTGGCTTGCTGCGGCTGTGGTTTCGTGCTCTGGTGTGAGCGTATGTGGCATGGAGATCGGGGCGCCTTCTCAATCTCGTGGGTTTCCTCCGGGCACTCCGGTTTCCTCCCACTGCTAAAGACCCCTACGCGCAAGCGAATTACTGAAATAAAATTAAAGATAGGTTGCCAGGCAACGAAACATACGCCCACAGCAGCTAAATCGTCCGGGCAGTCAACAAGGGTTGTCGCATATTTTTACTTTTTTCGTTAATACACTAAAAACTGATTAACAACTCATTATGTAATTAGCAGAAAATCATTAGAATTTGATTGCTTTTTATAAAGGTTTACCCCCGCTAACAATTAGTATATACATTAAACATTTAATATCATGGATTTAGCTGTTCAGTTATCTAAATTCATTGAAAATCAAAATACTTGTTCGTTTCAACACCTTAAACTCTATGTATCAATCTGAAGTCAATCGGATGGTAACTTTGGCCTCTATAGTGTCACAAGAATTTTTGAAGTTATCAAGGGAGATAACTCTGGCAGTAATTATTTGAAATCGCTGAAAATCAATAGGCTTCTTCGTCTAATGACCTTACACACTGTGTATAAATCTAAAGTCAATCGGATATTAACTTTGACCTTTAGAGCGTCCACATGATTTTTTAAAGAGATCAAGGGCCATAACTCTGGCACTAATTATCGGAAATCGCCGAAAATCAATAGGCTTCTTCGTCTCATGACCTTAAACACTGTGTATAAATCTAAAGTCAATCGGATATTAACTTTGGCCTCTAGAGCATCCACAAGATTTCTTGAGGTGTTCAAGGGCCATAACTCTGGCACTAATTATCGGAAATCGCTGAAAATCAATAGGCGTCTTCGTCTTATGACCTTAAACACTGTGTATAAATTTAAAGTCAATCGGATATTAACTTTGGCCTCTAGAGCATCCACAAGATTTCTTGAGGTGATCAAGGGCCATAACTCTGGCACTAATTATCGGAAATCGCTGAAAATCAATAGGCGTCATTGTCTTATGACCTTAAACGCTTTGTATAAATTTAAAGTCAATCGGATATTAACTTTGGACTCTAGAGCGTCCACAAGATTTTTTGAAGTGATCAAGGGCCATAACTCTGGTAGTTATCGGAAATCGCTGAAAAACAATAGGCTTCTTCGTCTCATGACCTTAAACACTGTGTATAAATATAAAGTCAATCGGATATTAACTTTAGCCTGTAGAGCGTCCACAAGCAATTGTGGACGCCGGACCGACGGACGGACCGACGGACCTACGGACGGACGGACGGGGGCGACGACAATATACGACCACATTTCAATGTGGGCGTATAAAAACCATATGTTAGTCCCGAAATGACCTAGTTTGTGTTGAGTGACCGTTAAACCCCATTTCTCTCTCTCTCTCTCTTATAACCCAAAGATCTTGGTTCCTTTCAATATTTGCGCCCATCGGATCATAACTTCCTGAATTATGTCCCCTGATTGTCCGACAAATCGCTTTTGTTAGCTTGTGGTCCCTCTGGAGGTCAAAATTATTATCCGATTTAAAAAACCGTTTGATTATATCACGGTTTCATGGTAATGAAGAGAGAATTTGAATTTCGTGAAAATCGGACCAGAGTTGACGGATGAAATGGCCGCCGTCTGTACGCGAATTGTGTGAAAATATGTTATATCAAGGTTGTGGACCCTATAGAGGTCACAATTTTGAACTGATTTTGATGAAACTTGAAATACATGTTTATAACCTAATGATCTTAGTTCCAATTGCATATTTGCCCATATCGGATCGTAACTTCCTGAATTATGGCCCCTGATTGTACGAAAAATCACCCTTTTTAGCTTGTGGTCCCTCTGGAGGTCACAATTATTATCTGATTTAAAAAAACGTTTGATTATATCACAGTTACACCGTAGTTATGGGTGAGTTTGAATTATAATTTTCTGATGATTACTTAAATTGCAACAACTCTTGTTGACTGTCCGGACGATTTGGCTGCTGTGTGGGCGTATGTTTCGTTGCCTGGCAACCTGTTTTTTTTAAAAATATCTATGAAAATAAAAACAAAAGATTTAGAATATCAGTTTATCCAACTCTGTAGGCCTATCGTATAAAAGATATTAACCTTGTTAGAAACTTGGCTGTGCCATGCATGGGCGCAATGGGTCTCTCGGACTAGAGTCGCTCGTCAGCAAATCAGGCTGTCTGAATATTGGACCAACTTTTGTTTGAATCACTACAAAAGTTGAATTGATCCCACCAAACTGCCAACTTATGTGCATTTTACGGCTATTCGTAGGAGCCTAGGGAATGCAGACTCCTGCTTGTTTCGGTCGTTGCACCGATGTCAAATCTGTGGATATTTGTTTTTAACTACACACTGCTGATTGTTTGCATATTCATTAGATCACCACGAAATAAGTGAGTAGGTTTAAGATCTAAGTCCAGATCTATGTTAACATGGAATTTTTTTTATCGGTGTTCAATTTCCTAATTATTTGGTTAAACCTACCCCAACTATTTTTTAAGAGGGATACACTGAACCATTACGGTCAAGTGGATAAAAATAGGTTTTGTTGGGTTTTTTTTGTTGTTTTTTTTTGGGGGGCGGGGGGGTGAAAAAAATAAGTTAAAGATTAATTTAATTGAATCTGATACACGATAGCAACTATGATATGTCTTTAAACAATACAATAAAATAAAGAGATCTTCTAATAAAAACATTTGATATGAAATGAGGACAACCATTTATGTGAACAAAATGGTTCAATGTGCCCCGGTCTCCCCTATAGAATGAATAAAAACAAGGGGCTGTACGGAGTATTTCTATTTTTCCTGTGTTCTCTTATCTTATGACGCTTAATTACTTTATTGAATTGTCAGATATCCCCTTTTTGTCTTCGAAGGAATTATAAGTGAGCAGAAATTCGGCCGTTTATCTGTCATCAGTCGTCACTTCAGTCATTCACATAGACAGATAACTCGTGTTTTCCTTTGGCGTTCGTCACTTCCGATTCATGAATCCTGTATTACTCCTCTATGGTAGCGATGATCTCTATGTTAATATTATATTTGGAAAGTGCTTAATCAGTTCTATCACATATGTGATAATGACTGGCACCAATATTGTCCTTTAAAGCCAAAGCTTTTGCAGGAAACCATGTTTCACTTGAATCTTTTATTTAAAACCTTATACCGACCCACACGCTATCCTGCGAATTTAAAGATAGGTTGCCAGGCAACGAAACATACGCCCACAGCAGCTAAATCGTCCGGGCAGTCAACAAGAGTTGTCGCATATTCTTACTTTTTTCGGTAATGAAACATTTATAATACTCTGAAATCTGATTAAAATTAACAATTCATAATGTAATTATCATAAAGTAATTATCAGAAAATCATTAGAATTTGTTTGGTTTTAATAAAGTTCTGCCCCATGCTAATGCTTAATATACCAAACATTTAAAATCATGGATTTAGCTGATCAATTATCAAAATCCATTGAAAATCAATATACTTGTTCAACTCAAACTCTGTGTATCAATCTGAAGTCAATTGGATGATAAGTTTGGCCTCTAGAGCGTTACAAAAGATTTTTGAAGTGATCAAGGGCCATAACTCTGACAGCAATTATCGGAAATCGCTGAAAATCAATAGCTTTTTCGTCTCATGACCTTAAATACTGTGTATAAATTTGAAGTCAATCGGATATTAACTTTAGCCTTTGGAGCGTCCACAAGATTTGTTTGAAGTGATCAAGGGCCATAACTCTGGCACTAATTATCGCTGAAAATCAATAGGCTTCTTCGTCTGATCACCTTAAACACTGTGTATAAATTTAAAGTCAATCGGATATTAAATTTGGCTTCTAGAGCGTCCACAAGATTTTTTTGAAGTGATCAAGGGACATAAATCTGGTAGTTTTTATCGGAAATCGCTGAAAAACAATAGGCTTCTTCGTCTCATGACCTTAAACACTGTGTATAAATTTAAAGTCAATCGGATATTAACTTTAGCCTCTAGAGCATCTACAAGCAATTGTGGACGCCGGACCGACCGACGGACGGGGGCGACGACAATATACGACCACATTTCAATGTGGGCGTATAAAGATAGGCTGGCACTGCCAGGCCGGATACGCCCACATTTTCGAGAGATGGACAGAGAACAAGTAATACCGAATGTGATTTTTCCTACATCTTTAAGTCCTGTATTTCATACTGTATTGGGAGCAGCCATTTAGTTGGTCAGTTCCAGTCTGATATTAATGAAATTCGAAGCCGACAATGATTATGGTGTGACGGTACACAACCTAGAAATGTGACTTTTCATCAAAATCGGATAAGAATTGTGACCTGTAGAGAGTCCACAACCATGATATACCATATTTTTACACTATTCGCGTACAAACGGCGACCATTTCGTCCGGCAATTTTGGTACGATTTTCACGAAATTAGAACTCAACCTTCCTCATCAAAATCGAATTAAAATTGTGACCTATACAGGGTCCACAACCATGATATATCATTTAACAGTATTCGCGTACAAACGGCGGCCATTTTGTCTGTCAATTTTGGTCCGATTTTCCCGAAATTCAAAATCAACCTTCCCTACAGTGTAACGGTGATATAATCAAACGTTTTTTTTAAATTGGATAATAATTGTGACCTCCAGAGGGACCACAAGCTAAATAAAGGGGGATTTTACGTAACCAGGGGCCATAATTCAGGAAGTTACGATCCGATATGCGCAAATATCGAAAAGAACCAAGATCTTTGGGTTATAACCATGAATTTCAAGTTTCATCAAAATCGAATTAAAATTGTGACCTTTACAGGGTCCACAACCTTGATATACCATTTTTTAACAGTATTCGTGTACAAACGGCGGCCATTTTGTATGGCAATTTAGGTCTGATTTTCCGGAAATTCGAACTCAACCTTCCTTACGGTGTAACGGTAATGATAATCAAACGTTTTTTTTAAATCGGATAATAATTGTGACCTCCAAGCTAAAAAAAAAGGCGATTTTGCGTATAATCAGGGGCCATAATTCAGGAAGTTACGATCCGATATGCGCAAATATCGAAAGGAAGCAAGATCTTTGGGTTATAACCATGAATTTCAAGTTTCATCAAAATCGAATAAAAATTGTGACCTCCACAGGGTCCACAACCTTGATATACCATTTTTTAACAGTATTCGCGTACAAACGGCGGCTATTTTGTATGGCAATTTTCGTCCGATTTTCCCGAAATTCGAACTCAACCTTCCTTAGGGTGTAACGGTGATATAATCAAACGGTTTTTTAAATCGAATAATAATTGTGACCCCCAGAGGGACCACAAGCTAAAAAGGGTGATTTTTCGGACAATCAGGGGCCATAATTCAGGAAATTACATTCCAATAGCCGCAAATATCGAAAGGAACCAAGATCTTTGGGTTACAAACATGCATGTCAACTTTCATCAAAATCGGTTCAAAATTGTGACCTCTATAGGGTCCACAAGCTAAAAACGTGATTTTTCGTACAATCAGGGGCCATAATCCATGAAGTTTTGATCCGATACATGCCAACTTCGAAAGCAGCCGAGATCTTTTGGATATAAACCTATATTTCAAGTTTCGTCAAAATCGGATAAGAATTGTGACCTGTAGAGAGTCCACAAACAAATTGTGGACGGACGGACGTCAGGACGGACAGGGGCGACGACATAATACGTCCACATGAAAATGTGGGCGTATAAAAATGATCAATTATTCCGATCTTCAATTAACTGACACTGGAACACTTTTTACGTTAAACATGTTTTTATGTCTAACATCCATAATACAGGAAACTACACACAAAGCTATGACATTAAATATTTGTTGAATATAAGTTCAATATCCTTAGCTTGTGTTCTGAGGTGGCATTTCCTCGCCTCTCAGCCGGGAAGGCTGTGGTGTTCTTCCAACGGTATCTATTTTCTACCGCCTCATCATGATATCTAAAGAAACTTAAACTGCGAATGTTCTTATAAAGAGGTTACATGCATGAGTCAGAATTGATTTCAAGACAGTGTACTTATATGAGCACATAGGAAAGTAGATAACCTCGTTTCTAACTCATGGGATTACCATATTTGGATTATCCGATTCACGATGTCATTGCCCCACTTTAAACTTCCAGACATATTCTTGTTAGCCTAGTTCTTGTTGTTATTTCACTAGCTAACCCGTATATAGGGTCTATAGTGTAACACCGCGAACCCTCAAGCGCGACCCATGATTATTGGTCAAATTTGAAATACCTGCGCAGGATCCAACTCACATATACGCAAATATGGCTCCGCACAATAAGAAATAGGCCATGGATTTCTGGCCAATTTCGAGCTTAAACTATTAAATGACAGGTTTTTCGACCCGAGAATGTGGCCTAATAGTATGTTTCTGGTTATGGATATTCTGACTGCTGTCTTGGGTTTATGTGGGGAATTTAGTGCCGTCTGATGATTGGCAGTGGTAGCGGAGACTGTATTTTCTGTCAGTTGAGGTGGGTATTGGTTGAGATGGCTGAAAACAACTTTCAAGTGCTGCATTTCTGCTTCTATTTGCGATGAATCACATATTTCAAGGGCGTGAAGTGTCGGGGTTGAAATGATGCCATTCTTGATTTGACTAGGATGGTTTGGTGAAAAGTGTGTGTCTGGTCTGTATGGGTAGGCTTCCTGTAAACAGTGGTGGTAATATTGGCAGTAGCGGATTATCAGTGAGGCTGATGAGGCTGCAGTCTCAGGCCCAAAGATTTTGTAAAAAAATTTTTTTAGACTTGTCCGATACGATTAAAAACGCATAGACAATGAATGTTACGGGGTGGGGTTTAGGCCCAACGGGAATCAACATAGGCCCTGACCCGAAATTAATTAGGCCCACGCCTTTTTAAATAGGCCCTCTGGCCTTGGTGGAGCTTAATCCGCCACTGAATATTGGTATCTACTCTTTTTTCAACAGAACATCAAGGTTGTTAAATTGAGTTTCCATGGCGAATTTAATTCTCTCTGTTAGGTTATTGTGGTGGTCGTCGACCTTTCTGTGCCATATACGTAATGCTTCCTCCTCTAGTTGATTTATTCATATATAGTGAGGAAAGGTGGCTTCGCATGAAGTAGTTCATATATATCATCACCCTAACTGAAATATGTCAAGCTTACACATCTATTTAGTAAGGGGTAGCGACACTAAAATAAAGTTTGCCCAGTGCACCCCCGGGCCACAGGAAATAGAACACAAATAATCCAAACTTATTGGCCAAGGTTATTGCATAGTTGAAAGGAACTTATCCATATTGCAGAAAATGAACGACGATCAAAATATACATTGTTAAATATCTTGATAACATCTTATTCTTAATATTCTCCTGGAGGCTAGTCTGTGTATTTCAACAGTGTTCATTATAAACATAAATACATATTTATTTATTATGTAATACAAGTTTATTTCCTGAAAAATTGTCTTATCAGCCAATATTTGGTTTGGCTTTTAACACAGTTTTGCTGTTTGTCGTAGTTAATTTCTAGCTGTCTTTACACTTCTCCATTTATCTATTTACTAAAAAAAATATAAATTTAAGCCTATTGATCCCAATCTTACTTATCAAGCAAAGCTGATCTTAAGCCAGCTTTCTTAAGTTCTTCAATTAAGTCTCCATTTTTGTGCATTTCTAACATTACGTCACAGCCACCAATAAAATCACCATTGATATATACCTGGGGAATCGTTGGCCATTGGGAATAGTCTTTAATACCTGCAAAATAAATAATACATGTTTGCCAGGCAATTGAAGATACGTTAACCATTAACTAGTAACCTTTATCAACAAACAATCATTTATAATTATTAAAGGACAATATTGGTGCCAGTCATTATCACATATGTGATAGAACTGATTAAACACTTTCCAAATATAATATTAACACAGAGATCATCGCTACCATAGAGGAGTAATAAAGGATTCGTAAATCGGAAGTGACGAACGGCAAAGGAAAACACGAGTTATCTCTCTATGTGAATGACTGAAGTGACGAGTGATGACAGATAAACGGCCGCATTTCTGCTCACTAATAATTCCTTTGAAGACAAAAAGTTGTTATATGGGACCGCAAGAGGTTAACTGACGGTACAATAAAGTAATTAAGCGTCATAAGATAAGAAAACATGGGAAAAATAGAAATACTCCGTACAGCCCCTTGTTTTTATTCATTCTATAGGGGAGACCGGAGCACATTGAACCACTTTGTTCACATACATGTTAGTCCTCATTTCATATCAAATGTTTTTATTAGAAGATCCCTTTATTTCATGATCAAAATTTTAAAAAAAAATAGGTTGCCAGGCAACGAAACATACGCCCACACAGCAGCCAAATCGTCCGGGCAGTCAACAAGAATTGTCGCATATTAAGGAATTATCAAAAAATCATTAGAATTTGTTTGGTTTTTATAATCAAACGTTTTTTTTTAAATCATATAATAATTGTGACCTCCAGAGGCACCACAAGCTAAAAAGGGTGATTTTTCGTACAATCAGGGGACATAATTCAGGAAGTAATGACCCGATGGGCGCAAATATTGAAAGGAACCAAGATCTTTGGGTTTAAAACATACCTGTCAAGTTTCATCAAAATCGACTCAAAATTGTGACCTCTATAGGGTCCACAACCTTGATAACATATTTTCACACTATTCGTGTACAAACGGCGGCCATTTTGTCAGTCAATTCTAGTCCTGTTTTCATGTAATTCAAACTCTCTCTTCTTTACCATGTAACGGTGATATAGTCAAACGTTTTTTTAAATCGGATAATAATTTTGACCTCCAGAGGGACCAAAAGCGAACAAAAGCGATTTTTCGGACAATCCGGGGACATAATTCAGGAAGTTATGATCCAATGGGCGCAAATATCGAAAGGAACCAAGATCTTTGGGTTATAAACATACATGTCAAGTTTCATCAAAATCGGTTCAAAATTGTGACCTCTATAAGGTCCACAACCTTTATATAACATATTTTCACAATATTCGTGTACAAACGGCGGCCATTTTGTCCGTCAATTTTGGTCCGATTTTCACAAAATTCATACTCAACCTTCATAACCATGGAACGGTGATATAATCCAACGTTTTTTTTAAATCGGATAACAATTTTGACCTCCAGAGGAACCACAAGCTAAAAAGGGCAATTTTTCGGACAATCAGGGGCCATAATTCAGGAAGTTACGATCCGATTGGCGCAAATATCAACAGGAATCAAGATCTTTGGGTTATAAACATGCATTTCAAGTTTCATCCAAATCGGTTCAAAATTGTGACCTCTACACTGTTCACAACCTTGATTTAACATATTTTCACACTATTCGCGTACAAATGGCGGCCATTTTGTCCGTCAATTTTGGTCCGATTTTCACGAAATTCAAACTCAACCTTCATAACCATGGAACGGTGATATAATCAAACGGTTTTTTAAATCGGATAACAATTTTGACCTCCAGAGGCACCACAAGCTAAAAAGGGCGATTTTTCGGACAATCAGGGGCCATAATTCAGCAAGTTACGATCCGATTGGCGCAAATATCAAAAGGAATCAAGATCTTTGGGTTATAAACATGCATTTCAAGTTTCATCCAAATCGGTTCAAAATTGTGTCCTCTACACTGTTCACAACCTTGATATAACATATTTTCACACTATTCGCGTACAAATGGCGGCCATTTTGTCCGTCAATTTTGGTCCGATTTTCACGAAATTCAAACTCAACCTTCATAACCATGGAACGGTGATATAATCAAACGGTTTTTTAAATCGGATAACAATTTTGACCTCCAGAGGCACCACAAGCTAAAAAGGGCGATTTTTCGGACAATCAGGGGCCATAATTCAGCAAGTTACGATCCGATTGGCGCAAATATCAAAAGGAATCAAGATCTTTGGGTTATAAACATGCATTTCAAGTTTCATCCAAATCGGTTCAAAATTGTGTCCTCTACACTGTTCACAACCTTGATATAACATATTTTCACACTATTCGCGTACAAATGGCGGCCATTTTGTCCGTCAATTTTGGTCCGATTTTCACGAAATTCAAACTCGACCTTCATAACCATGGAACGGTGATATAATCAAACGTTTTTTTAAATCGGATAACAATTTTGACCTCCAGAGGGACCACGAGCTAAAAAGGGCAATTTTTCAGACAATCAGGGGCCATAATTCAGGAAGTTACGATCCGATTGGCGCAAATATCGAAAGGAACCAAGATCTTTGGGTTATAAACACACATGTCAAGTTTCATCCAAATCGGTTCAAAATTGTGACCTCTACGCTGTTCACAAGCTAAAAAACGTGATTTTTCGTACAATCAGGGGCCATAACCCATGAAGTTACAGTCCGATACATGCCAATATCGAAAGGAACCGAGATCTTATGGTGATAAACCTATATTTTAAGTTTAATTGAAATCGGATAAAAATTGTGACCTGTAGACTGTTCACAAAAAAATGTGGACGGACGGACGGACGGACGGACGGACGGACGGACGGACGGACAGGGGCGACGACAATATACGTCCACATAAAAATGTGGGCGTATAAAAATCAATATGCCCTCTTATATGGATCAAACCCCAGTTTATCTGGATTGTATAGATTAGACATATATGAACTTAAGTACAAGAACTTCCTAGGCTAAGAAGTTAACATGTATGGAAAATTTGCTCTCTTTTAAGCGCTTTTTTGAAAAATCCACTGCCTAAGAAAATAATTGACAGCATGTGGCTTATTGATGGAGAAATTGGTCTAAGAAATTATCTCACTTCTGTATAGTGTTGGGTTGTATAGTATTATTTACAAAGGATATATCCATGATGGTTCAATGTGCCCCGGTCTCCCCTACCTTATAAAAACATGGTAATGCGCGGACTTTTAATCTGTTTTTCTTTCCTGTTCTCTTATCTAGTGGCAGTCAATTCTTTTTACGAATTATAAGATATTCTCTCACAGTGTCACATAGCAACTTTAGGTCTTCGAGGGAATTATTAGTGAGCAGATATTCGCCCATGTATCAGTTATCGCTAGTCACTTCAGTTAGTTATATAGAGGCATAACTCGTGTTTTCCTTTGGCGTTCGTCACGTCCAATTCATGAATCCTTTATTACTCCTCTATGGTAGCGATGATCTCTGTGTTAATATTATATTTGGAAAGTGTTTAATCAGTTCTATCACATATGTGATAATGACTGGCACCAATATTGTCCTTTAACCCCATATTTTAAATTTTCACATCTACGGACATTATGACTGACATTGAGAATATATAAATCATAATCTGTTCAAGGTTAGCATATACATGTCTGTTAGTGCGGTTTTTCGGTTTAACCGTACGGTATCGGTTTTTACAAAAAAAACGAAAGCCGAACCGATAAAAAAAAAGAAAAATAACCGTGCGTTTCGGTTTTTTTCCAAATTCCTAATTTTTATGTAGCCGTATTTCGTTTACTTAATAATTCCAAAATTTTAATGTACCCACCACTTCCGTTTTTATTTTCGATCAACCAGAGCCCGTATGTATAGAGTGATTAATCAGTCTGGATGGCCTAGACTATTTATTTTCTCAATTCGGTTCGGTTTATAATCCAAAATTTTATGCAAGCCGAAGCCGGTTGTCAATAACGAACGATGGCTTCCTCTAAAAAGTAAAATGTCTCCATGGCTTGCTCAATAACTATGAAAGATTAGATGACACAAAATGTAGATTTAATCTTTGTAAAAAACATATTTCTGCTGCATTCTGAAACATGTCCATCTTGAAGGCGCACGCATGACAAAGAATATAATTTAATAATTTTGAGTCAGGTGTAGAACAACACCCGAAAACGGCAATGCGTGTAAGTTTTGTTTTTAAGTTTATAAACGAGAAATGAAAGACCACATGTTTCGATTTGTTGGATTGGTATTATTTTGTTATGCAAATTTAATTTGGTGTTCGACAATGATCATCGGATTTGGGGGGGTTTTTTTAGTTTTTTTTTTATACAATAACTTTATTGTTACTGATATTATGTCGTTATGTTAATTTATTATTATGCCGATGGCGTTGTGTATGTCAGATCTTTTTTACAGTAACTTTGTTATTACTACCAGTCATAATTAAAGTCATATAACAGTAAAAAAAAAAAACTTGTTGTTTACTATTTACATCAATATTTTTTGATATTTTTTCTGGCTTCCAAGTATTCCCATAAAATAAGCATAAATCAGTACATACATAACACAGTGTTTAAATGAATAAAAGATAGGTTGCCAGGCAACGAAACATACGCCCACAACAGCTAAGTCGTCAGGGCAGTCAACAAGGGTTGTCACATATTGTTTCTTTTATCAGTAAGGAGAACATTTACAACACATGATAATCTTATTACGAGTAATAGCCCATTAAATAATTATCAGAAATGATTAGAATAGTTTTGATGGTTTGTCTCAAGGCCTTTGTCGAAGTGATCAACTGCCAGAAATTATCACTGAAAATCAAATAGGATTCTTCGTATCATGACCGTAAATAGTGTGTATAAATTTAAAGTCAATCGGATATTAACTTTAGATTTTTCAAAGTGATCAAGGGTCATAACTCTGGCAGTAATTATCGGATATGCTGAAAATCAATAGGCTTCTTTGTATCATGACTTTAAACACCGTGTATAAATTTAAATTCAATCGGATATTAACTTTAGCCTCTAGAGCATTCACAAGATTTTTCAAAGTGATCAAGGGTCATAACTCGGGCAGGAATTATCGGATATTGCTGAAAATCAACAGGCTTCTTCTTATCATGACCTTACACACTGTGTATAAATTTAAAGTGAATCGGATATTAACTTTAGATTTTTCAAAGTGATCAAGGGTCATAACTCTGGCAGTAATTATCTGATATTGCTGAAAATCAATAGGCTTCTTTGTATCATGACTTTAAACACCGTGTATAAATTTAAATTCATTAAATCCAGAGGGACCACAAGCTAAAAGATAGGTTGCCAGGCAACGAAACATACGCCCACAACAGCTAAGTCGTCCGGGGAGTCAACAAGGGTTGTCGCATATTGTTTCTTTTATCAGTAAGGAGAACATTTACAACACATGTTAATCTTATTACGAGTAATAGCCCATTAAATAATTATCAGAATTGATTAGAATAGTTTTGATGGTTTGTCTGAAGGCCTTTGTCAACAAGATATTTCAAAGTGATCAAGTGCCAGAAATTATCAGATATCACTGAAAATCAAATAGGATTCTTCGTCTCATGACCCTAACCACTGTGTACAAATTTAAAGTCAATCGGATATTAACTTTAGCCTTTAGAGCATTCATAGGGTTTTTCAAAGTGATCAAGGGTCATAACTCTGGCAGTAATTATCGGATATCGCTGAACATCAATAGGCTATTTTCATCATGACCGTAAATAGTGTGTATAAATTTAAAGTCAATCGGATATTAACTTTAGATTTTTCAAAGTGATCAAGGGTCATAACTCTGGCAGTAATTATCTGATATTGCTGAAAATCAATAGGCTTCTTTGTATCATGACTTTAAACACCGTGTATAAATTTAAATTCAATCGGATATTAACTTTAGCCTCTAGAGCGTTCACAAGATTTTTCAAAGTGATCAAGGGTCATAACTCTGGCAGTAATTATCAGATATCACCGAAAATCAATAGGCTTCTTCGTCTCATGACCTTAAACACTGTGTATAAATTTAAAGTCAATCGGATATTAACTATAGCCTCTAGAGCGTTCACAAGATTTTTCAAAGTGATCAAGGGTCATAACTCTGGCAGGAATCGGATATTAACTTTAGATTTTTCAAAGTGATCAAGGGTCATAACTCTGGCAGTAATTATCTGATATTGCTGAAAACACTGTGTATAAATTTAAAGTCAATCGGATATTAACTATAGCCTCTAGAGCGTTCACAAGATTTTTCCAAGTGATCAAGGGTCATAACTCTGGTAGTAATTATCGGATATCGCTGAAAATCAATAGGCTTCTTCGTCTCACGACCTTAAACACCGTGTATAAATTTCTATGTGGGCGTATAAAAACCGAAAACCGAAACCGAAACCGAGGTTTTTTGCCTCAGAAAAACCGAAAACCGAACCGAAAGAAAATTTAAAAACCGCACATCACTACTGTTAGTATTGTAATAATTTCCGCATTAGAATTTTTATACGCCCACATTTCATGTGGACGTATATTGTCGTCGCCCCTGTCCGTTCTGACCATCCGCCTGTCTGTCCGTCAACGATTTGTTTCTGGGCACACGACAGGTCACAATTCTTATCAGATTTGGACTAAACTTGAAATATTATAGGTTTATCTCCAAACGATTTCGTTTTTTTTTTTTCGATATTGGCATGAATCAGGACGTGGATTATGGCGCCTGATTGAACGAAACACTTTAGCTTGTGGACACTTTAGAAGATCCAAGATCTTTGGAGATAATTATGACCTGTGGGGTGGTTGAGTTTGAATTTGGTGAAAACGGACCAAAACTGCCGGACAACATGGCCGCCTCTCATTCGCTAAAAGTTTAAAAATATGGTAGATCAAAGTTGTGGACTCTTTAGCGGTCACCATTTTCACCCGATAATGACGAAGCTTGGTTCCTTTCGTAATTTGAGCATATCGAATTGAAACTTCTTGAATTATGACCTTGATTGTGCGAGAAATCGTGTTTTTTGTTTGTGGCCCCTCTAGAGGTCACAATTAATATCTGATTTTCAAAAACGTTCGAAAAAATCACCGTAATGTTGGTCGAGTTCGAATTTCGTGAAAATCGGACCAAAACTTGTGACAATATGGCCGCCCTCATACGCCAGTGTAAACATCTGGGGCCTATTTCACGAAATTTTAACTAAGATAAGATCCCAATTTTAGTAATTTGATTGGATAATATTAGATTGATTTTAGTGCTTAGCCAATCAAAATTGAAGTATCTACTAAAATTGGATTTTATCTTAAGTTAAAATTTCGTGAAACAGGGCCCTGGTATATCAAGGTTGTAGACCCTCTAGAGGTCAAAATCTTCATTCGGTTTTGATGAAACATGAATTACATGTTTATAACCCACAGAGATTGGTTCCTTTCAATTTTTACGCATACGAGATTGTAACTTGCTGAATAAACCAGCAGTTGCCAGGTAGGATACGCCCACTTTTTCGAGAGATGGACAACCTATATTTCAAGTTTCGTCAAAATCGGATAAGAATTGTGACCTATAGAGAGTCCACAAACATTTGTAGGGGTCATAATCCAGGAAGATAGGGTCCGATATGCGCAAATATGGAAGGATTCGAGATCTTTGAGTTATGGACATACAGTTCAAGTTTCATCAAAATCGGATAAAAAGTATGACCACTAGAGGCCCCACACTCCGCATCCACATAACTATACATAATTTGCGTGCAAAGAACGACATTTTGTTTCAATTTTCCCAAAGTTTGAATTCAAAAAGTTTCCACGTGGGCGTATAAAATGTGATTTTTCGTAAAATCAATGTCCATAAACCATGAAGTTACGATCCAATACATGCCAATTTCGAAAGTAATCGAGACTACCTATATTTAAAATTTTGTTAAAGTAGCTAAGTCTCTAACTCAATATCATCGAAAGTCTTTGACGTTGAAAACACAAATTATTTATCAATTTAAATCAACATTGATGGTGTGGTCTTACCAGGAAAATATGGGCTTCTGATATCCAATATTTAAGACGAAATGATTTTTTTACCACTGGTACACGAATCGTGTACCATACGGCGTTTAAGACTCATACATTACATCTCAAATGGTGAGTATGCGCAATAAATACTATGTAGACTAGAATAACCAGACGCTATATATATTGTGATTCAATTGAGACTTCTGGTGTACTTCGCCAAACAGAACTGATTTGATATTAGAGTAAAAACGGAAATGATTGAATGTAAATCAGTTTATACACATTCATATTATATTATTATATGTGTCAATTTCTAGACCCCAAATATTCGCGATTTAGCTCCTTTAAAATCGGATAAAAATTGTGACCTGTAGAGTGTCCACAAACAAAATGTGAACGGACATATGGACGGAAAGACAGGGGCCACAATAATATACGTCCACATAAAAACCGTGTGCATATATCACCGTTACACACTAAGATAATCACGCATATCCGAACGTAACTTTTAGCTTGCGGATTCTTAAAAGGTCACAATTTATTTCCTATTTTTAAAACCGTCTAAATGTATTACACTTCCACCATAATGATTAAAGGTTGAATTTGAATTTCGGGGAAAATGGAAATGAAATGGGGTTTAACACCCTACTGTACTGCTTCTAACTTTGGCTAGTGAAGACGGGCACACACCATACAGTGTATATCGAATTCCAACTACCAAGGGATCTTTTACGAGCTCGCGAATGTGTGCACACCAATGTGTACACGGGACCTCGGGCTTTCGTCCCATCCGAACGACTAGACAGCTGTCCTTGTCAATCCCTGACAAGGGGAAACCACGCCGGAAAATCTGGATGAACTTTCTCGCCCAATGCAGGGATCGAACACCCGACATCCAGGGTAGCGAGCCAGCGTCTTACCAACTTGGTCACGTTATAGTCCGATTCCGTTTGTTACATAACTCCCATCCGTTCTATTTTGCTTTATTTTGTAGGTCTTCATGGTATGGGAGGCCATTATTTGAGGGTAGCCATTTTGCGATAATATTCTAACTGCTTTTTTTTTTATTTTCACCTTATTTCATGTTATCGACATATCAATTGTGTTTTGGCAATGTATCAGTATTGGCAGGGTTCGTAACTACATTTCAGATTGTTTTCCATCATTTCATTATTTTTCATTTTCAATGTCTTAGCGCAGGCGCAGGGCTCTTTCCTGTGGGAGGAGACCGGAGTGTCGGGAGGAAACCCACGGGGTCACAGATTCCATTCCTGACATTTACAACCTTGTAAAATGACCACATGTTCATATACTTATAATATTTCCAAGATGGCTGTCATTTTTGGCGGGAAAATAGGATGATGTGCTGATAGTCGTCGGTGGTGTTTTCAAGGGCACTAGCTCAATTTCTGTCAGTAACAACTATGTAAAATGGTTATAAGTTTACCAATTTTGCATATTTACAATATGATCGACCATTTATGGCTGGAACGACGTGCGGATATTGATTAAGTAGTCGTCTATATTACCAGGATATGTTTTTCGGGTACAGATTCCATTTCTGCCATTTACATGTAAACACATCACGTGTTCACATAGCACATTTCTAATATGGTGTTCATGTGTGGCGGGAAAATGGAACGATGTGCTGATTTTAATTACGTAGTCGCGTTTTCGTGTCAACATTTGTTTTTCTTAGGCGCCGCTACGATTTCTGCCATAACTGCGTGAAATGGTGGCATGTTCACACATTCAGCATATCTATTGTTTGTGGCAGGACGTTTTCTAAACACATTACTGAAAGGTTTTTGAATCTAATTCTGCTATGTATAAGCTTGTGGCATGCTCCTGGAAGACCGTGTCGTGTTTACCCATTGATTATATTAACCAACAATGAAAATACCTCATCTGAGTTGAGCTAATATCGATTCTGGAGGTAAATAGCACATTAAATTGGTTGATCGCATTGTAGTAGTTGAACTAGTTTGATTTTAGGACTTGGTGGCGACATCGAGATTTTCAGTTTATGTTTAACGATGGTTAAAAATATGTGACTTACAACTTTATAATGGTAATTAATAAACCAAAGTGCAAAACAGAAATCACAGCTGGTACATCAAATAGGCGGTTTATTCTCGCGAAGGCGCAGTTATTGACCGTAAAGGATTAAGAGGTCGTTTTCGACGACTTTGCGGGAATCCAGCTCCTAGGGATTAAAATGGATTAAAAACGAAACAATGGTGTTATAGATTGTTATAAGAATTTATACTTTCATGCCCACTGTAACTAATTAACCCGAATTTTAGCATCATTTTTAGCATAAGTATTAAAAGCATAACTATACTAAAACAAAATTAATTTAATTTCGCCAAATAAGAAATAAAAACATAACTATAATATAACAAATGTCGCCAAATAAGAAATAAAAACATAACTATACTATAACAAATTTCGCCAAATAAATAAAAACATAACTATACTATAACAAATTTTAATTCCTGGTGCTGGATTTGGATATAATAAAAACATAACTATACTATAACAAATTTCGCCAAATAAATAAAAACACAACTATACTATAACAAATTAGTTTTGATTTCGCCAAATAAGACACCCTGTCTAAAGACTCGATTAAATTCAATTCTTCTTCTTTGTGTCTTCCTTTTAATTCCTGGAGCTGGCTTTGGATTTGGGTATATTTATGCCTCTTCCTTGGTGGTTCCTGTCTCCCTGCATCATTTTAAAATTATTAGTTGCCAATTGGTGAATAAAATTCAGAGTGAACATAAATTCATAAAATCTTTAACACCGTTAATTGGGTCCTAATAACAACATGTCTCTCTCCAAACGAAAAACAAGTCCTTCGCGGGAAGGATTAATTTTGTCACGCTCTGTAAATGCGCCTTCGCGGGAATACACCAAATACATCCGTGATCATGAAGCCATTATGCATCATAGTTAACAGGTGTTAAGCCCACACAATTATGTAAACATCTCTAGATTGACAAGGATATAAGATTGAGAAACCGTGGTGTGTCTACCTTAGCAAATTAAATAAGAAAACATTGCAATTAGTCCCTTAAGGCTAATGCCAAGGTATGAAAAATGAGAAATAAATAAGGATAAAATTATGATAACTGTATCATAGGCTTTAGGAATAAACAGTCTCAAATTTCTATTTAATTCTGGTGAAAATCTTTTAATATGTATAGCTTCTTTTAATTTCCGAATTTTCTTGTTGTGTTGGTTTATTGCCAAGATTTCAACATTGCCCCAATCTATTTGATGTCATGGGTGGTCTTTCAGGTGCTCTGCTATGGCCGATGTGTTAGTAGGGGCTCTTGAATTGGTTTAACCTCACTTTCCCCACATTTGATTGTTTTGATAAAGGATTAGGAGTTTTTTTTTGTTTTTTGTTATAAACAATATTTTATTCAGAATGAGTGAACGGGATTGGGGAACAGGTTTAGCCTATGTAAAACCCCTCTCCCTAGATAATATACATACATAATATTATGACAAAGGAACAAAATAGGTGTATATACAGAGATATACAACTGGTAGTAGTTTTTTTCTTTGATGTCCATAGCAGTTATATCTTATAACAACCTCTCGTGACGTCATCAGAGGTTGATATATTCGGTTCATATCAACCGCTGATGACGTCCTGAGAGGTTGATATTTCATATCAACCGCTGATGACGTCATTACAGGTCGATATATTCGGCGCATATCAACCGCTCTTGACGTAGATGATCGAAATAATACAAAGAACACAGAAATAAAATTTTATTCTTTTGACAATAAAAAAAAAAATTGTTTTGGTACAGTTTGTAGCATTCAGGACCTAAATAGACGGCGTACTTATCGGCTTATCTAAATCGGTTATCCACACTCCAGTCCATGTCTAAGATATCTTTCAGAATTTTCTTTCTGCCCAAATCATTTCTCCACACATCCCAAGACGTGAAAGTATTTATCACCCAAGAGTTCCTTTGTGAAGTATTTTTGGCTACGGCTACAATCCACTCAAAACAGTCGGTCAAATCTTTCTCTGAACATACCGAAAAGTAACCTTCAGTCACGGTTCATTGTCAGAATTATCGGAAAAGATTGCCTTTTGATCCAAATTTTCTTCAGGCTTTGTATAGATCCTCATCATAGTTGCATTCACATCTATTCTATCGCCAATATGATGACTAAAAAGGATTGATTATTCGTCTGACTTCGTTTTACTATCCATTTTGTTTTAGCTTTCTTCAGTTCAATTACTACAAAATGGCGACGTATAAACAAACACGTCACGTGCTGTCGAGCAATTAACCAATCACTGTTGCCTTTTTTTTTAGAAGAGTCCATTAAATTTAAGGGTGAACGTTGTATATGTCAGATATCACTCCTCACTCGTTAATTAGCTTTTGGCGAGTTAACACCTAGCTGTGCTTAGTGGATTATCGGATTACTAGGATTACTCTATACTGTAAGTTATATTTATTCTCTTCTTGCCTTATTTGTTATTTGTTTTAAAATCTAACTAAATAATTCGTCATCTGAACAACTCAAGTTAGCGGGCGGGCTAATCTTAGTTGTTCAACAAAGTTAGGCTTCAGACTTTCGTCACCTTTCGACTCTCTCCCCAAACCTCCCATCTTTTTATTTTACTCCATTTATTGTTTTATATTATTCTATTTTCCTTTTCTTCACTTCACTTCAAATTTCCAATCTAGCATTCATCATGGCAATGAACTTCGTAAATGCCTTGGTCAATTCACCAAGACAACCCCAACCTGCTGTCGCATCTAGATCGGTGCCAGAGTATAAATTTATAGTAATATGTACACCCAAAAATGGGAAATCTTTTAAGGGCACAAAGGTGTCCAAAATAGGAGATGAAATCCGTATGAAATGGGGGACAGCAGCTCTCCCAGACATACGGATTCTCGCTAATGGAAATGCCAGGATATCGTTCCAAAAAATGGAAGACGCCCAATTGGCCACCAGCATTAAAACACTAGGCAACCTAAACGTAGAAGTCTCCTTGTCGGAGCATAATCAAACCGACAGGGTAATCGTTTATAACATCCCAAAAGATTATTCTGACGAAGAAATAATAACCAATCTAAAACTGGGGGGCTACAATCCCCTAGCCATATATCAATACCCTGTAAGACAGGGAAAAAACACCAGGACCATACAAATCACCTTTAAAAAAAATGAAACGCCACAGGGAGTAATATATATGTTATATGAAAGACGCCCCGTACACCCCTACATTCCAAAGGTCAAACGCTGTACCAAATGCCAGAGAATAGGCCACGTCGAAAAATTCTGCAGAAGTGAGGCCATATGCGGAAAATGTGGGAACTCCCACAATACAAAAGACTGCAGGGCCTCACAATTAAAATGTGTCAACTGCAGGGGAAATCATGGTGCTGACTCACCGAAATGCCCCAAATATCTGAGCACCAAATCAGTACTGAGCATGCAGTACACGCATGGCATTAGTCACAAAGAAGCAACGGCACATATTGTGAATAAAACAACACCCAAAAAAATAGAAGCACAAATCACCCCTCCTAACAAAGAGGAACAAACAAAAGAAAGCAAACAATTCACACCAACATTCAAAAACATTAAAGAATTTGTCAACTTCTGCACGGATTTGGCAAAATTAGGAAACATAAAGGACGAAGAAGAACGAAACACAGCAATAGGAAAGAGTATACTAAATCATGTGTCTAATTCGGCAAAATTAATACAAATTACCCAAACAACCAAAAATAAAGAAAAACCTTCACAGGCCGAGAAAACCCCAGCAAAAAGTAACATGCCCCCACCCCCCGGATCTAAACCCAAGGATCGCAGTAGAAGCAGAAGCCACTCTAGGCAAACACCGGCAAAAAGAAACATAGACTTAGTTGTTTCAGAGGAAGAAGACAATACCCTGAGACATGGGACTAATCCCATGATCACAGAAGCCGAAATACATAACCAAAATAAACGCACTTGCAGTGTAAGCAGCAGGGAAGACGCATTGTAAAACACACTAATACCTTAAATAAACAAATCACTATCTGTCACAATGGCGAAACCACTCACAATCTTTCAACTCAACGTGAATTGGCTGCGGTCTCGTTTGATTGAACTCAAACAATATGTCTATCAAAACAATCCAGACATACTATGCCTACAAGAGACACGGCTCACTAACAAAGACATCAATCTAGATAACTACACAATGGCAAGGCATGATCGACCGGGTCAATCAAACGGAGGCGGCCTTGCCATTTACGTCAAAAACAACATCTCATACAGCAGACTAACAGTAAAACAAACAAATAAATTAGAGCTAATGGCGATTAACATTATTATAGAAAATAATCAATCTCTAAGCATAATAAACATTTACAACCCACCAGTTAACAAATTAAAAAGCAAAGATTATGATAGGATAGTTAAACAAATTCCGGGTGACAATCTAATTATATGCGGGGATTTCAACTGCCATCACACAACATGGGGCTCACCAACAAGTGACACATATGGGAAGGAATTATATGAGTATATAGAAGACAGCAGTCTCCTATTACTTAATGAAAATAATAGTGAACCAACTTTCGTAGGGAAAAATAGTAAACAAGGAACCCACATAGATTTGACATTAGTTTCAACAAAACTATACCCCCATTGCAATTGGGAAATAGGCAACGAAACCTTAGGCAGTGACCACATAGCAATACACACCTCAATATCTTGCAAAACCAATACAGAAAACACCAAGTGTCGGGCTAAATGGAAAATGGATAAGGCAAATTGGGATCTATACAAAAACTTGTGCAATTGTTGGGATTTTGAATCAATTAGACATGACAATATAGACATATTTTCAAGCAATCTAACAGAGGCTATAATAAGTTCAGCAGAACAATCTATTCCCCGAACAAAAGAAACTAACAGGAAATCCCCTAAACCTTGGTGGTCAGATAATCTACAAACTCTAGTCAACACCCGAAAATCGGCACTACGAAAATACAAACGTAGACCGAATGAAGAAACTAGAACTGACTACCTCGAATCCAAAAATTCCGCAGAAATAGAAATAAAAAAAGCCAAAGTAGAAAACTGGCAAAACTTCTGTAGCTCCTTAAATGACCGATCAAATTTAAAAACAGTATGGAACAAAATATCAGGAATCACCGGCAAAAAAGTAAGAGAAAACATTCCTTTATTAACCTATAAAAACGAAACAGCTTTAAACAACACGCACAAAGCAAACTTGTTAGGACAGACTTATGCCGACGGCTCTAGCAACAACCAACACAATGAAACATTCAAGATTAATAAAAATACATTCTTAAAAAATCAACCGCCAATAATTCACGAGGAATCAGATAATGAATCAGATATAAATAAACCCATCAATATAGATGAGCTGAAAAAAGCATTGCGGGCTAAATCCGACAGTGCAGAAGGGCTAGACTGTGTGAAATACACAATGTTAAAAAATCTACCCGAGAAAGCACTATCATTAGTCTTAGATGTCTTTAATCTCTCATGGTCTAAAGGAAAAACACCGCAAGAATGGAAAACTGCCTCAGTCGTCCCTTTACATAAACTCAATAAAAATAAAAATGAAACAACGTCATATCGTCCAGTAAGTCTCACATCCACTTTATGCAAAACACTAGAAACAATAATCACAAATAGGCTAAAATTTCACTGTGAAAGTAACAACATCTTCACAAAGCAACAAAGCGGCTATCGTTCCGAAAGATCAACAGCAGACCATATCATTAGATTACAACATGACATCTCCAGAGCATTCACACACAAGAGATACCTCTGTGCAATTTTCGTCGACTTAACAAAGGCCTTCGACTTGGTATGGGTGGATGGTCTTTTACACAAACTCCACAAAGCAAAAATCAACGGCCGAATGTACAAGTGGATAGAGGACTTCCTCAACGATAGGCATATCAGGGTACGCGTAGGAAATTGCTTAAGTGACAAATTTAAAATGGAAAACGGAACGCCGCAGGGATCCGTTATCAGTCCAATACTCTTCAATATAATGATAAACGATCTTATTAGCTACGTAGGGAACGGCACAGAATCCGCACTCTTTGCTGATGACAGTTCATTCTGGAAAGCTTCAGACAACCTAGGCATAATCAAAAAATCTCTTCAACATACCCTAAAACAAATTTCAAAATGGGCAAATGAATGGGGATTCAAAATTTCAGAAGGGAAAACAGTAGCAATACTGTTTCATCCAACAGACAATAACAGGAAAATCGACTTAACTCTCAATGGCTCAAAAATTGAATTCAAAACAGAGGCTAAATTTCTTGGCATGACATTTGACTCTAAACTATCTTGGAAATCTCATATCGACGGCCTAGTAAATCGAACATCTAAAACACTCAACATGATGAAATATATCAGAGGGACACAATGGGGCGCAGACAGAATTACACTTATGCTAATTTACAGATCACTAATCCGTTCGGTAATCGACTACGGGTGTTTGGCCTATGCCAACGCAAGTGACACTCAACTAAATAAACTAAACATAATACAAAACAAAGCACTAAGACTAATAACAAGAGCCGCCATAGGAACCAAAACAACTGCCCTATTACAAGAGATGGGAGAACTCCCGCTTGATCTCAGGCGGGAGGAACTGTCGCTCAAGTACTGGGGAAAACTGCAAATGCTAGAAGAGAGATGTCCAACATACAAGTGCCTCAATCAATTCAAACGCATAGGCTTCAGGAAAAACACCCGTCCTATGACATTCGGACAAATGACAAACGATATTTTAAACAAACATAGCTTGAAAGGTACAATTATACGGAAAAAAACTTATCCTGACACCCCACCATGGAAACTAAGAAATCCAATCACCAACACGCAACTAAATAGCAGTACAAACAAACATGTAAATCCCATAGAAGCTAGAGCTCTAGCACTTGAATTAATAAACACCACATGGGCAGATCATCTCAAAATCTACACAGATGGATCCAAAAATACCACACAGGGGTCTACAGGGTACGGCATACACATACCCAAAGCAAAGCTAAACATCAGGAAAAGGATACCAGAACACTGTTCTGTGTACACCGCTGAACTGATGGCCATTAAAACTGCACTAGAATGGCTAGCCACGCAAACGCACCAAAAAGCCGTAATCCTGACCGATTCCCTGAGCAGCGTTAAATCTATAGAATCAGATTCTTCAAAAAGCAGGCAGGACATAATCAGTCAAATCAGGAATATTAATCAGAAAATTAAAAACAATGGAAGGGAGGTAGTCCTCGCTTGGATCCCCTCCCACGTCAATATTCTCGGCAACGAAAAAGCTGACACACTAGCCAAGGAGGGGACGTCACTAAACGAATTTGACTATTTAGAATATAGCAGCCAGGAATTTACAAGCATAGCTAAAACAAAGATCAAAGAAGCATGGAAAACCCGTCTACAACAAGAAAACACCCATCGCTATCAAATAGATAGCAATCTTGTCGACAAGGTTTACATCAATCATCCTTCCATCAAAATATGCAAACTAATCACTAGGCTTAAAACAATAAATGTAATTAAAGATTTCACTTATACACCAATAAAATGCCCGTGTGGACAAATTGCAACCACGCCACACCTGCTAATCAACCGTAATCAACTGTACAATGAACGACAACCATTGATTAAAAAACTAACAGAGAGAGGAAAAACTCTCTGTCTTAAATCCCTACTTTCTCCATCACCTAATGACAGATACTGGACATCTCAGCTTATCTGGGACTTTGTTGAAAAAATAGGAATGACAAAATACATATAACAAACAGAACTAACCAATATCAACACAGTAGAACGAAATCGCAAAAATGTCCCCTCGAGGGAAGCGCAAATCGTTCTACGACATAAAAAATATCACATTAAAACTAATTAATCAAGCACATTCACACAAATCACACAGTAGGATGATGAGTAAAAACGTCCTCTCGAAGGAAGCTCATTCATTCTACACCTCTAATAATACTTGGCAGCAGGGTATTGGCGCAAAACTGTCCCCACCGAGGGAAACGCTACATACCCTGAAAACTCAATGGATTAGCTTTATCTTTATTCGACTAAACAAGACATTGATTGTAGATCATAGTAAATCACCATGTATGCTTTATTGTACTTTATGAACCTTGAATAAAAGTAGTTTATAGATCATATATCTTATTATCTCTTGTCGACTAAATAAATATTGATTGTAGATCACATTAAGTTAACATATATGCCATAATACATTTATTACCTCTTGTAAGTAAAGAACATTGTAACTGATTATCTATTAATAAAGATTGACTGTATAAACACTTACGGCAAACTTGAACGGAATTCAACACCCATAGTATGATCCTAAAAAAGAACACCACAGTATATAGGGAAACCATGGAAGATCGACAACTGCTCCAGTCCTTTCCATGACTCAATAAGTATCTTTAAAAACTCTTTACTATTACTGTTTTAAAAATCTAAATACCCCCAATATTATTCAATACTAATACCCTCCAAATTTATTCTACTCTAAAACCTTAATTACTATTATTATTCTTATCTACCTAATTATTCTTATTCTCATTATTGTTTTATTCTTATTATCTTCTCTATTATTATTTTAGCCCCCCCCCCCCCCCCCCCAACCCCCCAACCCCCCAGAAGCCTTACTAGACGAAATCATAACACATATCACTGTAAGACCAGATACTATCTTTTTTCCTTCTCTCTTTTCAGGCGCTGGATTCTTCCTTCTGAGAACCAACAACAAAGGAATGAACCATAGAAACAAAATTCAAAACAATACCACCATACCGGACAACATATCCAAATGGAAGGAAGAATGGACCAGGCCCTAAAACTCACCACCAAGCCCCAAGGAAGAGTTGCACCGCCCTGCCATTCGACCGGACAGAACGACCTGACCAACCAAATTAACAATAGATATAGATATATATATATGTTCGTCCACCTTCATGTCTGTAAAATGTATGTATACAAGTGTCTCTGTCTGTGTAAATGTTCGTCCATGTCCATATCTGTTCTATCATATGTCCATGCACCTGTTACTCCTGTTAACTCACGTCTCGTCTCTGTATATTCGTTGCACATATATATCTATTAAAATCACCTAATTAATCCACACTAATCCACTAATCACGTTGTAAATATTATCACCATGCACATATAACACGTAATTGTCTGCGATATCACCACGGTGGAAGCGGACGTTAAATAAAACTAATTCACACACACATATGTCAGATATAAACCTACTCTCCCTCGGATTGATATGATAGAGAACACTTGGGCTGCGCCCGCGTGTTCTCTATCATATCAACCTCGGATAGGTTAATATCCTATACTTAAAATGGCAAACACACACCTAAATATATGTAACTGCATATATAATATGAAAGAGGACAATGTACAATATATATTATGGGTTAAATCATTACGTTAATTAAAACCAATACAGTAAAATAAAATAAAACTTCTAATGAGGCAGATTAAATCTATTTGACATGTCAATAAACTTGTGGACTTGATTAAAAATATTGTTGTTTACATCGGTACAGTAATTTGTGGATCCGAACAAGAGACAGTTTATGTTTTTATGATTGTATTGTAATTTGTCTATGGTTCCTTTACGTGCATTTGAATGTAAAGAGCATTGCAAAAGGTAGTGATCAGGATCTTCAAAGAAGTGACCACAGAGGCATGCGGGACTGTCAGCAACATGCCTTAGGTACTTGTGATCCTGTAGATCAGAACATCGGAGTCTGCGTTTACTATGGATTATTTGGAATTTCCGCTGACCGTTGTAGTAAAAAGATGGAATTTTTATATCTGATTTGGAGAAATGATCGGAAAATATTTTAAGGGTTGTTGAATTTCTTAAAGAGGGACTGAGTTTATTCCACTCCTTTATACTGGATGGGATAAATGATTTAGAAAATATTTCAGTACGACATCGAAATTCTTTAATTTTATCTTCGTTTCGAAATGCATATGTATTTGTTGGTTTCAGATTTATGAGATTCTTGAGATAGGGTGGGGTTAGGTTGTTTATAATTTTGTATAGTAATTTTAATTTGTGCCGATTTCGTCGTTCTTTGCGTAAAATGAACCCAGTTTCCGCGTAAAGGGAAGCGTGACTAGTGCCTTGAACTGGCCCACATATAGTGCGTAGTGCATCAAGCCGAAGAGATTCGAGATTATTAGATAAGTAGTCGGTGCACCCGTCCCAGATTACATCGGCATAGTCAAAGTGTGTCAGAATAAATGAAGAATATAAGGTATTTAGCGATTTTCTGTTTAAGCGATATTTAAAGGAGCGTAGACAGTTTACTAATTTTGACACTTTACTGAGTATACTATCAATGTGACTGTTCCATTTACAATTGGTTTGAAAAATATGTCCAAGATGTTTGTGTTCAGTTACTTCCTTTATTAGGGTTTCACACTGTGAAGCTTGTGTAAAACACTATTGTTTTTGTTAGGCTTTCAGACTTTCGTCTGAAAGACTATTGTTTTTACTAAAATTATTATTAGGCTTTCAGACTTTCGTCTGAAAGACTATTGTTTTTACTAAAATTATTAGGCTTTCAGACTATTGTTTTTACTAAAATTATTAAGCTTTCATATTACATATGAAAGCTTATTGTTTCTGTTAAGATTATTATTATTTTTTTTTTGTGTGTATTTTCTGCAAATCGGATTTCTCAGAATCTAACCATGGGATCTTTCTGAAACTTTGACCTCCCCCCCCCCCCCAAAAAAAAATGGTGTGCGAACGTTGTTTAAATATATTTTCAAAGCGTTTTACGAAAGCGGAATCACCGAATTTTACGAACGAAAAAACTGACAATGCATAGTCGTAACTTTGTTATTTTTTGACCGATTTTATTAATTCTTTCTTCTTTAAATACCTTGAAAAAAATCATTTTCATCTGCAGTTTCACATTTTCGAATTTCGAAAATTCGTCGCTAAGATTTCGAACCGGAAGTTTAGACCAATTTGACAACTTCTTTAATAGTTGTACGATTTTCATGAAATTTAGTATATAAGTAGATCTTACCGATGTGACTTCAAAAATATAATTTTTTCGATACTAGACAAGGAATTACTGATTCGTAAACAAAATATGGAGTTTGTCGATCGAACCGGATGTGCCACCATCTTTAAACGTGAAAAATCAATAAGGCTTTTTTGCTATTTTACTTACAGACTCGGGAGTTATATTTTCGGAATCCTCGAAGGAATGCCTAAAAATCTATCGGATCAGAATTTTGATTTCGGTCACGTGATGGTCACCATTTTGAATTGAAAATGAAAGATAGGCTGGCACTGCCAGGCAGGATACGCCCACATTTTCGACAGATGGACAGAGAACAAGCAATACCGAAAGTGATTTTTCCTACATCTTTAAGTCCTGTATTTCATACTGTATTGGGAGCAGCCATTTAGTTGGTCAGTTCCAGTCTGATATTAATGAAATTCGAAACCGACAATGATTATGGTGTGACGGTACACAACCTAGAAATGTGACTTTTCATCAAAATCGGATAAGAATTGTGACCTGTAGAGAGTCCACAACCATGATATACCATATTTTTACACTATTCGCGTACAAACGGGGACCATTTCGTCCGGCAATTTTGGTACGATTTTCACGAAATTAGAACTCAACCATCCTCATCAAAATCGAATTAAAATTGTGACCTATACAGAGTCCACAACCATGATATATCATTTTTTTTAACAGTATTCGCGCACAAACGGCGGCCATTTTGTCTGTCAATTTTGGTCCGATTTTCTCGAAATTCAAACTCAAGCTTCCTTACAATGTAACGGTGATATAATCAAACGTTTTTTTAAATTGGATAATAATTGTGATTTTGGGATTTTGCGTATAACCAGGGGCCATAATTCAGGAAGTTACGATCCGATATGCGCAAATATCGAAAAGAACCAAGATCTTTGGGTTATAACCATGAATTTCAAGTTTAATCAAAATCGAATTAAAATTGTGACCTTTACAGGGTCCACAACCATGATATACCATTTTTTAACAGTATTCGCGTACAAACGGCGGCCATTTTGTATGACAATTTTGGTCCGATTTTCCCGAAATTCGAACTCAACCTTCCTTACGGTGTAACGGTAATATAATCAAACGTTTTTTTAAATCGGATAATAATTGTGACCTCCAAGCTAAAAAAAAGGCGATATTGCGTATAATCAGGGGCCATAATTCAGGAAGTTACGATCCGATATGCGCAAATATCGAAAGGAAGCAAGATCTTTGGATTATAACCATGAATTTCAAGTTTCATCAAAATCGAATCAAAATTGTGACCTCCACAGGGTCCACAACCTTGATATACCATTTTTTAACAGTATTCGCGTACAAACGGCGGCCATTTTGTATGGCAATTTTCGTCCGATTTTCCCGAAATTCGAACTCAACCTTCCTTAGGGTGTAACGGTGATATAATCAAACGTTTTTTTTAAATCGAATAATAATTGTGACCTCCAGAGGGACCACAAGCTAAAAAGAGTGATTTTTCGGAAAATCAGGGGCCATAATTCAGGAAATTACATTCCGATAGCCGCAAATATCGAAAGGAACCAAGATCTTTGGGTTACAAACATGCATGTCAAGTTTCATCAAAATCGGTTCAAAATTGTGACCTCTATAGGGTCCACAAGCTAAAAACGTGATTTTTCGTACAATCAGGGGCCATAATCCATGAAGTTTTGATCCGATACATGCCAATATCGAAAGCAGCCGAGATCTTTTGGGGATAAACCTATATTTCAAGTTTCGTCAAAATCGGATAAGAATTGTGACCTGTAGAGAGTCCACAAACAAATTGTGGACGGACGGACGGACGGACGGACGTCCGGACGGACAGGGGCGACGACATAATACGTCCACATGAAAATGTGGGCGTATAAAAATAGAAGCAATTTAAAAGGCCGGGACTTTGGAACACAATAACCCTCCTTCTAGTTAAGCTAGAATGTTCAACCTTCGTGTAGACGTTTACTAGGTCAATGTCATGATTGAGTTCAAAGATGAGCATTTTCTGCCGAGGGTAAGCAGAGATAAGCATGCTGATTTGTTGAATCTTTAGGGCACGATAACTTCGGTTATAATGTAGGGAGGGTGGTGAAACTCTTGTCAATCGCGAGTCTAATAGCTAGCCTGTTGTGTGAAATCATTGTATCATTATTTTTAAATATCGGGGATAGCAGAAAAAAAGAGATCGAAAATCCAAAAAGTCGTATTTTTACGATTTGGAGCATTTTTAAAGGTCCTTTTCTCTTAAAGTCAACATAATATTTTTGGGGAACTTCTTCTACAAAGAGTCTTATCGGTAGATTTTTATATGAAACAATCGACCAACAGTCCAAAATATCAGGAGTAGAAGAATAAAAGTATCGAAAATTGAAAACGGCACCCTTTCATTGTTAAGCAAAACATGCAGTGTGGGTGGATATGATCTGCACATTTAGTCATTGTATAGAGCGTATTCAGCAGTATCGAATTCCAACTGCAAAGGAATCTTTTACGTGCACTCCAATGTGTACACGGCAGGGGGGGGGCGCCAGAAAATCGAGATGAACTTTTTCGGCCAACGCAGGGATCGAACACCCGACCTCCTGGCTAGCAGGCCAACGACTTAGCCACATAGTCTGGACACCCATCGTACATTTCATCCGTCAAATCAAAGCATTTCATTGCATTAGACCAATAATTAATTATTCTTAATTTAAAACTTTATTTTAATATTAGTCTGGCATTATTAAATCCTAATTTCTTTGGTCTTATTTAAAATTAAACTTTCATTTAACTATGAACAACCTATAACTTGTCTCTTTAAAACAAATAAATACTCTAAAACTGTAGCTCAACCTTTTGAGCTAAACTCATTAATTTACGATTTTGTTGTGAGCGACTTGTTATTCCTTCTATATGACATATTGCACGTATCTGATTTCAAGGGGAGGGGGGCTGAATGGTTAGCACGCGCGCCTGTTATTGAGTTAACTAGCGTGTTTTCGAATGCCCGGTTGTACGTGACAAGGAGTAAGGTCGCCTGTCCAACCTGTCATTTTTAGTTCTTTCACGCCATTTTCATTTCATTTTCTCATCCGCCTCATTACAGTAATACAAGTTTCAGTTATTTCCCTTTAGTTTTCAGATTATTGTTATGCCTGGGTGCAATGTTTCATACTTTATTTAGACTTGTAACTTCGCGAGTTTTTGACCAATTTTGATAATTTTTTCTTCTTATCCTTTTATTTAGGATACTTGATACAATTGATGACACATGACGTTGAATATGAAAGCTTTCATATCTGCATGGGGCAGTAGCAGATCTAGTTAGGCTTTCAGACTTTCGTCTGAAAGCCTATTGTGATTACTAAAATTATTATTATTAAGCTTTCATATTACATATGAAAGCTTATTGTTTCTGTTAAGATTATTAAGCTTTCATATTTCATATGAAAGCTTATTGTTTCTGTTAAGATTATTATTATTTTTTTTTTGTGTTTTTCCTGCAAATCGGATTTCGCAGAATCTAACCATAGGATGTTTCTGAAACTTTGACCTACCCCCCCAAAAATGGGTGGTGGCTGTTGATTAAATATATTTTGAAAACGTTTTGCGAATTCGAAATCACCGAATTTTACGAACGAAAAAACTGACAATGCATAGTCGTAACTTTGCTATTTTTTGACCGATTTTACTCATTCTTTTTTCTTTGAATACCTTGAAAAAAATCAATCTCATCTGCAGTTTCACATTTTCGAATTTCAAAAATTCGTCGCTGTGATTTCGAACCCGAAGTTTAGACCAATTTGACAACTTCTTTAATAGTTGTACGATTTTTATGAAATTTAGTATATAAGTAGATCTTACCCATGTGACTTCAAAAATATAATTAGAAATTTTCTGAATTATCTCCCCTTGACGAAATTAAGGATCAAAATTTTCAAAAAAATCATCGAAATATAGGTCAGAATGACCTGATTTTTTTTTTGGATACTAGATAAGTAATTACTGATTTGTACACAAAATATGAAGTTTGTCGATCGAACCGGAAGTGCCACCATCTTGAAACGTGAAAAAACAATAGATCTTTTGCGATATTGCACTTACAGACACGGGAGTTATATTTTCTGAATCCATGAAGGTTGGCCTAAAAATCGCTGGGAGCAGAATTTTGATTTAGGTCTACTGATGGATTCCATTTTGAAGTGAATATGAAAAGTAGTAGCAATTTGAAGGGCCGAGACTTTGAAACACAATAACTCTCCTTCTAATTAAGCTAGAATGTTCAAACTTGGTGTAGACGTTCACTAGGTCAATGTCATGATTGAGTTTAAAGATGAGCATTTTCTGCTTAGGGTAAGCAGAGATAAATATGCTGATTTGTTGATTCTTTAGGGCACGATAACTTCGGTTATAATGAAGAGAGGGTGGTGAAACTCCTGCCAATCGAGAGTCTAATAGCTAGCCCGTTGTGTGAAATCATTGTATCATTGTTTTTAAATGTCAGGGATAGCAGAAAAAAAAGAGATCGAAAATCCAAAAAGTCGTATCTTTACGATTTTGAGCATTTTTAAAGGTCCTTTTCTCTTCAATCAACATAATATTTTTTGGGAACTTCTTCTACAAAGAGTCTTATCGATAGTCTTTTATATGAAACCATCGATCAGCAGTCCAAAATATCAGGAGTAGAAGAATAAAAGGATCGAAAATTGAAAACTGCAACCTGTCATTGTTAAGCGAAACATGCAGCGTGGGTGACTACAATTTGCACATTATTCATCGTATAGAGCTTATTCAACAGTATCGAATTCCAACTGCTTAGGGATATTTTACGTGCACTTCAATGTGTACACGGGACCTTGGTTTTTCGTCCCATCCGAACGACTAGACAGCTGTCCTTGTCAGGCCCTCCGTTCTGCCTCACTGACAAGAGGGAACCACGCCGGAAAATCGAGATGAACTTTCTCGGTGCAGAACTTTCAATTCACGCCAAACGTTTATTGCATACGATTAAGCTGGTCAGTTGGAGCTTATTTTCAAAAGTTTTGTAATAATCGGTTGGTAATTAATGTACCGTGCAAATTAAACTGCTAAAACAGACAATTTCGCCCGGTTAAAATGTCTCTTGCTATAAGTCAGCAATTTCCAGATTTTAGGGAGGCTGAATGGTTAGCCTACGCGCGCTTTGTCGTAACGTCTGTCATTGAGTCAACCGGCGTCGTTTCGATTTCCATGTTGCACGTGACATGGAGTATGGTGTCCAACCTCGTGGGTTTTCTCCGTGTCCTTCGGTTTTCTCCCACTCCTGAATACCAGTACGCGTAAGGGAAGTTTATAAATAAAATTAAAAAACATACATTAGTCCCGAAATGACCTAGTTTGTGTCGAATGGACGTTAATCCGCATTTCTCTCCTGTTTTATTTTTAAAGTTTTGTAATAATCGGTTGGTAATCCATGGTACTGGTACTGTAAAGGTGATAAAACAGAAAATTTCGCCCGGTTGTAATGTTTCTCACTTTAAAGTCAGCAATTTGCCGATTTTAAGGGGCAAACGTTTATTGCGAACGATTAAGCTGGTCAAGGGGAGCTTATTTTTAAAAGTTTTGTAATATTCGGTGCAAATTAAACTGTTAAAATAGAAAATTTCGCCCGGTTGAAATGTTTCTCGCTGTTGGTCCGCAATTTGCCAAATTTAGGGAGGTTACGTGGCTGAATGGTTAGCACCTGCGCTCTGTATCGTAACGTCTGTCATTGAGTCAACTGGCGTTGTTTCGATTGAAATGCCCGGTTGAAATGTTTCTTGCTATAAGTCAGCAATTTCCCGCTTTTAGGGAGGCTGAATAACTGAATGGTTAGCATGTGCGCGCTGTATCGTAACGTCTGTCATTGAGTCAACCGGGGTCATTTCGATTTCCAGGTTCCATGTGACATGGAGTATGGTGTCCAACCTCGTGGGTTTTCTCCGTGTCCTTCGTTTCCACCCACTCCCAAAGACCCGTACGTGCAAGGGAAGTTTTAAAATAAAATTAAAAAATATATGTGAGCCCCGAAATGTCCTAGTTTGTGTGGAATGGACCTTAACCCGCATTTCTCTCTTTCTCTTTTATATTTAAAGTTTTTTTTATAATCGGTTGGTAATTAGAGGTACTGTAAAAGTGATAAAACAGATTTTTTCGCCCTGTTGTCAAGTTTCTCAATTTAAAGTCAGCAATTTGCCGATTTTAGGGGGAAACGTTTATTGCGAACGATTATGCTGGTCAGTGGAAGCTTATTTTTAAAAGTTTTGTAATATTCGGTTGATAATTTCGCCCGGTTGAAATGTTTGTCGCTGTAGGTCAGCAATTTGCCAAATTTAGGGAGCTTACGTGGCTGAATGGTTAGCACCTGCGCTCTGTATCGTAACGTCTGTCATTAAGTCAACTGGCGTTGTTTCGATTGAAATGCCCGGTTGAAATGTTTCTTGCTATAAGTCAGCAATTTTCCGATTTTAGGGAGGCTGAATGGCTGAATGGTTAGCATGTGCGCGCTGTATCGTAACGTCTGTCATTGAGTCAACCGGCGTCGTTTCGATTTCCAGGTTGCACGTGACATGGAGTATGGTGTCCAACCGCGTGGGTTTTCCCCGTGTCATTCGGTTACCTCCCACGGTTAAAGACCCGTACGCGCAAGGGAAATTTTTCAATAAAATTAAAAGACATATGTTAGTCCCGAAATGACCTCGTTTTTGTCGAATGGACGTTAAGCCGCATTTCTCTCTTTCTGTTTTATTTTTAAAGTTTCGTAATAATCGGTTGGTAATCAATGGTACTGTAAGAGTGATAAAACAGAAAATTTCGCCCGGTTGTAATGTTTCTCACCTTAAAGTTAGCAATTTGCCGATTTTAAGGGGCAAACGTTTATTGCGAACGCTTAAGCTGGTCAGGGAGAGCTTATTTTTAAAAGTTTTGTAATATTCGGTTGATAACTAAAGGTACCGTGCAAATTAAACTGTTACAATAGAAAATTTGGCCTGGTTGAAATGTTTCTCGCTGTAGGTCAGCAATTTGCCGATTTTAGGGAGGTTGCGTGGCTGAATGGTTAGCACGTGCGCTCTGTATCGTAACGTCTGTCATTGAGTCAACTGGCGTTGTTTCGATTTCTTGGTTGTACGTGACAAGGAGTATGGTCGCCTGTCCAACCTCGTAGGCCGTAACCGCCGCTGCCCGGGTAAAATTTCCCTCATTGCACACTTTATGGCATATGCCCGTCTTCAGTAGCCCATTTTAGGAGCAGAACAGTCGGACGTTAAACCCCATTCAATTTCATTTCATTTTCTCTATGTTGCTTATTTATTATAGTGGATAAATATTTTTCTGGTTCTAGCAATTATTTAATTTCTGCATAGAAATCTTGCTTTGGCCAGTTTTTTATTGCAGAGTGCCATTCTTGTTTAAACAAACATGATCCTTTGTTTAAAACATGCTTAAGAAGTCGTCACGATTTCCTACTTATAACCAAACATATTGGAAATATTAGTCTGGCATTATTAAATCCTAATTTTATTGGTCTTATTTAAAATTAAACTTTCATTTAACTATGAACAACCCTTAACGTGTCTCTTTAAAACTATTAAGTACTCTAAAACAGTAGCTCAACCTTTTGACCTAAACTCATTAATTTACCATTTTGTTGTGAGCGACTTCTTATTCTTCCTATATGACATATTGCACGTGTCTGATTTCAAAGGGGGGTTGGGTGGCTGAATGGTTAGCACGCGCGCCTGTCATTGAGATAACTAGCGTGTTTTCGACTGCCCGGTTGTACGTGACAAGGAGGAAGGTCGCCTGTCCAACCTGCCATTTTTAATTTTTTTTCCCCGCCATTTTCATTTCATTTTCTCATCCGTCTCATTACAGTAATACAAGTTTCAGTTATTTCCCTTTAGTTTTCAGATTATTGTTATGCCTGGGTGCAATGTTTCATACTATAATTAGACTTGTAACTTCGCGAGTTTTTGACCAATTTTAATAATTTTTTCTTCTTATCCTTTTATTTAGGATACTTGATACAATCAATGACACGTGACGATGAATATGAAAGCTTTCATATCTGCATGGGACAGTAGCAGATCTAGTTATTATTATTTTTTTGTGTATTTTCTGCAAATCGGATTTCTCAGAATCTAACCATGGGATCTTTCTGAAACTTTGACCTACCCCCCCAAAAATGGGGTGCGAACGTTGTTTAAATATATTTTCAAAACGTTTTACGAATCCGAAATCACCGAATTTTACGAACGAAAAAACTGACAATGCATGGTCGTAACTTTGTTATTTTTTGACCGATTTTACTAATTCTTTTTTCTTTGAATACCTTGAAAAAAATCATTTTCATCTGCGGTTTCACATTTTCGAATTTCGAAAATTCGTCGCTGTGATTTCGAGCCGGAAGTTTAGACCAATTTGACAACTTCTTTAAGAGTTGTACGATTTTCATGAAATTTAGTATATAAGTAGATCTTACCAATGTGACTTCAAAAATATAATTAGAAATTTTCTAAATTATCTCCCCTTGGTGAAATTAAGGATCAAAGTTTTCAAAAAAATCGTCGAAATATAGGTCAGAATGACCTAATTTTTTTTTTCGATACTAGACATGTAATTACTGATTCGTACACAAAATATGGAGTTTGTCGATCGAACCGGAAGTGCCACCATCTTTAAACGTGAAAAATCAAAAAGGCTTTTTTGCTATTTTATTTACAGACTCGGGAGTTATATTTTCAGAATCCTTGAAGGAATGCCTTAAAATCTATCGGATCCGAATTTTGATTTCGGTCATGTGATGGTTACCATTTTGAATTGAAAATGAAAAATAGAAGCAATTTGAAGGGCCGGGACTTTGGAATACAATAACTCTCCTTCTAATTAAGCTAGAATGTTCAAACTTGGTGTAGACGTTCACTAGGTCAATGTCATGATTGAGTTCAAAGATGAGCATTTTCTGCTTAGGGTAAGCAGAGATAAGCATGCTGATTTGTTGATTCTTTAGGGCACGATAACTTCGGTTAAAATGAAGGGAGGGCGGTGAAACTTTTGTCAATAGAGAGTCTAATAGCTAGCCTGTTGTTTGAAATCATTGTATGATTTTTATCTAAATATCAGTGATAGCCGAAAAAAAGAGATTGAAAATCCAAAAAGTCGTATTTTTACAATTTGGAGCATGTTTAGAGGTCTTTCTCGTAAAGTCAACATAATATTTTTGGGGAACTTCTTCTACGAAGAGTCTTATTGGTAGTCTTTTATATGAAACCATCGATCAACAGTCCAACATATCAGGAGTAGAAGAACAAAAGGATCGAACATTGAAAACGGCACCCTTTCATTGTTAAGCGAAACATGCAGTGTGGGTGACTACAATCTACACATTTAGTCATCGTATAGAGCTTATTCAACAGTATCGAATTTCAACTGCTTAGGGATATTTTACGTGCAATCCAATGTGTACACGGACCTTGGTTTTTCGTACCATCCGAACGACTAGACAGCTGTGCTTGTCAGGCCCTCCGTTCTGCCTCACTGACAAGGGGGAACCACGCCGGGAAATCGAGATGAACTTTCTCCGTGCAGAACTTTCAATTCAGGCCAAACGTTTATTGCATACGATTAAGCTGGTCAGTCGGAGCTTATTTTCAAAAGTTTTATAGTAATCGGTATGTAAGTACCGTGCACATTAAACTGTTAAAACAGAAAATTTCGCCCGCAAAACTCAGCAAATTCAAAAATAAACTTCATAAGAAAGCAAGAAAGTCAGATTTGGCAACCCACTGGGCAGATTTTCGCAAAACACGGAATGACTATATCTTTTTAATTCGGCAATGCAAAAAACAGCACTTCGAAAAGCTGGACACTTTGGCAAACACTGGTAATAATTTTGGCACTAAATCCTGGTGGAAATTGATCAACTCATTTGTGAAAGATAAGGATTCACACACCGTTTCTATTCCACCGTTAAGTGACAATAACATCACACATTTTACCCCACAAGACAAAGCAAATTGCCTTAATGATTATTTTGTTCGTCAGGCAACACTAGATGATACATATCACTCACTCCCTTCATTGAAATATGCACAACATTCGATTACTAACATTGTTTTATCTCCCAAAGAAGTTAAAGACGTGCTTGATTGTATTGATACTTCCAAGGCTACAGGACCTGATAAAATTAGTGGTAAACTGTTAAAAACAATTTCAGCCCCGATTTCTAATCCACTCTGTTATATTTTCAATCTATCTCTCAAAAGCCTTAAATTCCCCTCAATATGGAAAGTTGCAAATGTTTCAGCGCTTCATAAAAAAGGAAATAAATCTGAATGTTGTAATTATCGACCTATTTCATTGCTATGTATTTTATCAAAAATCTTTGAAAAATGTGTTTATAAGCACGTCTTTAACTTCTTTCGGGATAACGCAACACTAACAAAGTTCCAAAGCGGCTTTATACGTGGAGATTCAACTATCTATCAACTCATTGACATGAACCACTTCTTTCTTTCGGCAATTGATAAAGGCAGCCACACGAGAACGGTGTTCTGTGACATCAGTAAAGCTTTTGACAGGGTCTGGCATGCTGGGCTATGTCAGAAGCTTGACGCCTCTGGTGTCAGGGGTGATCTACTCCACTGGTTTAGAAGCTATCTATGCAACAGACAACAAAAAGTAGTACTGAGTAGTGTCTCCTCTGACCCCAGGGAAGTAACTGCTGGTGTTCCACAGGGCTCTGTTCTCGGACCTTTACTCTTTTTAATATATATAAATGATATTATCGAAAACATAGAATCAAATATAAAACTATTTGCCGACGATACGTCACTTTATATATCAATCGAAGATCCGACCGAATGCGCGCGTGTTTTAAATTCAGATATTGAGAGAATAAATGAATGGTCAAAGAAATGGCTGGTATCCTTTAATCCCCTCAAAACAGAAACTCTCACGATTTCAGTTAAAACACAGCAAAATTTACCTCACCTTTTTATGGGGTCGGTGCAAATTAAAGAAGTAAACGAACACAAACATCTTGGTCTTTTCTTTCAGTCTAACGGTAAATGGGATTCGCATGTAAATTCAATCAGTCAAAAAGTGTATAAACTTGTTAACTATTTTCGTTCATTGAAATATCGGTTAAACAGAAAATCACTCAAAACGATATATACCTCTTTCATACTACCACATTTTGATTATGGGGATATTATATGGGACGGTTGCACACATCACTTGTCCAATCAGCTTGAACACCTGCAGCTTGACGCACTCCGCACTATTTGCGGGGCTGTAAAAGGAACCAGCCATTCCGATCTTTATAGCGAGACAGGTTTCATTACCCTTCGTGAAAGACGCAGGCGACATAAGCTAAGTTTGATTTACAAAATATTAAATAATTTAACCCCAGACTATCTCTCTGCTCTTATTCCTTCCAGATCTGTTTCTTATAATCTTCGTAATAACAATATCCCTGAATTCTATTGTCGAACTTCTCTCTTCTATAACTCATTCTTTCCCTCTGCAGTCAGACTCTGGAATTCTCTACCTGATACGGTCAAACATTTACCCTCCCTTAGCTCTTTCAAAACATATCTCTCTAAATCTGATACTTTACCTCCAAACTATTTTGATCATGGCTCTAGAAAACATCAAATAATTCATTCCAAACTCCGCCTTAATATGAGCGATTTAAACGGTCACAAATTTCTAAGACATATTCATCAAAATCCTTCTTGTAATTGTGGACATCAGTTTGAAGACAGCTATCATTACTTACTAGTTTGCCCCTTGTATTTGGATGAACGACGGATAACAATTGAGACTCTTTCAACACAACAGAGAAACATAAAAATACTACTTTCTGGATCTTCCGAACTTACCTATGCTACTAATTGCTCCATATTTTCGATAGTTCATAATTTCATAGAAATTACAAAACGATTTTAATTTTTTAATAAGTTAAGCATTATTTATATGTATACATATGTGCGTGTATATGTATATATATGTGTGTCTGTGTATGTATGTATGTATATATAATTATTATTGTTAAATACCAATATTATTGTCCCACTTTGAATGCATGTGCAATTGACCGATTGATTGAATATAGCTATATTTATGTATTATATTGTAAATAGTGTACATATTTCCTTTGTTTTATTAGTTTACAAGTTATAATTTTGGGGAGAGGGATTATATAGGCTTTGCCTGTTTCCCAATCCTAACATTCAATAAAATATTGTTTAAAAAAAAAAAAAAAAAAATTTCGCCCGGTTGAAATGTTTCTTGCTATAAGTCAGCAATTTTCCGAATTCAGGGAGGCTCAATGGCTGAATGGTTAGCATGTGCGCGCTGTATCGTAAGGTCTGTCATTGAGTCAACGGGCGTTGTTTCGATCTCCAGGCTGACGTGACATGGAATATGATGTCCAACCTCGTGGGTTTTCTCCGTGTCCTTCGGTTTCCTCCCAACGGCTAAAGACCAGTAAGCGCAAGGGGAGTTTTTAAATAAAATTAAAAAACATATGTTAGTCCCGAAATGACCTAGTTTCGGTCGAATGGACATTAGGCCGCATTTCTCTCTTTCTCTTTTATTTTTAAAGTTTTGTAATAATCGGTTGGTAATCAAAGGTACTGTAAAAGTGATAAAACAGAAAATTTCGCCCGGTTGTAATGTTTCTCACTTTAAAGTCAGCAATTTGCCTATTTAAAGGGGCAAACGTTTATTGCGAACGATTAAGATAGTCAGAGGGAGCTTATTTTTAAAAGTTTTGTAATATTCGGTTGATAACTAAAGGTACCGTGCAAATTAAACTGTTAAAATAGAAAATTTGGCCCGGTTGAAATGTTTCTCGCTGTAGGTCAGCCATTTGCCGATTTTAGGGAGGTTGCGTGGCTGAATGGTTAGCACGTGCGCTCTGTATCATAACGTCTGTCATTGAGTCAACTGGCGTTGTTTCGATTTCTTGGTTGTACGTGACAAGGAGTATGGTCGCCTGTCCAACCTCGTAGGCCGTAACGCCGCTGCCCGGGTAAAATTTCCCTCATTGCACACTTAATGGCGTATGCCCGTCTTCATTAGCCCATTTTAGGAGCAGAACAGTAGGACGTTAAACCCCATTCAATTTCATTTTATTTTCTCTATGTTGCTTATTTATTATAGTGGATAAATATTTTTCTGGTTCTAGCAATTATTTAATTTCTGCATAGAAATCTTGCTTTGGCCAGTTTTTTTTATTGCAGAGTGCCATTCTTGTATATTGCAGTCTATGATCCTTTGTTTAAAACATGCTTAAGAAGTCGTCACGATTTCCTACTTATAACCAAACATATTGGAAATATTAGTCTGGCATTATTAAATCCTAATTTTATTGGTCTTATTTAAAATTAAACTTTCATTTAACTATGAACAACCCTTAACGTGTCTCTTTAAAACTATTAAATACTCTAAAACAGTAGCTCAACCTTTTGACCTAAACTCATTAATTTACCATTTTGTTGTGAGCGACTTCTTATTCTTCCTATATGACATATTGCACATGTCTGATTTCAAAGGGGGGTTGGGTGGCTGAATGGTTAGCACGCGCGCCTGTCATTGAGTTAACTAGCGTGTTTTCGAATGTCCGGTTGTACGTGACAAGGAGTAAGGTCGCCTGTCCAACCTGCCATTTTCATTTCATTTTCTCATCCGTCTCATTACAGTAATACAAGTTTCAGTTATTTCCCTTTACTTTTCAGATTATTGTTTTGCCTGGGTGCTATGTTTCATACTATATTTAGACTTGTAACTTCGCGAGTTTTTGACCAATTTTGATAAATTTTTCTTCTTATCCTTTTATTTAGGATACTTGATACAATCAATGACACGTGACGATGAATATGAAAGCTTTCATATCTGCATGGGACAGTAGCAGATCTAGTTTATTATTATTATTTTATTTTTGGGGGGAGCCTATTTCTCAGTGTCTGTAACAGATACAGATCTGGGACATAATTTTCTATCAGGAAACCATATGGTGGCTATCCCTTCCACTGTATTTGAAACTTCTGCGCAGACCGGAAGTGGCCGAATTTCGTGCGGTGCCAAAAAATTAAAAAACGGCCGTAGATTTGTCAATTCTGTATCTATTTTCATACAAATTACATTTTTGGAAACCCTGAGTCTTTTCTCGGACGATAGCAGTTGAAAATTGTGCAATTTCGAAACTTCGCCGTTGACTTCTAGCGTTCGAAAAATGAAAATATGTTGTTTAAGACACATTTTTTGTTATTTTTCAAAATTTTAAAATTTGACCTACATTTTTGGATACCTGAAGGCAATCCGGTTCCAGTAATATAAGTTTCGTTCAGAGTTATCGCCCTTTATTTTTCGATTTTTTTCGAATTTTCTTCACATTTTGTGAGCTTAAGTTTCGTTTTACGGCCAGATCGACATTTCTGAAATTCCTGGAACATGAAGTAATATGGTCAAACCACCGTTTAAAGCAATTTCAACAACAATCCGTAAACCGGAAGTAGTCGAAATAATATGCGATATTTTGAAAAAAAAGTGAAAAATGGGTGTTTTGGGTAAAATGATACCCAATTCGTACGGATACGATTAGCAGGAAGCAAAATATGGCACGCTGAAAATCAAGTATTTTTCTGATTTTTAGCATCTCGAAAACTTAACCGCAACTTTTTTTTTAATTTTTTCTATCGAGAGTCCTTTCGGAGGTTTTTTGCATGAAGCCATCCAATAAGACTTTAAAATATCTGGAATAGGTGAAATAACGGACTGAAAATCGAAAAAAGTCGAAAAATCGTGAAATTTTGGAAAATGCTCTACTATTTTTTTATTTTAAGAGATTTTCAAAAAAAGATTGTATATTCAGATAGCTGACCTAATTACGATTCTAACGATGTATAATATGTATGTAGTTATTGAAATTTAATTTTCGATATTTTAATTTTTTTGCATTTTTGGCACTTTTGAGCATAGGATTTCTCAGGGGCATTTTATCTGATCAGATAATGTAATATGTCATTACAGAGCCCTGTGGCTATTTTAGTGCCCAAACCGACTATTAAAACTATTCCGACAATAATAGCCATACCGGAAGTATTCAAAAAATGAAAAAAATGTTAAAAACATTGTCGCACTTGCGAAAAACTTGATTTCTCCCTTAGGTAATAGCGGACCAAAAGAACTAAAGTGTCGCTTGATAGCCCTATTAATGGACCATCATATGGTGTCTAAATAATACGATTTCGATGATAAGGAAATAAATTATTGTATGCCAAAAATCTAGTATTTTCCAATTTTTTTAACATTCTGAGACGCCCTTTTCTCGAAAACAACGCCGCAGATTTTTCTTAAACTTTTCTTACTCAAAGACCTATCGGTTGTCTATATAGTGAATTTAAAATGAAAAGCATTGAAATAATATAAGAAAAAAATTGAAAATCGTTAAATTTTTGGAAATGCTCTTTAATTTATCTTTTTTTCCAAAACTACTCAATGGATGTTTCTGACATTTCTGGTACAGAAAGTTAAGTATCCAAAGAACTTCGTAAAGCTGTCACGACAATGATCGTAAAACCGGAAGTAGTCGAAAAAATGTCCGATATTTTGAGAAAATTTTTTTTTTTTTACGAAAACCTTTTTTATTTATGAATATTTTTTGATGGTATTTTACACAAGGTTAAAATATCATCCTACTTGAGCAGAAATGATAAAGAAAAATGTCTCGGTAATTTGCGTTAGCCGCCATCGGCTAATTTAGTTTTTCGTAACCAGAAAAAACTATTTATTGTTCGATTTGTATAAAACAAAGTTCATATGCTCCGTGGTCCCAATTGCAATTTTTTTTGTTACGGTGAAATTTTTCTGTCGGCAACGGAAGTGACGTAATATTAACAAAAACTATAATTTTGACAGTTCGGTACCACTTTTTGAAAGCAAATATATTTTTTTTTCAAAACTGATATAACTAAAAGGATGCACCCTGCAAAGGTGTATAAAATCTTTAGCTCAGATTTTTTAAATTTCAATTTCATTTTCGGGCAATTTCGAATAAAATGTAAAATAAAGTGTAAAATTCAATTATTTACAATTCATTCAGCGTCTTCATATTTTGAAATATTTATTTGTGATTTTCATAAACTCGTAGCAATAATCCAGACGAAGAGAATGTATGCGAATATTAGTTTGTAATATGAGCCGTTGCCGAGAAATATGCAATTTTGCATGCATCACTTTTCGCGTTATTTTGCCTATAAAAGAGTGAATTATTATTCGATTTGCAATATTTTTTTTTCTCAATTTGATGCCTAATGTCAATGTGGACTAGGTCAAGCCAATTTTACATTTTCACTGTGACCGAAAATGACGTCATTTATGCAAAAACTGTATTTTTAACCTAAAAAACAAATATTTTATTCAAATGAGTCTGCCTTATAATATTTTTAAAATTATGATATTTGATTCCCATCAACGAATAGAATGAAACCATACGACCATACAGATACCACAAAATGGTTTCTAACTTGTACGGTTACAGAGAAATAGGCGATCTTCTATAAGTCACTTTTCAAGGTTTTTGGTCTATAAAAGTGTCAATTATTATTCGATTTTTATAATTTTTTTACCATTTGATGCCTTATGCCATTTATGACTTCTATCAACTAAGTTAACATTTTCAATATCACCGGAAGTAATGTAATTTTTGCAAAAAACGTATTTTTAGCCTTCAAAACAAACATTTATTCGAAGGGATTTATATTTATTATTTGTTAAACTTTATAACGTCTGACTCTAATGGGCAGTAAGATTGAATCAATACCATCATATTGATATCAAGAAAAGGCTTCTAGCATGTTCCCTTGTGGAATAATAGCCAATTTTCCAAGGGTCACTTTTAATTATTTTACCCTCTTAATTTCAGTTTATGGGTTATAGGTTAATTATTCATTGCCCGATATGTATTAAACAAAGTTTGTATTTTGTATCATGCAAATTTTCGACATATTTTTCACCTATAAAAATTTCTTTCGGCATCGGAAGTGACGTAATTTTGCCATAATTTTGACCGGTCTTTTCGCCAGCAAATATTACTTTTACATATGATAGAGGGTGTCACTGAAGCAAAACAACTAAAGTATAGTTCGGTAGCTCAATGGGTTGGCTATGGTATAATAAACTTCCTGCATGATTCCTGAAAGCCGGTTCAGTGCTGCTTGCAGGTCTAGTTAGCCTATTGAGATTACTAAAATTATTATTAGGCTTTCGTCTGAAAGACTATTGTTTTTACTAAAATTATTATTATTTTATTTTTCGGGGGAGCCTATTTCTCAGCGCATGTAACAGATACCGATCTGGGACCTAATTCTGTATAGGGAAACCATGTGTTGGCTACTTGATAAACTATTTTTGAAACTTCTGTGCAGACTGGAAGTGGTCGAATTTCGTGCTGTGTCAAAAAATTAAAAAACGGCCGTAGATTCGTCAATTCTGTACCTATTTTCATACATAGATGACATTTTCGGAAACCTTGAGTCTTTTCTCGGACGATAGCAGTTGAAAATTTCGATATTTCGAAACTTCATCGCTGACTTCTTGCGATCGAAAAATGAAAAATTTTATTTGACAGACAATTTTTGTTGTTTTTCAAAATTTTCAAATTTGACCTACATTTTTGGATACCTGAAGGCAATCTGGTTCCAGTAATATAAGTTTCATTCCGAGTTATCGCCCTTTATTTTTCGATTTTTTTCGAATTTTCTTCACATTTTGTGATCTTAAGTTTCGTTTTACGACCGGATCAACGTTTCTCAAATTCCTGATACATGAAGCAATATTGTCAAACCACCGTTTAAAGCAATTTCAACAACAATCCGTAAACCGGAAGTAGTCGAAATAATATGCGATATTTTGAAAAAAACGTGAAAAATTGGTGTCTTGGGTAAAAACACGATTTCTCCGTCCGATATCAACGGATTAAACAAATTAAGGTATCATTTGGTCTAGCGGTGATTGGACCACTGAATGATACCCAATTCATACGGATACTATGATCAGGCAGCAAAATATGGCACGCTGAAAATCAAGTATTTTCTGATTTGAAGCGTTTTTGGACGCCTGTATCTCGAAAACTGCTCCAGCGATTTTTCTTAAACTTTATCTATCGATGGTCCTTCCGCTAGTCTTTAGCATGGATCCATCCATTAAGACTTTTATATAATTGGAATAAGACAAAAAAGGGACTGAAAATCGAAAAAAGTCGAAAAATCGTGAAATTTGGGAAAATGCTCTACTATTTTTTTATTTTAAGAGATTTTCAAAAAAAAGATATATATTTAAAAAGCTGACCTAATTACGATTCTAATGATGTATAATATGTATGCAGTTATTGAAATTTAATTTTCAATATTTTGACATTTTGACATTTTTAACACTTTTGAACATAGGATTTCTCAGAAGTATTTTATTTGATCGTATAGTGTCGCATATCATCAGAGAGCCCTGTTCCCATGCAAACTCCAAAACTGGATGCGAAAACTACTCGACAATGATTCGTATACCGGAAGTAGTTAAAAAAACGACGAAAAATGTAAAAAAGATGAAAAAAAATTGGAGCTCTTGCCAAAAGTTCGAATTCTCCGTCACATATTAGCGGACCAAAACAATTAAAGTGTCGTTGGATAGTTCCATTAATAGACGATCGTATAACATCTAAATAACACGAATTTGATTCTTAGGAAATAAATTATGGTAAGCCGAAAACTAAGTATTTTCCGTTTTGGAGCATTCTGAGACGCCTTTTTCTCGAAAACGACGCCTACGATTTTTCTTAAATATTTTTTACTCAGAGTCCTATCGGTGGCCTAGCGTGTGCATTTAATAATAAAAGCGTTGCAATATTATAGGTGGTCCAAAAATGACCTCAATCTTTGAAAAAAGTTGAAAAATCAATAAATTATTGAAAATGCTCTTTTATTTATCTTTTTTTCGAAAATTACTCAATGAATGTTTCTGACATTTCTGGTACAGGAAGTTAAGTATCTTATCAACTTGTTAAAGCTATTCCGACAATGATCGTAAAACCGGAAGTAGTCGAAAAAATCTCCGATAATTTGAATTTTTTTTACATTTTTACAGAAAACTTTTTTTATTTATGAATATTTTTTGATGGTAGTTCACACAGAGTTAAAGTATCACCCTATTTGAGCAGAAGTGAGAAAGAATTTTGTCTCAGTAATTTTCTTTAGTCGCCATTGGCTAATTTAGTTTTTCGTACCTAGATTAATTATTTATTGTTCGATTTGTATAAAAGATAGGTTGCCAGGCAACGAAACATACGCCCACAACAGCTAAGTCGTCCGGGCAGTCAACAAGGGTTGTCGCATATTGTTTCTTTTATCAGTAAGGAGAACATTTACAACACATGATAATCTTATTACGAGTAATAGCCCATTAAATAATTATCAGAAATGATTAGAATAGTTTTGATGGTTTGTCTCAAGGCCTTTGTCCACAAGATATTTCAAAGTGATCAAGTGCCAGATATCACTGAAAATCAAATAGGATTCTTCGTCTCATGACCCTAAACACTGTGTACAAATTTAAAGTCAATCGAATATTAACTTTAGCCTTTAGAGCGTTCACAAGATTTTTCAAAGTGATCAAGGGTCATAACTCTGGTAATAATTATCTCATATCACCGAAAATCAATAGACTTCTTCGTCTCACGACCTTAAACACCGTGTATAAATTTAAAGTCAATCGGATAATAACTTTAGCCTCTAAAGCGTTCACAAGATTTTTCAAAGGGATCAAGGGTCATAACTCTGGCAGTAATTATCAGATATCACCGAAAATCAATAGGCTTCTTCGTCTCATGACCTTAAACACTGTGTATAAATTTAAACTCAATCGGATATTAACTATAGCCTCTAGAGCGTTCACAAGATTTTTCAAAGTGATCAAGGGTCATAACTCTGGTAGTAATTATCGGATATCGCTGAAAATCAATAGGCTTCTTCGTCTCACGACCTTAAACACTGTGTATAAATTTCAAGTCAATCGGCTATTAACTTTAGCCTCTAGAGCGTTCACAAGAAATTGTGGACGATGGACGGACGGACGGACCGACCGACCGACGGACGGACGGACGGACGGACGGACCGACAGACGGACGGACGGGGGCGACGGCAATATACGACCACATTTCCATGTGGGCGTATAAAAAGTGCATATGCTCCGTGGTCTCTATTGTAATTTTTTTTGTTACCGTGAATTTTTTCTGCACGCAACGGAAGTGGCGTAATATTAACAAAAACTACAATTTTGACAGTTCAGTTACCGTGAATTTTTTCTGCACGCAACGGAAGTGGCGTAATATTAACAAAAACTACAATTTTGACAGTTCAGTACCACTTTTTGAAAGCAAATATTATTTTTTTCGAAATCTGATATAGCAAAAAGAATGCGCGCTGTAAAGGGGCGAGAGAGAGAGAGAAATGGGGTTTAACGTCCACTCAACACAAACTAGGTCATTTCGGGACTAACATATGGTTTAATTTTATTTCAATAATTCGCTTGCGCGTAGGGGTCTTTAGCAGTGGGAGGAAACCGGAGTGCCCGGAGGAAACCCACGAGGTTGAGAAGGCGCCCCTATCTCCATGCCACATACGCTCACACCAGGACTCGAAACCACAGCCGCAAGCCAGAGGTGACCGGCCAGCTAGAGGTCGAAGCGCGGCACTCTAGACCACTAGGCCATCCCAACCCCCCCTGTAAAGGGGCACAAATCGTTAGCTCAGATTTTTTAATTTCAATTTCATTTTCGGGCAATTTCGAATAAATGTAAAAAAAAAAGTGTAACAATCAGTTATTTACAACCCATTCAACGTCTTCATATTTTGAACTATTTATTCGTAACTTTCATAAACTCGTAGTAATAATCCAGACGAGGAGAATGTATGCAAAAAATAGTTCGTAATATGAGCAATTGCCGAGAAATATGCAATTTTGCATGCATCACTTTTCACGTTATTTTGCCTATAAAAGAGTAAATTATTATCCGATTTTCAATATTTTTTTTTCATTCGATGCTTAATGCCAATTTGGACTAGTTTAAACCAATTTTACAGTTTCACTGTGACCGGAAATGACGTCAGTTTGGCAAAAACTGTATTTTTAACCTAAAAAACAAATATTTTATTCAAATGTGTCTTTTTTATAACATTTTTAAAATTATGATATTTGAATCTCATCACCGAATAGCATGAACCCATACGATCATACAGATACCACAAAAAAGTTTCTAACTTGTACGGTTGCCGAGAAATAAACGATTTTCTACACGTCACTTTTCAAGATTTTTGGTCTATAAAAGTGTCAATTATAATTCAATTTTCATACAATTTTCACCATTTGATGCCTTATGCCATTTATGATTGCATTAAACTAATTTAAGATTTTTATTATCACCGGAAGTAATGTCGTTTTTGCAAAAACCGTATTTTTAGACTTCAAAACAAATATTTTTTTGAAGTGAGTTATATTTGTTATTTGTTTAACGTTATAACGTTTGATTCTAATGGCCATTTAGATTGGATCAATATAATCATACTGATATCAAAAAATTGCTTCTAGCATGTTCCCTTGTCGAGAAATAACCAATTTTCTAAGGATCACTTTTTAAGTTTTTTTTACCTTTTAATTTCAGTTTATGGGTTCCAAGTTTATTATTTATTGCCTGATATGTATAAAACAATTCTCAATTGCGAAATCTCAACTTATTTGTTACCGATAATGATTTCTTTTGGCACCGGAAGTGAAGTAATTTTGCCAGATTTTACAATTTTGACCGGTGTATTTGCAAGCATATATTACTTTTACAAATCTGATAAAGGGTGTCACTGAATCATAACAACTACAGTATCGTTTGGTAGCTCGATGGATCGGCTATTGTATGACGCACTTCCTGTCTGATTCCTGAAAGCCGATTTAGCACTGCAAGTCTGCAGAGGTCGTTCCATAGCGAGCGAAGAAACATAACTAATTTTCCGAGAATTTTAAGAAATAGGACAGATTTAAAAATACGGTACTCTTACAAAACGTTCAAATAAAGGTGTTCTAAAATCTTTTATTGCTATTTTGATCTTTTGTGTCGATAGATAGTATATTTATAGACTCATTTTTGAGAACATCTCATCAATATTTTTACTAATTTGCCTCTACTCCAAAATTAGATTTTGCGCGATCCGACTCAAGATGGCGTGTTCAATGACAAATATTACGGGACGCTGAAGATCTAGTATTTTCCTTTGTGGACTTTTATATGATATCAGAATGATACAAATTCGATGGTTAGGCAATAGATTATGAGATGCCGAAAATGTAGTATTTTCCTCTTTTTTGGGGGAGCCTTTTCAGACTCGTTTATCTCGAAAACTACTTCTATTTCACTTCTTAAACTTCTGTTACCCCGAGTCCTATCGGTCGTTTAGAGTATAAAGGTAAATTTAAAAGCATGGCAATGATATAAAAGACCCTGAAAGCCGATTCAGCACTGCTATGCAGGTCTAGTTATTATTAGGCTTTCAGACTTTCGTCTGAAAGACTATTGTTTTTACTAAAATTATTATTATTAAGCTTTCATATTTCATATGAAAGCTTATTGTTTCTGTTAAGATTATTATTATTTTTTTTTTTTGTGTTTTTCCTGCAAATCGGATTTCACAGAATCTAACCATAGGATGTTTCTGAAACCTACCCCCACAAAAATGGGTGGGTGCTGTTGATTAAATATATTTTCAAAACGTTTTGCGAATTCGAAATCACCGAATTTTACGAACGAAAAAACTGACAATGCATAGTCGTAACTTTGCTATTTTTTGACCGATTTTACTAATTCCTTTTTCTTTGAATACCTTGAAAAATATCATTTTCATCTGCAATTTCACATTTTCGAATTTCTAAAATTCGTCGTTGTGATTTTGAACCGGAAGTTTAGACCAATTTGACAATTTCTTTAATAGATGTACGATTTTCGTGAAAATTAGTATATAAGTAGATCTTACCGATGTGACTTCGAAAATATAATGAAACATTTTCTAAATGATCTCCCCTTGGTGAAATTAAGGATCAAAGTTTTAAAAAAAATCGTCGAAATATAAGCGGGTCAATTCAGGTAAGTATAACTACGGGTTCTGTCCACCTTCTCTCGTCTACGGCCACACGACGTTGAAAACACCAGTTCTCGTCCGATCACTGAAGTTAAGCAACGTTGGGCCCGGTCAGTACTTGGATGGGTGACTGCCTGGGAACACCGGGTGCTGTAGACGCCTTTTTAAAACCGACAAAACCCCCCCAAAAAATCAAATAAGTATAACTACGGGTTCTGTCCACCCCCTCTCGTCTACAGCCATACCACGTTGAAAACACCATTTCTCGTCCGATCACTGAAGTTAAGCAACGTCGGGCCCGGTCAGTACTTGGATGGGTGACCGCCTGGGAACACGGGGTGCTGTAGACGCCTTTCTAAAACCGACAAAAAACAAAAACAAAATCAATAAGCGGGTTAATTCAGGTAAGTATAACTACGGGTTCTGTCCACCTTCTCTCGTCTACGGCCACACCACCTTGAAAACACCATTTCTCGTCCGATCACTGAAGTTAAGCAACGTCGGGCCCGGTCAGTACTTGGATGGGTGACCGCCTGGGAACACTGGGTGCTGTAGACGCCTTTTTAAAACCGATAAAAAACAAAAAAAAAATCAATAAGTGGGTCAATTCAGGTAAGTATAACTACGGGTTCTGTCCACCTTCTCTCGTCTACGGCCACACCACGTTGAAAACACCAGTTCTCGTCAGATCACTGACGTTAAGCAACGTCGGGTGCTGTAGACGCCTTTTTAAAACCGACAAAACCCCCCCAAAAAAATCAATAAGCGGGTCAACTCAGGTAAGTATAACTACGGGTTCTGTCCACCTTCTCTCGTCTACGGCCACACCACGTTAAAAACACCAGTTCTCGTCCGATCACTGAAGTTAAGCAACGTCCGGCCCGATCAGTACTTGGATGGGTGACCGCCTGGGAACACCGGGTGCTGTAGACGCCCTTTTAAAACCGACAAAACCCCCCCAAAAATCAATAAGCGGGTCAATTCAAGTAAGTATAACTACGGGTTCTGTCCACCTTCTCTCGTCTACGGCCATACCATGTTGAAAACACCAGTTCTCGTCCGATCACTGAAGTTAAGCAACGTCGGGCCCGGTTAGTACTTGGATGGGTGATCGCCTGGGAACACCGGTGCTGTAGACGCCTTTTTGCCCCTAAACTCATTAATTTACCATTTTGTTGTGAGCGGCTTGTTATTCTTCCTATATGACATATTGCACGTTTCTGATTTCAAAGAGGGGTTGGGCGGCAGAATGGTTAGCACGCGCGCCTTCCATTGAGTTAACTAGCGTGTTTTCGAATGCCCGGTTGTACATGACAAGGAGTAAGGTCGCCTGTCCAACCTGCCATTTTTAATTTTTTTCCGGCAATTTTCATTTCATTTTCTCATCCGTCTCATTACAGCAACAAATTTCGGTTATTTCCCTTTAGTCTTCAGATTATTGTTATGCCTGGGTGCAATGTTTCATACTATATTTAGACTTGTAATTTTGCGAGTTTTTGACCAATTTTGATTTGATTTGTAATTTTGCCATTTTTAATTTTTTTTCCGGCAATTTTCATTTCATTTTCTCATCCGTCTCATTACAGCAACAAATTTCGGTTATTTCCCTTTAGTTTTCAGATTATTGTTATGCCTGGGTGCAATGTTTCATACTATATTTAGACTTGTAATTTTGCGAGTTTTTGACCAATTTTGATGATTTTTTCTTCTTATCCTTTTATTTAGGATACTTGATACAATCAATGACACGTGACGATGAATATGAAAGCTTTCATATCTGCATGGGACAGTAGCAGATCTAGTTATTATTATTATTTTTTTTTTTGTGTATTTTCTGCAAATCGGATTTCTCAGAATCTAACCATAGGATCTTTTTGAAACTTTGACCTACCCCCCCATAAATGGGGTGCGAACCTTGATTAAATATATTTTCAAAACGTTTTACGAATCCGAAATCACCGAATTTTACGAACGAATGCATTTGACCTACAATGCTGTAACGTTGTGACTAGTTGACCTATTTAATTAATTCTTTTTTCTATGAGTACCTTGAGACATTTACTTCAAATCTGCAATTTCGGATTTTCGAATTTCGAAAATTCGTCGCTGTGATATCGAACCGGAAGTTTAGACCAACCTGACAACTTCTATAGTAGTTGTACGATTTTCATGGAATTTAATATGTAAGTAAACCTTAATGATGCGACTTGAAAGATGACTTCAGAAATTTTCTAAATTATCTCCCCTTGGAGAAATTGAGGATCGAAATTTTCAAAAAAATCGACGAAATATAGGTCAAATCATCTTGAATTTTTTTTTGGTTACTAGTTCCGAAACCACTGATTCGTACACAAAAAATGGAGTTTGTAGCTCAACCCGGAAGTGCCACCATCTTGAAATGTAAAAACCTCAAACGCCATTTTGCTATTTTAATTACAGACACGGGAATTATATTTTCTGAATCCCTGGAGGAAGCCCTAAAAAAAGGCCGGGAGTAGAATTTTCATTTAGGTCAACTGGGAGTCACCATTTTGAATTGAAAATGAAAAATAGAAGCAATTTGAAGGGCCGAGTTTTTGGAACACAATAACTCTCCTTCTAATTAAGCTAGAATGTTTAAACTTTGGGTAGACGTTCACTAGGTCAATGTCATGATTGAGTGTAAAGATGAGCATTTTCTGCCTGGGTAAGCAGAGATAAGCATGCTGATTTGTTGATTCTTTAGGGCACAATAACTTCGGTTATAATGAAGGGAGGGTGGTGAAACTCTTGTCAATCGAGAGTCTAATAGCTAGCCTGTTGTGTGAAATCATTGTATCATTTTTTTTCAATATCAGGGATAGCAGAAAAAAGAGATCGAAATCCAAAAAGTGGTATTTTTACGATTTAGAGCATATTTAAATGTCCTTTTCTCTTAAAGTGAACATAATATTTTTGGGGAACTTCTTCTACAAAGAGTCTTATCGGTAGTCTTTTATATGAAACCATCGATCAACAGTCCAAAATATCAGGAGTAGAAGAATAAAAGGATCGAAAATTGAAAACGGCACCCTTTCATTGTTAAGCAAAACATGCAGTGTGGGTGGCTACAATCTGCACATTTAGTCATCGTATAGAGCTTATTCAACATTATCGAATTCCAACTGCTAAGGAATCTTTTACGTGCACTCCAATGTGTACACGCCGGTGGGAGGACACGCCAGAAAATCGAGATGAACTTTCTCGGCCAATGCAGGGATCGAACACCCGACCTCCTGGCTAGCAGGTCAACGCCTTCGCCACATAGTGTGGACACCCATCGTACATTTCATCCGTCAAATCAAAGCATTTCATTGCATTAGACCAATAATTAATTATTCTTAATTTGAAACTTTATTTTAATATTATTAAATCCTCATTTTATTGGTAGACGTTCGTCTTATTTAAAATTAAACTTTCATTTAACTATGAACAACCCTTAACGTGTCTCTTAACAAAACAATTAAATACTCTAAAATAGTAGCTCGAGCTTTTGACCTAAGCTCATTAATTTACCATTTTGTATGTGAGCGACTTGTTATTCTTCTTATATGACATATTGCACGTGTCTGATTTCAACGGGGAGTTTGGTGACTGAATGGTTAGTACGCGCGCGCTGTATCATAAAGCCCGTCATCGAGTCAGCTAGCGTGTTTTCGAATCTCAGGTCGTACCTGACAAGGAGTAAGGTCGCCTGTCCATCTTGGTGGGTTTTCGTCATTTCCCCCGGTTTCCTTCCACTGCCAAAGACCTCTACGCGCAAGCGAAATATTGAAATAAAATCGAACTATATGTTAGTCCCGAAATGATCTAGTTTGGGACACAATAACTCTCTTTCTAATTCAGCTAGACTTGGTGTGGGTGTTTATTAGGCCAATACCTTGATGACTCTGGAACACAATAACTCTTCTTCTAATTGGGGTACAATGTTCAAACTTGGTATAGGCATTCACTAGGTCAATGTCTTGATGAAGTTCGAAGTAGAATTTTGATTTAGGTCAACTGGTAGTCACCATTTTGAAGTGAATATGAAACATAGTGAAAAATCGACATTTACGGACTTGTAAACAAACACAATAGAGCATAGTATGTTCAATGCGTCTCCTATGTCTGACATTAATACATTTCAGGATAGTCGGGATACGGTATTTGAATATTTCAAAAATTCGATTTTTGCCTTTGATGTTTTTCGTGCTGACAAAATTCTTTACGAGTGAAAAATCACATTAACTTTACTAGATTGTGACCGATTTTAATGATTTTTTTTCCTTGTTCGGATTATTCATATGACCCATGACATGTGACAGGAAGTGACTGTGAATATGAAAGCTTTCATATCTGCATGGGACAGTAGCAGATCTAGTTATTATTATTCTTATTATTATTTTTTTCCGCGGGAGCCTATTTCTCCATGATCGAAAACAGATATCGATCTGGAACAAACTTTTCTATCGGGAAAACATGTGGTGGCTAGTGCATAAACTATTTTTCAAACTTCTGCGCATACCGGAAGTGGCCGAACTTTGTAGGTTGTCATGATATTGAAAATCGGCCATAATTTCGTCAATTTTTTACCCATTTTTAATCAAATGACATTTTCGGAAACCCTCAATCTTTTGCGAGATAATGGCTATCTCACATTTTTCAGTTTCGAACATTTGTCTATGACTTCTATCGTTCGAAAATTGAAAAGACGTTGATTATGAGACAATTTTTGCTATTTTTCAAAATTTTCCTACATTTTTGGATTCCTGAAGTCTATGCGATTCCAGTAATATAAGTTTCATTCAGAGTTATCGCCCTTTATTTTTCGAATTTTTTCGAATTTTCTGCCCATTTGGTAACCCTTATATTTTTTGGGAAGGATAAAACGATATTTCTGAAACCCCTGAAACATAAAGCCATATTGCCAAACAGCTGCATAAAGCAATTTTAACAACGATTCGTAAACCGGAAGTAGTCGAAATAATGTCTGATTTTTTGAAAAAAACTCAAAAAATGGGGGCTTTGGGAAAAACGTGATTTCTTCGTCCCATATCAACCGATCAAATGGATTAAGGTATCGTTGGTTTACATCAGAATTGGAGTATCGTATGATACCCAATTCATACAGATACGATGATCCAGAAGTAAAATATGACACGCTGAAAATCAAGCATTTTTTGATTTGGAACGTTTTTGGATGCCTTTATCTCGAAAACTGCTCCAACGATTTTTCTTAAACTTTATCTATCGATGGTCCTTCCGATAGTCTTTAGCATGGATCCATCCATTAAGACCTTCGTATAATTGGAATAAGACAAAAAAGGCACTGAAAATTGAAAAAAGTAAAAAAATCGTGAAATTTTGGAAAATGTTCTACTATTTTTTTTATTTTAAGAGATTTTCAAAAAAAAAATATATATTTAAAAAGCTGACCTAATTACGATTCTAATGATGTATAATATGTATGCAGTTATTGAAATTTAATTTTCAATATTTTGACATTTTGACATTTTTAACAATTTTGAACATAGGATTTCTCAGAAGTATTTTATTTGATCGTATAGTGTCGTATATCATTAGAGAGCCTTTGTCCCACGCAAACTCCAAAACTGGATGTGAAAACTACTCGACAATGATTCGTATACCGGAAGTAGTTCAAAAAACGAAGAAAAATGTAAAAAAGATGAAAAAAAAATGGAGCTCTTGCCAAAAGTTCGAATTCTCCGTCACATATTAGCGGACCAAAACAATTAAAGTGTCGTTGGATAGTTCCATTAATAGACGATCGTATAACATCTAAATAACACGAATTTGATTCTTAGGAAATAAATTATGGTACGCCGAAAACTAAGTATTTTCCGTTTTGGAGCATTCTGAGACGCCTTTTTCTCGAAAACGACGCCTACGATTTTTCTTAAACATTTTTTACTCAGAGTCCTATCGGTGGCCTAGCGTGTGCATTTAATAATAAAAGCGTTGCAATATTATAGGTGGTCCAAAAATGACCTCAATCTTTGAAAAAAGTTGAAAAATCATTAAATTATTGAAAATGTTCTTTTATTTATCTTTTTTTCGAAAACTACTCAATGAATGTTTCTGACATTTCTGGTACAGGAAGTTAAGTATCTAATCAACTTGTTAAAGCTATTCCGACAATGATCGTAAAACCGGAAGTAGTCGAAAAAATCTCCCGATATTTTGAATTTTTTTTACATTTTTACAGAAAACTTTTTTATTTATGAATATTTTTTGATGGTAGTTCACACAGAGTTAAAGTATCACCCTATTTGAGCAGAATAGAGAAAGAATTTTGTCTCAGTAATTTTCTTTAGTCGCCATTGGCTAATTTAGTTTTTCGTACCTAGATTAATTATTTATTGTTCGATTTGTATAAAACAAAGTGCATATGCTCCGTGGTCTCAATTGTAATTTTTCTTATTACCGTGAAATTTTTCTGCACGCAACGGAAGTGGCGTAATATTAACAAAAACTACAATTTTGACAGTTCAGTACCACTTTTTGAAAGCAAATATTATTTTTTTCGAAATCTGATATAGCAAAAAGGATGCGCGCTGTAAAGGGGCACAAATCGTTAGCTCAGATCTTTTAATTTCAATTTCGCTTTCGGGCAATTTCGAATAAATGTAAAAAAAAGTGTAACAATCAGTTATTTACAACCCATTCAACGTCTCCATATTTTGAACTATTTATTCGTAACTTTTATAAACTCGTAGTAATAATCCAGACGAGGAGAATGTATGCAAATATAGGTCGTAATATGAGCAATTGCCGAGAAATATGCAATTTTGCATGCATCACTTTTCACGTTATTTTGCCTATAAAATAGTAAATTATTATCTGATTTTCAATAAATATTTTTCATTCGATGCCTAATGCCAATTTGGACTAGGTTAAGCCAATTTTACAGTTTCACTGTGACCGAAAATGACGTCATTTTGGCAAAAACTGTATTTTTAACCTAAAAAACAAATATTTTATTAAAATGAGTTTTGTTTATAATATTTTTAAAATTATGATATTTGAATCCCATCACCGAATAGCATGAACCCATACCATCAATTATTATTCAATTTTCATACAATTTTCACCGTGTGATGCCTTATGCCATTTATGATTGCAATGATCTGATTTAACATTTCCATTATCACCGGAAGTAATGTCATATTTGCAAAAAACGTATTTTTAGACTTCAAAACAAAATTTTACTCCAAAATTAGATTTTGCGCGATCTGACTCAAGATGGCGTGTTCAATGACAAATTTTACGGGACGCTGAAGATCTAGTATTTTCCTTTTTGGACTTTTATATGATATCAGAATGATACGAATTCGATGGTTAGGCAATAGATTATGAGATGCCGAAAATGTAGTATTTTCCTCTTTTTTTGGAGCCTTTTCAGACTCGTTTATCTCGAAAACTACTTCTGTTTCACTTCTTAAACTACTGTTACCCCGAGTCCTATCGGTAGTTTAGAGTATAAAGGTAAATTTAAAAGCATGGCAATGATATAAAGGACCCTGAAAGCCGATTCAGCACTGCTATACAGGTCTAGTTAGGCTTTCAGACTTTCGTCTGAAAGACTATTATTTTTACTAAAATTATTATTATTATTATTATTATTATTATTATTTTTTTTTTTACCGCGGGAGCCTATTTCTCCATGATCGAAAAAAGATATCGATCTGGAACAAACTTTTCTATCGGGAAAACATGTGGTGGCTAGTGCATAAACTATTTTTCAAACTTCTGCGCATACCGGAAGTGGCCGAACTTTGTAGGTTGTCATGATATTGAAAATCGGCCATAATTTCGTCAAGTCTTTACCCATTTTTAATCAAATGACATTTTTGGAAACCCTAAATCTTTTGCGAGATAATGGCTATCTCACATTTTTCAATTTCGAACATTCGTCTATGACTTCTATCGTTCGAAAATGGAAAAGACGTTGTTTATGAGACAATTTTTGTTATTTTTCAAAATTTGCAAATTTGACCTACATTTTTGGATTTCTGAGGTCCAAGCGATTCCAGTAATATTCATTCAGAGTTATCGCCCTTTATTTTTCGAATTTTCTGCCCATTTTATGCCCCTTATATTTTTTGGAAAGGATAAAACGATATTTCTCATACCTCTGGAACATAAAGCCATATAGTCAGACATCCGGATAAAGCAATTTCAACAACGATCCGTAAACCGGAAGTAGTCAAAATAATGTCTGATTTTTTGAAAAAAACTCAAAAAATGGGGGCTTTGGGAAAAACGTGATTTCGTCGTCCCATATGAACCGATAAAATGGATTAAGGTATCGTTGGTTTACGTCGGAATTGGAGTATCGTATGGTACCCAATTCATACAGATACGATTATCCAGAAGTAAAATATGACACGCTGAAAATCAAGCATTTTTTGATTTGGAGCGTTTTTGGACGCCTTTATCTCGAAAACTGCTCCAGCGATTTTTTTTAAACTTTATCTATCGATGGTCCTTCCGGATAGTTTTTAGCATGGATCCATCCATTAAGACCTTCATGTAATTGGAATAAGACAAAAAAGGGACTGAAAATTGAAAAAAGTCCAAAAATCGTGAAATTTTGGAAAATGCTCTACTATTTTTTTATTTTAAGAGATTTTCAAAAAAAAGATATATATTTAAAAAGCTGACCTAATTACGATTCTAATGATGTATAATATGTATGCAGTTATTGAAATTTATTTTTCAATATTTTGACATTTTGACATTTTTAACACTTTTGAACATAGGATTTCTCAGAAGTATTTTATTTGATCGTATAGTGTCGTATATCGTATAGTGTCGTATATCGTATAGTGTCGTATGTCGTATGTCGTATAAAACGAAGAAAAATGTAAAAAAAGATGAAAAAAAATTGGAGCTCTTGCCAAAAGTTTGAATTCTCCGTCACATATTAGCGCACCAAAACGATTAAAGTGTCGTTGGATAGTTCCATTAATAGACGATCGTATAACATCTAAATAACACGAATTTGATTCTTAGGAAATAAATTATGGTACGCCGAAAACTAAGTATTTTCCGTTTTGGGGCATTCGGAGACGCCTTTTTCTCGAAAACGACGACTACGATTTTTCTTAAACATTTTTTACTCAGTCCTATCGGTGGCCTAGCGTGTGCATCTAATAATAAAAGCGTTGCAATATTATAGGTGGTCCAAAAATGACCTCAATCTTTGAAAAAAGTTTAAAAATCATTAAATTATTGAAAATACTCTTTTATTTATCTTTTTTTCACAAATTACTTAATGAATGTTTCTGATATTTCTGCTACAGGAAGTTAAGTATCTAATCAACTTGTTAAAGCTATTCCGACAATGATCGAAAAACCGGAAGTAGTCGAAAAAACCTCCGATATTTTGAATTTTTTTTTACATTTTTACAGAAAACTTTTTTATTTATGAATATTTTTGGATGATAGTTTACACAGAGTTAAAGTATCACCCTACTTGAGCATAAGTGAGAAAGAATTTTGTCTCAGTAATTTTCTTTAGTCGCCATTGGCTAATTTAGTTTTTCGTACCTAGATTAATTATTTATTGTTCGATTTGTATAAAACAAATGTTTGGCTCAGATTCTTAAATTTCAATTTCATTTTCGGGCAATTTCGAATAAAATGTAAAAAAAAAAGGTAAAATTCGGTTAATACAACCCATTCAACGTCTTCATATTTTGAACTATTTATTCGTAACTTTCATAAACTCGTAGCCATAATCCAGACGAAGAGAATGTATGCGAAAAATAGTTTGTAATATGAGCAGTTGCCGAGAAATATGCAATTTTGCATGCATCACTTTTCAAGTTATTTTGCCTATAAAAGAGTAAATTATTATCCGATTTTCAATATTTTTCTTTTATTCGATGCCTTATGCCAATTTAGACTAGGTTAAGCCAATTTTACAGTCTCACTGGCAAAAACTGTATTTTTAACCTAAAAAACAAATATTTTATTCAAATGAGTCTTGTTTATAATATTTTTAAAATTATGATATTTGAATCCCATCAACGAATAGCATGAACCCATACGATCATACAGATACCACAAAAAAGTTTCTAACTTTTACGGTTGCCGAGAAATAGACGATTATCTACAAGTCACTTTTTAAGCTTTTTGGTCTATAAAAGTGCCAATTATTATTCAATTTTCATACAATTTTCACCGTGTGATGCCTTATGCCATTTATGGTTGCAATGATCTGATTTAACATTTCCATTATCACCGGAAGTAATGTTATATTTGCGAAAACCGTATTTTTCGATTTCCAAAACAAAATTTTACTCCAAAATTAGATTTTGCGCGATCCGACTCAAGATGGCGTGTTCAATGACAAATATTACGGAGATCTAGTATTTTCCTTTTTGGACTTTTATATGATATCAGAATGATACAAATTCGATGGTTAGGCAATAGATGATGAGATGCCGAAAATGTATTATTTTCCTCTTTTTTGGAGCCTTTTCAGACTCGTTTATCTCGAAAACTACTTCTATTTCACTTCTTAAACTTCTGTTACCTCGAGTCCTATCGGTCGTTTAGAGTATAAAGGTAAATTTAAAAGCATGGCAATGATATAAAGGACCCTGAAAGCCGATTCAGCACTGCTATGCAGGTCTAGTTATTATTATTATTATTTTTTACCGCGGGAGCCTATTTCTCCATGATCAAAAACAGATATCGATCTGGAACAAACTTTTCTATCGGGAAAACATGTGGTGGCTAGTGCATAAACTATTTTTCAAACTTCTGCGCATACCGGAAGTGGCCGAACTTTGTAGGTTGTCATGATATTGAAAATCGGCCATAATTTCGTCAATTCTTTACCCATTTTTAATCAAATGACATTTTTGGAAACCCTGAATCTTTTGCGAGATAATGGCTATCTCACATTTTTCAATTTCGAACATTCGTCTATGACTTCTATCGTTCGAAAATTGAAAAGACGTTGTTTATGAGACAATTTTTGTTATTTTTCAAAATTTGCAAATTTGACCTACATTTTTGGATTTCTGAGGTCCAAGCGATTCCAGTAATATAAGATTCATTCAGAGTTATCGCCCTTTATTTTTCGAATTTTTTCGAATTTTCTGCCCATTTTATGCCCCTTATATTTTTTGGAAAGGATAAAACGATATTTCTGAAACCTCTGGAACATAAAGCCATATAGTCAGACATCCGGATAAAGCAATTTCAACAACGATCCGTAAACCGGAAGTAGTCAAAATAATGTCTGATTTTTGGAAAAAAACTCAAAAAATGGGGACTTTGGGAAAAACGTGATTTCGTCGTCCCATATCAACCGATCAAATGGATTAAGGTATCGTTGGTTTACGTCGGAATTGGAGTATCGTATGATACCCAATTCATACAGATACGATGATCCAGAAGTAAAATATGACACGCTGAAAATCAAGCATTTTTTGATTTGGAGCGTTTTTGGATGCCTTTATCTCGAAAACTGCTCCAGCGATTTTTCTTAAACTTTATCTATCGATGGTCCTTCCGATAGTCTTTAGCATGGATCCATCCATTAAGACCTTCATATAATTGGAATAAGACAAAAAAGGGACTGAAAATTGAAAAAAGTCCAAAAATCGTGAAATTTTGGAAAATACTCTACTATTTTTTTATTTTAAGAAATTTTCAAAAAAAAGATATATATTTAAAAAGCTGACCTAATTACGATTCTAATGATGTATAATATGTATGCAGTTATTGAAATTTAATTTTCAATATTTTGACATTTTGACATTTTTAACACTTTTGAACATAGGATTTCTCAGAAGTATTTTATTTGATCGTATAGTGTCGTATATCGTTAGAGAGCCCTGTTCTCATGCAAACTCCAAAACTGGATGTGAAAACTACTCGACAATGATTCGTATACCGGAAGTAGTTCAAAAAACGAAGACAAATGTAAAAGATAGGCTGGCACTGCCAGGCAGGATACGCCCACATTTTCTAGAGATGGATAGAGAACAAGCAATATTGAAAGTGATTTTTCCTACATCATTAAGTTAGAATTTGATATGTGCAAATTTCGAAATGAATTAAGATCTTTGGGTTATAAAAGGTTCATTTCAGTAGGCTTCAAATTCGACTGGGGATCATGTTCCTAAGTGGGTAAGATGCTGGCTCGGTAGCCTTGAGGTTGGGTGTTTGATCTCTGCATTGGGTGACAAAGTTCATCTAGATTTTCAGGCGTGGTTTCCCTTTGTTAGTGATGAAGGATGGATGGCCTGACAAGAACAGCTGTCAATTTTGGTCTGATTTTCACGAAATTCGACCTCAACCTTCATTACGATGTAACGGTGATATAATCAAACGTTTTTTTTAAATGGGATATAAATTCTGACCCCAGAGGGACCATAAGCTAAAAAAAAGGTCATTTTTCGTACAATCAGGGGCCATAATTCAAGAAGTTACAATCCGATATGCACAAATATCGAAAGAAACTAAGATTGTTAAGTTGTAAACATGTGTTTCAAGTTTCATCAAAATTGAATGAACATTGTGACCTCTACAGGGTTCACAACCTTGATATACCATATTTTTACACTCTTCGCGTACAAGCGGCAGCCATTTTTTCAGTCAATTTGGGTCCGATTTTCACGAAATTCCTCCTCAACCTTTATTATGATGTAACGGTGATAAAATCAAACGTTTTTTTAAATTGGATAATAATTCTGACCTCCAGAGGGACCACAAAAGGTCATTTTTCGGACAATCAGGGGACATAATTCAGGAAGTTACGACCCAATGGGCGCAAATATCGAAAAGAACCAAGATATTTGGGTTATAAACATGCATGTCAAGTTTCATCAAAATTGGTTCAAAATTGTGACCTCTATAGGGTTCACAACCTTGATATAACATATTTTCACACTAATTGCGTACAAACGGCGGCCATTTTGTCTGTCAATTTTGGTCCGATTTTCACGAAATTTTACCTCAATCTTAATTTCCATGTAACGGTGATATAATCAAACGTTTTTTTAAATCGGATAATAATTTTGACCTCCAGTGGGACCACAAGCTAAAAAGGGTGATTTTTCGTACAATCAGGGGCCATAATTCAGGAAGTTAAGAATCAATGAGCGCAAATATCGAAAGGACCCAAGATCTTTGGGTTATAAACATGCATGTCAAGTTTCATCAAAATCGGTTCAAAATTGTGACCTCTATAGGGTCCACAACCTTGATATAACATATTTTCACACTATTCGCGTACAAACGGCGGTCATTTTGTCCGTCAATTTTCACGAAATTCAAACTCAACCTTCATTACCATGTAACGGTGATATTATCAAATGGTCTTTTAAATCGGATAATAATTTTGACCTCCAGAGGGACCACAAGCTAAATGATAGGTTGCCAGGCAACGAAACATACGCCCATAACAGCTAAGTCGTCCGGGGAGTCAACAAGGGTTGTCGCATATTGTTTCTTTTATCAGTAAGGAGAACATTTACAACACATGTTAATCTTATTACGAGTAATAGCCCATTAAATAATTATCAGAATTGATTAGAATAGTTTTGATGGTTTGTCTGAAGGCCTTTGTCAACAAGATATTTCAAAGTGATCAAGTGCCAGAAATTATCAGATATCACTGAAAATCAAATAGGATTCTTCGTCTCATGACCCTAACCACTGTGTACAAATTTAAAGTCAATCGGATATTAACTTTAGCCTTTAGAGCATTCATAGGGTTTTTCAAAGTGATCAAGGGTCATAACTCTGGCAGTAATTATCGGATATCGCTGAAAATCAATAGGCTATTTTCATCATGACCGTAAATAGTGTGTATAAATTTAAAGTCAATCGGATATTAACTTTAGATTTTTCAAAGTGATCAAGGGTCATAACTCTGGCAGTAATTATCTGATATTGCTGAAAATCAATAGGCTTCTTTGTATCATTACTTTAAACACCGTGTATAAATTTAAATTCAATCGGATATTAACTTTAGCCTCTAGAGCGTTCACAAGATTTTTCAAAGTGATCAAGGGTCATAACTCTGGCAGTAATTATCAGATATCACCGATCAAGGGTCATAACTCTGGCAGGAATTATTGGATATTGCTGAACATCAACAGGCTTCTTCGTATCATGACCTTACACACTGTGTATAAATTTAAAGTCAATTGGATATTAACTTTAGCCTCTAGAGTGATCACAAGATTTTTCAAAGTGATCAAGGGTCATAACTCTGGTAGTAATTATCGGATATCACCGAAAATCAATAGGATCCTTCGTCTCATGCCCTTAAACACTGTGTATAAATTTAAAGTCAATCAGATATTAACTTTAGCCTCTAAAGCGTTCACAAGATTTTTCAAAGTGATCAAGGGTCATAACTCTGGCAGTAATTATCAGACCTCATGACCTTAAACACTGTGTATAAATTTAAAGTCAATCGGATATTAACTATAGCCTCTAGAGCGTTCACAAGATTTTTCAAAGTGATCAAGGGTCATAACTCTGGTACTAATCATCGCATATCGCTGAAAATCACTAGGCTTCTTCGTCTCATGCCCTTAAACACTATGTATAAATTTAAAGTCAATCGGATATTAACTTTAGCCTCTAAAGCGTTCACAAGATTTTTCAAAGTGATCAAGGGTCATAACTCTGGTAGTAATTATCGGATATCACCGAAAATCAATAGGCTTCTTCGTCTCATGACCTTAAACACTGTGTATAAATTTAAAGTCAATCGGATATTAACTTTAGCCTCTAGAGCGTTCACAAGAAATTGTGGACGATGGACGGACGGACGGACGGACGGACGGACCGACAGACGGACGGACGGGGGCGACGGCAATATACGACCACATTTCCATGTGGGCGTATAAAAAGGGCAATTTTTCGGATAATCAGGGGCCATAATTCAGGAAGTTACGATCTGATGGGTGCAAATATGGAAAGGAACCAAGATCTTTGGGTTATAAACATACATGTCAAGTTTCATCAAAATCGGTTCAAAATTGTGACCTCTATAGGGTCCACAACCTTGATATAACATATTTTCACACTATTCGCGTACAAACAGCGGTCATTTTGAATGGCAATTTTGGTCTGATTTCCCCGAAATTCGAACTCAACCTTAGGGTGTAACGGTGATATAATCAAACGTTTTTTTTAAATCGAATAATAATTGTGACCTCCAGAGGGACCACAAGCTAAAAAGGGTGTTTTTTCGGACAATCAGGGGCCATAATTCAGGAAATTACGATCCGATGGGCGCAAATATCAAAAGGAACCAAGATCTTTGAGTTATAAACATGCATGTCAAGTTTCATCAAAATCGGTTCAAAATTGTGACCTCTATAGGGTCCACAAGCTAAAAACGTGATTTTTCGTACAATCAGGGGCCATAATCCATGAAGTTTTGATCCGATACATGCCAATATCGAAAGGAACCGAGATCTTATGGAGATAAACCTATATTTCAAGTTTCATCAAAATCGGATAAGAATTGTGACCTGTAGAGAGTCCACAAACAAATTGTGGACGGACGGACGTCCGGACGGACTGGGGTGATGACATAATACGTCCACATGAAAATGTGGGCGTATAAAAACGTGATTTTTCGTACAATCAGGGGCCATAACCCATGAAGTTACAGTCGGATACATGCCAATATCGAAAGGAACCGAGATCTTAGGGTGATAAACCTATATTTTAAGTTCCATTGAAATCGGATAAAAATTGTGACCTGTAGACTGTTCACAAACAATTGTGGACGGACGGACGGACGAACAGGGGCGACGACAATATACGTCCACATGAAAATGTGGGCGTATAAAAATGGTTAAAAACATTGTCGCACTTGCGAAAAACTTGATTTCTCCTTTAGGTGATAGCGGACCAAAAGAACTAAAGTGTCGCTGGATAGCCCTATAAATGGACCATCATATGGTATCTAAATAATACGATTTCGATGGTAAGGAAATAAATTATTGTATGCCAAAAATCTAGTATTTTCCGATTTTTTAACATTCTGAGACGCCCTTTTCTCGAAAACGACGCCACAGATATTTTCTTACCCAAAGTCTTAACGGTTGTCTATATAGTGAATCCAAAATGAAAAGCATTGAAATAATATAAGAGGTCCAAAAATGGCCTCAAACTTTGAAAAAGATAGGTTGCCAGGCAACGAAACATACGCCCACAGCAGCTAAATCGTCCGGGCAGTCAACAAGGGTTGTCGCATATTTTTACTTTTTTTTGGTAATAAAACATTTGTAATACACTAAAATCTGAGTTACAACTCATTATGTAATTATCTGAATATCATTAGAATTTGTTTGCTTTTTATAAAGATTTGCCCCAAGCTAACAATTAGTATAGGAAACATTTAACATCATGGATTTAGCTGTTCAGTTATCAAAGCTCATTGAAAATCAAAATACTTGTTCGTTTCAACACCTTAAACTCTGTGTATCAATCTGAAGTCAATCGGATGATTTATAAGTTTGGCATCTACAGCGCCACAAGGTTTTTCGAAGTGATCAAGGGAGATAACTCTGGAAGTAATTATTTGAAATCGATGAAAATCAGTAGGCTTCTTTGTCTCAAGACCTTAAACAGTGTGTGTAAATTTACAGTCAATCGGATATTAACTTTGGCCTCTAGAGCATCCACAGGATTTTTTGATGAGATCAAGGGCCATAACTCTGGCACTAATTATCGGAAATTGATGCAAATCAATAGACTTCTTCGTCTTATGACCTTAAACACTGTGTATAAATTTAAAGTCAATCGGATATTAACTTTGACTTTTAGAGCGTCCACAAGATTTTTGAAGTGATCAAGGGAGATAACTTTGGCACTAATTATCGGAAATAGCTGAAAATCAATAGGCTTCTTCGTCTTATGACCTTAAACACTGTGTATAAATTTAAAGTCGATCGGATATTAACTTTGGCTTTTAGAGCGTCCACAAGATTTTTTGAAGTGATCAAGGGCCATAACTCTGGCACTAATTATCGGAAATTGCTGAAAATCAATAAGCTTCTTCATCTTATGACCGTAAACACTGTGTATAAATTTAAAGTCAATCGGATATTAACTTTGGCTTTTAGGGCGTTCACAAGATTTTTTGAAATGATCAAGGGCCATAACTCTGGCACTAATTATCGGAAATCGCTGAAAATCAATAGGCTTCTTCGTCTTATGACCTTAAACACTGTGTATAAATCTAAAGTCAATCGGATATTAACTTTGGCTTTTAGAGCGTCCACAAGATTTTTTGAAGTGATCAAGGGCCATAACTCTGGCACTTATTATCGGAAATCGCTGAAAATCAATAGGCTTCTTTGTCTTATGACCTTAAACACTGTGTATAAATCTAAAGTCAATCGGATATTAACTTTGGCCTCCAGAGCGTCCACAAGATTTTTTGAGGTGATCAAGGGCCATAACTCTGGCATGAATTATCGGAAATCGCTTAAAATCATTAGGCGTCTTTGTCTTATGACCTTAAACACTGTGTATAAATTTGAAGTCAATCGGATATTAACTTTGGCCTCTAGAGCGTCCACAAGATTTTTTGAAGTGATCAAGGGCCATAACTCTGGCACTAATTATCGGAAATCGCTGAAAATCAATAGGCTTTCAATGTGGGCGTATAAAAATGATTACGTGCCAACTAGGGCATATGTGTTTCTTCTGTAATTGCATAACAACGGCTATTGAAAGTTACAAGTTCTGGAATGAGGATCGTTGGAGTGTATGCGATGTAAATTTACTGAAAAGCTAAAGTAAATTTAGTTCAAATAACTGCGCGAGAATTAGCACTGTTGGGCTGGTTGTTGTGTCGTATTATTTATCAACAAGGAGATTTCTGTTTTATGGATATTGCTATAGAAGGTAAGGTAAGATGCACAATTTACGCATTGCTGGATTTACTCTCTATATACTCACCTTGATATTCAATTTGGGCCCTGACTGCTTGGTATATATATAAACGAAGACATTGCATTCGCCTTTCCGTATACGATAGATTAATCCATATTTTTATTTCATAAAGTGCAACTTTATATAATATATATGGTACGTAATACTATAGTAATAGGCCTACAATAGACATAACAGAAACATGGATCATAGCGAGCACACACGCCTATCTAAAGATCTCTCTTTATTTTACAAAGATCTGCGTAAAACACACGACTGAATGATTAATCGCACGGTAAAATAGTTTTACTTCTCAAGTTTTGATTTAACACGTATGTGTCAGATAAGGCATGTTGGTCCTTGATTATACTCCTTTTGGTGCAGTTATTGCAACTAGTGAGAAAACACCCCAATTAAACAATACACAATATTGACATTCATTTTTTACTGGTCGGTTAATTAACACACCTCTACAGAAAACGCACCTAGCGTTAATTGACCAACCTCACAGACAATTTTTCACCCTCGTTAATTAACACACCTTTTTACAGTTTTAAACCGGTAATACCGAGTAATAGTCCGAAAATTAACTATCTTCAGACACACATATAAATAACAACGACGATCAAGAATTCTATGAGGGCTGTGCACAAAGTGACTCCTTAGCAGTTCTTAGTGATAGTCAAAAAATGCAAATGGCGTCGTACGGCCAAATATACCTTCAGGGAGACGCTAAAGGTCGGGAAAATGAAAAGTTATTGATCGATTTGGCTGAAACTTGGTGTGTGGTCATCGCTAGCCTACCAGAACATCCCCTGAAAATTTCAAGTCTCTACAATCTCGGAAACTGGTAGAGAGGCGAAAGTGCAATAGCGCCATTCTTTCTTAATATACTATTCAAAAAAAGTAGGAGATATTTGATTTGGGGGGCATAATACTAAAATATGCAAATGACTACGAAAAAAGTCACTATAGAACCTAACAGAAGAAACATTTCCAGTTACATGTGACGCCCAAACGCACCAATAGCTACCGCATGGAATGCAGGTGATGCTTGGGATCATCATGGGGGTCCAACCCAAGATTTGCACGACCCTGACTTTGAATGTTACAGTCATTGTGGCATTGAATTCCAGGGTGGAAACATCAGTTTAATTGTTTTAGTGACCAGAAAACAAATTTTGATATGCGTCGGCTTACCCAAAATGAAAGGTTACGTGCCCTTGGCATGCTACAGATCGGCACAACACAGGCGGTTGTGGCGCGGACGATGAATGTTTCTCAGTCTGTCATAAGCAGGCTATGGTCCAGATACCGTGATACACAATCTGTACAGGGCAGACCACGCTCAGGTCGACCAAGGGCGACAACTCAAGCCCAGGATCGATTTATCCGTACCTTGGCCTTGAGAAATCGTGTCATCACAGCAAATCAGATCAGCGCTCGTCTTCAAACAGACACTGGTGTGAGAGTGAGTGGCCAGACGATTTTCGGAATCGACTGCATAGGGGTCACCTTCGCGCCCGACGTCCTCGCGTGATCCCTTGTTTGAGCGATCATCACATTCAGGCAAGACGTCGTTGGTGTTGGGATCGTCAACACTGGGATAATCGACGCTGGAGCAATGTGATGTTTTCAGATGAGTCATGGTTCACTGTTGATGTTTTGGACAGACGTAGAAGGGTGTGGCGTCGTCGAAATGAGCGCTTCCAAGACGTTAACGTCATCAGACATGATCGATTTGGGGGTGGTTCTGTTATGGTGTGGGGAGGCATCACTGTTGCTGGAAGAACGGCTTTACATGTTGTTGCAGGGCGTGTTACAGGCCAGTACTACCGGGACAACATCCTGGTAGTCCATGTTGTGCCGTTCGCACGACGTCATGGCCGCCGTTTCATCTTCCAGGATGACAACGCAAGATGTCACAGGGCCAGGATCGTTACAGGTTACCTCCAACAACAGAACATCACCACATTACCTTGGCCAGCACTGAGTACCGAGACATGCTTGGACATAGGTTACGTCAACGTCAACAACGTCCTGCCAATGTCCAAGAACTTGCTGGGACAATCTGGACCAAAATGACCTTAGACGTCTCATTAGGATGCCACGTCGGATCAATGCTTGTTTGGCAAACAGAGGAGGATTTACCCGTTACTGACTTTGTTGTGATGCTGTGGTAACTTTGCTGTTTGACCCCGGGTATCATTTTACCCTTATAATGGTCAGTCTGTGCCTTACTTAGTCTAACGATCATTTGGAATAAATCGATGAATGTGAACTTCATTTCATTTTGTCATTTGTTTCTTCGTCAGTTTCATTAGGTGACTTTAATAACACTTAAAAATCAAATATCCCCTACATTTTTTGAATAGTATAGGCAGTGGCTATTTGCCACATGTGGTAAGCAAAAATTTCAAAATATCCTCACGGCTACAGACCTTAATTACCATCCGATTTCAATGAAATTTGCAGATTATAGTTACATCAATAATATCTCAGAGTAGGCAGAGTTTCGGTCACTTCCGGTTAGCAGTTTCCGAGATATAAGGTTACCACACATTTCATGTGGCACGGCTACAGACCACAATTATCAACCGATTTCAATGAAACTTGCAGATTGTAATAACATTAATAATATCTCAAGGTACAATTTTATGGATACACAATTACTGAGTTTGATACCAAGCGACGTTTCGACGAGGATGCTCTCGTCTTTATCAAGCAATAATATCTCAGAGTAGACAACATTTTGGCCACTTCCTGTTAGCAGTTTCCAAGATATCAGGTTACCACACATTTCATGTGGCACAGCTACAGGCCTTAATTACCAACCGATTTCAATGAAACTTGCAGATTACAGCTACGCCAATAATATCTCAGAGTAGGCAAAGTATCAACCACTTCCGGTTAGCAGTTTCCGAGATAAGAGTTACCACACATAACCTGATATCTTCGAAACTGCTTACCGGAAGTGGTCGAAACTTTGCCTACTCTGAGATATTATTGATGTAATTATAATCTGCAAGTTTCATCGAAATCGGTTGGTAATTAAGAATGTATCTGCAACAGCAAAAAGTCAATTTTTAGAGGTTGAACTTTGAGAGGCTGCCTCGAGTAAACCAATCGAGATACAATAACCTAATTGGAATACAATGTAGTCAATGTTGTTCTCTTACAGTACATATTAGTTAAAGTTTAAAATTTGCACAGTGGTCCATATTCAGACTGGATGCCAAACCCAATCCTAGGAACCATAGATTTGATACCCTAACTTTGAGCGGATGTAGCGCCCCCTTTGCAGAGTTGTGGGAAAAATATGGTACCCGGGAAGAAAAAGCATGGCCACTAGAATCATATTCAAGAATTCAAGGAAAAAATCCATTGCAGCCCAATGTTGTGGATCACAATGCATGATTAAAAATAGAGAAAAAAAGAAGAAATTTTAAGAAAAACAGTGAATTTGATATATATGGCATAGTGTTTTTCTCAATATTAACATAGTAAAATGCTATAAAAGAGTAGACAATATCGCACCAACAATAATATTGATAAGATTCGTAGTAAAAAACGTACTAGATACGCCATAAAACAGAAGCGGGCGTGGTACCTTCATTTGCTTATGATATAACTTTAGGGTTGATCAAGTTCGAGTGAGCACTGACCTGGCGTAACAAATGTACTAGTTCGTTTTCGTTACTTGATACATGCAGGTAGTCAAACGACATCATTACCGAAGTTTTGCTACTGCCTCTCACTGGGAGTCCGCCTGTGCACATTGAATCACAGTGAAAGGCCACTGCCATGCTTCTGACACGATGTCTGTACCAATACCTCAGTTTATTGCAATTATCCAAGCAAAACTAGCAAATATGGCGACAAGACAGACAAAAGGACTATTCAAACATACATTTGACACAATTTTGATTATAGTGGGACATTAGCACAATATGACTAAGCTGATTGGATGGGTTACCGCGTATCGCAGGTACCCGGGAGAATATAGCAAGACACCGAATAAAATGTGGAAATGTGCTCTCCATCGCAGTCCTACTGATCTATGCCAAATTCATCCTAAGAAAAATCACAATGTAAAATTGAACAGGGAGAACATGGTGCAAACAAACAATTTGGATTCTATGGTAGTGTTGCTGTCCTATGACCTGACCCATTAGAAAAAATTCCAGCAATGAGAATGGTACTATTTTTTACAAGGAAAATAAAATGCAGCAACGAGAAAGGTACACTATTTACAATTTAGGGGCGGCAGCATTAAGGAACAAAAATAGGTTTAGAGATCATACTATTGCATATTAAAAAGTGTCAATGACACAAGATCATATCGGCCACGGAAAATAGTGGACACAAAAATCTTCAGAATCTTGTCAATATCATAGGATAAATGCAGTTTTTGCTTTTTCATTTAAAAGAATCGAATTTGCTGCCAGCTCAGATCCAAATTGGGCATATAGTTTTTGAGCAGTTAAACTTTTGAAACTCTAGCCATAATGAGTTTCCATTCAGTTTGAAGAACTGTATCACTGCCTTGAATCAACAAACCACCCGGCCTCCAAATTTTTACAGGTGACCCAAGATCTGCTCCTAACACAGCTCGTCATATTTTACACCCACCATAGAAAACAGCAGAAACCATCTCTAATCGACTTGATATTTTCAAACTAGCCCAACATGTAGGCCGCATTCTCGGGTCGAAAAACCTGTCACCTTCGCTCCCGTTAAACGGGTCTAGAAATCGGACTATGAATAATCGTACAATCAACATGTCAACAAAGTTCTCCAATATATTTTGTTAATTTAATAGTTTAAGCTCAAAATTGGCCAGAAATCTATGACCTATTTCTTTATAGTGCGGAGCCATATTTGCGTATATGTGAGTTGGATGCTGCGCAGGTATTTCAAATTTGACCAATCACGGGTCGCGCTTGAGGGGTCGCGGTCAAAAGTTATGGGGTCAAGTGGCAGGTCATAGCATTTGTAAACAAAGCCATGTACACGATTTACATTGCAAATTGCTCGCGGTCGGTCCTAACAGAGATCCAGTGAACCAAATAAAAGTCCCATCCGTGTAGGGAAGTGGTGTAAGAGAGCCATGGAAATATATTTTGAATCAACATGGATTTATTCGATTCATCAGAATGATTAATTCGTTTAAACAAAATAATTAATTCGTTTAAACGAAATAATTAATTCGCTTAAACGAAATAATTGATTCGTTTAAACAAAATATTAATTCGTTTAGACGAAATTATAATTCGTTTAGACGAAATATTAATTCGTTATAACGAAATATTAAAATGTTATAACGAATTAATAATATTTCGTTATAACGAAATATTAAAATGTTATAACGAATTGATAATATTAATTCGTCTAGACGAAATATTAATTCGTTTAGACGAAATATTAATTCGTTTAGACGAAATATTAATTCGTTTAGACAAAATATTAATTCGTTATAACGAAATATTAATTCGTTATAACGAAATATTAAAATGTTATAACGAATTAATAATATTTCGTTATAACGAAATATTAAAATGTTATAACGAATTAATAATTGATTCGTTTAAACGAAAAATTAATTCGTTTAAACGAAATATTAATTCGTTTATACGAAATATTTATTCGTTATAATGAAATATTAATTCGTTATAACGAAATATTAAAATGTTATAACGAATTAATAATATTTCGTTATAACGAAATATTAAAATGTTATAACGAATTAATAATTGATTCGTTTAAACAAAATATTAATTCGTTTAGACGAAATATTAATTCGTTAAGACGAAATATTAATTCGTTTAGACAAAATATTAATTCGTTATAACGAAATATTAATTCGTTATAACGAAATATTAATTCGTTATAACGAAATATTAATTCGTTATAACGAAATATTAAAATGTTATAACGAATTAATAATATTTCGTTATAACGAAATATTAAAATGTTATAACGAATTGATAATATTTCGTTATAACGAATTAATAATATTTCGTTATAACAAATTAATAATATTTCGTTATAACGAATTAATAATATATCGTTATAATATTTCGTTATAACGAATAAATAATATTTCGTTATAACGAATTAATAATAGTTCGTTAGAATTAATTATTTCGTTATAACGAATTAATATTTCGTTTAAACGAATAAGTTATTTCGTTTAAACGAATAAGTTATTTCGTTTAAACGAATAAGTTATTTGGTTATAAAAAGTGGAATCGTGTACGAAATATTATATAAGAATGGAGTCGTGAACTTAAGGGGCTCCGTAGATTACAGAAATTATCAAAGAGCATTTTTAAGGATGATTAGTTGAAACCGCGTTTAATCTTTTATGTTGTTAATGATTAATATACTAATAATCAGTTGTTATTTTTGTCAAAGGTAAATCATGTTTGGTACATTATTATGACTACATCCCAGTAGTACCATGCAGTGGCAGTTGCTGAATTGTAAATTTAGTTGGACTTGATGTAGATGTTGCCTTAGCACTCTCTAGTTTGGGTGTCTTTCTCGCATCGTTTAACTGATTTTGAGGGGCTCATTTTGTCCATAAAACATCTATAACACGTTGGGTGAAATCAAACATCTCTGTCGACTTTATCTTCAATATAAATAATATAATATCCTTCGTTATCAATCCATTTGTATCGACAAATAGACTGGCCATTTCCAGCCAGTTGAAACCAGTCTATATACCTCACGACACTTGTCCCATTTTGTCTTTGTAAAGTATATTTGGCCTTTGTCGCCATTTCGTGTAGATTCTACAACTGGAATGTGCTCCTCATTGAGGACGCTATTTTGTGTTTACCAACAACACACGCGAATGTAGGCAATAACGTGATTGGTCGATTGTGGGAAAAGCGATCACGTGACGCGGCGAATAACTTTGAATCGTGTCCAGTGACCCAGCGCACAATGAAATTTACCATCAATAAATAATCCGGATTTCAAAGACGAATATCATCGAAGAACTATTAAATATTTTGTGGAACATTTCAGCAAACGCTAATTACTATATTAACTATTCACCGATAAAAAATTTTCCTAGACCCAATTTGAAGGAACGAAAATATTTTTCTAGCGAGAATTTGTGTCCATAGAATGCGGCCTATGGTGGAACAATTAACTCACGAACCGCCGATAGGTAAAAAGTCATCAAGATTGCCTAAAATTTCAAATCAAGCGTTACCCTGCAACTAGTGCTGCCCCGAAGGTGATTAAAGATAGGCTGGCACTGCCAGGCCGGATACGCCCACATTTTCGAGAGATGGATAGAGAACAAGCAATACCGAAAGTGATTTTTCCTACATCATTAAGTCCTGTATTTCATACTGTATTGGGAGCAGCCATTTAGTTGGTCAGTTCCAGTCTGATATTCATGAAATTCAAAGCCGACAATGATTATGGTGTGACGGTACACAACCTAGAAATGTGACTTTTCATCAAAATCGGATAAGATATTTTTACACTATTCGCGTACAAACGGCGACCATTTCGTCCAGCAATTTTGGTACGATTTTCTTGAAAATTAGAACTCAACTTTCCTCATCAAAATCGAATTAAAATTGTGACCTATACAGGGTCCACAACCATGATATACCATTTTTTTTAACAGTATTCGCGTACAAACGGTGGCCATTTTGTATGGCAATTTTGGTCCGATTTTCCCGAAATTCGAACTCAACCTTCCTTACGGTGTGTAACGGTAATATAATCAAACGTTTTTTTAAATTGGATAATAATTGTGACCTCCAAAGGGACCACAAGCTAAAGAAAGGGGGATTTTGCGTATAACCAGGGGCCATAATTCAGGATGTTACGATCCGATATGCGCAAATATCGAAAAGAACCAAGATCTTTGGGTTATAACCATGAATTTCAAGTTTCGAATTTAAATTGTGACCTCCACAGGGTCCACAACCTTGATATACCATTTTTTAACAGTATTCGTGTACAAACGGCGGCCATTTTGTATGGCAATTTTCGTCCGATTTTCCCGAAATTCGAACTCAACCTCCCTTAGGGTGTAACGGTGATATAATCAAACGGTTTTTTAAATCGGATAAAAATTGTGAACTCCAGAGGGACCACAAGCTAAAAAGGGTGATTTTTCGGACAATCAGGGGCCATAATTCAGGAAATTACATTCCGATAGCCGCAAATATCGAAAGGAACCAAGATCTTGCATGTCAAGTTTCATCAAAATCGGTTCAAAATTGTGACCTCTATAGGGTCCACAAGCTAAAAACGTGATTTTTCGTACAATCAGGGGCCATAATCCATGAATTTTTCATCCGATACATGCCAATATCGAAAGCAGCCGAGATCTTTTGGGGATAAACCTATATTTCAAGTTTCGTCAAAATCGGATAAGAATTGTGACCTGTAGAGAGTCCACAAACAAATTGTCGACGGACGGACAGGGGCGGCGACATAATACGTCCACATGAAAATGTGGGCGTATAAAAAGTACCATAATGGCGACTATGACAGCTTCAGGGAAAAACGTGCAACATCATCAATAGAATTACAACCATTACCGAGACTCTTCTGTTGAAGAGATATGGTCAGAGCTGAAAGATGTTCTCAAGTCGGGCACCAAAAACAATATCCTAACAGTAAAACTTAACCAAAGCAACAAAAATATTGACACCAGCCATGGATAATTAAAGACCTGAAAGTTCTTTGCAAAAAGAAATCCAATGCTACTCCATCGCCAGGCGTGAATGTACTGATGACACGAAAAACGCTTATGACCAGGTGGTTCGGGAAGTAAATCGAGTGAAAGCCAAAGCAATCAAAAACTATGATAATATAGTTGCTGAACAAGCTAAGTCCAACCCAACCTCTTCTACAAAGCAGTTAACAAGCGCACCAAAGTCAAAGAAAGTATTCCCATACTCGAAGTCGAAACCCAAGATAGTAATGCAGTCACCAACTCCGAGAAAGCTGAGAACCTAAATTTATTCATCAAAAGTGACAAGTTACTTACAGAAGGCAGTGGTGTCCCTCAAGGTAGCATTATCGGTCCCATTCTATTCCTAATAATCATTAACGATGTACCTGCTCTAGCAGCAAATTTCGTAATGTTATTCACCCACAACACACAGCGCTTTGGTGATGCAAATTGTGACTCGATCCAACAAGACATCCAGAGTACAGAATGGTGTGTGAAATTCCGACCCGACAAATGTAAAGTGATGAGAATAGGTAAAGGTCACCACCAGTATGAATACACCATGCACAACGAATACACAATGAGGTGAAAGAAGAAAGGGATCTTGGTGTGTTAGTCGATGATCAACTTGAAATTGAATTCCATTCTCGCATTCTTGAAACAACAAAGAAGGCAAATCAAAAAGTGGGAATGATCAAAAGGGGGTTCAAGTATCTCGAAAAAACAACACTCACTAAACTATTCCAATCCCTAGTCCGCCATGGGCACCCCCAACGGATAGTCGTCTTTTGAACAACAGACATGTTGGTTTATGCATACTTTATTCACGTCAATAATTCCATAACGTTACGGTATTCCGTGTAATAATATAATAATAACTTCTAATAAACAAAGCCGGTGTTATTATTCCATACTAGTATTCATATATCCATACATTATCGAAATTTATAGTCAAATTTTGGCAACTTGCATAATGCATACTCTACTTTTGCTTTCATCCAAACAAACGGAAGTTAGAATTATTTAGTAAAAAGAAAGATAGGTTGCCAGGCAACGAAACATACGCCCACAGCAGCTAAATCGTCCGGGCAGTCAACAAGAGTTGTCGCATATTTTTACTTTTTTCGGTAATGAAACATTTGTAATACTCTAAAAACTGATTAAGAGTAACAACTCATTATGTAATTATCAGAAAATCATTAGAATTTGATTGCTTTTTATAAAGTTTTACCCCACGCTAACAATTGAATTAGTATATATACATGAAACATTTAAAATCACGGATTTAGCTGTTCAGTTATCAAAATTCATTGAAAATCAATATACTTGTTCGTTTTAACACCTTTAACTCTGTGTATCAATCTGAAGTCAATCAGATGATAAGTTTGGCCTTTAAAGCGTCCACAAGATTTTTTGAAGTGATCAAGGGCCATAACTCTGGCACTAATTATCGGAAATTGCTGAAAATCAATAGGCTTCTTCGTCTCATGACCTTAAACACTGTGTATAAATTTAAAGCCAATCGGATATTAACTTTGGCCTCTAGAGCGTCCACAAGATTTTTTGAAGTGATCAAGGGCCATAACTCTGGTAGTTATTATCGGAAATCGCTGAAAAACAATAGGCTTCTTCGTCTCATGACCTTAAACACTGTGTATAAATTTAAAGTCAATCGGATATTAACTTTAGCCTCTAGAGCGTCCACAAGCAATTGTGGACGCCGGACCGACGGACGGACCGACGGACGGGGGCGACGACAATATACGACCACATTTCAATGTGGTCGTTTAAAAACTACAATCAAATAATTATTTTATACGTAAACACTTGTCAATATATAAAAGTATATTTGTAATAATAAAACAATGTAGCACAAATTATTTTCCGTGAATAGTCGGGGCTCGGAAATATGGACACAGATCACTAAATATTCATGGGCCGTCACTAAATATTCATGGGCCGTCACCTAGGGCGAAAGTTATTTTTAGTCCTTCTCTCCCTTTCCCTTTTTCCCCCTTTTGCATGGCGTTTTTTGTTGACTTTTTGGTGTAGAATTGAAGAAAAGGGTTTGAAAAATACATTTTCTGCCAGGCTTTGGTGAATATTCATGATTTTGAGGCGGAAGGATACAAGGGTTGTGAGGTTGGTTACGTTGAAAGGGAGGGCCGAAAATTGCTTGTTTAGTTGTCTCGACTTCCAGCCTGTGGATCTCAAGTTTTTCATGGTGAACCTCATACATGCTTTTGGGCCAGAGTTTGCCACATGTTGTTCCATCTGTGGCAGAAAGCGTTCTACCCAACGAAAATTTGGGAAAAAGTTACAGCCGGTCTAAGAGACGAGAATTAACATTAAAGTCAATGGGGAAATAATTAGTGATATGTGGCCTGTCTGTGTATGACATGGCTGTGACTAAATATGCCTTAGTTTTGAAAACATGATGACTAAATAGTCAGAAAATATGTATAAAATATTTTGAGAAGAGAAAAACTCAAAAAATGTTAAATTTTAAAAAAAAATATCAAAGTTTGGAGAAAAATTGTGATTTTACTCCAAATTTCTCAATTTTCAGGTTTTATTTAATTTCTAACAGTAAGAGAAATACTTCAATGTCCAATTTTGGTGTATTCAGCCTCAGAAAGCACAGATAAAGTGAACAACATTGTAATTTCACCTAATTTTGTCTAAAAATCAGGAATATTCACAAAAAATCTACAGATTCCCCAATTTCGATGTAGAAATTAATGCCTTCATGCCTACTCAAAAGAGTCAAAATTTCTAAAACTTCCCTTATTTCCATTGCTAATATAACTTAGATGGGATCTATAAGTTTGTCAGGTTTAGAAATAGCTCCAGTCTTCCTACAGAAAATTGAAAATTGGCAACACTGAGTTAATAATAATCAGCAGATGGGTTTGTACAAAATGTTCAAAACAGGGGTTGGCTCAATTTTGCCACCAATTTAGACAGAAAAAGCATTTTTTTCCCCTTCGAAAGGTTAAATTCTTGTATTTCCTTCATGAAGGAAGCAATATCCCAGACTTTATAGACATTTTTCATCCCACCATTCTGTTTAGAGAGGCTATAAATGCCCCACCCCACCCTTTTTTATTTATGTGTTTTGAGAGATTTAATTGCACCTGTTTTGACAATTAAATTATAGTAATTGGAATTTGTTGTTGAATTACAGATAGGAATGTTATTTTTCACCAATAAATGGTTATTTTGTACATTTCCAGGATTTCTAACCTTTTTTGTTTAATGTCAAACTTAGAACCCTAAGACATGTCAGGCCAATAAGACCACACCCTGATACAAAACTTGTGTAGATGTGTAAATGTCAGCTTAATGGTCAATATTTTCTTATCAAAATCTAGGATTGGTGGCGTTTGTTGCATTTATGTTACTTATAGAGCAGTAAAATGTTAATTTTGCCCTGTTTCAGGCCTCTTTTATGTTGTCAACTCTGTCATAACTGCCTTTTTGACTTCATTTTTCCAGGCAATTGATGCAATGGTCCAGACATCTTGATTCAGCACAAGAATTGCAATAAAGATTTGTATGATGCCTCTGAGTTTTGAGATGTTGAAAACATTGAACTATTTTCAAATTCTTGAAAATTGTGTATTCTGTGACCCTTTTGTTAGAGAGGGGTGGTCATAGACCAAAAATGGCATTTTTTTCTTTCATCAAGGCCTATTTTTAACCATAATTCATATTTATTGCACCTATTTTAGTTTTTATGTACACATATTAGCCAGGGATGGTAAAACATAGCTGTTAGACAGATTCCTTTGGTAATGTTAGCTCTGCAACCAAAGATAGGATTGATTCAGTCATTGACATATTTAGGGGGTGGGGTTACATGTTTCAGTACAGACCTCTATAATTACAACTAATGCATCTGATTTGTGATTTTTCTGTTTGCATATTGTCCAGGGTTTCCAAAAATATATTACTTGCCAGTAAAAAAGTGGAAAATTATTGGTTTTTTGAAAGATGCTACATGTAAATTTTGTACATTTTTCATGACATGGCCTTAAAAAAATATCTTTTGAAAAAAAATCCCGATTATGAGTGTTTTCTGTGTAATTTGTTTGTAACTTGTCTTATTTTTTCACAAAACTCAAATACTGCCTTTAATAAGAAAGATTTTTAAATTTTAGCACAAAAGGCCCAGGGACCTGAGATGCACCGTTGTACATAAAGCAGCATGTATACTTAAAGGGCCATCATTTTTGGAGTTATTCTTTGATTTTGATTTTCTTTCACCGGTGTGTTGCCAGAACATATGGGAAGCATGTAAAAGAGGCCTTTTGGTGATACCTAAAGTTTCACTCCTATATAGGACACAGATCACTAAATATTCATGGGCCGTCACCTACGAATGTAGGACGAAAGTTATTTTTAGTCCTTCTCTCCCTTTCCCTTTTTCCCCCTTTTGCATGGCGTTTTTTGTTGACTTTTTGGTGTAGAATTGAAGAAAAGGGTTTGAAAATACATTTTCTGCCAGGCTTTGGTGAATATTCATGATTTTGAGGCGGAAGGATACAAGGGTTGTGAGGTTGGTTACGTTGAAAGGGAGGGCCGAAAATTGCTTGTTTAGTTGTCTCGACTTCCAGCCTGTGCATCTCAAGTTTTTCATGGTGAACCTCATACATGCTTTTGGACCAGAGTTTGCCACATGTTGTTCCATCTGTGGCAGAAAGCGTACTACCCAACGAATATTTGGGAAAAAGTTACAGCCAGTCTAAGAGATGAGAATTAACATTAAAGTCAATGGGGAAATAATTACTCAATTAGTGATCTGTGGCCATATGTCGTACGGGCCAAAGGTCATGTGGCCAATTGTGATTCAGAATAGTTTATTTTTAGTGTTACCGGTTCTCGCAAAAAGTAGATTTTAATAACCTATATGAGACAAAACATTTTCTGTGAATTTTTATCAAACGAAAGACGTTTGAAAGGAGCTAACTATTCGGATCTAAAATATCTTCTAGTCTTCAACTTTGGGTGACCTATATTGGACGTGGGAGGATCTCTTGCTTTTGGAATTCAAAATACAATGCCTACGTGCATGCTTGAAGTTCAAGGCCAACGCCGCCATTATTTTCGGCTATTCTTTTACCGTAAAGCCGACAAAAAACAGCCGATTAAGATCCCTGGTTTAGAGTACTGCCACTATAGTCCTTTCACTTGGATATGCTCTATGTAATCCACACTCCATGTTTTGATGTTTTTAATTTTTAGTAATTTCGATTTTCTGAGGGAGAGGCTCTTGTATGGGTGGAGTCCAAACCTCACTGATCAGCAAGCGTCTTGTAGGCACTGATGGAGTGATGACACCGTTTTTATTACTGGGGAAATTCGAGAGATGGAATGAAGCACAAATAAACGGCCTGAAATAGGGAAGCAACAGGGAAGGAATATATCATAAAGATCAGATTTCACATTTTTACGGGTGCCACTGCTCATCACACTAATGCGTTGCATCCAATTTTATTTCTTATTTTGATAAAGCATGCTATGAACTTCACAACGCCCGTATGAGATACTTTAGCCCCGTTTACATTTGGCCGCGATAACCGTGCCGTACTAGGTACGGTACCAGGCCGCGATAAATTGCAAGAAATGGACCCGTTTACATTACTTTAAAATAACCGGTCTCAGAATCGTGCCAAGCATGCCAAATGAGGAACTCTTCACTGAAAAGTTAATTTCAGCCCCTGTACAAATTACCCAGATGAAAACAATTATGATGACTGATTTAGTTTGAGCAGCCATTTTGACAGAACTGATGACAGAACTGTCAAGGTTTGCAGGGAAAAAAGGTCAAGGTTCATTTGGCGCATGCACAGTAATCCGTACTCAGACCGGTTAGCGTTTACACTACGAAAATTTGAAGTGTGCCGTTCTTAGTACGGTACCGAGACCACATCACTTCAGTGGGCCAGATTGGCATGGTACTCGGTACGGCACGCTTGTGTTTTACCCGTTTACACTACAAAAAAATTAACCGTGCCGTACCAGGAACGGTACCTGGCACGCTTAAAATTTGTAATGTAAACGGGGTTTATGACATACCTGCAAAGGGGGATTTATGGATAGCTGTATTTTGCCTCTTACAAGATATGCCATTTTCACTGAGCTCAGAAACCACCATAATGCAACATTTGCTAAAAATGGTGCCCATGTTACAAAGTCGGAGACATGGCCTTTGCAATGAGAGCATGACAACTACCCTACATAACATACTTTATGAACAACGATATTTCAAATATTTGATATTTTCAATGAAAATTCAATGAAAAAATAGCTTTTTTCGTGTGAAAAACTACTGTTCCGGCTGTAGGCCCCAGGGTAGGTTTTGGGCTATGGGACTTCACCACATTTATAGCAATGCTTAGGTGGTCCAATAACCAGAGTATGGTTAAAAAATTTGAACTTAGCACTTTGGCAATTTTTCCGAATTTTGCATGGTTTTCTCATGGATTCATTCTAAGGTCTGTAGCCGTGCCACATGAAATATGTGGTAACCTGGTATCTCAGAAACCGCTACCGTAACTCGCCGAAACTTTGCCTACTCTGAGATATTATTGATGTAACTATAATCTGCACGTTTCATTGAAATCGGTTGGTAATTGTGGTCTGTAGCCGTGCCACATGAAATACCGGTATGTGGTAACTTCACATCTCTAAAACTGCTAACCGGAAGTGGCCGAAACTTTGTCTACTATGAGATATTATTGATGTAACTATAATCTGCAAGTTTTATAGAAATCGGTCGGTAATTGCGGTCCATAGCCGTGTCACAGGAAATATGTTGTAACATGATATCTCGGTAACCGTTAACCAGAAGTGGCCGACACTTTGTCTACTCCGAGATATTATTGATTTAATAATAATCGGCAAGTTTCATTGAAATCGGTTGGTAATTGTGGGCTGTAGCCGTGTCACATGAAATGTGTGGTAACCTGGTATCTTGGAAACCGCAAACCGGAAGTGGTCGAAACTTTGCCTATGCTGAGATATTATTGATGTTATTATAATCTGCCAGTTTCATTGAAATCAGTTGATAATTAAGGTCTGTAGTCGTGCCACATGAAATATGTAGTAACCTCATATATCTCGAAAACTGCTAACCTGAAGTGGTAGAAACTTTGCTTACTCTGTCTGAGATATATTATTGATGTAAATATAATCTGCAAGATTTATTAAAATCGGTTGGTAATTTCGGTCTGTAGCCGTGCCACATGAAATATATAGAAGATATTTGTCGTTTTAGAGTGAATAACATATTTTATTTCATCTCTAAGCAAGAAAACATATATTTTCGTGAAAATATAAACGTTTTCTTGCTTAGAGATGAAATAAAATATGTTATTCACAACAAAACGACAAATGTTCTATTTATTTTATAATTGTACAATCATTTTAGGTAAAACAACATGGACTACTTTGCTAGCCAGTGGAATAACACTTTTATTTCACTGATAAAATGACGGTATTCCACTACTGATCATAAAATAAATGATGATAACCTGATATCTCGGAAACTGCTAACCGGAAGTGGCAGAAACTTTGCCTACATTCTGTGAGTTTTGTGGATATTGGTTGATATTTGCGGTACGGAGACGTACAAGTGGCAAATAACATGTGGCAAATAGCCCCAGCCTTACATCCCTGACAATTTCAATTGGTGGTAGAGGTGCGTGCTAAAGTGCATTGGCGCTGAATTGCCATTATCCATATCCATACAGCGTTTGTATTTAAGGCCTTTTGCTGATCTTAAGTCGCTTTAAAAATAACACTATTCCGTTCGTAAAAGTGATTGGTACATTTATGTTACTGTTAGTGTTCCCCATAATTATATATATTGGGTCCTTGTCTTGTATGTCATATTATTTACCGGTTGTCAGACACAATGTAAGTATACAGTACACAGGTTTTAGATTAGTTTCATGGTTCATAGTTTGATTTAACACAGCTTTCATAATCAATTTCTGTTTTGTAATGACAGTAATTTTAATCGCCATCTATATCTTATAGTTTGCAAATGTACCGTAAGGCGTGCGAAACAATGTTCCTTCCACTCTTTGTAGAGTCTGTTTTAGGTTAGGCCTAATTCTTACCTTGTCTAAGGGATTCATCCTCTAACACATTATAGGAATCGTAGTTATTAACACCATGAAATTTCAATATTTGGACGACTGCATTACTAAAGCCACAGTTTGGAGCATCGGGAGTACCTTTCATAAACACCACTATTTTCTTTTCTTTTATAAGGTTGTATATGTATTCGTTTGTTCCTGTGATAGGCCTAGTTGAATATTTCGCAGAGAACAATAGCCAGAAAGGAATGGCTGTTGTAGACCAACCATTCATTAGTGGTCGTAGACGATTCATTCTTCTATTGTAATTGTATATTAAAGAGTTGAGGTTGAGCTGAACACAGCGGACGTTAGTTCTCAGCAACCGGTGTCACAGTTTCAGTTGGTCGTTGGTTAGTTACTCCAAGTAACGTAAATGTTTCGGCTCTGCCCTCACTACGTTACTACTCACCTTTATAGACAACTAGTATGAAAATAAGGCTTTTCCCTCATCTCCGTTCTAAGACTATTTTGGAATCCTTACCGTCTATTTTTCACCGTGATTCTGCTTTAGTCGCCAAAAGGAATCATTTCTTGTCACATCCGACACAAATTTATAAAAATCCAACACTATTTTCATGTAGAATTATGCGATACAAATAGATAAACAACTTTCATTTGAATGCAGCCGCCATTTTCAATCTACTGCTCAACCACTATTCCAAATTTCGGAATGGAATTTTACCGTAAACGAAAATTCTCGCTGTACATGGAATAACACATAGACTATTTAAAATATTTTATGAAGGTCAATATAATGTGTTGTTCTGTTTTATAGATTTTGTGTAATAATTAATCACGCATGTTGAATAAAAAAAACTTTAATGACCGAGTACAGCACGAATTTTCGTTTACGGTAAAATTCCATTCCGAAATTTGGAATAGTGGTTGAGCAGTAGATTGGAAATGGCGGCTGCATTAAAATGAAAGTTGTTTATTTATTTGTATCGCATAATTCTACATGAAAATAGTGTTGGATTTTTATAAATTTGTGTCGGATGTGACAAGAAATGATTCCTTTTGGCGACTAAAGCAGAATCACGGTGAAAAATAGACGGTAAGGATTCCAAAATAGTCTTAGAACGGAGATGAGGGAAAACCTTAATATTTTCATACTAGTTTTCTATAAGGGTGAGCAGTAACGTAGTGGAGAGCAGAGCCGAAACATTTACGTTACTTAGAGTAACTAGTCGTTGGTGTGTGTTTGCTCCTGGGCACTTGCGCATGTCCGAGACTGATGTTTGTGTTAGCAACACAGCTTTATCCACTTCCGCCATTGTGAGATGGTTCCTCATAACTCAAATAACTGATTACTTCGGGAAAAAGTGTTATGTTTTTAGTTAGAGTTTTGTCATTAATAAACATACTTGTTATTGTGATTAGCTGGGTTTTTTTTAGTGATCAGTAGTTACACGATCAACGGATTTAAGTTAATTGGCTTGAGATTGATTGTTCTATCGTTCGTGATTTGTTGCCGTTGGAGCTCTACTGATCACGCTATTTCCCAGTAGTTATTTGTAGATTCTTTTATTGTTAAAAACTTATAAATCACTTTTCGATGATTTAACTATGTTTTAATAATTAACTGTTTTGCAGATTGAATATTGGCCTATACATGATTGGGATTTCTCTAAATCATTATTTTAATTTTGTACATAATAAAAGTTTTACAAGTTGCCTATGTGTTTTATTTCTCAAATACAAATACTTTATCATGCAAACCATGGGATCTACTATAATAGTTACTATAAGTATCGGATATTTATCGGCTTTGGCCTCTATCCGAAAGCCGATATCATCCGAAACTAATTAATCTGAAAATACCACTATTTCTTGAACATGAATCACCCAATTCCATACAAAGAAAAGAATGTGGTAATAAATACTCCCTGTAAATTTGGATTCAAACATGCATGCACAATGCATTGCATACTCTACATTTATATAAGTGGCAGTTGTTTTCTCTTTCCACATGTGGAGGAAATATTCAATTTTTATAGCATACTAAATTATAAAGATCGTCAATTTGTATTTCTCCTTTTTACTAAAATAAACTAACAATAGAAACTCGACATACTCGACTGCTGTCAGTAGTAATACTATTTATTTTATGATTAGTAGTGGAATACGGCGTTTTATCAGTGAAATTAAAGTGGTATTCCACTGGCTAGCAGTAGTCCATGTTGTTTTACCTAAAATGATTGTAAAATCATAAAATAAATAGAACGTTTTGTCATGAATTACATATTTTATTTTATCTCTAAGCAAGAAAACGTTTATATTTTCATTCATGACCTTGAACCTCATCGTCGAAAACTGCGGTTAACTAAACACTGTGTTTAGCCGTTTATGTGAATGTACGAAGTGAATTACAAATACCCAGTACTATTTAAACCATTAAATATACACAATAATTGTATAAGTCTTTGTCCCCCATTTCTGTGGCACCATACATAATTCCTGAAATCACTATAATATCCCGTAAAACAGATTGAAGTAATTACCGGTATAAACCAAAAACATCGGAATATACTGATCTCCTTTTCAGGTCGATTTTCATTTACCAAACCCGAATGTTTCTTTCGTCCTGAGCCACACAATACACGACATGGGGTGATAAGGTATTTATCCATCTTATGTTACTATAAGTCCTCAAAATAGTCTTAAATCTGTTCCGCAAAAGCATACCCATCCACCCCCGCACGATTTTTTTTTCAGTTGTTATTTACCAAAGTCCCCAGCCACCTATTAATTGGTATGGAATAATTTGGGCGTTTAATCCTCTTTCATATGACACCATAGATTATTCCTGAAATACCCCGACATCAAAATTCCGTCCCCTAAAATCATTACCCCCACCAAGTTTTTTTTTTTTTTCATTTCATTTCATTGTCTAACGTTCGCTGCCATTTTAATTATTTGAGCCACCCTACACATGAAAGGGTGTTTATCCCACTTTCATTTGGTACCATCAATTTTTCCTGAAATCCCTCGGCTTAGTGTGAAATCCGTCCCCGAAAATCACTACCCACAAGTCTATTTTTTTATATTTCATTTAATTTTCTAACGTCCGCTGCCATTTTATTTATTTCATTCACCCAATACATGGCATAGAATGAAAGCATGTTTCATTTCGTATCATGTATTGGGTGGCTCAAAAAAAATAAAATGGCATCGGACTTTAGAAAATGAAATGAAACAGAACAAAAAATAGACTGGGGGGGGGGGGGGTTAGTCATTTTAGGGGACATATTTCATACTAAGCCGAGGGATTTCAGGAATAATCAATGGTACCACATGAAGAAGAATAAACCCTCTTTCATTCCAAACTTCAAATTTGTGTTCATATTTTGTGTACAAATCAGTAATTACTTATCTAGTATCGAACATTTTTTTTAGGTCATTCTGACCTATATTTCGTTGATTTTTTTAAAAGCTGTGATCCTTAATTTCGTCAAGGGGAGATAATTTGGAATTTCGTCACTCTCACTTCATTATAACCAAAGTTATCGTGCCCCAAAGTATCAACCAATCAGATTGCTTATCTCTGCTTACTGTAAGCTCATCTTCGCACTGGCATTGACCTAATGAACGCCTTCCCCAAGATTGAACATTTTGCCCCAATTAGAAGGAGAGTTATTTTGTTTCAAATTCTCGACCAATCAAATTGCTCATCGCTCTGCTTATCCATGGCAGACAATGCTCATTGTCGAACGTATTCAAGGTATTGATGTAATGAAACTATACACTAAGTTTCATCACTCTGACTTAATTAGAACTGAAGTGAAGGTGTCCGAAATCATCAACCAATGAAATTGCTTATCACTGCTAACCCTAAGCCTAAAATGCTCATCTTCGAACTCCATCAGTAGTTAGGGGGCTTGTTCAGGAACTTTTTGCACGTGCTTGCACACATGCGCGTGCGTGCACGTGACCTTGCACTGGATGACCTTTAGTACGTGCGTGACCCCTGGCACGTGCGTGACCCCCTGCACGTGCATGACCTTTAGCACGTGCGATTGGTCCACACAATGTGAGGGTTAGCAGGAGCACTTCGGCTGCTCCCACCGATTGGGTTTTTTGGTGCATTTGACTGCATGCTTCGACCGTCTATGACAGATGTTGCCAATCTCTGTCCTGCACCAAAAACAAACCAAGTAAACGGCATCGGGCCGGTTCCCCCTAAACATGGGGTAATACCCCCGACAAGTAGCACAAAATCTAAAATCTTTACGATCCATGGTGTTTGTGACTTCTTTGGGCTTCGACACTCCTATTTATGGCTCGAGTCGGGACGAGTCTAAGGTGTTGGGACGACATCATTTTCCACCAATCAGAATAGCATGACGTCACATGACGTCACAAAAAAACCCAGACACATGTTGCTGACAAAGCATTTTATTGAACAAAACTTGTTATGGTTACAAAAGAAATCAAAGAAACAAACACAAGAAAAAACACACTTAAAGATACCGCCAGGGTAATCACTGCAAAAGTATTAACGCGAGGTACACGAGGTTGTCCGCGTTGTGGTTTTCTTCGAGGCGTATGATTGGCGCACCGTCAGCCATACTGATACTGACAGACAAATGGTGTTTCTTTTTATAACAGTAAGGACGAATCCATTTAAGGAAAGGGTGTATGACGTCACATGCAGATCCATTCATAGAAGGGTGTATGACGTCACATACAGATCTATTCATATGGTGTACTTTGGAGACTAAAAATAGGCGTGATGTAACGTTTCCTGTTTGTTCGATGACGTCATGGATGTTAAAAGTTGCGCGCCGCCAAAGGTTTGGTCAGTTTTACCCCATCACCACACAAAGCGTTGTGGTTTTCTTCGAGGCGTATGATTGGCGCACCGTCAGCCATACTGATAATGACAGACAAATGGTGTTTCTTTTTATAACAGTAAGGACGAATCCATTTAAGGAAAGGGTGTATGACGTCACATGCAGATCCATTCATAGAAGGGTGTATGACGTCACATACAGATCTATTCATATGGTGTACTTTGGAGACTAAAAATAGGCGTGATGTAACGTTTCCTGTTTGTTCGATGACGTCATGGATGTTAAAAGTTGCGCGCCGCCAAAGGTTTGGTCAGTTTTACCCCATCACCACACAAAGCATGTACAAATACAGAAGACAAAACTGCAACAAAAATATAATCTAATAACTTATAACACGGAAGGTGCATAGAAATTAAACACTACTGTTTTATATAAAATGTACTTAAATAACACGGGTGGTGTACAGAAATTAAGATAGAATATTATGTGTAGTCAATTCTTTTACATACCTATCTGAACACGCAATCGCCCCTGGAATAAAAACGTTTTTTAAAATAACAAAAATAAAGATGTTATCGCGAGTGTTTATAAATCTCACCAGTGTGTAGTGCAGTGCCTTTATAAGGCCTACTGGTACTTACCGTTTATGCAGAAGGAAATATGCTGTATATAACCATAATCGTTTTAAATCCAAAGTGAAAACGTGGTTATTTAGACACTATCATTAACACTCCCCAACACCTAGTGCATTCCCTAGTGGATTGAATAGTTGAGCGATACAAATACCATTAGTATTATTATAATTACACAGTGTGTACACGGAGCGGTAACGTTACGGGATTGCCTTTTTTTTGTACATTTATCATAATTGGAACGCGATCCTCATCTCGGAAGTGCTGTGCAATTGGTGCATTGTTAGGCGATGCTCGACAACACCCCTCATTGTTACATTCAGTTTCACCTCGAAATCGTTAAGGTCCAATCTGCCAAACCGAGTTGTCTTCACTTGCAGTTTACGTTAACCTCTGCTATAAGATTCTTAGTATCGATGGACAATGTTAAACAATACAATGGAAACCAAATAAATGACAAATATATATTATTTCGAATTACTATAATAAAATAGAAATGGGGTCATAAAATAATAAGGTATTTACAAATAAACTGGGAACTGTTTCGCGAAAGATTATGAGGTTAAAGGGTCGTTACTACGAACTGCGCATGTCACCGTGCTAATTTTAGAATATAAACACGTGGATCTGTTTAACTTCATAACGCGATTCTAAGGCCTAATACATTTACACACGTCGAAGAGTGCAAATTAGTTTTTAGGGAGGGGTAGTAATTGATGACATTTTCAGCTAAAACTGATTAAAACTCATTAAATGTTTATAACGCCAGGGATTTTTCTGATAGATGCCATTTTCATCAAGTAGTTAATCACGTGACCAACGACCTCTGGGTCAACGGGTGCAGTGCGCAAGACGACGACAGAGTTTAATGCTGGATAGCGAGATTTGTGTAGTGAAAGGTCAAGGTCGTACTCGTACATGGAGGACCAATTGGACTATAACACGCATGCGCCGATTTACCATTACCACGGTCACTGATAGTCTTATTCTAGAATCCGATTCGGTAATGAAATATCATTTATGTTCCGATCCTGATTTGGTTGATCTAGGAATTTTTGGTCACAATTCCAAAACAAACAAAACAAAAAGGCGGATTTAGTCTGTTTAATCGGTATTCTTTTGGTTTCCAGATATCACTCAGTGCCAGATTTGTTATCTTTGCTGTGGATATACAAAATACTTTTACTGTTGAAACTATTAGAAAGTATAAATTTGATTTCATTATCGTTAATTCCTACATCTCGCCAAAAAATTCAAAATTGAAGACGACGCATACTATGTAACGCGTCCATTATTTAATGCTTTGAACAAAAATTTAAAATGTTTCCGCTATATGATTAAAGAGTGTAAAGCTTTAACATAATATTATCTAGAGTCTTAGACGTTACACACACGAATTACTGACCAATTCGAATCAATAGTGATCTTGTTAAGCTCATGGTGAGGTGTGTATATAATATTGACTAGAGTGTATTGTGGTCACGTGACCCCAATTGACGTAAAGTTAACGTTGTGGTAAATAATGACGGAAGTGCCCGGGTGAACGCCACGTAAACAACGGAAAATAGACTGGCGGTGAGGCCCATTAAAAATACAGTGCTAATACAACAATGTCAACCCCCCCAAAATTCTGATTGAAAGGTCTTACTAAAACAAAATCGTTTTGGTAAACTGGTATCTTTTTGGGGGTTTATTATTTAGAATAACTTATATCATAATGACGGTGATGCATATGATTTAGGGTAGAACTGACGAAATCATGCTTATTTTATTAATTGAGCAAAGTGATCGTCCTCGAAAATGTCCACATCCATAAAGTTTGAAACATGACTCCCCGTAGTTCACATAAAACTTTATTTTGGATAGATCAATTTGTTGGATGATTTGAAAGGACTACTTGATTGAGAACTATAACGTCACCCTGATGATAAATAAAGAAATAACATAAATTTTAAAAATAAATAAATAATCTGCTTCTGTCATCAACCATGAGAATATTATTGGATTGGAAAAAAGGAAAAACTCGAATTGACATTTATGCAGCCTCGTTTTGAATTTTTCCGTTAGTGACGTCAGACGTTGTGAATTTCCCCATAGCATTACTACATCCCTTAATTTAGTCAAAGCATTAACATGGTCAATTGCGTTGGTTTTGTATACTAATATCACCAACAATAAGTCAGGAAGCACGTGACATTTCTTTTCAATTTCCAAGCGAGGTAACACATAGAAAAATCTGGACAAAGCGGTATCAACGAGGCGAGAAGGGCTGGTCCACCAAAACACGCTTCTCAAGTCCTAGATGTGGGAAGCCCACAAGAGTTAAGCACGTAAAAGACAATTTATTTCACAGAGGATTACGAAAGTCTTCTAATAATAATATATCTGTAAAAGATGATTGCCCCCATTACGTGACGCCATACCACGCGACGTCAAGCATTGGTTTAATTGCACTTGCATTGTTAACATAAGACATTACTGAATCGGGAAGAATGCTGCCTTTTACTCATTGTGATACCCGTTTACACTAAATAGTAAATCATTTTTACTTACAAATACTTCAAACGTCTTTATTTATTTTTCTAGTAAATAAAAAAAAAGGGGGATTTTAGAATTTAATTTGTCGGAGGAAAAAAGTTAATAGTTTTGGCTCATTGATGTCATCCTTATCACTGCTGATCAGTGTGGGTAAATGAGTGATATATTTTTTTCAGCGATAGGCCCACACGTCACCCTCGTTTTCATTTGTTGCACAAGAAAGTAGGCAAGGGCATATAATACCGTATTACCTTACGGTTAGAGCAAACTTGTTGGAATTAATAGTTTTTCCCTGACACATTTCCGTCGATGATTAACAAAACATGCAACAAGAAATAGCGTACTACAATACTACGATCTATATATTTCATGTCTTCAACTTTTTTTTTAGCTACATAAAGCTGTTTGTAGTCCTATTCATTGTCACCAATAAGATATGCTAGGCCAACGATTCAAATTCGGTGTAAAAAAAATAATACAACATGGTTGTTTTCCCTTTTTTTTTGTTATTCATCAATACGATCGCAATACGACGTAAACAAGTAATCATAACCGTAAAATATTATCATCAGCAGCAGCCTGTAGCGAGTGTTGTTCTTCGCTAGAAATGGTACAATATTCCGAACCATCATCGTCACCATTGTTGCTCGCTTGTCTAATTGACTCGCGGGGTTTCTCCGGGTCCTCCAGTTTCCTCCCACTGCTAAAGACCCCTACGCGCAAGCTAATTATTGAAATAAAATTAAAACATGCGTTAGTCTCGAAATGACCCAGTTTGTGTGTGTTGAACCGTATACCCCATTTCACTCTCTTTCTCTCCAATTGGCTCGTACTGATAGGGAAGAACATTCGGGTGGAATCAAAGTCTGACAAACGGTCACTTTCTGCTCATGCCATATTGAAATCATCTTCAATAGAGGGCTTGATCTCGCCTTAACTACATACATCTTATCATATTTCGCCACTAAGTTCGATTGACACAAGCCCAGCTTGGGAACCTATCAGATTCATCGGTCGTCGTGAATACCAAGTCTCGTGCTTTTAGCCAAAATGCCCACATGTGTCAATCGAGTTGCAAAGTTCAAAGATCGATCAATGACAAGGTTGCTGGTTTTCCACGAGTTTCTCAATTTAAAAAACCCGGTTTGTTTATAGTGTGTTATGTGCCACAAACCCTGATTGGACAATGCTAATTAGTCACGTGTAAAAACAACGGGTGCAAAGTTCGGGAATTTCTGAGTATTGAAGCAACGGTTGGATGTTGTAAAACTCGCGAACGTTGCTTAAGGAACATGTATTGAAATATACATTGATTGCTTCACGTGTGTCGCCTTTTCTTACGTCATGTCACGTGATTTAGTTGTAGCTCCTTAATTGTCAGTGTTCCGGAAATCCAAAAGTTTTTTAAACGTTAGTTGTTATCTATAATTCTGAAATGCGTTACACAATGTACTCCGGATTGAGATTTGACAACTGGATCGCAGTCGTGTGATAGAATGATTCGTGGCACAGACACCAGGGTCGGTTGTACATGTGCCATGCGTACACTAGATTTCATTACTCGAAACACTTACAACGATCCGAATTCTAAAATGTGTGTCCTGGTGAGAATATTATTGTAAGATGGAGTATGATAATACACTGTACACTCAAAGATAGTCTCTATCACCCAGAAAAAAATATTCTACGAATATAAGTCTGGATGCGTTGTCAACATTGGAGAATAACAGGCCATTGGTAGGGTGCCCCACCATAAATAAATATCTCTAAATAGCTCGACAATTACACCACAATATTTATATTGTATACCAAGCCTTAAATCAGTTTTGCACTTTATAGTCACTAAATAAACGATTATGCTATGACCATTTAACCATCCATAAACAATATACTGAAAGATGGTAACGCGTCTCCGTCATAACATCCGGGAACGTGCCCGTGATTTGGAATTTGTCTCGCTTAACCAGTCTAACGACTATTCTCCGTCTAATTAACAAACCGGGATAATCAAGCCTATTTTATTTTAACCAAATATGACAGAAAGTTAAATGAAACTACTCTTAGTGTCGTGTTCCCGCCTAAGCCGAATGTTTCAGAGATATTACTTGTATTAATTAAAAAGATTTCGCTCATAAAGGTATAGTTAATGATAAAGCAATTGAAAAAATAAAACGAACGTTATTTCTAAAGCTATTCAGAATCGTCAGCAACTGATTTTCTACGGCTGTAATAGTTGATAGATGTGTAGAGAATTTCACGCGCGGAAAAATTTCCGGCACATGGGGCACCCTACCAATGGCTAGATTATTTGGTCTTTTACATTATCATAAACAAAGTCTACGGGACTGAAATAGTCCTAAACCAAGATTTCGACGCCCATGAAATTAATTTAAGAATGTCATTCCAGAAAATCCATTTGATTGCATTACCAGTTCAATATCCAACTCACTTAATTTTTTATTGCAAAATTTCCCTCTTCGTGGGCCAGGTCTATGTTTTTTAATTATTTCGTCGTCACGATTCATGTTTGTTTATAATTATGCAGAAATAGTGGGATTTATTGCGGTAAGGGGCGTAACTCTTACTTGACTTGGCGAAAAATACTGGATAATAAACCACATAAAAAACAAACCCGGTTACGCATGAGCAATTGAACTTTTCGTCAAAGACTAAGGGGGTTCTGGGTGACCGAGACAAAATCACAAGAGTGAATAATTGTACACGTACAGTTTTTTTAAAATACCATAGCATGTCCTAAAACCAGGCATGACACAATCTAACATTGATATCAATGAAAAATTAATTACTCTAAACATGAGTTTAATGACAGTTCTATATAAAGATCCAGTTTCATTAGCAATCAGCGGAGTTTACGGTAGCTTAAAAATGATGCTTTCATGTACACAAATTGTATATGTTTTGATGTCATGCCTATTATTTGGACAAAAAACATATTCAACTCAAAATTTGCTTCAAATCACTATCAAAGTATTTTTATTGAAAGAAAACTGCACGCCACAAGAAAAGAATCAAATTTTAAGTTTCCTTGCTTGTCACGTGACTTGATTTTGAGAGAGAATCCATTTTCAGCCTAAGTTAATGCCTGGCTTATCATGTGACAACTTCATTTTCAAATGCAGAGCCAATTCGAAGTTTAAGTTTCGGTGGTTTTTTTAACAGTCGCTAGCCATTCGATGAACACATACGAAGCTGTGATTACGTCACTCGAGCAGATCTTAGCATGATATTAATTTCTTGAAATAGAGTATTGTTGTCGAATATCTTCTCAAAACAGATCACGTCATTAAATTTATTTGGAAAGAAAAGACAAACAATCTCACTTGAAAAGTACTGGATTCCATTATAAAACACCAACGTTACGCGCAAAGGAAGGGCGTCACTAACTGATAGTAATAGTGTAAATAATTAACTATAGAGTGTATGGTGGTCATGATCGCATGCCGACTATGGAACTTGGCCACCATTTTACAACCGGGAAGATTTAGCCTACATCGCCATATAATATCAATATGCTGTTGTTTTGGTTATTTCAATGTCGGACAAAATGAGAGTGGATTATCATTTCATAAGTAAGATATGTTATAAGTGAAATAATGATCTAATAGATTAGTATAATCGTGATAATAGTGTAAAATAATTTAATAAACACAGCGTCCGAACACTCGATACTTTTATCATGTATACTTAATTATTGTGGAAATTGCGTATTATATCTGCATACACATCTGGTATTGTACTGAAAATATCGCTGGAGTAAATCTGCTTATTGGAGTTGCGTTTTTAAGTTACAGACATGCACTAACTGGCCATTAGTAGCTTCTTATCGGTTAGTTTTACTCCCCGGAATTGATTAATTAGGCTTAAAAGAGTAACAGTAAATATCAAAAATAATTATTGAAAACGGAGTGTATCAAATAGATGTATTAAAGTGAAAGTTTCATTTTCTTCTTCAGTTTCCCGCTTCAAAACTCAGAACTAGTTTTGAAAAAAAAATGGTTAAAAACTTCATGAGTTCATTCCCAGTTAAATTTTGTGAAAAAAGGGCCTGGTATTTTTTAATCGATGCTCCTGCAGAAATATCATTACGTTAATCTTATTTTCTTCTAAAATTTAATATACCTCCGTATCTTAAATTCAAAGACACCATGAAATTGAAAACCATGGCATATAGGCCTATGGCCTTACTTATTATGTTGATGTGCTCAGTTGTAATAGCCTATGGGGAAATTCACAACGTTTGACGTCACTCACGGAAAAATTCAAAACGAGGCTGCCTTAATGTCAATTCGAGTTTTTCCTTTTTTCCCATCCAATAATATTCTCATGGTTGATGACAGAAGCAGATTATTTATTTATTTTTAAAATTTATGTTATTTCTTTATTTATCATCAGGGTGACGTTATAGTTCTCAATCAAGTAGTCCTTTCAAATCATCCAACAAATTGATCTATCCAAAATAAAGTTTTATGTGAACTACGGGGAGTCATGTTTCAAACTTTATGGATGTGGACATTTTCGAGGACGATCACTTTGCTCAATTAATAAAATAAGCATGATTTCGTCAGTTCTACCCTAAATCATATGCATCACCGTCATTATGATAAGAGTTATTCTAAATAATAAACCCCCAAAAAGATACCAGTTTACCAAAACGATTTTGTTTTAGTAAGACCTTTCAATCAGATTTTTTTGGGGGTTGACATTGTTGTATTAGCACTGTATTTTTAATGGGCCTCACCGCCAGTCTATTTCCCGTTGTTTACGTGGCGTTCACCCGGGCACTTCCGTAATTATTTACCACAACGTTAACTTTACGTCAATTGGGGTCACGTGACCACAATACACTCTAGTCAATATTATATACACACCTCACCATGAGCTTAACAAGATCACTATTGATTCGAATTGGTCAATAAATCGTGTGTGTAACGTCTAAGACTCTAGATAATATTATGTTAAAGCTTTACACTCTTTAATCACATAGCGGAAACATTTTAAATTTTTGTTCAAAGCATTAAATAATGGACGCGTTACATAGTATGTATCGTCTTCAATTTTGAATTTTTTGGCGAGATGTAGGAATTAACGATAATGAAATCAAATTTATACTCTCTAATAGTTTCAACAGTAAAAGTATTTTGTATCCACAGCAAAGATAACAAATCTGGCACTGAGTGATATCTGGAAACCAAAAGAATACCGATTAAACAGACTAAATCCGCCTTTTTGTTTTGTTTGTTTTGGAATTGTGACCAAAAATTCCTAGATCAACCAAATCAGGATCGTAACATAAATGATATTTCATTACCGAATCGGATTCTAGATAAGACTTTCAGTGACCGTGGTTATAGTAAACGGCGCATGCGTGTTAAAGTCCAATTGGTCCTCCATGTACGAGTACGACCTTGACCTTTCTCTACACAAATCTCGCTATCCAGCATTAAACTCTGTCGTCGTCTTGCGCACTGCACCCGTTGACCCAGAGGTCGTTGGTCACGTGATTAACTACTTGATGAAAATGGCATCTATCAGAAAAATCCCTTGCGTTATAAACATTTAATGAGTTTTAATCAGTTTTAGCTGAAAATGTCATCAATTACTACCCCTCCCTAAAAACTAATTTGCACGCTTCGACGTGTGTAAATGTATTAGGCCTTAGAATCCCGTTATGAAGTTAAACAGATCCACGTGTTTAAATTCTAAAATTAGCACGGTGACATGCGCAGTTCGTAGTAACGACCCTTTAACCTCATAATCTTTCGCGAAACAGTTCCCAGTTTATTTGTAAATACCTTATTATTTTATGACCCCATTTCTATTTTATTATAGTAATTCGAAATAATATATATTTGTCATTTATTTGGTTTCCATTGTATTGTTTAACATTGTCCATCGATACCAAGAATCTTATAGCAGAGGTTAACGTAAACCGCAAGTGAAGACAACTCGGTTTGGGAGATTGGACCTTAGCAATTTCGAGGTGAAACTGAATGTAACAATGAGGAGTGTTGTCGAGCATCGCCTAACAATGCACCAATTGCACTTCCGAGATGAGGATCGCGTTCCAATTATGATAAATGCAATTACCCCTAAGTACCACAAGGATAGCCAGTCAGCAAATTCGGTCGATGGTTGGGTTAAAATTTGGGAATAGTTTGTTTGACGTAAATAAAAAACGCACTAACTCAAATTTCCTGAAATCGTTTTTGTCTATTTTGTTTATTTTCTCCGAAGTTAAAAACTGACAGTTGAAATCAAAACTTTATTGAGATTTTTCTTCAATAGCAATCCACTAAACAACCTGTTGACCACTCTTAGCGAGTAAGGACATCAACTTCGGGTTAAAGGTCAACGACTGATGTCATCGACTGAAAACATAAACATAAACAATGGCCGTGCTAGAAACAGCTAGTGTTTTGTCTGTGTCCCATGCAAACCATTCGGCCATCCACCCTCCCCATTACTGAAGGAATCAGACGCTCGGTAGGGAAGGGGAAAGGGTGGGGAAGGACTTATCATTCTAAACATCAGTCAAATAGCTCAGTCGAATAATTCAGTCGTATACTTCAGTCGTATAACTCAGTCGTATACTTCAGTCGTATAAGTCAGTCGTATAGTTCAGTCGTATAGTTCAGTCGTATAGTTCAGTCGTTCAATATTAAGTATAGTTGACTAAGATAATATAGTAGCAAATCATGCTCGTAGCCATAGCTGAAGGTGTCGGGGCATAAGGTAGGGGCCGGGGGCATGAGGTTGGGACCGGGGGCTTTCCCAACTAGTTTCAAGTTCGATTTTACGTAAGGTATTCGGGCGATATTAAAGCCATAACCGAAAGAGAGAGAGATAATAGAGATAGGGAGAGACAGGAATGGGGTTTAACGTCCACTCGACACAAACTAAGTAATTTCGGGACTAACATAAGATTTGATTTTATTTCAATAATTCGCTTGCGCGTAGGGGTCTTTAGCAGTGGGAGGACCCGGAGAAAAAGTCCACGAGGTTGGACAGGCGACCTTTCTCCTTGTCACGTACAGCCGAGGATGCGAAACCACGCCAGTTGACTCAATGACAGGCTTCGTGATACAGGGAGCACCTACAAACCATTCGGCCATCCCCCACCCCACCCCATAACTGAAGGAGCCAGAAGCTCGGTAGGGAAGGGGGTGGGGTGGGGAAGGTCTTATCATTCTATATATCAGTCAAATAGCTCAGTCATATAGTTCAGTCGTATAATCCAGTCGTATACTTCAGTCGTATAGTTCAGTCGTATAACTCAGTCGTATAGTTCAGTCGTATAATTCAGTCGTATAGTTCAGTCGTATAGTTCAGTCGTATAATTCAGTCGTTCAATATTAAGCATTGGTGGCAGTGGACTAAGATAACATAGTAGCAAATCATGCTCGTAGCCACAGCTGAAAGTGCCGGGGCATGGGGTACGAGCCGGGGGCCTTCCCAACTGCTTTCAAGTTCGATTTTACGGGCAAAATTAGCTTGATATGTAAGGTATTCAGGCCATAGCTAAGCCATAACTGAAAGATAAAGTGAGAGAGAAGGGGGGGGGGGGTACCGTCCACGCGACACAAACTAGGTCGTTTCGGGACTAACATATGGTTTTTATTTTTATTTCAATAATTCGTTTGCGCGTAGGGGTCTTTAGCTGTGGCAGGAAACCGGAGGACCCGGAGAAAAATCCACGAGGTTGGACAGGCGAACCTTCTGCTTGTCACGTACAGCCCAGGACCCGGAGAAAAATCCACGAGGTTGGACAGGTGACCCTTCTCCTTGTCACGTACAGCCGAGGATGCGAAACCACACCAGTTGACTCAATGACAGGCTTCATGATACAGCGAGCACCTGCAAACAATTCAGCGATCCACCCCACCCCATTACTGAAGGAGTCAGACGCTCGGTAGGGAAGAGGGTGGGGGTGGGGAAGGTCTTATCATTCTTAACATCAGTCAAATAGCTCAGTCAAATAATCCAGTCGCATAGTTCAGTCGTATAATTCAGTCGTATACTTCAGTCGTATAAGTCAGTCGTATAGTTCAGTCGTATAACTCAGTCGTATAGTTCAGTCGTATAATTCAGTCGTATAGTTCAGTCGTATAAGTCAGTCGTATAGTTCAGTCGCATAATTCAGTCGTATAGTTCAGTCGTATAATTCAGTCGTATGATTCAGTTGTTCAATATTAAGCATTGGTGACAGTGGACTAAGATAATATAGTAGCAAATCATGCTCGTAGCCATAGCTGAAAGTGCGGGGCATGGGGTAGGAGCCAGGGGCCTTCCCAACTGGTTTCAAGTTCGATTTTACGGGCAAAAGTAGCTTGATATGTAAGGTATTCAGGCCATAGCTAAGCCATAACTGACAGAGAAAGTGAGACAGAAGGAGGTTGGGGGGTAACGTCCACTCGACGCAAACAAGGTCGTTTCGGGACTAACATATGGTTTTTATTTTTATTTCAATAATTCGTTTGCGCGTAGGGGTCTTTAGCTGTGGCAGGAAACCGCAGGAACCGGAGAAAAATCCACGAGGTTGGACAGGCGACCCTTCTGCTTGTCACGTACAGCCGAGGACCCGGAGAAAAATCCACGAGGTTGGACAGGTGACCCTTCTCCTTGTCACGTACAGTCGAGGATGCGAAACAACGCCAGGTGACTCAATGCCAGGCTTCATGATACAGCGAGCACCTACAAACCATACGGCCATAAACCCCCCACCCCCACCCCATAACTGAGGGAGCCAGACGCTCGGTAGGGAAGGGGGAGGGGGTTAGGGAGGATCTATCAGTCTTAAGATTATTCAAATAGCTCATCGAATAATCCAGTCTAATAATTCAGTCGTATAGTCCAGTCGTATACTTCAGTCGTATACTTCAGTCGTATAAGTCAGTCGTATAATTCAGTCGTATACTTCAGTCGTATAGTTCAGTCGTATAGTTCAGTCGTATAACTCAGTCGTATAGTTCAGTCGTATAATTCAGTCGTTCAATATTAAGCAGCGGTGGCAGTGGACTAAGATAATGTTGTAGCAAATCATGCTCGTAGCCATAGCTGAAGGTGCCGGGGGCATGGGGTAGGGGCCGGGGTCCTTCCCAACGGGTTTCAAGTTCGATTTTACGGGCAAAAGCAGTTTGATAAGTAAGGCATGCATTCGGGCGATATTTAAGCCATAACTGAAAGAGAAAGAGAGATAGATAGACAGAGAGAGAGAGAGAGAGGGACACAGTAATGGGTTTAGCGTCCACTCGACACACACTAGGTCATTTCGGGACAAACATATGGTTTGTAATTATTTTATTTCCATAATTCGCTTGCGCGTAGGGGTCTTTAGCAGTGCGGGGAAACCGGAGGACCCGGAGAAAAATCCACAAGGTTGGACAGGCGACCCTTCTCGTTGTCACGTACAACGCCAGGTGACTCAATGACAGGTTTCATGATACAGGAAGCACCTGCAAACCATACGGCCATCCACCCCCGCCCCCACCCCATAACTGAGGGAGCCAGACGCTCTGTAGGGAAGGGGGAGGGGGTTGGGGAGGATCTATCAGTCTTAGGATTAGTCAAATAGCTCAGTCGAATAATCCAGTCGAATAATTCAGTCGTATAGTCCAGTCGTATGCTTCAGTCGTATACTTCAGTCGTATAATTCAGTCGTATACTTCAGTCGTATAAGTCAGTCGTATAGTTCAGTCGTATAGTTCAGTCGTGTAACTCAGTCGTATAGTTCAGTCGTATAACCCAGTCGTATAGTTCAGTCGTATAATTCAGTCGTTCAATATTAAGCAGCGGTGGCAGTGGACTAAGATAATATTGTAGCAAATCATGCTCGTAGCCATAGCTGAAGGTGCCGGGGGCATGGGGTAGGGGCCGGGGTCCTTCCCAACGGGTTTCAAGTTCGATTTTACGGGCAAAAGCAGTTTGATAAGTAAGGCATGCATTCGGGCGATATTTAAGTCATAACTGAAACAGAAAGAGAGATAGATAGACAGAGAGAGAGAGAGAGAGAGAGAGAGAGAGGGACACAGTAATGGGTTTAGCGTCCACTCGACACACACTAGGTCATTTCGGGACAAACATATGGTTTGTAATTATTTTATTTCTATAATTCGCTTGCGCGTAGGGGTCTTTAGCAGTGCGGGGAAACCGGAGGACCCGGAGAAAAATCCACAAGGTTGGACAGGCGACCCTTCTCCTTGCCACGTACAACGCCAGGTGACTCAATGACAGGTTTCATGATACAGCGAGCACCTGCAAACCATACGGCCATCCACCCCCGCCCCCACCCCATAACTGAGGGAGCCAGACGCTCGGTAGGGAAGGGGGAGGGGGTTGGGGAGGATCTATCAGTCTTAGGATTAGTCAAATAGCTCAGTCGAATAATCCAGTCGAATAACTCAGTCGTATAGTTCAGTCGTATGCTTTAGTCGTATACTTCAGTCGTATAATTCAGTCGTAAAATTAAAAACCATATGTTTGTCCCGAAATGACCTAGTGTGTGTCAAGTGGACGCTAAACCCCATTACTGTCTCCCTCTGTCTCTCTGTCTCTCTCTCCCTCTCTCTCTTTCAGTTATGGCTTAAATATGGCCAGAATACCTTACTTATCTAACTACTTTTGCCCGTAAAATCGGACTTGAAACTCGTTGGGAAGGACCCCGGCCCCTACCCCATGCCCCCGGCACCTTCAGCTATGGCTACGAGCATGATTTGCTACGATATTGTGTTAGTCCACTGCCACCGCTGCTTAACAGTGAACGACTGAATTATACGACTGAACTATACGACTGAGTTTTACGACTGAACTATACGACTGAACTATACGACTGACTTATACGACTGAAGTATACGACTGAATTATACGACTCAAGTATACGACTGAAGCATACGACTGAACTATACGACTGAATTATTCGACTGGATTATTCGACTGAGCTATTTGACTAATCCTAAGACTGATAGATCCTCCCCAACCCCCTCCCCCTTTCCTACCGAGCGTCTGTCTCTCTCAGTTATGTGGTGGGGGTGGGGGTGGATAGCCGTATGGTTTGCAGGTGCTCGCTGTATAATGAAGCCTGTCATTGAGTCACCTGGCGCTGTTTCCCATCCTCGACTGTACGTGACAAGGAGAAGGGTCGCCTGTCCAACCTTGTGGATTTTTCTCCGGGTCCTCCGGTTTCCCCACACTGCTAAAGACCTCTACGCGCAAGCGAATTATGAAAAAAAAATAAATACCATGTTTTTGTCCCGAAATGACCTAGTGTGTGTCGAGTGGACGCTAAACCCCATTACTGTCTCCCTCTCTCTCTCTCTCCTTCTCTCTCTCTTTCTCTCTCTTTCAGTTATGGCTTAAATATCGTCCGAATGCCTTACTTATCAAACTACTTTTGCCCGTAAAATCGAACTTGAAACCCGTTGGGAAGGACCCCGCCCCTACCCCATGCCCCCGGCCCCTACCCCATGCCCCCGGCACCTTCAGCTATGGCTACGAGCATGATTTGTTACAATATTATCTTAGTCCACTGCCACCGCTGCTTAATGTTGAACGACTGAATTATACGACTGAACTATACGACTGAGTTATACGACTGAACTATACGACTGAGTTATACGACTGAACTATACGACTGACTTATACGACTGAAGTATACGACTGAATTATACGACTGAAGTATACGACTGAAGCATACTACTGGACTATACGACTGAATTATTTGACTTGATTATTCGACTGAGCTATTTGACTAATCCTAAGACAGATAGATTCTCCCCAACCCCCTCCCCCTTCCCTACCGAGCGTCTGGCTCCCTCAGTTATGGGGTGGGGACGGGGATGGATGGCCGTATGGTTTGCAGGTGCTCGCTGTATCATGAAGCCTGTCATTGAGTCACCTGGCGTTGTTTCGCATCCTCGACTGTACGTGACAAGGAGAAGGGTCGCCTGTCCAACCCTGTGGATTTTTCTCCTGGTCCTCCGGTTTCCCCGCACTGCTAAAGACCCCTACGCACAAGCGAATTATGGAAATAAAATTAAAAACCATATGTTTGTCCCGAAATGACCTAGTGTGTGTCGAGTGGACGCTAAACCCCATATACTGTCTCCCTCTCTCTCTCGACCCCCCCTCTCTCTCTTTCTCTCTCTGTCAGTTATGACTTAAATATCGCCCGAATGCCTTACTTATCAAACTACTTTTGCCCGTAAAATCGAACTTGAAACCCGTTGGGAAGGACCCCGGCCCCTACCCCATGCCCCCGGCACCTTCAGCTATGGCTACGGGCATGATTTGCTACGATATAATCTTAGTCCACTGCCATGACCGCTGCTTAATAATGAACGACTGAATTATACGACTGAACTATACGACTGAGTTATTCGACTGAACTATACGACTGAGTTATACGACTGAACTATACGACTGACTTATACGACTGAACTATACGACTGAATTATACGACTGAACTATACGACTCACTTATTCGACTGAGCTATTTGACTGATTTTATGTAACAGACTGAACAAAATGACTGTTTTTTTTATTGAGTGGACAAAGCGACATGAAAATGTCAAATACCTCATGCTCAAAACAAACGCCGTGACTCGGCGACCATTGGCGTTATATTGTAATTAATGCGTTTCTTCTTTAACTTATATTGATTACATACTATTCCAAAATTTTAATAAGCCATCGACCGATTTATACGACTGACTATTCGATTTGGACTTAGGGTCGACTCGATAAATGTACAAAAAAGGAATCCCGTACCGTTACCGCTCCGTGTACACACTGTGTAATTATAATAATACTAATGGTATTTGTATCGCACAACTATTCAATGCACTAGGGAATGCACTAGGTGTTGGGGAGTGTTAATGATAGTGTCTAAATAACCACGTTTTCACTTTGGATTTAAAACGATTATGGTTATATACAGCATATTTCCTTCTGCATAAACGGTAAGTACCAGTAGGCCTTATAAAGGCACTGCACTACACACTGGTGAGATTTATAAACACTCGCGATAACATCTTTATTTTTGTTATTTTAAAAAACGCTTTTATTCCAGGGGCGATTGCGTGTTCAGATAGGTATGTAAAAGAATTGACTACACATAATATTCTATCTTAATTTCTGTACACCACCCGTGTTATTTAAGTACATTTTATATAAAACAGTAGTGTTTAATTTCTATGCACCTTCCGTGTTATAAGTTATTAGATTATATTTTTGTTGCAGTTTTGTCTTCTGTATTTGTACATGCTTTGTGTGGTGATGGGGTAAAACTGACCAAACCTTTGGCGGCGCGCAACTTTTAACATCCATGACGTCATCGAACAAACAGGAAACGTTACATCACGCTTATTTTTAGTCTCCAAAGTACACCATATGAATAGATCTGTATGTGACGTCATACACCCTTCTATGCATAGAAATATATAAATAGACTAGAATGGCCGTCACGTGACCCGCGACATGTAAATAGGTCCGCCATTTTTGTGCATTGATTATTGACGTCGCGTGCGGTGAACTCTATGAATCCAGCTTTGTTTCACGTTACGCTTGAAAGAAAGAAAGGTCGAAAAACAACCCATTGCCATACATATTCACGGGTTTTGCAGTACCAGTTTGTAAAATTTAATATCTTCATTCTCTAATTTAATGGGATGACTCGCGGGGCAGTCTTTAATATAATATAGCCACGGGGAAACAGTAGGCTACATAACATACTAGCATAGGCTAGGCCTACATAGATTATAGATGCCATGTCAAAATGAACCTATTTTCATCTACAAATTAAAGACAATGGATGGATGGATGGATGGGCTATGAATTGTGGTATTTTTTTTGTTTGAAATTATGGATATGGCGACGATTTCTTTGGTAATCTACTCTAGTCTAGAGGTGACATGCATCCAGCAATTGAGCAATGGCGAAAAATACTATGCCTTGCGTTGCAATTAAATGTGAATCAATGACGAGTTCGCGGTACCAATTACTTTTGTTTTACAAAAGAAAAATAACAGATATTTTAGTTTGTTTCTCAAGGTATGTAAATCAATTATTTAAACATATCCTAATAAAATATTTCACATTATTCTCGAAATAATATAGGCTGTAACTAAGCCTTGGTTTCACAGTAGTTTTTTTGCGATAGGTACCGGTAGCGGTCTAAATTAGATTTGTTTACAAACAAACCCCATTACCAGTACATTATTCTTCCGCCTGTACATTTAGTGCTTCGAGAAATTTAAATTTTAATGTCTTGATTGTCATATAAAGCTAAAACAATTGTTCCCACGGGTTATAATTCTAAGTAGCCTACCGGTAAAATGTAAACTTGGAAAATAAATTATAGTAAGCCTACTTGTGTTTTAAAATAAAAGAAGAAAAAATTCTAAAAAAATAGAGTACGAACGCTCACATATCGCGATCTCCCTTGAATTTTTCGACAAGTTACTACATGTATGCGGTTTATTTCAGCAGATTGATGAATTATAATATAATATGATGGTGAGGACTTTCAAGTTTTTAGCGCAGAGAGGATGGGCTAAAAATGGCCGTAACGTGGAAGGTGTTCTGATTCAAGTAGTACTACTAGTGTAGGTAATTTATCAAATAACGAATAATATGGTATTGGTATGGGCGAATATTAAAATATTTTATTTTACTTAGGCCTATATATAGTATAATTTAGTACCTGTTTGCATTTTATGGTTTTACTTGACAGACCTATCTCACGGAATTTTCCGAAGATTTATAAAGATAAAATAATACTAGGCCCAGCATGAAGATTTTGCATTTTCTAAAGTTTAAATATTTGGCGAATAATTTATATAGGCCTACCATAAATATTTTTAAAAAATGACCAGTTCTCTCAAGTCAAAAGTCTCGATAAGCAGACTAAATATCCCCCTGCATTTTGTGAGGATTTGTAAAGTTAAAATAATATAGGCCTACTAGGCCTCATGAAATAGGCCTACCTATTTCTGAAAACCGTGAGCAGCTGTCAAAAACAAAAAAGCCACAATATGCAGGCAGAATACTTACAGTATGTTATGAAGATTTGAAAACTAAATTTAAAAAAATACTAGGCCTTGTGATATAAAGGAAAAGGTGAGCATTTCACGACGTGCAGGCTGGATATCTCACAGCAAGAGAGAGAGAGAAATGGGGTTTAACGTCCACTCAACACAAACTAGGTCATTTCGGGACTAACATATGGTTTAATTTTATTTCAATAGTTCACTTGCGCGTAGGGGTCTTTAGCAGTGGGAGGAAACCGGAGAACCCCGAGAAAACCCATGAGGTTGAGAAGGCGCCTCTATCTCCATGCCACATACGCTCACACCAGGGCTCGAAACCACAGCCGCAAGCCAGAGGTGACCGGCCAGCTAGATTAAATAAGGACAAAAGATATGTGGAGTATTTAAATTGTTTGGCAGCACATTAGTCTGATATTTATTACATTTTCTTCCTGGGGTGAATGAAAAGGGAAAAACCATTGTGACAGGTTATACCATAATGTTAATTAAATAGAACTTTGTTCTCTGTTAAAGGTTGATAGGTTCTATTTGTGTCAGAATTCTAACACAAGTTAGCCATACTCAGCAAAATCCACTTGACCACTTACCTTAGCAGTAATTACATTATGACACTGTTATATACCTCTAACTAACATGATTCCTTTCCCTGTATTTATTTTACAGTGCTATCATGTAATTATCTAACATGATTGGGGAACCACTGTGGCTAAGTGAGTAAGAAGCTGGCTTGCTAGCCGATAGGTCACAGGTTAGTTCTTGTTGGCCAAAAAAGTTCGCCATTTTCTGTTGTGGTTTCCCCTTGTCAGTGGTGCAGGACGGAGGGCCTGAGTGACAAGGATAGCTGTCTCTGTCTAGTCGTTTGGATGGGACGGAAAACCGACGTCCAGTGTAAGTATTGGCGTTTACGTAAAAGATTTATTTGGCAGTTAGAATTTTATATTAGAGGAGGCTGTAGCAAAATTTCCCTCATAGCACAATGTTTGGTGTAAGCTGGTAGTCTTCACTAACAGGGGTCACACGGTGGCTAAGTGGGTAAGGCGCTGGGTCGCTAGCCTGGAGGTTGGGTGTTCGATCCCTGCATTGGCCGAGAATGTTGATTCAGATTTTCGGGCATGTTTCCCCTTGTCAGTGATGCATGACGGAGGGTCTGACAAGGACAGCTGTCTAGTTGCCCGAATGGGACGATAAACCGAGGTCCTGTATACACATTGGCGTGCACGTAAAAGATCCCTTGACAGATGGAATTTGATATAAGAGTAGGCCGTAGTGCTGCTGCCCGGGCAAAATGTCCCTCATAGCACACTTCATTAGCCAAATTTGGATGTAAAACTATTTCATTTCGCTTACTAACAAGGAAATTTTGAGTTTGAATCCGATGTTCATCGAGAAAATTTCCTGGCTTCATCTTTTGTCAGTGGTTCAGGACTACGCATCCAGAATGGAACAATGTCTAGTCATTCTGATGGGATGAAATATCAAGGGTCTGTTGGCATGCACGTAAATGAACCAATGACATTTGGCATTCGAAATAAGGGTAGGCTGTGGAGCTGTTGTTCAGTTAAATATTCTTAATTTTATTTCATTTCAATTTTTCTACATTTCAGATAGCATTGTAAATATTATGCAAGCTGCAAGCATACCGATGTTTGACAAAAAGCATATTTTAAAATAGAGAGTGAATTAGATATTAAGACAAAGTTTGGTTTGGCATTAAGGTCATCTCTCATAGACTACCAAGAACATTTGTTGGTCTGCGAATCAGAACGAAATAATTAATTTTGTTTTTTAATGGAAATAATAAATCTGAAATATGAATAGTTGTGGATTATAAAGCTTATATGTGTATTTACATTGCAATATAATAGAGGCCCACAAAATCTAAAGACTGTACTATGCTGATTTATCCCTATACATTATAGGCAAGGAGTAGGGTCGCCTGTCCAACCTCGTATGATGTTTCGCCAGGTACTCTGGTTTCCCCCCACTGCTAAAGACCCCTACAAGAGAGCAATTAATTGAAATAAAATTAAACCATATGTTAGTCCCAAAATGAACTAGTTTGTGTCAAGTGGACATTAAACCCCATTCCTCTCTCTCCCCTATACATTATAGTTGAAACTGTGAAGTTTTTGTGACCTTGAAAATTTGCTCAAGAAATATACCATAGTTGCATTCACACATTGCAAGAAATGTTTAACACTTTTGGTAATTTACATGAGAAACTTTACCAGATACATGGCAAAAGTAAAGTATGACATTTTCATTCACTGTGTACATGTTTAGTTTTCATTGCCAATGGTTGGATAAATTTAACTTATCAATGCATTTATGTATCCCAGTATGATAGTAATATCATACATTTGTTAGTGTATGTTTAAAATTAAAAGGCACATAAAGCTACATACATGTACATATAAATTCAATAGAGTTTCATTGTAAAATGTTCGATTTACATGTACGCACATGCAAGTTTTACACACATTTAAAGGCAAACAGAAATGTTATTTCAATTAAAGGAAAATTCTGATAGACAAATTAAAGAAATACCCCACATAACTTGTCGGAGAATTTCAGCTCAATATATTTTGCCATTTGAAAGGGGCTATGTAACCTATTTATGAAATTCAAATTTAATATTTCATGGTAAATGTGGCCAAATGTGAAAATACCTTATATGAATAAAACTCTAGTGTCCCAAAAACATTTTGAAAATTGTGATCTGTGTATAAAAGTTAAAATAAATGGTTTTATGCCATCATAAAGGGGGGTGCAAGTCAAATTCAATTCAAACGTGAAAATTTTTGCAATTTACTGAATACATGTACACATGAGAGCTATATGTGTAGTAGAAATTGACTTTTACACAAATATCAGGTTCATTTCATTGAGTGTGGAAAATTTATAATTTCATGAGTAGATAAATAGTCTCTATACCAAGTACATTCTCCCAATATTCAGTCAGAAAGAAATATTTCACAATAATTCAATGATTTCATTTAATATATTTATTGATTTTTTTTTCAAAACAAAGAAATATGTAATTAATTTACAGTTGAAATTTAAATGTATTCAAATTCTTTACAAGAATTATGCATTTCAAAGTCATTCAGGCACTCACATAAAAAGCCTGCTTATCGTTCAATGAACTGTTTTAAAATTAGGATTTATGAATGAATTAATTGAGCAGTGACGATGGTTATTTAAGCATTATTCACATTGTCCTTCCATCATGTTAGAAATTTATCGGTTTAAAAATTCATGTGGTCATCAAATGAAAATTCTTCATAGAAGTAGAAGTCAATACAGTGGCTGCTATATTGGTGGGCTGAAAAAAAAATACATATTAATTTATTATTAGTATGTTTGAACATTTAAAATTTAAGGAAGTCTGGAATAAATTTACAAAGTAGGTTCGTTGACAACAGCCAATCAATCAGTCATCACTCCCTCAGTCTCAGTGAAATTACAAACAAAGGAAGCTTCGTCGTCAGTCCAGGAAAGCCTATCTTATCGTGAATTTGAACTAGGCCTAGTAGATCTACGGGTGCCAGTGGACTTTAGTACATACTACAAGTACGGTCCATGGTAGTGTATTTTACTAGTATTACTACGGTACTGCTAAAGACTAGGCCTAGTGAGTAGTTAGTGTAGGCCTATCTAATAAATAAATACTTTTATAAAAGTATAACTCTCAGGTTGTTTAACGTCTAAAAATAGTAATAGGCTAAGAATAGTAAGCGGTGGGCTAGGTCAACATGAATCAGTGCTAGTCATGCAGTTTGAGTGTTATATAATAATAGGCCGGCAACTAAAGATAAACACAGTGTACAACACTGCTTGTCGTCTGTCACGGGACTGCAAAAAGTGCAAGTCCACGCTGTCGCTGAACGCTTGAATGAACATTTTGTCTTTTAAAAATATAATCACTATTGAATTTCTTACCTGTGGAAGGTTATTCCATTTAATTTTGATGTGGGGTTTTGATAATTTGAGCAGTTTATGGCAAAACACTGCGTCCCTTTGGTTGATACGGAAAACGTGAAAGTTCTGTTATCCTTCGCACAATCCGAAGACGCCATTTTGTTGCGCAGGATAAATGTACAAAGATGGCCGACCTCTGCGCATGTCGTGAAAGCGGCTTTTGATTGGCCGTGGCCATTCTAGTCTATTTATATATTTCTATGCTTCTATGAATGGATCTGTATGTGACGTCATACACCCTTTCCTTAAATGGATTCGTCCTTACTGTTATAAAAAGAAACACCATCTGTCTGTCATTATGACTCTCACTCGTTAATTAGCGTTCGCCCTGTTAACACCTGTGCTCCAGTGCTCCAGTGTTCCAGTGTTCCAGTTATCCAGAGTTACAGTTTCCAGTTATCCAGTTTTGCAGTCTTCAAGCCACCATGGACCCGATTATCAAAACCTACGTAGTACCAGAAGAAGAAACAAATAGAGTATCTTACCACGTTGCAGTCAGCAGCACGGATAGATTAACCGACAGGGGAATCTTGAAGTGTCTGATCGACCTTCTCGGCAAGTGGCAGGACATTTTAACCATCTACTTGAAAGACGACGAGTGGCACGTACAAGTTAGAACGAAAGAAATAAAAACGAAAATCCTCGAGACAGAGAGCCACACCCACATGGGGATTACCTACCGTTTCCACAAACGTTTCGCCAAAGTCATAACCCTAACAGTTTACGACTTTCCAGTTTCCTACTCCGATAACTACTTCGTCGAAATAATGACAGACATCGGCTATGTAAGAACCTTCAAAGACCTACGGCTGCCTACGACCAATGTCCACAAAAGAATCCGGGAAGTAGAACTGGAAATAGCAAACAAGAAACTAAAAGACATTCCCCAACTAATCGTCCTAAAGGCAGATTACGGAGATGCAAAAGTTAGGGTAGTCACACCAGGCCAACCTTCTCCGTGCTTCAGGTGTGAAAAATTCGGCCACTCACGAAAGGAGTGCCCCCTCCGGGCCCCAGAAAAAGAAAAGAAAAGGCAACCAGTTCCAGCAGTAGCCCCAGCAGTTCCAGTTCCAACCACAGTAAAGACATCAGTAAACCAGCCAGTCCCACCAACACAGTCCACAGTTCAAGAAGTAAAGAAAACAGTCGTCAAAACAGTAACCCAGTCTCCGCCAGCCGAACCAAAAGCACCTAAACGAAGAAGAGAGGATGGAGCCAGAAAAACATCAGAAACTGCAGAATTTGAATTTACGAAACCAAGACCACCTCCAATAAAAATAACACGTGATTGTCTGCGATATCACTTCGGTGGAAGCGGACGTAAAATACAACTACTTCACACACGTCTGTCATTATCAGTATGGCTGACGGTGCGCCAATCATACGCCTCGAAGAAAACCTCGTGTACCTCGCGTTAATACTTTTGCAGTGATTACCCTGGCGGTATCTTTAAGTGTGTTTTTCTTGTGTTTGTTTCTTTGATTTCTTTTGTAACCATAACAAGTTTTGTTCAATAAAATGCTTTGTCAGCAACATGTGTCTGGGTTTTTTTTGTGACGTCATGTGACGTCATGCTATTCTGATTGGTGGAAAATGATGTCGTCCCAACACCTTAGACTCGTCCCGACTCGAGCCATAAATAGGAGTGTCGAAGCCCAAAGAAGTCACAAACACCATGGATCGTAAAGAGTTTAGATTTTGTGGACCAACGGCCTTTTTCAGGGCCAACTTAATCAATGTAAAAGAGTTGTTTCCCCTTCTTTCCTCTTCTTCTTCTTCTTCAACTGCCTTCTTCTTCTTCTCTCTTTCTCTCTCTCTTTTTCCGCGCGCGCCCCTCTCTCCGTACGTCATGCACGTGCAAGGTCACGCACCTGCAATCTCACGTGCTAAAGGTCATGCACGTGCAGGGGGTCACGCACGTGCCAGGGGTCACACACGTGCAAGGAGTCATGCACGTGCTAAAGGTCATCCAGTGCAAGGTCACGTGCACGCCCATGCACGCACGCGCATGCGTGCACGTACGTGCAAAAAGGTTCCTGAACAAGCCCCTAACTACTCCATCAAAGCATTGACCTAATAAAGACCTACGACAAGTTTGAACATTCTACCCGAATAACACTGAGAGTTATTGTGTTTCAATGTCTCGACCAATCAATTTGCGTATCCTTCTGCTTATCCTTAGCAGAAAATGCTCATTGTCGAGCTTAGTCAAGGTAGTGATTTAATGAAACTATACACCAAGTTTCATCACTGTCACTTAATCGGAACTAATGTTATTGTGTGTCGAATCATAAACCAATCAAATTGCTCACCCCTGCTTACCCAACGCAGAAAATGCTCATATTCGAACTTCATCAAGACATTGACCTAGTGAATGCCTATACCAAGTTTGAACATTGTACCCCAATTAGAAGAAGAGTTATTGTGTTCCAGAGTCATCAAGGTATTGGCCTAATAAACACCTACACCAAGTCTAGCTGAATTAGAGAGAGGGTTATTGTGTCCCAAACTAGATCATTTCGGGACTAACATATAGTTCGATTTTATTTCAATATTTCGCTTGAGCGTAGAGGTCTTTAGCAGTGGAACGAAAGCGGGGGAAATGAAGAAAACCCACCAAGTATGACAGGCAACCTTACTCCTTGTCAGGTACAATCGGAGATTAGAAAACACGCTTTATGATAAAGCGCGCGCGTGCTAACCATTCAGCCACCCAACTCCCCTTTGAAATCAGACACGTGCAATATGTCATATAAGAAGTCGCTCACATACAAAATGGTAAATTAATGAGCTTAGGTCAAAAGGTTGAGCTACTGTTTTAGAGTATTTAATTGTTTTAAAGAGAGACGTTGAGGGTTGTTCATAGTTAAATGACAGTTTAATTTTAAATAAGACGAACGTCTACCAATAAAATTAGGATTTAATAATATTAAAATAAAGTTTTAAATTAAGAATAAGTAATAATTGGTCTGATGGCAATGCAATGTTTTGATTTGACGGATGAAATGTACGATGGGTGTCTACACTAAGTGGCTAATGCGTTGGCCTGCTAGCCAAGAGGTCGGGTGTTCGATCCCTGCATTGACCAAGAAAGTTCATCTGGATTTTCTGGCGTGCCCCACCCCCACCCCCGTGTACACATTGGAGTGCACGTAAAAGTTCCCTTAGCAGTTCGAATTCGATACAGTTGGATAAGCTCTATAAGATGACTAAATGTGCAGATTGTAGCCACCCACACTGCATGTTTTGCTTAACAATGAAAGGGTGCCGTTTTCAATTTTCGATCCTTTTATTCTTCTACTCTTGATATTTTGGACTGTTGATCGATGGTTTCATATAAAAGACTATCGATAAGACTCTTTGTAGAAGAAATTCCCTGATATTAAAAGAAAATGATACAATGATTTCACACAACAGGCGACTTATTAGACTCTCTATTGACAAGAGTTTCACCGCCCTCCCTTCATTATAACTGAAGTTATCGTGTTCTAAAGAATCAACAAATCAGCATGCTCATCTCTGCTTACCCTAAGAAGAAAATGCTCATCTTTGAACTTAATCATAACATTAACCTAGTGAACGTCTACACCAAGTTTGAACATTCTAGCTAGCTTAATTAGAAGGAGAGTTATTGTGTTCCAAAGTCTCGGCCCTTCAAATTGCTTCTATTTTTCATTTTCAATTCAAAATGGTGACTCCCAGTTGACCTAAATCAAAATTCAACTCCCGACCTTTTTTAGGCTTTCCTCCAAGGATTCAGAAAATATAACTCCCTAGTCTGTAAGTAAAATAGCAAAAAAGCCTTATTGATTTTTCACGTTTAAAGATGGTGGCACTTTCGGTTCGATCGACAAACTCCATATTTTGTGTAAGAATCAGTAATTTTTTTAGGTCATTCTGACCTATATTTCGACGATTTTTTTGAAAACTTTGATCCTTAATTTCACCAAGGGGGATGATTTAGAAAATTTCTAATTATATTTTTGAAATCACATCGGTAAGATCTACATACATGCTAAATTTCATGAAAATCGTACAACTATTAAAGAAGTTGTCAAATTGGTCTAAACTTCCGGTTCGAAATCACAGCGATGAGTTTTGGAAATTCGAAAATGTGAAACTGGAGATGTACATGTTTTTTTTTCATGGTATTCAAAGAAAAAAGAATTAGTAAAATCGGTAAAAAAATAACAAAGTTACGACTATGCATTGTCATGGGTTTTTTCATGGTATTCAAAGAAAAAAGAATTAGTAAAATCGGTCAAAAAATAACAAAGTTACGACTATGCATTGTCAGTTTTTTCGTTCGTAAAATTCGGTGATTTCGGATTCGTAAAACCCTTTAAAATATATTTAAACAACGTTCGCACCCCTTTTTTTGGAAGGGGGGTGGGGTAGGTCAAAGTTTCAGAAAGATCCCATTTTAGATTCTGAGAAATCCGATTTGCAGAAAATACACACACACACAAAATTATAACTAAATCTGCAAAACAGATATTAAAGCTTTCATATTCACAGTCACTTCCTGTCACATGTCATAGGTCATGTAAATAATCTCATCAAGAAAAAAAAAATCATTAAAATTGGTCAAAATATAGCGAAGTTTTTATGATTTTTCACTCGTAAACAACTTTATCGGCACGAAAAACATCAGAAACAAAATTCGAAAATGTGACATTTTCAAATAACAATATTTCGACCCTGGTCCCGGCTATCCAGAAATGTATTCATTTTGGAAATAAGAGACATATTCTCCAAACTACGGCCTATTGCTTCCATTTACGTGCTCGTTAATATCGATTTTTCACCTTTTCTCATATTCAGTTCGAAATAGTGACCATCACGTGACCAAAATCAAAACTCTGATCCGATAGATTTTTAGACGTTTCTTCAAGGATTCCGAAAATGTAACCCCATGTCTGTAAGTAAAATATCGCAAAAGCCTTAATGATTTTTCACGTTTCAAGATGGCGGCACTTCCGGCTCAAGTCACAAACTCAATATTTGGTGTACGAATCAGTATTTATTTTATATAGTATCCAAATAAAAAATCAGGTCATTCTGACCTATATTTCTTCGATTTTTTTAAAAATTTGATCCTGTATTTCACCAAGGGGAGATAATTTAAAAAATTTCTAAGGACATCTTTAGAGTTGCATCGGTAAGATCTACTTACATACTAAATTTCATGAAAATCGTACAACTATTAAAGAAGTTGTCAAGTTGGTCTCAACTTCCGGTTCGAAATCACAGCGACGAATTTTCGAAATTCGAAAATCTGAAACTGCAGTTGAAAATGATTTTTGTCAAGGTACTCACAGAAAAAAGAATTAGTAAAATAGGTTAAATAGTCACAGATATACAGTAATGCAGGTCAAATTCATTCGTTCGTAAAATTCGGTGATTTCGAATGCTTAAAACGTTTTGAAAATATATTTAATCAATACTCACCACCCATTTTTGGTGGGGTAGGTCAAAGTTTCAGAAACATCCTATGGTTAGATTCTGAGAAATCCGATTTGCAGGAAACACATGTTGACTTTACGAGAAAGACCTCTAAACATGCTCCAAATTGTAAAAATACGACTTTTTGGATTTTCAATCTCTTTTTTTCGGCTACCCCGGGCATTTAAAAAAAATGATACAATGATTTCACATAACAGGCTAGCTATTAGACTCTCGATTGACAAAAGTTTCATCGCCCTCCCTTCATTATAACCAAAGTTATCGTGCCCTAAAGAATCAACAAATTAGCGTGCTTATCTCTGCTTACCTTATGCAGAAAATGCTCATCTTTGAACTCAATCAAGACAATGGCCTAGTGACCGTCTACACCAAGTTTAAACATTCTAGCTCAATTAGAAGGAGAGATTTTGTGTTCCAAATTCTCGGCCCTTGAAATTGCTTCTATTTTTCACTTTCACTTCAAAATGGTGACCATCACGTGACCGAAATCAAAAATCAGATCCGATAGATTTTTAAGCATTCCTTCAAGGATTCCGAAAATGTAACTCCCATGTCTGTAAGTAAAATATCGCAAAAGCCTTTGTGATTTTTCACGTTTCAAGATGGCGGCACTTCCGGTTCGATCCAGAAACTCAATATTTTGTGTATGAATCAGTAATTACTTGTCTAAAATCGAGCAATAAAATTAGGTCATTCTGACCTATATTTCTTTGATTTTTTTAAAAAATTTGATCCTTAATTTCGTCAAGTCAAGGGGAGATAATTTAGAAAATTTCTATTTATATTTTTGAAGTTACATCGGTAAGATCTACTTATATACTAAATTTCATGAAAATCGTACAACTAGTCGCATCAGTAATGTCTAGTTACATACTAAATTTCATGAAAATCGTACAACTATTAAAGAAGTTGTCAAGTTGGTCTTAACTTCCGGTTCGAAATCACAGTGACGAATTTTCGAATATTACAAAACTTTTAAAAATAAGCTCCCCCTGACTAGCTTAATCGTTCGCAATAAACGTTTGCCCCTTAAAATCGACAAATTGCTGACTTTAAAGTGAGAAACCTGACAACCGGGCGAAATTTTCTGTTTTATCACTTGTACAATACCATTGATTACCAACCGATAATTACAAAACATTAAAAATAAAAGAGAAAGAGATAATTGCAGCTTAACGTCCATTCGACACAAACGAGTTCATTTCGGGACTAACATATGTCTTTTAATTTTATTGAAAAACTTCCCTTGCGCGTACGGGTCTTTAGCCGTGGGAGGAAACCGAAAGACGCAGAGAAAACCCATGAGGTTGGACACCATACTCCATGTCACGTGCAACCTGGAAATCGAAACGACGCCGGTTGACTCAATGACAGACGTTACGATACAGCGCGCACATGCTAACCATTCAGCCTCCCTAAAATCGGGAAATTGCTGACTTATAGCAAGAAACATTTCAACCGGGCGAAATTTTCTGTTTTTACCAACCGATTAATTACCAACAGATTATTACAAAACTTCTGAAAATAAGCTCCAACTGACCAGCTTAATCGTATGCAATAAACGTTTGGCCTGAATTGAAAGTTCTGCACCGAGAAAGTTCATCTTGATTTTCCGGCGTGGCCCCCCTTGTCAGTAATGCAGAACGGAGGGCCTGACAAGGACAGCTGTCTAGTCGTTCGGTTGGGACGAAAAACCAAGGTCCCGTGTACACATTGGAGTGCACGTAAAATATCCCTAAGCAGTTGGAATTCGATAATGTTGAATAAGCTCTATACGATGACTATGCAAACCATTATTAATTGATGAATGTGTTAAAATGTACAAAATATAAACAGTATTAATCTAAATCAATAACATAAATGATTACAATAGAAAACAAATAATTATATCAACTCAAACCTATTCAATTTCAATTAATATGAGGACTGGCTGCAAAGTTCTTAGCCTATGTGTGCAAGACCTATATAATGTTGATGTTTCCTTTTATTTTTCTATATAGTTTCCATCCAAGCTCAATTTTTTCATCGGTTATTTTCGGTGTTTTTGGATTCGCAAACCGTTTAGAAAATATATTGATTCCAAGGCCACCACCCTTTTTTAAACGGAGGCTAACCAGAAAAGTAAAATAGATAACAAAATCGCGAAGTAACACAGCTGTGAAGGTCAATTTTTTCATCAGTTGTTTTCGGTGATTTTGGATTCGCAAAACGTTTTGAAAATATATTGATTCCAAGGTCACCACCCATTGAAAGGAGGGTAACCAGAAATGTATTGATTTCCCAGATTTGAGACGAAATTGCGAAACTGCGATCTATTTGATTCTTTTCAAGCTGTTAATCGGAATTATTCATGCGAAAACAACTTTGTCGGCACGGAAAACATCAAAGGCGAAATTTGAAATTTTGAAATTTGCAAATACCAAAAATTCGACAATGAGCCAGGCTATCACCAAATCTATTAATTTCAAGATAGGAAACGAATTCAACAAACTACGGTCTATTCTGACAATTTACATACCCGTTAATGTCCATTTTTCACTATTTCTGATATTCAATTCAATATGGTGACTATCCATTGACTTAAATCAAAATTCTACTGGCAACATTTTATAGCCATCCCTTCAAGGATTCAGAAAATATAACAACCGTGTCTGTATGTAAAATAGCAAAATGGCGTTTGAGGTTTTTACATTTCAAGATGGTGGCACTTCCGGATTGAGCTACAAACTCCATTTTTTGTGTACGAATCAGTGGTCTCGTAGCTAGTACCTAAAAAAAAATTCAAGATGATCTGACCTATATTTCGTCGATTTTTTTGAAAATTTCGATCCTCAATTTCTCCAAGAGGAGATAATTTAGAACATTTCTAAAGTCATTTTTCAAGTGACATCATTAAGGTCTACTACTTACATATTAAATTTCATGAAAATCGTACAACTACTAAAGAAGTTGTCTAGTTGGTCTAATTAATAAAATCTGAAAAAAACTCACCGAGTTATAACGAGAAACAATTCAACCGGTTCAAATTCTACCTTAATTAAAAACCGAGTTGTTATGTTCCAATGTGATCAGTTGCTTATTGCTCCTAAGTCTACGCAGAAATTCTCAATATCAAACTTAGTCAAGGTAATGACATAATAAATCTATATTTGGAATTTTATCACTCTCAATTCATTATAACCAAAGTTATCGTGCCCCAAATTATCAACCAATCAGATTGCTTATCTCTGCTTACTGCAAGCAGACAATGCTCATCTTCGCACTCCATCATGTCATTGACCTAATGAACGCCTTCACCAAGATTGAGCATTCTGCCCCAATTAGAAGGATAGTTATTTTGTTTCAAATTCTCGACCAATCAAATTGCTCATCGCTCTGCTTATCCATGGCAGACAATGCTCATTGTCGAATGTATTCAAGGTATTGATGTAATGAAACTATACACCAAGTTTCATCACTCTGACTTAATTAGAACTGAAGTGAAAGTGTCCGAAATCATCAACCAATCAAATTGCTTATCTCTGCTTAACCCAAGCATAAAATGCTCATCTTCGAACTCCATCAAAGCATTGACCTAATAAAGACCTACGCCAAGTTTGAACATTCTAGCCGAATAACACTGAGAGTTATTGTGTTTCAATGTCTCGACCAATCAATTTGCGTATCGCTCTTCTTATCCTGAGCAGAAAATGCCCCTTGTCGAACTTAGTCAAGGTAGTGATTTAATGAAACTATACACCAAGTGTCATCACTATCACTTAATCAGAACTAATGTTATTGTGTGTCGAATCATCAACCAATCAAATTGCTCATCTCTGCTTACCCAACGCCGAAAATGCTGATATTCGAACTTCATCAAGACATTGACCTAGTAAATGCCTATACCAAGTTTGAACATTGTACCTCAATTAGAAGAAGAGTTATTGTGTTCCAGAGTCATCAAGGTATTGGCCTAATAAACACCTACACCAAGTCTAGCTGAATTAAAAAGAGAGTTTTTGTGTCCCAAACTAGATCATTTCGGGACTAACATATAGTTCGATTTTATTTCAATTTTTCGCTTGCGCGTAGAGGTCTTTAGCAGTGGAAGGAAACCGGAGGAAATGAAGAAAACCCACCAAGTTGGACAGGCGACCTTACTCCTTGTCAGGTACAACCGGAGATTTGAAAACACGCTAGTTGACTCAATGACAGGCTTTATGATACAGCGCGCGCGTGCTAACCATTCAGCCACCCAACTCCCCTTTGAAATCAGACACGTGCAATATGTCATATAAGAAGAATAACAAGTCGCTCACATACAAAATGGTAAATTAATGAGCTTAGGTCCAAAGGTTGAGCTACTGTTTTAGAGTATTTAATTGTTTTAAAGAGACACGTTAAGGGTTGTTCATAGTTAAATGAAAGTTTAATTTTAAATAAAACGAACGTCTACCAATAAAATTAGGATTTAATAATATTAAAATAAAGTTTTAAATTAAGAATAATTAATTATTGATCTGATGGCAATGCAATGTTTTGATTTGACGGATGAAATGTACGATGGGTGTCCACATTAAGTGGCTAAGGCGTTGGCCTGCTAGCCAAGAGGTCGGGTGTTCGATCCCTTCATTGGCCAAGAAAGTTCATCTCGATTTTCTGGCGTGCCCCCCACCACCGTGTACACATTGGAGTGCACGTAAAAGATCCCTTAGCAGTTGGTATTCGATACTGTCGAATAAGCTGTATACGATGACTAAATGTGCAGATTGTAGCCACCCACACTGCATTTTTTTTCCTAACAATGAAAGGGTGCCGTTTTCAATTTTCGATCCTTTTATTCTTCTACTCCTGATATTTTGGACTGTTGATCGATGGTTTCATATAAAAGACTATCGATAAGACTCTTTGTAGAAGAAGTTCCCAAAAAATTTTATGTTGACTTTACGAGAAAGACCTCTAAACATGCTTCAAATTGCAAAAATACGACTTTTTGGATTTTTGATCTCTTTTTTGCGGCTACCCCGGACATTTAAGAAAAATGATACAATGATTTCACACAACAGGGTAGCTATTAGACTCTCGATTGAAAAGAGTTTCACCACCCCCCTTCATTATAATCGAAGTTATCGTGCCCTAAAGAATAAACAAATCAGCATGCTTATATCTGCTTACCCTAGGCAGAAAATGCTCATCTTTGAACGCAATCATGACATTGACCTAGTGAACGTCTACACCAAGTTTGAACATTCTAGCTTAATTAGAAGGAAAGTTATTGTGTTCCAAAGTCCCGCCCCTTCAAATTGCTTCTATTTTTCATTTTCAATTCAAAATGGTGACCATCACGTGGCCGAAATCAAAATTCTAATCCGATAGATTTTTAGGCATTCCTTCAAGGATTCCGAAAATATAACTCCCGAGTCTGTCAGTAAAATAGCAAAAAAGCCTTTTTGATTTTTCACATTTAAAGATGGTGCCACTTCCGGTTCGATCGACAAAATCCATATTTTGTGTACGAATCAGTAATTAGTTGTCTAGTATCAAAAAAAAAATTAAGTCATTCTGACCTATATTTCTTTGATTTTTTTGAAAAATTTGATCCTTAATTTCGTCAAGGGGAGATAATTTAGAAAATTTCTAATTATATTTTTGAAGTCACATCGATAAGATCTACTTATATACAGAATTTAATGAAAATCGTACAACTATTAAAGAAGTTGTCAAATTGGTCTAAACTTCCTGTTCGAAATTACAGCGACGAATTTTCGAAATTCGAAAATTTGAAATTGCAGATGAAAATGATTTTTTTCAAGGTATTCAAAGAAAAAAGAATTAGTAAAATCGGTCAAAAAATAACCAAGTTACGACTATGCATTGTCAGTTTTTTCGTTCGTAAAATTCGGTGATTTCGGATTCGTAAAACGTTTTGAAAATATATTTAATCAACAGCCACCACCACAAACTAAATATTTAGTGTACGAATCAGTATTTACTAATCTACATGTAGTACCCAAATAAAAAATCAGGTTATTCTGATCTATATTTCTTCGATTTTTTTAAAAACTTTGATCCTTAATTTCACCAAGGGGAGATAATTTTAAAAATTTCTAATGACATCTTTAAAGTTGCATCGGTAAGATCTACTTACATACTAAATTTCATGAAAATCGTACAACTATTAAAGAAGTTGTAAAGTTGGTCTCAACTTCCGGTTCGAAATCACAGCGACGAATTCTCGAAATTCGAAAATGCTCCAAATTGACATTTAAAAAAAATGATACAATGATTTCACACAACAGACTAGCTATTAGACTCTCGATTGACAAGAGTTTCATCGCCCTACCTTCATTATAACCAAAGTTATCGTGCCCTAAAGAATCAACAAATCAGCGTGATTATCTCTGCTTACCCAAGGCAGAAAATGCTCATCTTTGAACTCAATCATTGCATTGACCTAGTGAACGTCTACACCAAGTTTGAACATTCTAGCTTAATTAGAAGGAGAGTTATTGTGTTCCAAAGTCCCGGCCCTTCAAATTGCTTCTATTTTTCATTTTCAATTGAAAATGGTGACCATCACGTGACCGAAATCAAAATTCTGATCAGATAGATTTTTAGGCATTCCGTCAAGGATTCCGAAAATATAACTCCCGCGTCTGTAAGTAAAATAGCTAAAAAGCCATATTGATTTTTCACTTTTAAAGATGGTGGCACTTCCGGTTCGATCGATGAACTCCATATTTTGTGTACGAATCAATAATTACTTGTCTATATTTCTTTGATTTTTTTGAAAAATTTGATCCTTAATTTCGTCAAGGGGAGATAATTTAGAAAATTTCTAATTATATTTTTGAAGTCACATCGGTAAGATTTACTTATATACTAAATTTCATGAAAATCGTACAACTATTAAAGAAGTTGTCAAATTGGTCTAAACTTCCGGTTCGAAATCACAGCGACGAATTTTCGAAATTCGAAAATCTGAAACTGCAGATTTAAAGAAATTGTCTCAAGGTACTCAAAGAAAAAAGATTTAGTAAGTCAAATGCACTCGTTCGTAAAATTCGGTGATTTCAGATACGTAAAACATATGAAAGCTTAATAGCTTTAACAGAAACAATAAGATTGCATATGTAATATGAAAGCTTAACTAGATCTGCTACTGTCCCATGCAGATATGAAAGCTTTCATATTCAACGTCATGTGTCATCAATTGTATCAAGTATCCTAAATAAAAGGATAAGAAGAAAAAATTATCAAAATTGATCAAAAACTCGGGAAGTTACAAGTCTAAATATAATATGAAACATTGCACCCATCCAGGCATAACAATAATCTGAAAACTAAAGGGATATAACTGAAACTTGTATTACTGTAATGAGACGGATGAGAAAATGAAATGAAAATGGCGGGAAAGAACTAAAAATGGCAGGTTGAACAGGCGACCTTACTCCTTGTCACGTGCAACCAGGCATTCGAAAACACGCGAGTTAACTCAATGACAGGCGCGTGCTAACCATTCAGCCCCCCCACCCCTTTGAAATCAGACACGTGCAATATGTCATATAGGGAGAATAACAAGTCGCTCACAACAAAATCGTAAATTAATGAGTTTAGGTCAAAAGATTGAGCTACTGTTTTAGAGTATTTATTTGTTTTAAAGAGACACGTTATGGGTTGTTCATAGTTAAATGAAAGTTTAATTTTAAATAAGACCAATAAAATTAGGATTTAATAATGCCAGACTAATATTAAAATAAAGTTTTAAATTAAGAATAATTAATTATTGGTCTAATGCAATGAAATGCTTTGATTTGACGGATGAAATGTACGATGGGTGTCCAGACTATGTGTCTAAGTCGTTGGCCTGCTAGCCAGGAGGTCGGGTGTTCGATCCCTGCATTGGCCGAGAAAGTTCATCTCGATTTTCTGGCGTGCCCCCCCCCCACCGTGTACACGTTGGAGTGCACGTAAAAGATCCCTTTGCAGTTGGAATTCGATACTGTTGAATACGCTCTATACAATGACTAAAAGTGCAGATTATAGCCACCCACACTGCATATTTTGCTTAACAATGAAAGGGTGCCGTTTTCAATTTTCGATCCTCCTGATATTTTGGACTGTTGGTCGATGGTTTCATATAAAAAAAACTACCGATAAGACTCTTTGTAGAAGAAGTTCCCCCAAAATATTATGTTGACTTTAACCCTATACACTCACCCCCTAAATAGGAGTTTTAACACTGGTATCTGTTACTGGGCAAATGGTAAAAATAATTCTTAGAAGAACCACATGTTATATGTTTCTGATAAGGGCATTGACAGGGCTTTCTATAGGGGATCATTTCGTTGACCCCACGTGCATGAACTTTGACCTTGACCTTTTTTATTTTGATGTAGATTCAAAGAAAATAACTATTTTGCCACAAATCTGTGTATTATTCATAATTGTAGCACTAAAATCAAAAAAGTTATGAGACATCAAAGATGATAAACATTGCGATAAAATACAGCAATGGAGTTTTAAAGCCCCAATAACACTCTTGTTGTAACTGAAAAATATGTCCCAATCTTCATTCTGGTCAACAAATCGTATTATTTTAGAATATTCCAATTAAATGATGATATAAATTTCATCTTAACACACCTAATTTAAAAAATTGGAAAAATTCAACCAATTGATTTGAAAAGTCTAACGTAAACCTTTTCAAATGTGACTTGGATTTTAAAATATTTTCGAACCCTCTGGACAAATAAAATAGGTTGTGATGGATAATTTACACAACAGGTAGGACATTTAAACATCTAGTACTTAGAATAAGGGTATTATTTATTTTCTGGAGCTACCAAGCCAGCAAGAATATTATTGTCCCTTTAAGTATTCACATTGTAGCAATTGTGATTTAATGAATGGATTTAAAGATAACAAAATAAAATATCACAAATATATGATTAGAATTAAAAAATAAAAAGACATTATGCAAATTAAGTAATTATGCAAATGACCTTTGACATATTATTGACCTTTGACCCCACTATTGACCTTAGCTCGGAGTAGCCATAATTTCGGCCACTTCCGGTTAGCGGTTTCCGAGATATCGGGTTACCACACATTTCATGTGACACGCCTAAAGGCCACAATTATCAACCGATATCCATGAAACTTACAGGGCATAATACTAATAATAATATCTCGAAGTAGCCAAAATTTCGGCCACTTCCGGTAACCGGTTTCCGAGATATCGGGTTACCACACATTTCATGTGGCACGCCTACAGACCACAATATCAACCGATATCCACGAAACTTAGAGGATATAATAACAATGATAATATCTCAGAGTAGTCAAAATTTCGACCACTTCCTGTTAGCCGTTTCCAAGATATCAAGTTACCACACATTTCATGTGGCACGCCTACAGACCACAATTATCAACCAATTGATTTGAAACGTCTAACGTAAACCTTTTCAAATGTGACTTGGATTTTAAAATATTTTCGAACCCTCTGGACAAATAAAATAGGTTGTGATGGATAATTTACACAACAGGTAGGACATTTAAACATCTAGTACTTAGAATAAGGGTATTATTTATTTTCTGGAGCTACCAAGCCAGCAAGAATGTTATTGTCCCTTTAAGTATTCACATTGTAGCAATTGTGATTTAATGAATGGATTTAAAGATAACAAAATAAAATATCACAAATATATGATTAGAATTAAAAAATAAAGACATTATGCAAATTAAGTAATTATGCAAATGACCTTTGACATATTATTGACCTTTGACCCCACTATTGACCTTAGCTCGGAGTAGCCATAATTTCGGCCACTTCCGGTTAGCGGTTTCCGAGATATCGGGTTACCACACATTTCATGTGACACGCCTAAAGGCCACAATTATCAACCGATATCCATGAAACTTACAGGGCATAATACTAATAATAATATCTCGAAGTAGCCAAAATTTCGGCCACTTCCGGTTACCGGTTTCCGAGATATCGGGTTACCACACATTTCATGTGGCACGCCTACAGACCACAATATCAACCGATATCCACGAAACTTAGAGGATATAATAAAAATGATAATATCTCAGAGTAGCCAAAATTTCGACCACTTCCGGTTAGCCGTTTCCAAGATATCAAGTTACCACACATTTCATGTGGCACGCCTACAGACCACAATTATCAACCGATATCCACGAAACGTATAGGATATAATTACAATGATAATATCTCAGAGTAGCCAAAATTTCGACCACTTCCGGTTAGCAGTTTCCGAGATATCAGGTTACCACACATTCCATGTGGCACGCATACAGACCACAGTTATTAACCGATATCAACGAAACTTACAGGATATAATAACAATAATAATATCTCGGAGTAGACAAAGTTTCGACCACTTCCGGTTAGCGGTTTTCGAGATATCAGGTTACCACACATTTCATGTGGCATGCATACAGACCACAATTATTAACCGATATCCACGAAACTTACAGGATATAATACCAATAATAATATCTCGGAGTAGCCAAAGTTTCGACTACTTCCGGTTAGTGGTTTCCGAGATATTAGGTTACCACACATTTCATGTGGCACGCCTACAGACCACAATTATCAGCCGATATCCACGAAACTTACAGGATATAATAACAATAATAATATCTCGGAGTAGCCAAAATTTCGACCACTTCCGGTTTCCGAGATATTAGGTTACCACACATTTCATGTTGCACGCCTACCGACCACAATTATCAACCGATATCCATGAAACTTACAGGATATAATAACAATGATAATATCTCGGAGTAGCCAACATTTCGACCACTTCCGGTTAGCAGTTTCCGAGAGTTATTGTGTTCCAAATTCTCGGCCCTTCAAATTACTTCTATTTTTCACGTTCACTTCAAAATGGCGACCATCAATTGACCTAAATCAAAATTCTACTCCAAACGTTTTTTAGGCCATCCTTCAAGGATTCAGAAAATATAACTCCCGTGTCTGTAAGTAAAATAGCAAAAAAGCCTTTGTGATTTTTCACGTTTCAAGATGGCGGCACTTCCGGTTCGATCTACAAACTTAATATTTTGTGTACGAATCAGTATTTACTAATCTAGTATCCCCCCAAAAAAAATCAGGTCATTCTGACCTATATTTCTTCGATTTTTTTTGAAAACTTTGATCCTTAATTTCGCCAAGGGGAGATAATTTATAAAATTTCTAAGGACATCTTTAAAGTTGCATCGGTAAGATCTACTTACATACTAAATTTCATGAAAATCGTACAACTACTAAAGAAGTTGTCAAGTTGGTCTCAACTTCGGGTTCGAAATCACAGCGACGAATTTTCGAAATTCGAAAATCTGAAACTGCAGTTGAAAATGATTTTTGTCAAGGTAATCAAAGAAGATAGAATTAGTAAAATAGGTCAAATAGTCACAGAGTTACAGTATTGTAGGTCAAATTCATTCGTTCGTAAAATTCTGTGATTTGGAATTCGTAAAACGTTTTGAAAATATAATTAATCAAAAACTGCCACCCAGTTTTGAGGGGGTAGGTCAAAGTTTCAGAAAGATCCCATGGTTAGATTCTGAGAAATCCGATTTGCAGAAACGACATAAAAAAAAAATAATAATAACTAGATCTGCTACTGTACCATGCAGGTATGAAAGCTTTCATATTCATCGTCACGTGTCATCGATTGCATCAAGTATCCTAAATAAAAGGATGAAAAGAAAAAATTATCAAAATTGGTCAAAAACTCGCGAAGTTACAAGTCTAAATATAGTATGAAACATTGCACCCAGGCATAACAATAAACTGAAAACTAAAGGGAAATAACTGAAACTTGTATTACTGTAATGAAACGGATGAGAAAATGAAATGAAAATGGCGAGAAAGAACTAAAAATGGCAGGATGGACAGGCGAACTTACTCCTTGTCACGTACAACCGGGCATTCGAAAACACGCTAGTTAACTCAATGACAGGCGCGCGTGCTAACCATTCAGCCCCCCCCCCCTCCTTTGAAATCAGACACGTGCAATATGTCATATAGGGAGAATAACAAGTCGCTCACAACAAAATCGTAAATTAATGAGTTTAGGTCAAAAGGTTGAGCTACTGTTTTAGAGTATTTATTTGTTTTAAAGAGACACGTCATGGGTTGTTCATAAATAAATGAAAGTTTAATTTTAAATAAGACCAATAAAATTAGGATTTAATAATGCCAGACTAATATTAAAATAAAGTTTTAAATTAAGAATAATTAATTATTGGTCTAATGCAATGAAATGCTTTGATTTGACGGATGAAATGTACGATGGGTGTCCAGACTATGTGGCTAAGTCGTTGGCCAGGAGGTCGGGTGTTCGATCCCTGCATTGGCTGAGAAAGTTCATCTCGATTTTCTGGCGTGTCCCCCCCGCCGTGAACACATTGGAGTGCACGTAAAAGATCCCTTTGCAGTCGGAATTCAATACTGTTGAATACGCTCTAAACAATGACTAAATGTGCAGATTATAGCCACCCACACTGCATGTTTTGCTTAACAATGAAAGGGTGCCGTTTTCAATGTCGATCCTTTTATTCTTCTACTCCTGCTATTTTGGACTCATAAAAAAAACTACCGATAAGACTCTTTGTAGAAGAAGTTCCCCCAAAATATTATGTTGACTTTAAAACCCTATACACTCACCCCCTAAATAGGAGTTTTAACACTGGTATCTGTTACTGGGCAAATGGTAAAAAATAATTCTTAGAAGAACCACATGTTATATGTTTCTGATAAGAGCATTGGCAGGGCTTTCTATAGGGGATCATTTCGTTGACCCCACGTGCATGAACTTTGACCTTGACCGTTTTTATTTGACCTTTGACCCCAAAAATAATTTTAACTTTTCCATTTGACCTCAAACAGACCACAGGGATTATAAGCTGGTAGGGTTTTTGATGTAGATTAAAAGAAAACAACTATTTTGCCACAAATCTGTGTATTATTCATAATTGTAGCACTAAAATAATAAAAGTTATGAGACATCAAAGATGATAAACATTGCAATAAAATACAGCAATGGAGTTTTAAGTATTCACATTTTAGCAATTGTGATTTAATGAATGGATTTAAAGATAACAAAATAAAATATCACAAATATATGATTAGAATTAAAAAATAAAGACATAATTAAGTAATTATGCAAATGACCTTTGACATATTATTGACCTTTGACCCCACTATTGACCTTTGACTAGTTTTTTTTATACTTCTGTTGTTAAAATAATACCCACAGCTGCTATTATGAAAATATTACAGCATTTGCCATAAGGTAAACACGATCCCAAAGACAATTGCCCTTTTTTACACCGAAATATGAAAGTAGGCACAAGGCGGAGAACAAAAATTCAGAAGGAATACTTACAATCAAGTAGATACATGTACACAGGGCTAGGAAAATCATGCAACAATCAATAATTATGTTATTAACAATAAATATAGCAATGACAAAAAATCTGCTATGTTATCTAGTTTTCACCCGTCAAACAGACTAAATTCCATTGTGCCAACTGCCAACTCATGAAACTCCAATTCCATGTCTTGGTATAGCCTACTGGTCTCTGTGTCTATACACTGTCCATGCTTCCATTCTTCTGTGCTAATATTATGACTTATCTTCTGATGACCACAAGGCTGGGATGCAGATGGCTGTGTTCTCTCAATGGTAAATTTTCTTCACAAGAATCTTCTGCATAGGAAAGCTTGTTTGTTTCTTGAACCCTTGACCTGGTGGTACATGTACTTTTGTTATACTGTTGTACCCAAACTTTCTCAACAATATCATTGGGTCTACCTATTTCCATCTTCAGATAAGGGCCTTCAAATATAAATAAATAAATGTAAAGCATTCAGTGCAATAAAAAAAACCCCAAAAGACTTCTACATTGAGTAACCTTAGGTAAAATAATTTGAAAGAGGAAGGTCATAAATCAATATTTTATACAATAGTAAATCTAGGCACACAATCTAAAGCTGTAGAACATCTAGACATTTTAGGTTTATACTTGTTTTGAATAATTTGAATGTAAAAACATATACATTATACATAACAAACAAAACTCACACATCCCAATCCATGCTTGTATCAGTACCATAAGGCCTAAGGCCTAAGACTATCATTAGTCTACCATGTCCATGTGCAGTATCTTCAACTGAGGTTGAAGGCCTAGGAAAAAAATTAAATAACACACTTTGATTAAATAGTGTACATGTAAAACACAGAAGGATAGTCACACACGCTTTCGTTTGGCATTTATAATATACATGTACATGTTTGGGCCTATTATTTATTTTTACCAAAGGGTAGAGATAGAAATCTAAATTATCATAAGTGATTTAGCCTTACTTGCCCGAGGCCTAGAGGCCTAGTCCCAACAACATGGGTGGGCCTATAATTTATTTATACCAAAGGGCAGAGATAGAAATCTAAATTATCATAAGTGATTTAGCCTTACTTGCCCGAGGCCTAGAGGCCTAGTCCCAACAACGGTCCAACCCCTCGATCATTGCTGGAATTGGAACGAACGCAAACAAACGAAAACTGACAATAATTAGTGGCCAAGCCTTTTTGAAATTTGAATAACTATACGCGGGTTTCTGCATTTCATGCCAAAATTGTCTAATTGAAACAGAAAACATCCCCTTTTCATCAAGTCAGCCATGTGCGTACTCCGCCATACGCACGTGACCGAGAAATATACTACTAGTAGTACTATTACTATTAGTATTACATTTTAGGCCCACATATTTGATCTAATTTACCGATAATTCGATGTTAAATGGATAATTCATGGTAGAAATAAGCACACATTCTACAATTAAATAATTATCATCATCAAGTTTACGTTTGTTCGGATGTAAAATAATAAATTAGTAAACAAAACTCAATCATCTAATCTAATCAGGATCTCTCGTTGACAAATTCTTCGTCGGACGAATCTAGGTCACATGTTTGCTCATTTGAATTCATCGGCATCGCTCACATATTCAAGATCACACGTGTTTAAGCATTGGAAAACTTAACAAAACTTCTATTCTTAATTTTCGGTTTAATAATTTCTATTTTAGACGTAATAAACCACCTTTTACGGCTATAGGTACACGAAATAATAGGACTTCTGCTAAATATAAATAACACGACGTCATTTGTTTACGCTCACAGAGTTACCTAGTTCAGCTCTGAACGTCGGTCTCATTACACTCACCCTGGACGTTCAGGGACTGGCCCATTCATTCAATGTCGAAAATAATTTGACCCCCAATTTTACTGGGCAACTTTTCACTGCTAAACGATGGGTGTCACTCCGTGTAGACGCGTGTACAGTGTAAAGGGACATCTCAGTGAGAAAATAAGACCTTGCTTATTTCGCTAGAGTCAGTATGAGCATCACAACACGCTGTGTCATGGTGGCGAAAGGGTAGTTTGATAGGAGGGGACGTATTTTAAACAGCGTGTTGTTTCGCTCATACTGAGTCTAGCGAGGTAAGCAAGGTCTTATTTTGTCACTAAGATGTTCCTTTACATTGTACAGCCGTTCACACGGATTGACACCCCGATGTTTCGCATAACATTGACTTAGCGAACGTCTACACCAAGTTTGAACATTCTAGCTTAATTAGAAGGAGAGTAATTGTGTTTCAAAGTCTCGGCCCTTCAAATTGCTACTATTATTCATTTTCAATTCAAAATGGTGACCATCACGTGACCGAAATCAAAATTCGGATCCGACAGATTTTTAGGCATTCCTTCAAGGATTCAGAAAATATAACTCCCGAGTCTGCAAGTAAAATAGCAAAAAAGCCTTATTGATTTTTCACTTTTAAAGATGGTGGCACTTCCGGTTCGATCGACAAACTCCATATTTTGTGTACAAATCAGTAATTACTTATCTAGTATCCCCCCCAAAAAAATCAGGTCATTCTGACCTATATTTCGATGATTTTTTTGAAAATGTTGATCCTTAATTTCGTCAAGGGGAGATAATTTAGAAAATTTCTAATTATATTTTTAAAGTCACATCGGTAAGATCTACTTATATACTAAATTTCATGAAAATCGTACAACTATTAAAGAAGTTGTCAAATTGGTCTAAACTTCCGGATCGAAATCACAGCGACGAATTTTCGAAATTCGAAAATGTGAAACTGCAGATAAAAATGATTTTTTTCAAGGTATTCAAAGAAAAAAGAATTACTAAAATCGGTCAAAAAATAACAAAGTTACGACTATGCATTGTCATTTTTTTCGTTCGTAAAATTCGGTGATTTCGGATTCGTAAAACGTTTTAAAAATATATTTAATCAAGGTTCGCACCCCATTTTTGGGGGGGTAGGTCAAAATTTCAGAAAGATCCTATGGATAGATTCTGAGAAATCCGATTTGCAGAAAACACACACACAAAAAAAATAATAACTAGATCTGCTACTGTCCCATGCAGATATGAAAGCTTTCATATTCATCGTCACGTGTCATCGATTATATCAAGTATCTCAGATAAAAGGATAAGAATAACAAACTATCAAAATTGGTCAAAAACTCGCCAAGTTACAAGTCTAAATATAGTATGAAACATTGAGTAATCTGAAAACTAAAGGGAAATAACTGATACTTGTGTTGCTGTAATCGGGATGACTTCCGATTTCAAAACTTTCAGAAAAATGAAATGAAAATGGTAAGAAAACATCGAAAAATTAAATGAGATAACTTTGAACAAAACTAAAACTTTTTGAATCAGGTTGAACTCAACTGTTTGAATATGTACGTTAAATATGTAGATTTGGAAAATTATAAAGACATAATATCAAAATCGGTCAAAAACTCACAAAGTTACAAATTTAAATGTAGTGAGAAACATTGCACCCGGGCAAAAAAATAATCTTTAAACTAAAGGGAAATAACTGAAACTTGTATAGCTGTAATCGGGCTTCCAAGATATGTTATATAATTATGGTTTCCAATATGTTTGGTTATAAGTAGGAAATCGTGACGACTTCTTAAGCATGTTTTAAACAAAGGGCCATAGACTGCTATATACAAGAATGGCACTCTGCAATAAAAAAAAACTGGCCAGAGATTTCTATGCAGAAATTAAATAATTGCTAGAACCAGAAAAATATTTATCCACTATAATAAATATGCAACATAGAGAAAATGAAATGAAATTGAATGGGGTTTAACGTCCTACTGTTCTGCTCCTACAATGGGCTAATGAAGACGGGCATACCCCATAAAGTGTGCAATTAGGGAAATTTTACCCGGGCAGCGGCGTTACGGCCTACGAGGTTGGTAAGGCGACCATACTCCTTGTCACGTACAACCAAGAAATCGAAACAAGGCCAGTTGACTCAATGACAGACGTTATGATACAGAGCGCACGTGCTAACCATTCAGCCACGCAACCTCCCTAAAATCGGCAAAAAGCTGACCTACAGCGAGAAACATTTCAACCGGGCCAAATTTTCTATTTTAACAGTTTAATTTGCACGGTACCTTTAGTTATCAACGGAATACTACAAAACTTCTAAAAATAAGCTCCCTCTGGCCAGCTTAATCGTTCGCAATAAACGTTTGCCCCTTAAAATCGACAAATTGCTGACTTTAAAGTGAGAAACATTACAACCGGGCCAAATTTTCTGTTTTATCACTTTAACAGTACCTTTGATTACCAACCGATTATTACAAAACTTTAAAAAGAGAAAGAGAGAAATGCGGCCTAACGTCCATTCGACACAAACTAGGTCATTTCGGAACTAACATATGTTTTTTAATTTTATTTAAAAACTCTCCTTGCACGTACAGGTCTTTAGCCGTTGGGAGGAAACCGAAGAACACGGAGAAAACCCACGAGGTTGGACATCATACACCATGTCACGTGCAACCTGGAGATCGAAACGACGCCCGTTGACTCAATGACAAACGTTACGATACAGCGAGCACATGCTAACCATTCAGCCATCCAGCCTCCCTGAATTCGGAAAATTGCTGACTTATAGCAAGAAACATTTCAACCGGGCGAATTTTTCTGTTTTAACAGTTTAATGTGCACGGTACTTTAATTACCAACCGATTATTACAAAACTTTTGAAAATAAGCTTCAACTGACCAGCTTAATCGTATGCAATAAACGTTTTGCCTGAATTGAAAGTTCTGCACGGAAAAAGTTCATCTCGATTTCCCGGCGTGGTTCCCCTTGTCAGTGAGGCAGAACGGAGGGACTGACAAGCACAGCTGTCTAGTCCTTCGGATGGGACGAAAAACCAAGGTCCCGTGTACACATTGGAGTGCACGTAAAATATCCCTAAGCAGTTGGAATTCGATACTGTTGAATAAACTCTATACGATGACTAAATGCGTAGATTGTAGTCACCCACACTGCATGTTTCGCTTAACAATGAAAGGGTGTCGTTTTCAATGTTCGATCCTTTTGTTCTTCTACTCCTGATATGTTGGACTGTTGATCGATGGTTTCATATAAAAGACTACCAATAAGACTCTTTGTAGAAGAATTTCCCAACAAATATTATGTTGACTTTACGAGAAAGACCTCTAAACATACTCCAAATTGTAAAAATACGACTTTTTGGATTTTCAATCTTTTTTTTTCGGCTATCCCTGATATTTAAAAAAATGATACAATGATTTCACACAACAGGCTAGCTATTAGACTCTCTATTGACAAAAGTTTCACCGCTCTCCCTTCATTATAACCGAAGTTATCGTTCCCTAAAGAATCAACAAATCAACATGCTTATCTCTGCTTACTCTAAGCAAAAAATGCTCATCTTTCAACCCCATCATAACATTGACCTAGTGAACGTCTACACCAAGTTTGATCATTCTAGCTTAATTAGAATGAGAGTTATTGTGCTCCAAAGTCTCGGCCCTTCAAATTGCTTCTATTTTTCATTTTCAATTCAAAATGATGACTCCCGGTTGACCTAAATTAAAATTCTATTCGCGACATTTTTTAGGCCTTCCTACAAGGATTCAGAAAATATAACTCCCGAGTCTGTAAGTAAAATAGCAAAAAAGCCTTATTGATTTTTCACGTTTCAAGATGTGGCACTTCCGGTTCGATTGACAAACTCCATATTTTGTGTACGAATCAGTAATTCCTTGTCTAGTATCGAAAAAAAAAATTAGGTCATTCTGACCTATATTTCGACGATTTTTTTGAAAACTTTGATCCTTAATTTCACCAAGGGGAGATAATTTAGAACATTTCTAATTATATTTTTGAAGTCACATCGGTAGGATCTACGTATATACTAAATTGAATGAAAATCGCAAAACTATTAAAGAAGTTGTCAAATTGGTCTAAACTTCCGGTTCGAAATCACAGCGACGAATTTTGGAAATTCGAAAATGTGAAACTGCTGATGAAAATGATTTTTTTCAAGGTATTAAAAGAAAAAAGATTTAGTAAGATCGGTCAAAAAACAATAAAGTTACGACTATGCATTGTCCATTTTGTCGTTCGTAAATTTCGGTGATTTCGGATTCGTAAAACGTTTCGAAAATATATTTAATCAACAGCTACTACCCATTTTTGGGGGGATAGGTAAAAGTTTCATAAAGATACTGTGGTTAGATTCTGAGAAATCCGATTTGTGGATAAAACACACAAAAAAAAATAACAATAACTAGATCTGCTACTGTCCCATGCAGATATGAAAGCTTTCATATTCATCGTCACGTGTCATCGATTATATCAAGTATCTCAAATGAAAGGATAAGAATAACAAACTATCAAAATTGGTCAAAAACTCGCGAAGTTACAAGTCTAAATATAGTATGAAACATTGCATAATCTGAAAACTAAAGGGAAATAACTGATACTTGTGTTGCTGTAATCGGGATGACTTCCCACTTCAAAACTTTCAGAAAAATGAAATGAAAATGGTAAGAAAACATCGAAAAATTAAATGAGATAACTTTGAACAAAACTAAAAAAATTTGAATCAGGTTGATCCCAAGTGTTTGAATATTTACGTTAAATATGTAAATTTGGAAAATTATAAAGACATAATTATCAAAATCGTTCAAAACTCACAAAGTTACAAATTTAAATGTAGTGAGAAACATTGCACCCGGACAAAAAATAATCTTTAAACTAAAGGGAAATAACCTAATCTTGTATAGCTGTAATCGGGCTTCCAAAATTAGAGATATGTTATATAATTATGGTTTCCAATATGTTTGGTTATAAGTAGGAAATCGTGACAACTTCTTAAGTATGTTTTAAACAAAGGGTCATAGACTGCAATATACAAGAATGGCACTTTGCAATAAAAAAAAACTGGTTAAAGCAAGATTTCTATGCAGAAATGAAATAATTAATAGAACCAGAAAAACATTTATCCACTATAATAAATAAGCAACATAGAGAAAATGAAATCAAATTGAATGGGGTTTAACGTCCTACTCCTAAAATGGGCTAACGAAGACGGGCGTACGCCATAAAGTGTGCAATGAGGGAAATTTTTCCCGGGCAGCGGCGTTACGGCCTACGAGGTTGGACAGACGACCATACTCCTTGTCACGTACAACCAAGAAATCGAAACAACGCCAGTTGACTCAATGACAGACGCTATGATACACAGCGCACGTGCTAACCATTCAGTCACGCAACCTCCCTAAAATCGGCAAATTGCTGACCTACAGATAGAAACATTTCAACCGGGCGAAATCTTCTATTTTATTAGTTTAATTTGCACGGTACCTTTAGTTATCAACCGAATATTACAAAACTTTTAAAAATAAGCTCCCCCTGACCAGCTAAATCGTTCGCAATAAACGTTTTCCCCTTAAAATCGGCAAATTGCTGACTTTAAAGTGAGAAACATTACAACCAGGCGAAATTTTCTGTTTTATCACTTTTACAGTATCTTTGATTACCAACCGATTATTACAAAACTTTAAAAATAAAAAAAAGAAAGAGAGAAATGCGGCTCAACGTCCATTCGACACAAACTAGGTCATTTCGGGACTAACATATGTTTTTTAATTTTATTTATAAACTTCCCTTGCGCGTACGGGTCTTTAGCCGTGGGAGGAAACCGAAGGACACGGAGAAAACCCACGAGGTTGGACACCATACTCCATGTCACGTGCAACTTGGAAATCGAAACGACGCCGGTTGACTCAATGACAGACGTTACGATACAGCGCGCGTATGCTAACCATTCAGCCTCCCTAAAATCTGGAAATTGCTGACTTATAGCAAGAAACATTTTAACCGGGCGAAATTTTCTGTTTTAACAGTTTAATTCGCACGGTATTTTAATTACCAACCGATTATTACAAAACTTTTGAAAATAAGCCCCAACTGACCAGCTTAATCGTATGCAATAAACGTTTGGCCTGAATTGAAAGTTCTGCAACGAGAAAGTTCATCTCGATTTTCCGGCGTGGTTCCCCCTTGTCAGTGAGCAGAACGGAGGGCCTGACAAGGACAGCTGTCTAGTCGTTCGGATGGGACGAAAAACCAAGGTCGCGTGTACACATTGGAGTGCACGTAAAATATCCCTAAGTAGTTGGAATTCGATACTGTTGAATAAGCTCTATACGGTGACTAAATGTGCAGATTGTAGTCACCCACACTGCATGTTTCGCTTAACAATGAAAGGGTGCCGTTTTAAATGTTCGATCCTTTTATTCTTCTACTCCAGATATTTTGGACTGTTGATCGAAGTTTTCATATAAAAGACTACCGATAAGACTCGTTGTAGAAGAAGTTCTCAAAAAGTATTATGTTGACTTTAAGAGAAAAGAACCTTAAAAGATGCTCCAAATCGTAAACATACGACTTTTTGGATTTTCGATCTCTTTTTTTCTTCTATCCCTGATATTTAAAGAAAAGATACAACGATTTCAAACAACAGGCCAGCTATTACACTCTCGATTAACAAGAGTTTCACCACCCTCCCTTCATTATAACCGAAGTTATCTTGTCCTAAAGAATCAACAAATCAGCATGCTTATCTCTGCTTACCCTTGGCAGAAAATGCTCATCTTTGAACTCAATCATGACATTGACATAGTGAACGTCTACACCAAGATTGAACATTCTAGCTCAATTAGAAGGAGAGTTATTCTGTTTCAAAGTTTCGGCCCTTCAAATTGCTACTACTTTTCATATTCACTTGAAAATGGCAACCATCAATTGACCTAAATCAAAATTCTGCTCTGAACAATTTTTAGGCCATCTTTCAAGGATTCAGAAAATATAACTCCCGTGTCTGTAAGTAAAATAGCAAAAAAGCCTTAGGGATTTTTCACGTTTCAAGATGGTGGCACTTCCGGTTCGATCAACAAACTTCATATTTTGTGTACAAATCAGTTATTACTTATCTAGTATCCAAAAAAAAAATCAGGTCATTCTGACCTATATTTCGATGATTTTTTTGAAAATTTTGATCCTTAATTTCACCAAGGGGAGATAATTTAGAAAATTTCTCATTATATTTTTGAAGTCACATAGGTAAGGTCTACATATATACTAAATTTCATGCAAATCGTACAACTATTAAAGAAGTTGTCAAATTGGTCTAAACTTCCGGTTCGAAATCACAGCGACGAATTTTCGAAATTCGAAAATGTGAAACTGCAGATGAAAATGATTTTTTTCAGGGTATTCAAAGAAAAAAGAATTAGTAAAATCGGTCAAAAAATAACAAAGTTATGACTATGCATTGTCCATTTTGTCGTTCGTAAATTTCGGTGATTTCGGATTCGTAAAACGTTTTGAAAATTTATTTAATCAAGGTTCGCACCCCATTTTTGGGGGGGGGGGGGGGTAGGTCAAAATTTCAGAAAGATCCTACGGATAGATTCTGAGAAATCCGATTTGCAGAAAACACACACAAAAAAAATAATAATAATAATCTTAACAGAAACAATAAGCTTTCATATGTAATATGAAAGCTTAACTAGATCTGCTACTGTCCCATGCAGATATGAAAGCTTTCATATTTATCGTCACGTGTCATCGATTATATCAAGTATCTCAAATAAAAGGATACGAATAACAAACTATCAAAATTGGTCAAAAACTCGCGAAGTTTCAAGTCTAAATATAGTATGAAACATTGCATAATCTGAAAACTAAAGGTAAATAACTGATACTTGTGTTGCTGTAATCGGGATGACTTCCGACTTCAAAACTTTCAGAAAAATTAAATGAAAATGGTAAGAAAACATCGAAAAATTAAATGAGATAACTTTGAACAAAACTAAAACTTTTTGAATCAGATTGAACTCAACTGTTTGAATATGTACGTTAAATATGTAGATTTGGAAAATTATAAAGACATAATATCAAAATCGGTCAAAAACTCACAAAGTTACAAATTTAAATGTAGTGAGAAACATTGCACCCGGGCAAAAAAATAATCTTTAAACTAAAGGGAAATAACTGAAACTTGTATAGCTGTAATCGGGCTTCCAAGATATGTTATATAATTATGGTTTCCAATATGTTTGGTTATAAGTAGGAAATCGTGACGACTTCTTAAGCATGTTTTAAACAAAGGATCATAGACTATAATATACAAGAATGGCATTCTGCAATAAAAAAACTGGCCAAAGCAAGATTTCTATGCAGAAATTAAATAATTGCTAGAACCAGTAAAATATTTATCCACTATAATAAATAAGCAACATAGAGAAAATGAAATTGAATGGGGTTTAACGTCCTACTGTTCTGCTCCTAAAATGGGCTAATGAAGACGGGCATACGCCATAAAGTGTGCAATGAGGGAAATTTTACCCGGGCAGCGGCGTTACAGCCTACGAGGTTGGATAGGCGACCATACTCCTTGTCACGTACAACCAAGAAATCGAAACAACGCCAGTTGACTCAATGACAGACGTTATGATACAGAGCGCACGTGCTAACCATTCAGCCACGCAACTTCCCCAAAATCGGCAAATTGCTGACCTACAGCGAGAAACATTTCAACCGGGCCAAATTTTCTATTTTAACAGTTTAATTTGCACGGTACCTTTAGTTATCAACCGAATATTACAAAACTTAAAAATAAGTTCCCTCTGACCAGCTTCATCGTTCGCAATAAACGTTTGCCCCTTAAAATCGGCAAATTGCTGACTTTAAAGTGAGAAACATTACAACCGGGTGAAATTTTCTGTTTTATCACTTTTACATTACCTTTGATTACCAACCGATTATTACAAAACAAAATAAAAGAGAAAGAGAGAAATGCGGCCTAACGTTCATTCGACACAAACTAGGTCATTTCGGGACTAACATATGTTTTTTAATTTTATTTAAAAACTCCCCTTGCGCGTACTGGTCTATAGCCGTTGGGAGGAAACCGAAGAACACGGAGAAAACCCACGAGGTTGGACATCATACACCATGTCACGTTCAACCTGGAGATCGAAACGACGCCCGTTGACTCAATGACAGACGTTACGATACAGTGCGCCTCCCTGAATTCAGAAAATTGCTGACTTATAGCAAGAAACATTTCAACCGGGCGAAATTTTCTGTTTTAACAGTTTAATGTGCACGGTACTTTAATTACCAACCGATTATTACAAAACTTTTGAAAATAAGCTCCAACTGACAAGCTTAATCGTATCCAATAAACGTTTTGCCTGAATTGAAAGTTCTGCACGTAGAAAGTTCATCTCGATTTACCGGCGTAGTTCTCCTTGTCAGTAAGGCAGAACGGAGGGCCTGACAAGCACAGCTGTCTAGTCATTCGGATGGGACGAAAAACCAAGGTCCCGTGTACACATTGGAGTGCACGTAAAATATCCCTAAGCAGTTGGAATTCGATACTGTTGAATAAGCTCTATACGATGACTAAATGTGTAGATTGTAGTCACCCACACTGCATGTTTCGCTTAACAATGAAAGGGTGCCGTTTTCAATGTTCGATCCTTTTGTTCTTCTACTCCTGATATGTTGGACTGTTGATCGATGGTTTCATATAAAAGACTACCAATAAGACTCTTTGTAGAAGAAGTTCCTAAAAAATATTATGTTGACTTTACGAGAAAGACCTCTAAACATGCTCCAAATTGTAAAAATGCGACTTTTTGGATTTTCAATCTCTTTTTTTCGGCTATCCCTGATATTTAGAAAAAATGATACAATGATTTCACACAACAGGCTAGCTATTAGACTCTCTATTGACAAAAGTTTCACCGCCCTCCCTTCATTATAACCGTAGTTATCGTGCCCTAAAGAATCAACAAATTAGCATGCTTATCTCTGCTTTCCCTAAGCAGAAAATGCTCATCTTTGAACTCAATCATAACATTGACCTAGTGAACGTCTACACCAAGTTTGAACATTCTAGATTAATTAGAAGGAGAGTAATTGTGTTCCAAAGTCCCGACCCTTCAAATTGCTTCTATTTTTCATTTTCAATTCAAAATGGTGACCATCACGTGACCGAAATCAAAATTCTATTCGGGACATTTTTTAGGCCTTCCTACAAGGATTCAGAAAATATAACTCCCGAGTTTGTAAGTAAAATAGCAAAAAAGCCTTATTGATTTTTCACTTTTAAATATGGCGGTACTTCCGGTTCGATTGACAAACTCCATATTTTATGTACAAATCAGTAATTTCTTAGCTAGTATCCAAAAAAAAAATCAGGTCATTCTGACCTATATTTCGATGATTTTTTTGAAACATTTGATCCTTAATTTCGTCAAGGGGAGATAATTTAGAAAATTTCTAATTATATTTTTGAAGTCACATCGGTAAGATCTACTTATATTCTAAATTTCATGAAAATCGTTCAACTATTAAAGAAGTTGTCAAATTTCCGGTTCGAAATCACAGCTACGAATTTTCGAAATTCGAAAATGTGAAACTGCAGATGAAAATGATTTTTTTAAAGGTATTCAAAGAAAAAAGAATTAGTAAAATCGGTCAAAAAATAACAAAGTTACGACTATGCATTGTCATTTTTTTCGTTCGTAAAATTCGGTGATTTCGGATTCGTAAAACGTTTCGAAAATATATTCAATCAAGGTTCGCACCCCATTTTTGGGGGGGTAGGTCAAAATTTCAGAAAGATCCTATGGATAGATTCTGAGAAATCCGATTTGCAGAAAACACACACAAAAAAAAAAAAAAATAATAACTAGATCTGCTACTGTCCCATGCAGATATGAAAGCTTTCATATTCATCGTCACGTGTCATCGATTATATCAAGTATCTCAAATAAAAGGATAAGAATAACAAACTATCAAAATTGGTCAAAAACTCGCGAAGTTACAAGTCTAAATATAGAATGAAACATTGAGTAATCTGAAAACTAAAGGGAAATAACTGATACTTGTGTTGCTGTAATCGGGATGACTTCCGATTTCAAAACTTTCAGAAAAATGAAATTAAAATGGTAAGAAAACATCGAAAAATTAAATGAGATAACTTTGAACAAAACTAAAACTTTTTGAATCAGGTTGAACTCAACTGTTTGAATATGTACGTTAAATATGTAGATTTGGAAAATTATAAAGACATAATATCAAAATCGGTCAAAAACTCACAAAGTTACAAATGTTAATGTAGTGAGAAACATTGCACCCGGGCAAAAAAATAATCTTTAAACTAAAGGGAAATAACTGAAACTTGTATAGCTGTAATCGGGCTTCCAAGATATGTTATATAATTATGGTTTCCAATATGTTTGGTTATAAGTAGGAAATCGTGACGACTTCTTAAGCATGTTTTAAACAAAGGGTCATAGACTGCAATATACAAGAATGGCACTCTGCAATAAAAAAAAACTGGCCAGAGATTTCTTTTCAGAAATTAAATAATTGCTAGAACCAGAAAAATATTTATCCACTATAATAAATAAGCAACATAGAGAAAATGAAATGAAATTGAATGGGGTTTAACGTCCTACTGTTCTGCTCTTACAATGGGCTAATGAAGACGGGCATACGCCATAAAGTGTGCAATGAGGGAAATTTTACCCGGGCAGCGGCGTTACGGCCTACGAGGTTGGTAAGGCGACCATACTCCTTGTCACGTACAACCAAGAAATCGAAACAAGGCCATTTGACTCAATGACAGACGTTATGATACAGAGCGCACGTGTTAAGTATTCAGCCACGCAACCTCCCTAAAATCGGCAAATTGCTGACCTACAGCGAGAAACATTTCAACCGGGCCAAATTTTCTATTTTAACAGTTTAATTTGCACGGTACCTTTAGTTATCAACCGAATATTACAAAACTTTTAAAAATAAGCTCCCCCTGACCAGCTTAATCGTTCGCAATAAACGTTTGTCCCTTAAAATCGACAAATTGCTGACTTTAAAGTGAGAAACATTACAACCGGGCCAAATTTTCTGTTTTATCACTTTAACAGTACCTTTGATTACCAACCGATTATTACAAAACTTTAAAAAGAGAAAGAGAGGAATGCGGCCTAACGTCTATTTGACACAAACTAGGTCATTCCGGGACTAACATATGTTTTTTAATTTTATTTAAAAACTCCCCTTGCACGTACTGGTCTTTAGCCGTTGGGAGGAAACCGAAGAACACGGAGAAAACCCACGAGGTTGGACATCATACACCATGTCACGTGCAACCTGGAGATCGAAACGACGCCCGTTGACTCAATGACAAACGTTACGATACAGCGAGCACATGCTAACCATTCAGCCATCCAGCCTCCCTGAATTCGGAAAATTGCTGACTTATAGCAAGAAACATTTCAACCGGGCGAATTTTCTGTTTTAACAGTTTAATGTGCACGGTACTTTAATTACCAACCGATTATTACAAAACTTTTGAAAGTAAGCTCCAACTGACCAGCTTAATCGTATGCAATAAACGTTTTGCCTGAATTGAAAGTTCTGCACGGAAAAAGTTCATCTCGATTTCCCGGCGTGGTTCCCCTTGTCAGTGAGGCAGAACGGAGGGCCTGACAAGCACAGCTGTGTAGTCCTTCGGATGGGACGAAAACGAAAAACCAAGGTCCCGTGTACACATTGGAGTGCACGTTAAATATCCCTAAGCAGTTGGAATTCGATACTGTTGAATAAACTCTATACGATGACTAAATGCGTAGATTGTAGTCACCCACACTGCATGTTTCGTTTAACAATGAAAGGGTGCCGTTTTCAATGTTCGATCCTTTTGTTCTTCTACTCCTGATATGTTGGACTGTTGATCGATGGTTTCATATAAAAGACTATTAATAAGACTCTTTGTAGAAGAAGTTCCCAAAAAATAGTATGTTGACTTTACGAGAAAGACCTCTAAACATGCTCCAAATTGTAAAAATACGACTTTTTGGATTTTCAATCTCTTTTTTTCGGCTATCCCTGATATTTAAAAAAAATGATACAATGATTTCACATAACAGGCTAGCTATTAGACTCTCTATTGACAAAAGTTTCACCGCCCTCCCTTCATTATAACCGAAGTTATCGTGCCCTAAAGAATCAACAAATCAGCATGCTTATCTCTGCTTACCCTAAGCAGAAAATGCTCATCTTTGAACTCAATCATAACATTGACCTAGTGAACGTCTACAACAAGTTTGAACATTCTAGCTTAATTAGAATGAGGGTTATTGTGCTCCAAAATCTCGGCCCTTCAAATTGCTTCTATTTTTCATTTTCAATTCAAAATGGTGACTCCCGGTTGACCTAAATCAGAATTCTATTCGCGACATTTTTTAGGCCTTCCTACAAGGATTCAGAAAATATAACTCCCGAGTCTGTAAGTAAAATAGCAAAAAAGCCTTATTGATTTTTCACGTTTAAAGATGGTGGCACTTCCGGTTCGGTCGACAAACTCCATATTTTGTGTACGAATCAGTAATTCCTTGTCTAGTATCGAAAAAAAAAACTAGGTCATTCTGACCTATATTTCGACGATTTTTTTGAAAACTTTGATCCTTAATTTCACCAAGGGGAGATAAGTTAGAAAATTTCTAAAGTCATTTTTCAAGTCGCATCATTAAGGTCTACTTACATATTAAATTTCATGAAAATCGTACAACTACTAAAGAAGTTGTCGAGTTGGTGTAAACTTCCGGTTCGAAATCACAGCGACGAATTTTCGAAATTCGAAAATCCGAAATTGCAGATTTAAAGTAAATGTCTTAGGATACTCAAAGAAAAAAGAATTAGTAAAATAGATCAAATAGTCACAAAGTTACAGCATTGTAGGTCAAATGCATTCGTTGGTAAAATTCGGTGATTTCGGATTCGTAAAACGTTTTGAAAATACATTTATTCAAGGTTCGCACCCCATTTTTTTTGGGGGGGGGGGGGGGTAGGTCAAAATTTCAGAAAGATCCTATGGATAGATTCTGAGAAATCCGATTTGCAGAAAACACACACAAAAAAAAAATAATAATAACTAGATCTGCGACTGTCCCATGCAGATATGAAAGCTTTCATATTCACAGTCACTTCCTGTCACATGTCATGGGTCGTATGAATAATCCGAACAAGGAAAAAAAATCATTAAAATCGGTCACAATCTAGTGAAGTTAATGTGATTTTTCACTCGTAAAGAATTTTGTCAGCACGAAAAACATCAAAGGCAAAAATCGAATTTTTGAAATATCCAAATACCGTATCCCGACTATCCTGAAATGTATTAATTTCAGACATAGGAGACGCATTGAACATACTATTGTGTTTGTTTACAAGTCCGTAAATGTCGACTTTTCACTATGTTTCATATTCACTTCAAAATGGTGACTACCAGTTGACCTAAATCAAAATTCTACTTCGAACTTCATCAAGACATTGATTTAGTGAATGCCTATACCAACTTTGAACATTGTACCCCAATTAGAAAAAGAGTTATTGTGTTCCGGAGTCATCAAGGTATTGGCCTAATAAACACCCACACCAAGTCTAGCTGAATTAGAAAGAGAGTTATTGTGTCCCAAACTAGATCATTTCGGGACTAACATATAGTTCGATTTTATTTCAATATTTCGCTTGCGCGTAGAGGTCTTTAGCAGTGGAAGGAAACCGGAGGAAATGAAGAAAACCAACCAAGATGGACAGGCGACCTTACTCCTTGTCAGGTACGACCGCAGATTCGAAAACACGCTAGCTGACTCAATGACAGGCTTTATGATACAGGGCGCGCGTGCTAACCATTCAGCCACCAAACTCCCCTTTGAAATCGGACACTTGCAATATGTCATATAAGAAGAATAACAAGTCGCTCACATACAGAATGGTAAATTAATGAGCTTAGGTCAAAAGGTTGAGCTACTGTTTTAGAGTATTTAATTGTTTTAAAGAGACACGTTAAGGGATGTTCATAGTTAAATGAAAGTTTAACTTTAAATAAGACGAACGTCTACCAATAAAATGAGGATTTAATAATATTAAAATAAAGTTTCAAATTAAGAATAATTAATTATTGGTCTAATGCAATGAAATGCTTTGATTTGACAGATGAAATGTACGATGGGTGTCCACACTATGTGGCGAAGGCGTTGACCTGCTAGCCAGGAGGTCGGGTGTTCGATCCCTGCATTGGCCGAGAAAGTTCATCTCGATTTTTTTGCGTGTCCTCCCACCGGCGTGTACAGATTGGAGTGCACGTAAAAGATTCCTTAGCAGTTGGAATTCGATAATGTTGAATAAGCTCTATACGATGACTAAATGTGCAGATTGTAGCCACCCACACTGCATGTTTTGCTTAACAATGAAAGGGTGCCGTTTTCAATTTTCGATCCTTTTATTCTTCTACTCCTGATATTTTGGACTGTTGATCGATGGTTTCATATAAAAGACTACCGATAAGACTCTTTGTACAAGAAGTTCCACAAAAATATTATGTTGACTTTAAGAGAAAAGGACCTTTAAAAATACTCTAAATCGTAAAAATACGACTTTTTGGATTTTCGATCTCTTTTTTCTGCTATCCCTGATATTTAAAAAAAATGATACAATGATTTCACACAACAGGCTAGCTATTAGACTCTCGATTGACAAGAATTTCACCACCCTCCCTTCATTATAACCAAAGTTATTGTGCCCTAAAGAATCAACAAATCAGCATGCGCATCTCTGCTTACCCAAGGCAGAAAATGCTCATCTTTACCCTCAATCATGACATTGACCTAGTGAACGTCTACCCCAAGTTTAAACATTCTAGCTTAATTAGAAGGAGAGTTATTGTGTTCCAAAAACTCGGCCCTTCAAATTGCTTCCATTTTTCATTTTCAATTCAAAATGGTGACTCCCAGTTGACCTAAATGAAAATTCTACTCTCGACGTTTTTTAGGCCTTCCTCCAAGGATTCAGAAAATATAATTCCCGTGTCTGTAAGTAAAATAGCAAAATGGCGTTTGAGGTTTTTACATTTCAAGATGGTGGCACTTCCGGGTTGAGCTACAAACTCCATTTTTTGTGTACGAATCAGTGGTCTCGCAGCTAGTAACCAAAAAAAAAATCAAGATGATTTGACCTATATTTCGTCGATTTTTTTGAAAATTTCGATCCTCAATTTCTCCAAGGGGAGATAATTTAGAAAATTTCTAAAGTCATTTTTCAAGTCGCATCATTAAGGTTTACTTAAATATTAAATTTCATGAAAATCGTACAACTACTAAAGAAGTTGTCGAGTTGGTCTAAACTTCCGGTTCGAAATCACAGCGACGAATTTTCGAAATTCGAAAATCCGAAATTGCAGATTTGAAGTAAATGTCTCAAGGTACTCATAGAAAAAAGAATTAATTAAATAGGTCAAATAGTCACAAAGTTACAGCATTGTAGGTCAAATGCATTCGTTCGTAAAATTCGGTGATTTCGGATTCGTAAAACGTTTTGAAAATATATTTAATCAAGGTTCGCACCCCATTTATAGGGGGGTAGGTCAAAGTTTCAGAAAGATCCTATGGTTAGATTCTGAGAAATCCGATTTGCAGAAAATACACACAAAAAAATAATAATAATAATAATAACTAGATCTGCTACTGTCCCATGCAGATATGAAAGCTTTCATATTCATCGTCACGTGTCATTGATTGTATCAAGTATCCTAAATAAAAGGATAAGAAGAAAAAATTATCAAAATTGGTCAAAAACTCGCGAAGTTACAAGTCTAAATATAGTATGAAACATTGCAACCAGGCATAACAATAATCTGAAAACTAAAGGGAAATAACTGAAACTTGTATTACTGTAATGAGACGGATGAGAAAATGAAATGAAAATGGCGGGAAAAAAATGGCAGGTTGGACAGGCGACCTTACTCCTTGTCACGTACAACCGGGCATTCGAAAACACACTAGTTAACTCAATGACAGGCGCGCGTGCTAATCATTCAGCCACCCAACCCCCCTTTGAAATCAGACACGTGCAATATGTCATATAGGAAGAATAACAAGTCGCTCACAACAAAATGGTAAATTAATGAGTTTAGGTCAAAAGGTTGAGCTACTGTTTTAGAGTATTTAATAGTTTTAAAGAGACACGTTAAGGGTTAAATGTTCATAGTTAAATGAAAGTTTAATTTTAAATAAGACCAATAAAATTAGGATTTAATAATGCCAGGCTAATATTTCCAAGTAGGAAATCGTGACGACTTCTAAAGCATGTTTTAAACAAAGGATCATAGACTGAATTATGCAAGAATGGCACTCTGCAATAAAAAAAACTGGCCAAAGCAAGATTTCTATGCAGAAATTAAATAATTGCTAGAACCAGAAAAATATTTATCCACTATAATAAATAAGCAACATAGAGAAAATGAAATGAAATTAAATGGGGTTTAACGTCCTACTGTTCTGCTCCTAAAATGGGCTAATGAAGACGGACATATGCCATAAAGTGTGCAATGAGGGAAATTTTACCCGGGCAGCGGCGTTACGGCCTACGAAGTTGGACAGGCGACCATACTCCTTGTCACGTACAACCAAGAAATCGAAACAACGCCAGTTGACTCAAAGACAGACGTTATTCAGCTACGCAACCTCCCTAAAATCGGCAAATTGCTGACCTGCAGCGAGAAACAGTTCAACCGGGCCAAATTTTCTATTTTAACAGTTTAATTTGCACGGTACCTTTAGTTATCAACCGAATATTACAAAACTTTTAAAAATAAGCTCCCCTTGACCAGCTTAATCGTTCGCAATAAACGTTTGCCCCTTAAAATCGGCAAATTGCTGACTTTAAAGTGAGAAACATTACAACCGGGCGAAATTTTCTGATTTATCACTTTTACAGTACCTTTGATTACCAACCGTTTATTACAAAACTTTAAAAATAAAAGAGAAAGAGAGAAATGCGGCCTAATGTCCATTAGACACAAACTAGGTAATTTCGTGACTAACATATGTTTTTTAATTTTATTTAAAAACTCCCCTTGCGCTTACTGGTCTTTAGCCGTTGGGAGGAAACCGAAGGACACGGAGAAAACCCACGAGGTTGGACATCATACTCCATGTCACGTGCAACCTGGAGATCGAAACGACGCCCGTTGACTCAATGACAGACGTTACGATACAGTGCGCACATGCTAACCATTCAGCCATTCAGCCTCCCTGAATTCGGAAAATTGCTGACTTATAGCAAGAAACATTTCAACCGGGCGAAATTTTCTGTTTTAACAGTTTAATGTGCACGGTACTTTAATTACCAACCGATTATTACAAAACTTTTGAAAATAAGCTCCAACTGACCAGCTTAATCGTATGCAATAAACGTTTGGCCTGAATTGAAAGTTCTGCACGGAGAAAGTTCATCTTGATTTCCCGGCGTGGTTCCCCCTTGTCAGTGAGGCAGAACGGAGGGCCTGACAAGCACAGCTGTCTAGTCGTTCGGATGGGACGAAAAACCAAGGTCCCGTGTACACATTGGAGTGCACGTAAAATATCCCTAAGCAGTTGGAATTCGATACTGTTGAATAAGCTCTATACGGTGACTAAATGTGTAGCTTGTAGTCACCCACACTGCATGTTTCGCTTAACAATGAAAGGATGCCGTTTTCAATGTTCGATCCTTTTGTTCTCTTACTCCTGATATGTTAGATTGTTGATCGATGGTTTCATATAAAAGACTACCAATAAGACTCTTGGTAGAAGAAGTTCCCAAAAAATATTAAGTTGACTTTACGAGAAAGACCTCTAAACATGCTCCAAATTGTAAAAATACGAATTTTTGGATTTTCAATCTCTTTTTTTCGCCTATCCCTGATATTTAAAATAAATGATACAATGATTTCACACAACAGGCTAGCTATTGGACTCTCTATTGACCGCCCTCCCTTCATTATAACCGAAGTTATCGTGCCCTAAAGAATCAACAAATCAGCATGCTTATCTCTGCTTACCCTCGACAGAAAATGCTCATCTTTGCACTCAATCATAACATTGACCTAGTGAACGTCTACACAAAGTTTGAACATTCTAGCTTAATTAGAAGGGGAGATATTGTGTTTCAAAATCTCGGCCCTTCAAATTGCTACTACTTTTCATTTTCAATTCAAAATGGTGACCATCACGTGACCGAAATCAAAATTCTGATCCGATAGATTTTTAGGCATTCCTTCAAGGATTCCGAAAATATAACTCCCGAGTCTGTAAGTAAAATAGCAAAAAAGCCTTTTTGATTTTTCACGTTTAAAGATGGTGGCACTTCCGGTTCGATCGACAAACTCCATATTTTGTGTACAAATCAGTAATTCCTTGTCTAGTATCGAAAAAAAAAATTAGGTCATTCTGACCTATATTTCTACGATTTTTTTGAAAAATTTGATCCTTAATTTCACCAAGGGGAGATAATTTAGAAAATTTCTAATTATATTTTTGAAGTCACATTGGTAAGATCTACTTGTATACTAAATTTCATGAAAATCGTACAATTATTAAAGAAGTTGTCAAATTGGTCTAAACTTCCAGTTCGAAATCACAGCGACGAATTTTCGAAATTCGAAAATGTGAAACTGCAGATGAAAATGATTTTTTTCAAGGTATTCAAAGAAAAAAGAATTAGTAAAATCGGTCAAAAAATAACAAAGTTACGACTATGCATTGTCAGTTTTTTCGTTCGTAAAATTCGGTGATTTCGGTTTCGTAAAACGTTTTGAAAATATATTTAAACAACGTTCGCACCCCATTTTTGGGGGGGTAGGTCAAAGTTTCAGAAAGATCCCATGGTTAGATTCTGAGAAATCCGATTTGCAGAAAATACACAAAAAAAGAATAATAATAATCTTAACAGAAACAATAAGCTTTCATATGTAATATGAAAGCTTAATAACTTTAACAGAAACAATAAGCTTTCATATGTAATATGAAAGCTTAATAATAACTTTAACAGAAACAATAAGCTTTCATATGTAATATGAAAGCTTAATAATCTTAACAGAAACAATAAGCTTTCATATGTAATATGAAAGCTTAATAATAACTTTAACAGAAACAATAAGCTTTCATATGTAATACATATGAAAGCTTAACTAGATCTGCAAAGTAGATATTAAAGCTTTCATATTCACAGTCACTTCCTGTCACATGTCATGGGTCATGTAAATAATCTCATCAAGAAAAAAAAAATCAAAATATAACGAAGTTTTTATGATTTTTCACTTGTAAACAACTTTATCGGCACGAAAAACATCAAAAACAAAATTCGAAAATGTGACATTTTCAAATAGCAATATTTCGACCCTGATCCCGGCTATCCAGAAATGTATTCATTTTGGAAATAGGAGGCATATTCTCCAAACTACGGCCTATTGCTTTCATTTACGTTCTCGTTAATGTCGATTTTTCACCTTTTCTAATATTCAGTTCGAAATGCTGACCATCACGTGACCGAAATCAAAATTCTGATCCGATAGATTTTTAGGCATTCCTTCAAAAATGTAACTCCCATGTCTGTAAGTAAAATATCGCAAAAGCCATAGTGATTTTTCACGTTTCACGATGGCGACACTTCCGGTTCAAGTCACAAACTCAATATTTTGTCTACTAATCAGTATTTACTTATCTAGTATCCCCCCCCCCCCCAAAATCAGGTCATTCTGACCTATATTTCTTCGATTTTTTTTAAAACTTTGATCCTAATTTCACCAAGGGGAGATAATTTAGAAAATTTCTAAGAACATCTTTAAAGTTGCATCGGTAAGATCTACTTACATACTAAATTTCATGAAAATCGTACAACTATTAAAGAAGTTGTCAAGTTGGTCTCAACTTCCGGTTCGAAGTCAAAGCGACGAATTTTCGAAATTCGAAAATCTGAAAGTGCAGTTGAAAATGATCTTTGTTAAGGTAATCAAAGAAGGTACTCGTTCGTAAAATTCGGTGATTTCGAATGCTTAAAACGTTTTGAAAATATATTTAATCAAAAACTGCCACCCAGTTTTGGGGGGGTAGGTCAAAGTTTCAGAAAGATCCCATGGTTAGATTCTGAGAAAAAAAAAATAATAAGTAGACCTGCAGACCTGCAGTGCTGAATCGGCTTTCAGGAATCAGACAAGAAGTGCGTCATACAATAGCCGATCCATCGAGCTACCAAACGATACTGTAGTTGTTATGATTCAGTGACACCCTCTATCAGATTTGTAAGTAATATTTGCTTGCGAATACACCGGTCAAAATTGTAAAATCTGGCAAAATTACTTCCCTTCCGGTGCCAAATGAAATCATTATCGGTAACAAATAAGTTGACAATTCGCAATTGAGAATTGTTTTATACACACCAGGCAATAAATAATAAACTTTGAACCCATAAACTGAAATTAAAAAGGTAAAACACTTAAAGGGAGACAAACTATATCTCAAATTTACCGGCACTACCGAGATGAGAGAAATGGGGTTTAACGTCGACTAGACACAAACTATGTCATTTCGGGACTAGCATGGTTTAATTTTATATCAATAATTCCTGTGTAAAATATGTCTATGTCATTTCGGGACTAGCATGGTTTAATTTTATATCAATAATTCCTGTGTAAAATATCATCAAAAAATATTCATAAATAAAAAAGGTTTTCGTAAAAGAATTAATTTTTTTCAAAATATCGGACATTTTTACGACTACTTCCGGTTTTACGATCGTTGTTGTGATAGCTTTACGAAGTTCTTTGGATACTTAACTTTACCAGAAGTATCAGAAACATCCATTGAGTAGTTTTGGAAAAAAAGATAAATTAAAGAGCGTTTCCAAAAATTTAACGATTTTTCAATTTTTTTCAAAGTTTGAGGCCATATTTGGACCACTTATATTATTTCAACGCTTTTCATTTTGGATTCACTATATAGACAACCGATAGGACTTTGAGTAAGAAAAATTTAAGAAAAATCTGTGCCGTCCTTTTCGAGAAAAGGGCGTCTCAGAATGTTAAAAAATCGGAAAATACTAGATTTTTGGCATACAATAATTTATTTCCTTACCATCGAATTCGTATTATTTAGATACCATATGGTGGTCCATTAATAGGGCTATCCAGCGACACTTTAGTTCTTTTGGTCCGCTATTACCTAAAGGAGAAATCAAGTTTTTCGAAAGAGCGACAATATTTTTAACCATTTTTTTTCATTTTTTGAATACTTCCGGTATGGTTATTATTGTCGGAATAGTTTTAATAGCCGGTTTGGGCACTAAAATAGCCACAGGGCTCTGTAATGATATATTACATTATCCGATCAGATAAAATCCCCTTGAGAAATCATATGTTCAAAAGTGCCAAAAATGCAAAAAAATTAAAATATCGAAAATTAAATTTCAATAACTACATACATATTATACATCGTTAGAATCGTAATTAGGTCAGCTATCTGAATATGCAATCTTTTTTTGAAAATCTCTTAAAATAAAAAAATAGCAGAGCATTTTCCAAAATTTTACGATTTTTCGACGTTTTTCGATTTTCAGTCCGTTATTTCACCTATTCCAGATATTTCAAAGTCTTACTGGATGGTTTCATGCAAAATAACTCCGAAAGGACTCTCGATAGAAAAAAATTAAAAAAAAGTGGCGGTTAAGTTTTCGAGCTACAGGCATCCAAAAACGCTCCAAATCAGAAAATACTTGATTTTCAGCGTGCCATATTTTGCTGCCTGCTCATCGTATCCGTACGAATTGGGTATCATACGATAGCACAATCCTAGTGCAATCCAATGGTACCCTAATTTGTCTAATCCATTGATATCGCGGTTTTCCCCAAAATACCCATTTTTTGCATTTTTTCAAAATATCGGACATTATTTCGACCACTTCCGGTGTACAGATTATTGTTGAAATTGCTTTATTCCTTGTAATGGTCATTTGGGTTCATGCCTCAGAAGTTTCAGAAACGTCAATTCTGCCATAAAACGAAACCCGAGCTCACAAAATGGGTAGAAAATTCGAAAAAAATCGAAAAATAAAGGGCGATAACTCGGAATGAAACTTATATTACTGGAATCGGATGGACTTCAGGTATCCAAAAATGTAGGTCAAATTTCAAAATTTTGAAAAATAACAAAAATTGTCTCTCAAACAACATTTTTCATTTTTCGATCGCAAGAAGTCAGCGATGAAGTTTCGAAATATCGAAATTTTCAACTGCTATCGTCCGAGAAAAGACTCAGGGTTTCCGAAAATGTCATTTGTATGAAAATAGGTACAGAATTGACGAATCTACGGCCGTTTTTTTATTTTTGGACACAGCACAAAATTCGACCACTTCCGGTCTGCGCAGAAGTTTCAAAAATAGTTTATCAAGTAGCCAACACATGGTTTCCCAATAGAGAATTAGGTCCCAGATCGGTATCTGTTACAGGCACTGAGAAATAGGCTCCGGCGAAAAAAAATAATAATAATAACTAGACCTGCAAGCAGCACTGAACCGGCTTTCAGTAATCATACAGGAAGTTTATTATACCATAGCCAACCCATTGAGCTACCGAACTATACTTTAGTTGTTTTGCTTCAGTGACACCCTCTACCATATGTAAAAGTAATATTTGCTGGAGAAAAGACCGGTCAAAATTGTAAATTATGACAAAATTACGTCACTTCCGGTGCCGAAAGAAATTTTTATAGGTGAAAAATGAGTCGAAAATTTGCAACATACAAAATTTGTTTAATACATATCGGGCAATGGAAAATTAACCTATAACCCATAAACTGAAATTAAGAAGGTAAGATAATTAAAAGTGACCCTTGGAAAATTGGCTATTATTCGACAAGGGAACATGCTAGAAGCCTTTTCTTGATATCAATATGATGGTATTGATTCAATCTTACTGTCCATTAGAGTCAGACGTTATAAAGTTAAACAAATAATAAATATAAATCCTTTCAAAAAAATGTTTGTTTTGAAGGCTAAAAATACGTTTTTTGCAAAAATTACATTACTTCCGATGATATTGAAAATGTTAACTTAGTTGATAGAAGTCATAAATGGCATAAGGCATCAAATGGTAAAAAAATGATAAAAATCGAATAATAATTGACACTTTTATAGACCAAAAACCTTGAAATGTGACTTATAGAAGATCGCCTATTTCTCTGTAACCGTACAAGTTAGAAACCATTTTGTGGTGGTCGTATGTTTTCATTCTATTCGTTGATGGTAATCAAATATCATAATTTTAAAAATATTATAAGGCAGACTCATTTGAATAAAATATTTGTTTTTTAGGTTAAAAATACAGTTTTTGCAGAAATGACGTCATTTCCGGTCACAGTGAAAATGTAAAATTGGCTTGAACTAGTCCACATTGACATTAGGCATCAAATGGAAAAAAAATATTGCAAATCGAATAATAATTCACTCTTTTATAGGCAAAATAACGTGAAAAGTGATGCATGCAAAATTGCATATTTCTCGGCAACTACTCATATTTCAAACTAATTTTCGCATACATTCTCTTCGTTTGGATTATTGCTACGAGTTTATGAAAATCACAAATAAATATTTCAAAATATGAAGACGCTGAATGAATTGTAAATAATTGAATTTTACACTTTATTTTACATTTTATTCGAAATTGCCCGAAAATGAAATTGAAATTTAAAAAATCTGAGCTAAAGATTTTATACACCTTTGCAGGTTGCATCCTTTTAGTTATATCAGTTTTGAAAAAAAATATATTTGCTTTCAAAAAGTGGTACCGAACTGTCAAAATTGTAGTTTTTGTTAATATTACGTCACTTCCGTTGCCGACAGAAAAATTTCACCGTAACAAAAAAAATTGCAATTGGGACCACGGAGCATATGAACTTTGTTTTATACAAATCGAACAATAAATAGTTTTTCTGGTTACGAAAAACTAAATGAGCCGATGGCGGCTAACGCAAATTACCGAGACATTTTTTTTTATCATTTCTGCTCAAGTAGGATGATATTTTAACCCTGTGTAAAATACCATCAAAAAATATTCATAAATAATAAAGGTTTTCGTAAAAAAAAAACAATTTTCAAAATATCGGACATTTTTTCGACTACATCCAGTTTTACGATCATTGTCGTGATAGCTTTACGAAGTTCTTTGGATACCTAACTTTCTGTACCAGAAGTGTCAGAAACATCCATTGAGTAGTTTTGGAAAAAAAGATAAATTAAAGAGCGTTTCCAAAAATTTAACGATTTTTCAATTTTTTCAAAGTTTGAGGCCATTTTTGGACCTCTTATATTATTTCAATGCTTTTCATTTTGGATTCACTATATAGACAACCGATAGGACTTTGAGTAAGAAAAGTTTAAGAAAAATCTGCGTCGTTGTTTTCGAGAAAAGGGCGTCTCAGAATGTTAAAAAATCGGAAAATACTAGATTTTTGGCATACAATAATTTATTTCCTTATCATCGAAATCGTATTATTTAGACATCATATGATGGTCCATTAATAGGGCTATCCAACGACACTTTAGATCTTTTTGTCCGCTATTACCTACGGAAGAAATCAAGTTCTTCGCAAGTGCGACAATATTTTTAACCTTTTTTTTTCATTTTTTGAATACTTCCGGTATGGTTATTATTGTCGGAATAGTTTTAATAGCCCGTTTGGGCACTAACAAAGCCACAGGACTCTGTAATGATAGATTACTTTATCTTATCAGATAAAATGCCCCTGAGAAATCTTATGTTCAAAAGTGCCAAAAATGCAAAAAATTTAAAATATCGAAAATTAAATTTCAATAACTACATACATATTATACATCGTTAGAATCGTAATTAGCTATCTGAATATACAATCTTTTTTTGAAAATCTCTTAAAATAAATAAATAGCAGAGCATTTTCCAAAATTTCACGATTTTTCGACTTTTTTTCGATTTTCAGTCCGTTATTTCACCTATTCCAGATATTTCAAAGTCTTATTGGATGGCTTCATGCAAAAAACCTCCGAAAGGACTCTCGATAGAAAAATTTTAAAAACAAGTTGCGGTTAAGTTTTCGAGATACAGGCGTCCAAAAATGCTAAAAATCAGAAAATACTTGATTTTCAGCGTGCCATAATTTGCAGCCTAATCATAGTATCGGTATGAATTGGGTATCATACGATACTGCAATTCTCATGCAACCCAACGATACCTTGATCGTTTTAATCCGTTGCTATCGGACGGAGACATCACGTTTTCTCCGAAAACATCCATTTTTTGCATTTATTTCATTGCACACTATTTCGACTACTTCCGGTTTAAAGATCCGTGTGGAATTTGCTTTATCAGTTGGTATTGGACTATAACTTCATGTTCCATGACCAAAAACCTTGAAAAGTGACTTATAGAAGATCGCCTATTTCTCTGTAACCGTACAAGTTAGAAACCATTTTGTGGTATCCGTATGGTCGTATGGCTTCATTTTCTTCGTTGAAGGGAGGAATCAAGTTTCTCGCAAGTGCGACAATGTGTTTAACCTTTTTTTTTTCATTTTTTGAATACTTCCGGTATGGTTATTATTGTCGGAATAGTTTTAATAGCCGGTTTGGGCACTAAAATAGCCACGGGGCTCTGTAATGATATATTACATTATCTGATCAGATAAAATGCCTCTGAGAAATCCTATGTTCAAAAATGCCAAAAATGCAAAAAAATTTAAAATATCGAAAATTAAATTTCAATAACTACATATATATTATACATCGTTAGAATCGTAATTAGGTCAGCTATCTGAATATACAACCTTTTTTGAAAATCTCTTAAAATAACAAAAAAGTAGAGCATTTTCCAAAATTTCACGATTTTTCGACTTTTTTTGATTTTCAGTCCCTTTTTTATCGTATTCCAGACATTTCAAAGTCTTATTGGATGGCATAATTCACAAGACTATCGAATGGATTCTCCATAGAGAAAGTAAAAACAAAAGTTGCTGTTAAGTTTTCGAGATACAGGCGTCCAAAAACGCTCCAAATCAGAAAATACTTGATTTTCAGCGTGCCATATTTTGCTTCCTGCTCGTCGTATCCGTACGAATCGTGTATCATAAGATAGCACAATACTAGTGCAGTCCAATGGTACCCTAATTTGTTTAATCCATTGATATCGGACGGAGAAATCGCGTTTTTTCCCAAAATACCCATTTTTTGCATTTTTTTTCAAAATATCGGACATTATTTCGACTACTTCCAGTGTACAGATTATTGTTGAAATTGCTTTATTCCTTGCAATGGTCATTTGGCTTCATGCCTCAGAAATTTCAGAAACGTCAATTCGGCCATAAAACGAAACCCGAGCTCACAAAATGGGTAGAAAATTCGAAAAAAATCGAAAAATAAAGGGCGATAACTCTGAATGAAACTTATATTACTGGAATCGGATGGACTTCAGGTATCCAAAAATGTAGGTTAAATTTCAAAATTTTGAAAAATAACAAAAATTGTCTCTCAAACAACATTTTTCATTTTTCGATCGCAAGAAGTCAGCGATGAAGTTTCGAAATATCGAAATTTTCAACTGCTATCGTCCGAGAAAAGACTCAGGGTTTCCGAAAATGTCATTTGTATGAAAATAGGTACAGAATTGACGAATCTACGGCCGTTTTTTAATTTTTTGACACCGCACGAAATTCGACCGGTCTGCGCAGAAGTTTCAAATATAGTTTATCAAGTAGCCAACACATAGTTTCCCGATAGAGAATTAGGTCCCAGATCGGTATCTGTTACAGGCACTGAGAAATAGGCTCCGGCGAAAAAAAAAATAATAATAACTAGACCTGCAGACCTGCAGTGCTGAATCGGCTTTCAGGAATCAGACAGGAAGTGCGTCATACAATAGCCGATCCATCGAGCTACCAAACGATACTGTAGTTGTTATGATTCAGTGACACCCTCTATCAGATTTGTAAAAGTAATATTTGCTTGCAAATAAATACACCGGTCAAAATTGTAAAATCTGGCAAAATTACTTCACTTCCGGTGCCAAAAGAAATCTTTATCGATAACAAATAAGTTGAGAATTCGCAATTGAGAATTGTTTTATACATATCAGGCAATAAAATAATAAACTTAGAACCCATAAACTGAAATTAAAAAGGTTAAAAAGTTAAAAAGTGATCCTTAGAAAATTGGTTATTCCTCGACAAGGGAATATGCTAGAAGCAATTTTTTGATATCAGTATGATTATATTGATCCAATCTAAATGGCCATTAGAATCAAACGTTATAACGTTAAACAAATAATAAATATAACTCACTTCAAAAAAATATTTGTTTTGAAGTCTAAAAATACGGTTTTTGCAAATATGACATTACTTCCGGTGATAATGGAAATGTTAAATCAGATCATTGCAATCATAAATGGCATAAGGCATCACATGGTGAAAATTGTATGAAAATTGAATAATAATTGACACTTTTATAGACCAAAAAGCTTGAAAAGTGACTTGTAGAAAATCGTCTATTTCTCGGCAACCGTACAAGTTAGAAACTTTTTTGTGGTATTTGTATGATCGTATGGGTTCATGCTATTCGTTAATGGGATTCAAATATCATAATTTTAAAAATGTTATAAAAGAGACTCATTTGAATAAAATATTTGTTTTTTAGGTTAAAAATACAGTTTTTTTTCCAAAATGACGTCATTTCCGGTAACAGTGAAACTGTAAAATTGGCTTAACCTAGTCCAAATTGGCATTAGGCATCAAATAAAAGAAAAATATTGAAAATCGGATAATAATTTACTCTTTTATAGGCAAAATAACCTGAAAAGTGATGCATGCAAAATTGCATATTTCTCGGCAACTGCTCATATTACAAAATATTTTTGGCATACATTCTCTTCGTCTGGATTATGGCTACGAGTTTATGAAAGTTACGAATAAATAGTTCAAAATATAAAGACGTTGAATGGGTTGTAATAACTGAATTTTAGCTTTTTCTTTACATTTTATTCGAAATTGCCCGAAAATGAAATTGAAATTTAAGAATCTGTGCCAAACATTTTATGCGCCTTTACAGGGCGCATACTCTTTGCTATATCAGTTTTCGAAAAAAAATAATATTTGCTGTCAAAAAGTGGTACTTAAGGCTCAAAATTGTAGTTTTTGTTAATATTACGCCACTTCCGTTGCGTGCAGAAAAATGTCACCGTAACAAAAAATATTACAATTGACATCACGAAGCATATGCACTTTGTTTTATACAAATCGAACAATAAATAATTAATCTAGGTACGAAAAACTAAATTAGCCAATGGCGACTAAAGAAAATTACTGAGACAAAATTCTTTCTCACTTATGCTCAAGTAGGGTGATACTTTAACTCTGTGTAAACTACCATCAAAAAATATTCATAAATAAAAAAGTTTTCTGTAAAAATGTAAAAAAAAATCAAAATATCGGAGATTTTTTCGACTACTTCCGGTTTTTCGATCATTGTCGGAATTGCTTTAACAAGTTGATTAGATACTTAACTTCCTGTAGCAGAAATATCAGAAACATTCATTAAGTATTTTTTGAAAAAAAGATAAATAAAAGAGCATTTTCAATAATTTAATGATTTTTCAACTTTTTTCAAAGATTGATGTCATTTTTGGACCACCTAATATATTGCAACGCTTTTATTATTAGATGCACACGGTAGGCCACCGATAGGACTCTGAGTAAAAAATGTTTAAGAAAAATCGTAGGCGACGTTTTCGAGAAAAGGGCGTCTCAGAATGCTCCAAAACGGAAAATACGTAGTTTTCAGCGTACCATAATTTATTTCCTAAGAATCAAATTCGTGTTATTTAGATGTTATACGATCGTCTATTAATGGAACTATCCAACGACACTTTAATTGTTTTGGTCCGCTAATATGTGACGGAGAATTCGAACTTTTTGCAAGAGCTCCAATTCTTTTTTGTCTTTTTTACATTTTTCGTCGTTTTTTGAACTACTTCCGGTATACGAATCATTGTCGAGTAGTTTTCACATCCAGTTTTGGAGTTTGCATGGGAACAGGGCTCTCTAATGATATACTACACTATACGATCAAATAAAATACTTCTGAGAAATCCTATGTTCAAAAGTGTTAAAAATGTCAAAATGTCAAAATATTGAAAATTAAATTTCAATAACTGCATACATATTATACATCATTAGAATCGTCATTAGGTCAGCTTTTAAAATATATATCTTTTTTTTGAAAATCTCTTCAAATAAAAAAATAGTGGAGCATTTTCCAAAATTTCACGATTTTTTGACTTTTTTCAATTTTCAGTCCCTTTTTTGTCTTATTCCAATTATATATAGGTCTTAATTGATGGATCCATGCTAAAGACTACCGGAAGGACCATCGATAGATAAAGTTTAAGAAAAATCGCTGGAGCAGTTTTCGAGATAAAGGCGTCCAAAAACGCTCCAAATCAAAAAATGCTTGATTGTCAGCGTGTCATATTTTACTTCTGGATCAACCAACGATACCTTAATCCATTTGATCGGTTTATATGGGACGAAGAAATCACGTTTTTCCCAAAGCACCCCATTTTTTTGAGTTTTTTTCAAAAAATCAGACATTATTTCGACTACTTCCGGTTTACGAATCGTTGTTGAAATTGCTTTATGCAACTGTCTGGCAATATGGCTTTATGTTTCAGGGTTTCAGAAATATCGTTTTATCCTTTCCAAAAAATATAAGGGTTACAAAATGGGCAGAAAATTCGAAAAAATTCGAAAAATAAAGGGCGATAACTCTGAATGAAACTTATATTACTGGAATCGCATAGACTTCAGGAATCCAAAAATATAGGTCAAATTTGCAAATTTTGAAAAATAACAAAAATTGTGTCATAAACAACGTCTTTTCAATTTTCGAACGATAGAAGTCATAGACGAATGTTCGAAATTGAAAAATGTGAGATAGCCATTATCTTGCAAAAGATTCAAGGTTTCCGAAAATGTCATTTGATTAAAAATGGGTAGAGAATTGACGAAATTATGGCCGATTTTCAATTTTTAGACGACGTACAAAGTTCGGCCACTTCCGGTATGCGCAGAGGTTTGAAAAATAGTTTATCAAGTAGCCACCATATGTTTTCCCGATAGAAAAGTTTGTTCCAGATCGATATCTGTTTTCGATCATGGAGAAATAGGCTCCCGCGGTAAAAAATAATAATAATAATAATAATAATAATTTTAGTAAAAACAATAGTCTTTCAGACGAAAGTCTGAAAGCCTAATAAATAATAATTTTAGTAATCACAATAGGCTTTAAAGTCTGAAAGTTTCACTGGTGCCACCTTACCCTTAAACATGTCACTTCCGGTGCCAAGTTACCCTTGAACATATGTCGCTTCTGGTACCAACGAAACCACTAAACAGGTTTCCAAATTAACATTGCACACAAATAAAATGGACGCAGAATCAACCAAATCCAGCAATATCAATTCATTTTATACATTTGTTACTTGTAAATGATCTTGACAAAATTAAATTACTCCCGGTGTTAATGAAAATGTTCAATTAGTCTTATGAAATCAGAAATGGCATACGATATCATACAGTGAAAATTTTATGTAAATCGAATAATAATTGCCACTTTTAAAGACCAAAAAACTTGAAAAGTGACTTGTAGAAAATCGGCTATTTCTCGGCAACCGTACAAGTTAGAAACCATTTTGCGGTATCTTTATGATCGTATGGCTTCATTCTATTTGTTGATTGACATCAAATACCATAATTTGAAAAAGATTTCAAAACAGACTCATTTGAATAAAATATCTGTTTTGAAGGCTAAGAATACAGTTTTTTCCAAAATGACATTACTTCCGGTGATAATGAAAATCTTACATTACTTGTATGAAATCCCAAATGGCATTAGGTATAACATGGTGTAACGTTTATCAAAATCGAATAATAATTGACTCTTTTATGGCCCCAAACCCTTCAAAAGTGACCTGTAGAAAACCGTCTAAACCGAACAAGTTAGAAACAATTTTATGATATCTACTATATGACCATATGAGTTGTGTTTATATGTGAATTTAAACCAAAAGTTAAAAATATTAATACATATTAAGTAATTCTTGGTTGAATAAATCATCGATTTAAAAAGATTAAAATGCAGTTTTTGACAAAATGACGTCACTTCCGGTGTCAATTTTAAATTGTAATCAACTTGATATAACGCTACATGCTTTTTGAATCAAATGATGTCACTTTTATAAAAATCCAATAATAATTGACTTTATTACACGCAAAATAAAGAAAACAGTGACTTATGCAGAACTGCCCATTTCTTGGCAACTGCTTATATTACAAACTAATTTTCACATACATTCTCTTGGTATTGATTATAGCTACAAGTCTATAAGAGTTATGTAAAAATATTTTAAAATCTGAAAAGCCTGAATGGGTTGTAAATAGGTCAATTTTACGCCTTTTTTCACCTCTTAATCCAATTTGCTAGAAAATGAAATAGAAATTAAAAAAACTGCTTCCGTCATTTTTTGCGCCTTGAAAGGACACACTCTTTGAGTCATATAATTTTTCAAAAAAATAATATTTGTTTTCGAAGAAGGAAAATAACTGTCAAAATTGTAGTTTTTGGTAAAATTATGCCACTTCCGGTGCCGACAGATTACACTATTGGTAACAAAAAAAATGGCAATTGAGACAACGAAGCATGTGAACTTTGTTTTATACAAATCGAACAATAAAAAAATAATCTAGGACTGAAAAACTGAATTAGCCAATGGCGGCCAAGGAAAATTACTGAGACAAAAATTTTTAACATTTTTGCGCAAGTCAGATGACTCTTTAATTCTGTGTACAACACGACTAAAAATATTCATAAATAAAAAAGTTTTTTGTAAAATTTTAAATTTTCAAAATTTGGCGCCTAATATCTTCGAAGATTTGCCGAAAATCAAAAATCGAAAGTAGCGTAGCTATGTCCCATGTCTCCGGCTATGCCAAAATGTATCGAAAGTTAAAATCCCATGATTATTGTTAAGATTACTGCAATATTTAAAAAAAACGATAACTTCGGTGATTTCGGACATTTCGCATTGTCGCAGAACGTTTAAAATAGCTTTATCCTCTAAGTCACACCCACTTTCCCAGTAAAACTGAAGAAATCGTAACAATACGACATGCAGTTGCTGAGATCTACTCAAAACAAAAGAAGAATTAGACCTGCATGCAGGAATGACGGGTTTCACTGGTGCCACCTTACCCTTAAACATGTCACTTCCGGTGCCAAGTTACCCTTGAACATATGTCGCTTCTGGTACCAACGAAACCACTAAACAGGTTTCCAAATTAACATTGCACACAAATAAAATGGACGCAGAATCAACCAAATCCAGCAATATCAATTCATTTTATACATTTGTTACTTGTAAATGATCTTGACAAAATTAAATTACTCCCGGTGTTAATGAAAATGTTCAATTAGTCTTATGAAATCAGAAATGGCATACGATCTCATACAGTGAAAATTTTATGTAAATCGAATAATAATTGCCACTTTTAAAGACCAAAAAACTTGAAAAGTGACTTGTAGAAAATCGGCTATTTCTCGGCAACCGTACAAGTTAGAAACCATTTTGTGGTATCTGTATGATCGTATGGCTTCATTCGATTTGTTGATTGACATCAAATACCATAATTTGAAAAAGATTTCAAAACAGACTCATTTGAATAAAATATCTGTTTTGAAGGCTAAAAATACAGTTTTTGCCAAAATGACATTACTTCCGGTGATAATGAAAATCTTACATTACTTGTATGAAATCCCAAATGGCATTAGGTATAACATGGTGTAACGTTTATGAAAATCGAATAATAATTGACTCTTTTATGGCCCCAAACCCTTCAAAAGTGACCTGTAGAAAACCGTCTATTTCTCGGCAACCGAACAAGTTAGAAACAATTTTATGATATCTATATGACCATATGAGTTGTGTTTATATGTGAATTTAAACCAAAAGTTAAAATTATTAATACATATTAAGTAATTCTTGGTTGAATAAATCATCGATTTAAAAAGATTAAAATGCAGTTTTTGACAAAATGACGTCACTTCCGGTGTCAATTTTAAATTGTAATCAACTTGATATGACGCTACATGCTTTTTGAATCAAATGATGTCACTTTTATAAAAATCCAATAATAATTGACTTTATTACACACAAAATAAAGAAAACAGTGACTTATGCAGAACTGCCCATTTCTTGGCAACTGCTTATATTACAAACTAATTTTCACATACATTCTCTTCGTATTGATTATAGCTACAAGTCTATAAGAGTTATGTAAAAATATTTTAAAATCTGAAAAGCCTGAATGGGTTGTAAATAGGTCAATTTTACGCCTTTTTTCACCTCTTAATCCAATTTGCTAGAAAATGAAATGGAAATTTAAAAAACTGCTTCCTCCATTTTTTGCGCCTTGAAAGGACACACTCTTTGAGTCATATAATTTTTCAAAAAAATAATATTTGTTTTCGAAGAAGGAAAATAACTGTCAAAATTGTAGTTTTTGGTAAAATTATGCCACTTCCGGTGCCGACAGATTACACTATTGGTAACAAAAAAAATGACAATTGAGACAACGAAGCATATGAACTTTGTTTTATACAAATCGAACAATAAAAAAATAATCTAGGACTGAAAAACTGAATTAGCGAATGGCGGCCAAGGAAAATTACTGAGACAAAATGTTTTAACATTTTAGCGCAAGTCAGATGACTCTTTAATTCTGAGTACAACACGACTAAAAAATATTCATAAATAAAAAAGTTTTTTGTAAAATTTTAAATTTTCAAAATTTGGCGCCTAATATCTTCGAAGATATGCCGAAAATCAAAAATCGAAAATAGCGTAGCTATGTCCCATGTCTCCGGCTATGCCAAAATGTATCGAAAGTTAAAATCCCTTGATTATTGTTAAAATTACTGCAATATTTTAAAAAACGATAACTTCGGCGATTTCGGACATTTCGCATTGTCGCAGAACGTTTATAATAGCTTTATCCTCTAAGTCACACCCACTTTCCCAGTAAAACTGAAGAAATCGTAACGATACGACAAGCAGTTGCTGAGATCTACTCAAAACAAAAGAAGAACTAGACCTGCATGCAGGAATGACGGGTTTCACTGGTGCCACGTCACTTTCGGTGCCACGTTACCCTTAAACATATGTCACTTCCGATACCAATGAAACCATCAAACAGGTTTCCACATCAAATAAAATGGACGAAGAATCAACCAAATCCAGCAATATCAATTCATTATATATATATGTTACTTGTAAGTGATCCTGGCAAAATTTCATTACTTCCGGTGATAATGAAAATGTTCAATTAGTTTTATGAAATCAGAAATGGCATAAGGCAGCATAATGGCGAAAATTGTATGTAAATCGAATGAGAATTGCCACTTTTATAGACCAAAAACCTTAAAAAGTGACTTGTAGAAAATCGTCTATTTCTCGGCAACCGTACACGATAAAAACTATCTTTTGGTATCTATATGATCGTATGGGTTCAATCCATTTGTTGAATGGAATCAAATATCATAATTTGAAATATATTACAAATCAGACTCATTTGAAAAAAATGTCTGTTTTGAAGGCTAAAAATACAGTTTTTGCCAAAATGACATTACTTCCGGTGATACTGAAAATGTTAAATTAGTTCTATGAAATCATAAATGACACAAGATATCATATGGTGAAAATTTTATGAAAATCGAATAATAACTGACACTTTTATAGACCAAAAACCTTGAAAAGTGACTTAAGGAAAATCGCCCATTTCTCTGCAACCGTACAAGTTAGAAACCATTTTGTGGTATCTGTATGATCGTATGGGTTCAATCTATTTGATCAATAGAATCAAATATCACAATTTGAAAAAAATAACAAATACGACTCATTTGAATAAAATATTGTTTTTTGAAGGCTAAAATTTAAGTTTTGAGCAAATGACGTCATTTCCGGTGGCAGCGCAAGGGGTAAAATGGTTTGACATAGTCCACTATAGCATTAGGCATCCAATGGCGAAAGAAAATTGAAAATCGAATAATAATTGATTCTTTTACAGCCAAAATTACGTGAAAAGTGACTCATGCAAAATTGCCTATTTCTCGGCAACTGCTTATATTACAAACTAATTTTCACATACATTCTCTTCGTATGGATTATAGCTACAAGTTTATAAAAGTTACGTAAAAATATTTTAAAATCTGAAAAGCCTGAATGAGTTGTAAATAGGTCAATTTTACGCCTTTTTTCACCTCTTAATCCAATTTGCTAGAAAATGAAAAAGAAATTAAAAAAACTGCTTCCGACATTTTTTGCGCCTTTAAAGGACACACTCTTTGAGTCATATAATTTTTCAAAAAAATAATATTTGTTTTCAAAAAATGTACCTAACTGTCAAAATTGTAGTTTTTGGTAAAATTATGCCACTTCCGGTGCCGACAGATAACACTTTTGGTAATAAAAAAAATGACAATTGAGACAACGAAGCATATGAACTTTGTTTTATACAAATCGAACAATAAAAAATTAATCTAGGACTGAAAAACTGAATTAGCCAATGGAGGCCAAGGAAAATTACTGAGACAAAATTTTTTAACATTTTTGCGCAAGTCAGATGACTCTTTAATTCTGTGCACAACACGACTAAAAAATATTCATAAATAAAAAAGTTTTTTGTACAATTTTAAATTTCCGAAATTTGGCGCCTAATATCTTCGAAGATTTGCCGAAAATCAAAAATCGAAAGTAGCGCAGCTATGTGCCCTGTCTCCAGCTATGCCAAAATGTATCGAAAGTTAAAATCCCATGATTATTGTTAAAATTACCGCAATATTTGTAAAAACGATAACTTCGGTGATTTCGGACATTTCGCATTGTCGCAGAACGTTCAAAATAGCTTTATCCTCTAAGTCACACCCACTTTCCCAGTAAAACCGAAGAAATCGTAACGATGCGACACGTAGTTGCTGAGATCTACTCAAAACAAAAGAAGAATAATAATGATAATAATAAGAATAATAATTTTAACAAAAACAATAGTGTTTCACACAAGCTTCGCAGTGTGAAACCCTAATAATAATAAGAAGAATAATAATTTTAACAAAAACAATAGTGTTTCACACAAGCTTCGCAGTGTGAAACCCTAATAATAATAATAAGAATAATAATTTTAACAAAAACAATAGTGTTTCACACAAGCTTCGCAGTGTGAAACCCTAATAATTTTAGTAATCACAATAGGCTTTCATATGTAATATAAAAGCTTAACTAGATCTGCTACTGTCCCATGCAGATATGAAAGCTTCCATATTCATCGTCACGTGTCATCGTTTGTATCAAGTATCCTAAATAAAAGGATAAGAAGAAAAAATTATCAAAATTGGTCAAAAACTCGCGAAGTTACAAGTCTAAATATAGTATGAAACATTGCACCCAGGCATAACAATAATCTGAAAACTAAAGGGAAATAACTGAAACTTGTATTACTGTAATGAGACGGATGAGAAAATGAAATGAAAATGGCGAGAAAGAACTAAAAATGGCAGGTTGGACAGGCGAACTTACTCCTTGTCACGAACAACCGGGCATTCGAAAACACGCTAGTTAACTCAATGACAGGCGCGCGTGCTAACCATTCAGCCACCCCCCCCCCCCCCCTTTGAAATCAGACACATGCAATATGTCATATAGGAAGAATAACAAGTCGCTCACAACAAAATCGTAAATTAATGAGTTTAGGTCAAAAGGTTGAGCTACTGTTTTAGAGTATTTATTTGTTTTAAAGAGACACGTTAAGGGTTGTTCATAGTTAAATGAAAGTTTAATTTTAAATAAGACCAATAAAATTATGATTTAATTATGCCAGACTAATATTAAAATAAAGCTTTAAATTAAGAATAATTAACTATTGGTCTAATGCAATGAAATGCTTTGATTTGACGGATGAAATGTACGATGGGTGTCCAGACTATAATGAATATATGATATGATAACAAGCTTTATCAGCTTATATAAAATCGCTTCCTAAAACGGATCTTTAACAGATTTACAACTGGCAGTCATAATATTAACACAGATATTAGTTTAAAACATATATTATGTACAATTTGGATGATAATTGGGGGTTGTTTTTTTAAAGGGACATTCTCACGATGGGAATACTAAAAAATTATATTTTATTTAATGATTACATCTTGATATTTTGTTAACGTCGAGTTGTTTTGTTTTCATATGTTGTGCTTTTTATTTTATTTTGATGTTCTGTCCAACATGTTCAATGTATGCTTGATTACTTTGGTTCAGTAAAGTTATTTTCAGATCAGATACGCACCAATGTCCCTTTAGGGGCACACACAATAATAAACAAATATAATAAAGGGGGGGGGGGGCTATCAACACCACATCGACAAACGTTTTTATTTGTTTGTCGTCTTCATCGTATTAATTTTAATTGAAAATGAACCGCATATACATAAACCGTTGTTAGGCTAATGTCAGTCGAAAAGAAGGTAACCACATTTTTAGCTTCATTTAATACAGATAAAAGAAGAAAAAGAAAGATACTCAATGGCATTTACACGGTACTGGCATCAATTAAATGTAAAACGTTTTGTAATATTCAAGTACTTATGAACAGTTTTGAAAATTTTAGCGTTTTTATCATATGTATTACTTTTTTGCCCGAAAAGTAAGGATTGACTGTTTTGGTTTTTCGTCAGAAGTTTATCAATTGTTTCTTTTCTAGCTTTTAGAAATAATGGGCAATGAAAGAAAAAGTGTTCGCAGTCCTCTATAGCATTTCCACAATGGCAAAAAGGGTCATCTGATATATGCATTAACGTTTTGTGAAATTTTAGATAACTTTTGAGATTTCTTAATTTACAGTGAATGATTTGATTTTGTCTATTGCCTATACAATAGAGTTCGGGTGCTGGCTGTACAGAATTATTTTGCATTAGCTTTGATTTAAATTGTGATAGTGTTTGTGAATCTCGTATTTCGCTTGCAAGATTATTCCAATCTTTGATAACTGACGGGGAAAAAGAGTTTTGATAGTGTGAGGTTCTACAATTTATTTGTTTAATATTATCAGAGTTTCTCAATTGATATCATTGATGTGATCAAATTTGAGGTGGTACAAGATTTGAGAGGGAAGTCGGAACTTGATTATTCACTATCTTATAGAAAATTACTAATTTATGTTGGAAACGCCTCGGAGAAAGAGAAGTGAAGCCCGATTCTTTAAGTAATATCTGATGAGAGGTGCCTCTTGGCAATCCTGTGATTGTTCGAATTGCATCCAAATGGAGTTTTTCTAATTGTTCAGACTTTTCATTTGTGCAGTTGTTCCAGACAACATCCGCGTAGTCAAATATTGGAAGTATATAAGATTTATATTATATGTCGAGAGTTTTACGTTTTAATCTGTATTTGAGAGACCGGAAACAATTTACCATGGTACTTATTTTGCTTGTTAAATAGTCGATATGTGTATCCCAAGTAGCTCGGTTATTTAAGAAAACGCCCAGATGTTTTTGACTAGAATCGTCTGTTATATCATAGTTATTATATGAAAGATTGAACGTTGATGCGGACAGCTTCCTTGAAAAGGTCAGGCTTTTAGTTTTCGAAGGGTTGAAATCTACTTTCCATTTGATTGACCAATTACAGATTCGTTTTATATCATCATTAAGAATTTTCTGGGTAAGAAGAGGGTTATCGATTACGAGGAAAAGAGAGGTATCATCAGCGAAGATGCGTATGTTGGAGCTGATATCATCCACGATATCGTTTATGTAAACAAGGAAAAGGAGAGGGTCTAAGATAGAGCCTTGGGGAACTCCAGAGGTAACAATTTTTGATAATGGAACATTTACCTCCTAAGATGACTTTCTGAAAGCGATTTTGTATGTAACTAACAATAAGTTTGTAAGTTTTCCCTCTAATACCTATTGATGAGATTTTATGTAGTAGGCTTTGGTGCCAAACTTCTAGTCCCTTATCAAGAGACTTACATATGTAATCGTACATCGGAATTAGTTGATATACAGATGCATTTTGAGGTTGAAAACATGATTGAAAGGGGGTTATAATTCCTTCTTTTAAAATGAAGTTATGGATATGTTTCCGTAGAAGTGATTCAAAGACCTTACCCAGAGAGCTTAGCAACGAGATAGGACTGTAGTTGGAACAGTCGTGAATATCACCTTTTTTGTAGATAGGGACAATATTGGCCCTTTTCCAGCAATCCGGATATATAGATGCATCATAAAGTGTTTGAAACAGTCGATGAAGAGGATATTTCAAAGAAGGCGCTATACATTTCAGAATAAAATTGTTAATGTTGTCCGGCCCACTTGATTTTTTGCTTTTAACTGAAAGAAGTGTATCTTCGACATCAACTAACGAGATCACCAAGTTGGAAATTTCCGATTTCCGTTGAGATAAATTTGGCAACGAATGTGGGCTAAACGTGTCAGTACACAGTGAGATGAAAAAATCATTTAAAGCGTTCGCTTTCTCTGCATTTTCAAAATATATCGTATTAATCGAATTTAATGGAGGAATTTCCGTTGATGAGTTACCTTTCTTGAAAGAAATATTTTTTAGCAAAGACCACCAATTTGAATCACCGAATTTATTTTCGTTTATTTTATTGTCAAGCTTTGAGTAATACTGACTTTTCGATTTTCGTATTTCACTAATCACGTGGTTTCGTTTTTGTCTGAATTCAAGCCAATCGTATGGACAATTTGATTACATGTCCTTTCGGTCCCGCGTCATTTCGGACTTACGACATTTCGGACTCCAAAAAATATGGCCTCGACGTTTCGGACTCGAAAATATGACATTTCGGACTCGGGTATATGACATTTCGGACTCGGGAATAAGATGGAATGAAAGGTTGAACACAACTGTCAAATCAATATAAAATACGCCGTGGCTATTCTTAATAGCCCAACAAAAAATAACTTACGGGTTAAATTATATAATTTAGCCTACCGCTCGCCACCAAGTAGGCCTTCGGCGTGGAGTCGTGCATCACGAACCTACACGACAAAATTTCCAATGTTGAGTATTTACGAAAAGAACGTTTTACTTCTTTATACATGTATTGCTGCACTGATGAATTTATTAGGAATAGGCCAATTTAAAACACGAAAGAAAATATTTATTAACATGAAACACGTGGTTAGTAAAAGGCTCCACCAAACGATAAAACATTAGTTGCACTTACGGTTCTTTGATAATCATCGTTTCCCGTAAAAGTAATGTATTTGTTTAAATCAAATAATATGCTGATGAATTTATTGAAAATGACCCACACAAAAACAAAAATTTACACGACATGCACTCTTTTTACAAGTCTCTAGAAATTGTTAACGATAACCCGGTGAGCTGCACGTTGACATGCATTCCTCCCGCTTGGCAATACCAATCGATAAACAGGGGCGGATCCAGGATTTTTAGAAAGGGGGGGGGGTGCTGCACCAAGTTGGGAGTGCGAAGCCCGACCCATGATTTTTGAGTTGACAAAAATGCCCACAAGGACTAATTTCTTACTAGTACTGTAAATCACGGTTTCCAACCTAAACTGTTTTTGTTCTCCTTTCCCGCGAGAATATATGGAGCTAAAAATGGTTAGAGTCGTAAAAATTATAATGGCTATTAGCTAACAGCACTCTTAAACAACCTTTTTTGCATATTGCATACTATTTATAGTATTATTGGTTGGAATTATTTTCAAGTCGACAGCCTCAAGGACCAACTTATCGTGTTTTGCATAGTGTCGAGTAGGGTAGCACAGAATTGTAATAATACATAGTACGCAAGTCTAAAATAATTATATTCGTGAAAAATTGTCTTACATTATCGGTGGTCCACAGGTGTATTTCCAGCTAGATTAATCCATATTATGTGCACAATGATAATACTATAGCGTACGTATAAGAGAAATCGAAGATTACAGGTGCAGATCATTTCGTTCGTTCTTGGGGATTTACGTCCACTTCCACCAAGGGTAATATCGTAGACAATCAGATCATTTCATTTAATGTAAGCTTCCACATAAATGACTAATCATTTCATTTACTACTACTACTACTTAGTGTTTAACGTCTGCTTCCACATAAGTGATATCGCAGACAAGACTTAGGAGAGCCGAAGCTGATTCCTGTTTTTTAGAATATGATTTTGCAATCTTTCTATTTGGCTTTAAGCCATGGATTGGGTTTAGTGGGAAGTTCTTCCCTTTATTTATTAAAAAACATATCATTTGGTAGATGATCTCGTTTGCTTCTGGGTTGGTTGGTGTCATCGTTTGGGGTTAGTGTTTAGGTGCCAGACCCGTCTTATCGTGGCCTCCCCTTACTCCACTATCCCACTCTATGGGTTTGGTATCAGTTTTATTTACGAAATAGTGTTTAGGTGCCGAGTACGTCTGACCGAAACTCCCCCTTACTCCACTATCCTGCTTAGTTTGGTAGATGTCATCTGTGGGATTTGTGTTTAGGTGCCAGGCCCGTCTTATCGTGACCTCCCCTTACTCCACTATCCTATTCTGTTTAGTGTCTGTTTTTTGGCGGAATAGTGTTCATTTACTATCCTTGTCATATTAACCTGGACGGTGTTGTTTCGGATGAAACCCAGACATGTGTCTGGATTAGGGGATTAATTAAACAATAGGTATAGCGGTCATTCAAAGAATCTATCGACAGGCATTTATGACTGTTGTATATTCCATGCGACGGTGGTGTAATTACACGTCTGTAATATGGTGGTAGTCATTCAAAGAATATAATCGAAATGACGGACATTTATTACTGTATATTCCAAGCGACGGCGGCCTTATTCGTAGACTGGAACCAATCATAGGCCATTGTGGGTTGGGTTTTTTTGGGGTTTTTTTTGGGGGGGGGTGAAAATACCGTCGTACAGTAAGTTTCTTTTACATAAAATGGAATCGAAAGCCATTTTTATGTACGTATAAGAACTTTAAGGTTTACCGACCGATGCCAGAAATCGATACTTACAAACACTTCGATATAGTATATTCTCGATATAGTATCATATAAGAAAGATACGGCAAGTTTATTACCAGACCCGTAATTGGCCGTATGCATTTGAGGAAAACATGTGGATGAGTGATCCGTGCTCATGACCCGAACTAGATATTTTTTTTTCTTTTTTGGTCAAGTTTATTACGCATTTTACAACTAAGCGGATGTTATATATTAATTACAGCATCGTACGTGCGAGGTTATCGTCTTCTTTAGGGCTGCATGCCATCCTACACAAAACACAATAAATATTATGTATGCAATATGCCAATAACATTGTTTATGCGTGTTGTTAGCAAATAGCTACTCTAAATTTACCCGCGTTTAGACGGCCCTAACCAATGAAAAATTATCGTTGTTTGATGCACGTTGTAATTTAGTCAGCCATTTTTATAAAAAATTTCCCCTTGATGGAATATGAATAATATAAAGAATAAAACGATGACCAATTGTGAACACATAAATTGTAACCATATGTAGTTACGTCAAACTACAGCAAATATTTTTTACATTCAGTTACGTGGTCTTCACCGATTATGAGATACTGCTGACAGAATTTCAAATTAAATCTTATTTTCTATGCGCACACGCTAATTATGTTGTGATTCTAAAAATTATTCACTACAAAGTCGATAGGGGGCAGGTCATATATACATATATATTTACGTCTGACAGACAACTAACATCTCGAAAAACATCGAGGGGTAATCAGCGCAACATGGGCAAATATATATACGCCTGACAGACAACTTACATCTCGAAAAACATCGAGGGGTAATCAGCGCAACGTGGGCAATCTGCGCACCAGCTTCACCAGCGCAGATTGTAATCTGCGCGCGCGGAGTGCAATCTGCGCAACACGACAGCGCAGATTGCAATCTGCGCGAGGGGTGAAGATTGCGCCTAACATGCCCACAAGAAACTTATTACTATTAAGTATGAATTCGATCCATACAGCTTCAATTTTATTAATTGTGAGGTCTTGGCGTGCTTTAAAGAACAAACTTTCTTTAACATATACTGCCACACCACCACCTCTACAGCCTTCCCTGTTCACTAACACAGGGGCTGATAGCCACTTATACTAACATCTGATGGGGAGGTTGTAGTATCGAATGATGTTTCTGAGAAAGTTAGAATATCATGACCGTTTAGTTCACAGGATATTTGATCTAACTTGTGTTTAAGACTTCTGGTATTTTCTCGGTCCTGGATTTGAATGAATATCCCCACATGCGAGTAACAAATGCTGGAAAGAAATAAGTATATGAAGCTGGATGAGGTTTTCAAATAAATGAGGGTAGACGACAACGAGAATATAACTTAGACCACCTTCACCATCTTTTTTTACAACATATTTAAGTGATTGCACTATGAAAAATGGTTATAATTGATAGTAGATAAGTATGGCGATGGTGGTCATGTAATGAGTGTGGTGCGGCATGACGTTGATAACTTTTAATGGACATCAAAGAGGGGACAAGGGAAATTAACGTAACCATAAAACAGTAAATATGTACAAATAGGTCAGTACTGTGGGGAATGTCGGTGTATAAAGGCAAACAACAAAAAAAAAAAAAAAAAAGAAAAAAAGTACAAGTACACAATAAACAACAAAAAGTGAAAACATGTGTAAACTGTAAAAGGATATTATGACTACGGATTTCTACTCATAAGTTATATTTGAAAGATACTGTCATTTTTTTCTAGTAATAAGTTTACTGGAGGACCTTATATTTTAAGTAATTGATTAAGTGAGAACTAGATTTTTGATTTGTTTTCTAGTTCAATAGTGTACAATATGCATACATGAATGAATAGTGGTATACGTTCTTGTGTAATATTTAACTAAAGGATGGGGGGCATACCAGATCGATTTAAGATAAAGAGAACCAAATTTGATAATCGATTACAAAGCAACAAAATTTTGATATTTGTAATTTGTTTTCTACATTTGGACATTTGGTTTGTATCGAATGATACCGTATTAAATCTGGTATAGCTCCTTTAATAATAATGTATTTGCTACAAGATTTGTATTTTACAATTTTTCGACTAATTTAATAAGTAATAACGGAGATGAAGTAAATCCCTCGCATGAAGTCACTATCATAGGAAATACCATATAGTAGATCTTTTCTTCTTTCATTTATCATATTTTATCGAAAAAAACCGAAAGTTATGATAGTGTCTTCGAGTGATTCTTCGTTTGAATAATTTTGACATCAAGTGGATATTCTATCACATAAAACATTAACAGTATAAGTATAAGTAATTTAAAAAAAGCGATAGAAAGGTAATAAGTCGGTGATGGGTTGACTTCCGATAACTAAGTCATAATAAACTGTAGCCTGATCGGAGCGAATCTTCTAATAGCTTATATAACGATCCATAATACACGAGATATGCAGACGTTTTCAAAATTTGGTTTAACTACAAAACCGGTATATTTGAGTAAACAGCGATTGATATTGACATTTGTAACCTGAGATAGGTTCACACCAAATTTACCGTGGTTAAACCCAATCGGTTGAGGTGATTAATGTTTAAGTAGAGTCGAGTGTAACAACATTAATATCCCTGTATAACAAAACATGAACTAAGAAAACTGATACCGCTACGTTTACTGTAGGGTTGTTTGAATTAGAGATGATCACACTCTAGTCCAGATTCCATCAAGATGGCTGTTACGAAATCATTAAAAGGTGAGGCAGCTCGAGAGAGCTTTGGTTGACAAGCTAGAAGGCAGGTTTGGAGATGTTCAGCAAGGCCAGTGTTTGCTGTCACAGTTTTACTCAACCAGTCAAGCCAAAGATGAGACTGTTTCTAAGTGGGCCTGCAGAATTGAGGATCTTCTTGACAAAGCCAGAGAAGAGGGTGAAGTTGACATGGATACTTTTGACTCCAAACTTCGTGTAAAGTTTTGGAGCGGACTTCATCAAGACTTAAAGGACAGATCAGCTCATAAATACGACCGTATCACTGATTTCGAAGATCTAAAGGAAGTGCGTCGGATAGAGCGAGATACTGTCATAGCCTCATCACCTACACCTAAACCTGCCCTAAGATCCCATATGAGGATGGTTCAACAACCTGCAGAGGATGACTTACGTACGTTAGTTACCAGCTTGACAGCATCAGTACATTCCTTGCAGAAGGAAATGAAAGAGATGAAGAAAGAAAAGGAAAGTCAACCAACATCGTTCTTTTCACCATCACAGATGTCGACACCAAGACCTTCTTCACGTCATCAACCTGGGCCAGTGCCAAAACAGCGTCAGAAGTCTTCACCGGTAGCTGACAATTACAGATGTCACAGATGCGGAGAATGGGGCCATATCGCTTTGGGTTGCCGAATGATACTGCCAGATTTAAACTAGTAGATGTATCTGTCGAGGGACAGCCAGAAGACATGAATATTTTAAGTCCCAAGAATGTTATTGGACACAGTAACACAACAGTAATTAAGTTAAATAACCAAGTATGTTCCGGGTTATTGGATACAGGATCTACCATTTCTACAGTGTGCCTGTCATTTTTTGAGAAACGCCTGAAGTCAGAAGATTGTTATTTAACTCCACTTGAACAGCTGATAGTGATAGAAGGTGCAGGGGGACATACTTTGCCATATTTAGGATGCGTTTCTGTGGCAATACAGGTACCTAGTTTAAATTCAAAGACCATTGATTGTTTATTTCTTGTTGTTCCGGATACACCATTCCACAGCAATACACCAGCTCTAGTAGGAACCAACGTTTTGAAGCCCATGCTAAATCAACTGCGAGCTGAGGGTCATACTTTTCTGCATCAATCTGATTTACCAGAGATTTGGAGTATGACATTTCGATGTATGCAGTTACAAGAGAAAGAACACAAGAACAGCGCAGGAATAATTAAATGTACAGAAGATTCGTCAATTGTTCTGAGTAGCAACAAATCCATCTGCCTAACTGGAAAGATTGACAGACTGAATATAACTTGTCGCCAACGCTTACTTTTTCAGCGGTCACCTGATTCGCTGATACCCTCTTCAGTAGAAGTGGCACCTACACTTTTAGAGGTGTATCCTGATGAAGAGGGGAAAGAAGTGTTGGTGCAGTTATCCAATCTGTCATTGAAACTAGTTAGGATTTATCCCCATTCCATCCTCTGTGAGTTACAGATAGTTGATTTGGTGAGAAAAGCATCTGTTAACAGTATTTTACCATCTACATCTACCAATGAAACATCTAGTACTGGTACATTTCTGGATAACATTGATCTTTCATCATCAGCCTTAACCGAAGAACAGCTCAAGTATTTCAAGAACTACCTTCTTGGTTGGTTAGACATATTTTCTCAAGGAGACGACGACATTGGTAGCATCAGTTTGGTGAAACACAAGATCAATCTTACCGACGATGTTCCATTCAAGCAACCTCATCGACGAATACCACCTGCAATGTATGAAGAGGTTAAAGATCATCTTCAAGACTTGATGGAAGCTGGTATTATCCAACGTAGTTGCAGTCCTTATGCGTCACCAATAGTTCTAGCCCGGAAGAAAGACTCATCGCTTCGTATGTGTGTAGACTACCGGATGCTGAACAAGAAGACCGTTCGTGATGCCTATGCATTACCACGCATAGAGGAGATGTTGGATAATCTTGTTGGATCACAGTATTTCTCTGTAGTTGACATGAAGTCCGGTTACCACCAAGTCAGTATTGAGGAAGAAGATATACCAAAGACAGCTTTCACTGTAGGACCATTGGGATTTTACGAGTACAAGAGACTACCTTTTGGACTTACCAATGCACCAGCTTCTTACCAACGGCTTATGCAAGATTGCCTAGGAGACCTAAATTGGAAGATATGTGCCATTTTCATAGACGATTTAATCATCTTTAGCAAGACCTATGAAGAACACATCGAGAGGTTATCCCAAGTATTTGGAAAGCTAGAAGAACGTGGTATCAAGCTATCACCCAAGAAATGTGAGTTTTTCAAAGAAAAGGTAAGGTATTTAGGTCACATCGTTTCGGCAGATGGTGTATGTACTGATCCGAAGAAGACAGACAAGGTAACTTCTTGGCCAACTCCTACCAATACAGATGAACTGAGACGTTTCCTCGGCTTTGTAGGATATTGCAGGCGGTTCATTAAGGATTTTTCCAAGACAGCAAAACCACTTAACGATTTGCTAGTTGGAGGTCCAACTAAAAAGAAGAGGGGGAGAGCGGCTAAGGACAACAACGAGCATTTGACCAACTTAAAAGATCTCTTGTGGAACCACCAGTCTTGGCATATGCAGATTTTTCTCAACCATTTATTCTTCACACTGATGCAAGTGGACATGGTTTAGGTGCTGTACTTTACCAGAAGAAGGATGGCATGGAGAAAGTGATTGCCTATGCCAGTAAGAGTCTTCCAAGATCAGAAAAGAATTACCCTGCGCATAAGTTGGAGTTTCTAGCATTAAAGTGGGCAGTAACAGAGAAATTTCATCAGTTCCTGTTTAATAACACCTTCACAGTGTACACAGACAACAACCCTCTGACTTACATTTTAACCACTGCAAAGTTAGATGCCACAGGACACCGTTGGTTAGCTGCTTTAAACAACTACAACTTTACCATCCATTACCGCGCAGACAAGAAGAATATAGATGCAGATGCCCTCGGTAGAACGATTCAAGAAGATTTTGAAGAAATAGACTTTGATGTTATTGGTGCTATAAAGAACATTGACTCAGAAGATGGATTTATACAAACAATCAGCATGTCTCACCAAGCAACACCAACTGCAACTGCATCTACAACACCTATTGTGAGAGATGATGAATGGGAAGAGAAACAGAAGGAAGATCCATTACTAGCCCAGTTACGCCATGACATCCAAGAAGGTAGACCAGCTAAGCGACGAAACTACTCACGTGAAGAATCTGCTCTATACAGGGATTTTGAACATTTCGTTCTACAGTCTGTTGTATTGTATAGACGCAGCCATGTATCAGGAGTAGAGACTTTTCAGCTGGTGCTTCCAAAGGCTTACAATGGTAGGAATCCATGATGACATGGGACACCAAGGCAGGGATAGAACTATTGGTCTAGCTCGAGAACGTTTTTACTGTCCGAAGATGACATCTGGCATAGAAACCTACATAAAGAACTGTTCTCGCTGTATCCAGTAGATATGGTACAAGGGTTAATCAGCGAAATGGATGTATGAGATGTGTTGTTGACGTTTGGGAAAGTAGACGAGGGAGTGTAGGGAGTGATGGTTAGATGTATTATGAATGGTTAGAGTGGCTGTGGTGTTACGGTGAAATACTATGCCGCCACCGTAACACCACAGCTTTATGATTTGTTAGACAGGAGTGATGTAATAAGTGCGACAATAATAAATAACATATTTCTGATTTTATTGTCGTCTTTTCCCACTTGCACTGGTTGTACGACATTTTGAAACTAGCTGACGAAGACAGCTCGGGCGGCGATTGCTCGACTCCGGGCTGCTCTGTCAGTATCTAACAAACGCATTTAGTTCGCGTACAACTTTTAACGAGAGTTGCCAGGCAACGAAACATACGCCCCACAGCAGCTAAATCGTCCGGGCAGTAAACAAGGGTTGTCGCATATTTTACTTTTTTCGGTATTGAAACATTTATAATACACTAAAATATGATTATTAAAGTCAATCGGTTATCAACTTTAGCCTCTAGAGGGTCCACAAGATTTTTTGAAGTGATCAAGGGCCATAACTCTGACAGTAATTATCGGAAATTGCTGAAAATCAATGGGCTTCTTCGTCACATGACCTAAACTCTGTGTATAAATTTAAAGTCAATCGGATATTAACTTTGGCCTCTAGAGCATTCACAAGAATTTACGAAGTGATCAAGGGCCATAACTCTGACAGTAATTATTGGAAATTGCTAAAAATCAATAGGATTCTTCGCTTCATGACCTTAAACACTGTGTATAAATTTAAAGTGAATCGGATATTAACTTTGGCCTCTAGAACATCCACAAGATTTTTTGAAGTGATCAAGGGCCATAACTCTGACAGTAATTATCGGAAATCACTGAAAATCAATAGGCTTATTCGTCTCATGACCTTAAACACTGTGTATAAATTTAAAGTCAATCGGATATTAACTTTGGCCTCTAGAGCATCCACAAGAATTTTTGAAGTGATCAAGGGTCGTAACTCAAACAGCAATTATCGGAAATCGCTGAAAATCAATAGGCTTCTTCGTCTCATGACCTTAAACACCGTGTATAAATTTAATGTTAATCGGTTATTAACTTTAGCCTCTAGAGCGTCCACAAGATTTTTTGAAGTGATCAAGGGCCATAACTCTGACAGTAATTATCGGAAATTGCTAAAAATCAATAGGCTTCTTTGTCTCATGACCTTAAACACCGTGTATAAATTTAAAGTCAATTGGATATTAACTTTAGCCTCTGGATCGTCCACAAGCAATTGTGGACGCCGGACCGACGGACGGACAGCACTTACTACACTCGTCACTAGGCTTCCTATACATATTATAATATTCAATTTACACCCTTTTTAATTAACACACCTTGTCTAGAGTTATAATCCGAATGTTATTTTTATCGACATTCGTAGGTATTTACCTTGTTTGCTAGATTTTTATACGGCAAACGTATAAAACCTTGACCTATTACTCAGTGATAAGCTTCCGCTGCAAAAAGAGTTCTCGCCTTTTATTATGAGTATCATGTGCGGCAGGTTAGTTTGCCTCTAAAATCGCTGTTCTCCGTTCCAAAAAATACAAAAGTAATTTTCTACCAGACAACCATGGTTCTATTCACCGAGACTAGATAATTTCTCTCGGTGTAAGGATATTATCGCTATGAATAAATTCATACACTGTTGAGAAAATAATACCGTTGGTTTGCTTTGCAACAAATGGAGCGCGCATCAACTCTGTACTGAAAATTTTTTGCGTAATAAATATGAACGGTCTTCAGACATTCGGTTTATAATTAGCGATACACAGGTACAGTGGCAAGTGTTATGCTTCACAGAATAATAACTCAAAAGTACCTACGCGCGAAATCCCAGATTTTGGTACATGTAAAACAAAAAAAATAGTGCCCGTGCGCGTGCCAGTAATAGAAAAACTAAGAGTTCGCGCATAAAAAATGCACGAACGTACCAGGCGCGATGTCATCAAGAGGAAAACCGTACCATCAACTTGTCCGCTGATTAATATCACATTGTGTCAACCGCTAGAGCTGGTGTGTATGGATTACATGTGTGTGGAAGAATCTCGTGGAGGCTATGACAGTATTCTCGTCATCACAGATCACATCACTAAGTATACGCAAGCCGTCCCAGTGAGAAACACTACAGCCAAGACAACAGCCAAGGCATTTTTCGAAAACTTTGTCGTTCACTATGGAATTCCCCAAAGGATACATAGTGATCAGGGTCAGCAGTTTGAGGGACATGTTATAAGAGAGCTGTGTCAACTTACTGGAATGGAGAAATCAAGAACAACACCATATCATCCACAAGGGAATGGTCAATGTGAGCGATTCAATCGGACTTTGCTCAATATGTTAGGTACTCTACATCCTGAGCAGAAGTCTGATTGGAAAACTTACGTTGCACCTATGGTGCATGCGTACAACTGTACCAGGCATTCTTCGACAGGGTATTCTCCGTATGAGTTGATGTTTGGTAGGAAACCAACATTAGCTGTAGACGTTATGCTTGGACTCGTGGGGCGTAAAGAGGCCGTAAAAAGCTACAACGCCTACGTAGAATCCCTGAAGGAGAAACTGGAGTACGCGTACCTAACCGCTTCAGCCCTTATGGATGATACGCAGCAGGAACAACGGAAGCGTTATAATCTAAGAGCCAGAGCTAACATCTTGGAGCCTGGCGATACAGTTCTAGTGAGGAGGTTAGCGTTCAAGGAGGGGAGACATAAAATAGCTGATAAGTGGGAGGTCAAGCCATACAAGATCCCCAGAAGACCAAACCAAGATATTCCGGTGTACGAGTTGCAGGAATTAGGTGGAACCCGAAAGAGAACTCTGCACCGTAACCACCTTTTACCAATCAGCAGTCTTCCAATCATTGAAACAATCCATCGTGGCCCAACACCAAAGCCAAGGAAATTTCAACAACCAAAGGTGACAGAAATCAAAGAACCGGAAGAGGCAGAGAGTGAAGAGGATGAGCTTGTGTATCTGGTGGAAAGTGCAGATTTCCTGCACCCAGCTAGCCCAGCAGAGTCACAGGTCATAGAGGATATGATAGAACCTGAGCTTGATATTTCACATCAAGATGATGCAGTTAGGCCTGAAGCATCAGTCTCAGATTCGGGGACATCAGATGAATCACCTTTGCCAGAAGATCCCACTCCCAGAAGATCAGGGAGAGAGAGAAGACAACCAGCCCGGTATACAGACTACGTCATGTCTTAGCAACAACCAGTAACTTCTACTCCACAGTTCCGAGCAGATTTGGCGAAGTCTCTACTCCCATCTGATTTCATGAGTTTGTCACCTGATCGTTTACAACTTTTTTTAAATTCATTACCATCTTTGTGTAAGAGTTTGTTCCCGGATGTGTTTTACTAGATTGGTTAGTTTTAAATGTTAGGGACAACATTTTCCCAAAGGGAGGGAGTATGTGGTAGAGTGATTTTATTTATTTTATGGGTATTTTAATATGATCACAATACTAATGTAATTTTAAGTAATGTGTCACACATCAATGCATCTTTAAACTATCCTGTTCTGTACACTCTTCTTAGGTAACCAGTGAGTTCGAGTTCATCATCTGCTCACTGGGATTCAATTTTCACCTTTGACCCAAAGGTTTCTTGGATTTGTATTTCATATCTCCTTGGTCACTTAGTTATAGAATCTTGTAGTGTAAGGTTGAATATTTCATTCAACCTTGGTAGTGATTTTATATTTAAAGTTTCTATAGTTATAATAATAGTTTCATTTATTTGCATCAATCGTGTGTATTGGCGGAATCATTTGTCTACAGATTTGTAATTTACGGTTTAAAGGTATGTGTTGCTATTTGTTTTATTAGTTTTATAAGTTTAATATATAATTTGTCTTTGTTAAAATGGCGGACATGTTGGTTTTAAGTAAAAGTTGTCAAATAAGTTTAAGTTAATCTGGTTTTTATAAATTACTATTACAAATACATTGCATACAGTTAACAATAATAACGCTATTTAAAGCATTTCGCTTTAATAATATATTTAATATACAATACCCCATATTTTATTACAGACAGCTATAAGGTACTTCACCTTGTTCCAGACTCTGGTTACTTTATTAAAAACCCCTTCATGGGTAAGAACATAATTATTTATTATTAGTAAGATCAATTAGTTATACCTGCATATTTCATGGTGGTTAGCAGGAGGTAGTTTCCCTTTAAAGTATTTATATAGATTAAGTATATATATAAGTAATATTGAGAATATAGATTTTAGTGTTAATATGTAATATATTATTTTAATAACTATGAATGAATTGGTTTTATACGCTATGTTTGATTATGTTATTTATACTGTAATTGTATAATTTCAGTGTTTTTTTTTATTGTAAAGTAATAAATTGCTGTTTTACTGAACCCTTGGTGTGGTTATTTTCCTCGTAATTTGACCCCTACAACAATTACATGACAATTGAAATACAAAATCGCACATTTATAAGTACAATAAAGATGGGGTTTTATAATTTAGCTAACTGAAGGCCAAGTTCCGGAAAGAGTTCAATTCTACATTTGTGACCAGTGTGGCCTTCGGCCCTCACTTTGCCGTTTGAAAACCATGCGCTTTTAACGGATGGGTGTTTTTGAATTCTATCTAAAAGTTTGACATTTTCGAATGTTATGTCTTCCGAAATAGACACGCCTGAATGCTTGAGTTTCTTTCTGTTTGAAATCACTAATTGTCTCTTATCTCTTCTAACAAAATGAACAATAATTGCACGTTGGTGCTTTCTAATTTGATCTGTAATATTCGGAACCAGTCGTCCTACTCTGTGGGCTACATCAATTTCTAACTGCTTGTCTATGCACAGTGTTTCTTTTATTATGTTTTTTTACCAATTTTCACCATTGTTTTCACTAACCCCGAATACTCGTAAATGTGCCTTTCGTGTGTTCTGTTCGAGATTATTCATCTTGTTTTTCAGAACTGACAATTCTTCATTCTTTTGCTTTAATGACTTTTCAATTAATTCAAACCTCTCATGGAAACTATCAACATCGTGTCCGATGTTATTTTGCGTAAGTTCAACTTCAGTTACCCTATCGGTGATAGAATTTAAACGATCACTGATCAATTTAACAAGACCATCTTTCATATCTTTCACAGCCGATTTAACAGCTCTCTCTACGATCTCATTTAGCGATTCTTCATCTATAAAAGAGTTTATTTTACTGTCTGAATCTTCAACATCCATTTCAATTTGATGTGACGACTGTAGTATTTTAGACATTCAATACCTGTGGACTTTGTCAGGGTGAGTTCGTATTCACTGTTTAGTCAACCGTCAGATCATAGGGGAAAATAGGTTTAACAGAGAATTTCTAAATATTTACCATATTAGCGTCCTTACATCATTCGCAGTGATAATTATATTCCAGTTAGATATCCATAGTCACGTGTTTTGGTTGATTTATCTGGAGCATTTTATACAACAGCTTTCGCCAGTCGCCATCTTGAGTCCAGACTATGTGGATAAGGCGTTGGCCTGCTAGCCAGGAGGTCGGATGTTCGATCCCTGCATTGGCCGCGAAAGTTCATCTCGATTTTCTGGCGTGTCCCCAACCCGCCGTGTACACATTGGAGTGCACGTAAAAGATCCCTTTGCAGTTGGAATTCGATACTGTTGAATACGCTCTATACAGTGACTAAATGTGCAGATTGTAGCCATCCACACTGCATGTTTTTCTTAACAATGAAAGGGTGCCGTTTTCGTTTTCAATTTTCGATCCTTTTATTCTTCTGCTCCTGATATTTTGGACTGTTGGTCGATGGTTTCATATAAAAGACTACCGATAAGACTCTATGTAGAAGAAGTTCCCCCAAAATATAATGTTGACTTTAAGAGAAAAGGACATTTAAAAATGCTCCAAATCGTAAAAATACGACTTTCTGGGTTTTCGATTTCTTTTTTTCTGCTATCCCTGATATTAAAAAAAATTGTAGCACAAATTAGAAATTTCCTCGATTCTGATTGGTCGAAAAGTGTAGTCGGATGGACAATAAACCCCCTCTGAATTATCAAGGCGAATTACTGCGTATAAATATTACAGTGTACTTTTTTTAATTTTTGTGCTAGATGATCTTCCTCAACTCAAAATATTTATTGGCAAATATCTTCAAGAAATTCTGCACATATGACTATCACACCATTTTCAAACATCATCTTTCATGAAAACACATTTCTGAAATACAAAAAAACCAGTAAAAAATCAGTCATAAATTAATTAAAACCGTTATCAGGTATCTAAATATATTCGTGTAACTAGGCAGTCACAGTATGGACAAATTTATTTTCTATTTTGGTAGGATATAGCTTCACTCACCAATCAATGTTTACTTAATCAGGTGGATTTTTTTTTTAAATCCCGGTTTGATCAAAGTCTGGCTAACATGATCTACCTAATAATAAGTCATTAGTCACAAGAAAGCGCTTGAAAATACAACGAGGGAGTCGAAAATAGCAGCTGAATATCTAAACATGCCAAAATTGACATTTGTTGACAACGTCAAAATAGTTTACATAGCAATCAATTGAAATCTTAGGCTAGCCATCACTGTCATAGTTTTATACGGTATTTTTGAGGATGTAAGTACGAAATGCAATTGTTTGAACAAGGACTAGCTGCAGGGTTGTGATAACAGTCTGCAAATAAAATAATAAAGACTGAAAACTTACATGAAACTCACGAAGCGAAGCCACCTTTGTTGCCAAGAGTTACCCCTTTTTTAGTCTCGGATAGCAGGCCGGAAATTTTTCTATCACGCTAACACCCGCATCTTTAATTTCCCGTTCTTTTAAAAAATCTTTTAAATATTATGCAGTAAACAGATAGTTTAGATTAGATTTTAACGTGCCGCAATGTCATGTCTGCTGTTGCTGTTGTTGTTGTTGACGATCAAGGGGCATAACTACATTTTTGGGGGGCGGCTCTCATTGGGGAGTATTTGACAGTGCTAAATCTTTTTGTATCTTTTGTTTTATACTAAAGCTTAGGCTATATTGTAGTAGACGCGGTTCATATAAATATTTACAGGCTTACCTGATCAGGCATTTTGCAATCTTCAATAATTTGGTATACTGTTGGGAAAAATAGAGCAATCACTAGTGAAGCGTAAAACCGGATGTGTACAGGTGGCTGATAAACAACCAACTGGAAGTGAGATCGACTAACCTGCCCAGGTCATAAGCCTCCATGTCCGCCATATTTCTTTCATATATTGGAAACAAGTATGGCGGCTGGGGGCGTTAACTTTTTTTTATTTAATTATTTCGGTATTTTTGTAACCGGAGTTCAGCTTTAACAAAAAATTTATATCGATATCCGAATAAGATTTTCTTTCATAATTCATTTTATAGCCACTTGAGAATCCAGAATTTTAAATTTGAAGGAAAGCCAGGACGGCCTAAATCTGTGCTGAGAATATTTTGAAAAATGAACGCAAGCAGGTGGGCAAATAACGGCTTTTTAAAATAGGTGTAAAAATGTTTCCTAAATAGTTCCTAAGAAAATCCCTATATATTTGAGCTACAATATCGATAAACACGTTCCTGTTACGTATTTATCGGGGGTTTATTGTCCATTTAACCATGCTTGAATTATCCACTAGAACAACTCGACGCTATCGCGTCTCGTGTTCTAATGATTCAAGCATGGTTAAATGGACAATAAACCCCCCTCTAAATACGTAACAGGAAGTGTTTATCTCCTAATTATACAATGATTTCACACAATGGGCTAGCTTTTAGACTCTCGATTGACAGGAGTTTCACCACCCTCCCTTCATTATAACTGAAGTTATCGTGCCCTAAAGAATCCACAAATCAGCATGCTTATCTCTGCTTACCCTAAGCAGAAAATGCTCATCTTTGCACTCAATCACGACATTGACCTACTGAACGTCTACACCAAGATTGAACATTCTAGCTCAATTAGAAGGAGAGTTATTGTGTTTCAAAGTCTCGGCCCTTCAAATTGCTACTACTTTTCATATTCACTTCAAAATGGAATCCATCAGTAGACCTAAATCAAAATTCTGCTCCCAGCGATTTTTGGGCCAACCTTCAAGGATTCAGAAAATATAACTCCCGTGTCTGTAAGTAAAATAGCAAAAAAGCCTTAGGGATTTCTCACGTTTCAAGATGGTGGCACTTCCGGTTCGATCGACAAACTTCATATTTTGTGTACAAATCAGTAATTACTTATCTAGTATCCCCCAAAAAAATCAATCAGGTAATTCTGACCTATATCTCGATGATTTTTTTGAAAATTTTGATCCTTAATTTCGTCAAGGGCAGATAATTTTGAAAATTTCTAATTATATTTTTCAAATCACATCGGTAGGAATTACTTATATACTAAATTTCATGAAGATCGTACAACTATTAAAGAAGTTGTCAAATTGGTCTAAACTTCCGGTTCAAAATCACAGCGACGAATTTTCGAAATTCAAAAATGTAAAACTGCAGATGAAAATGATTTTTTTCAAGGTATTCAAAGAAAAAAGAATTAGAAAGATTGGTCAAAAAATAACAAAGTTACGACTATGCATTGTCCGTTTTTTCGTTCGTAAAATTCGATGATTTCGGATTCGTAAAACGTTTTGAAAATATATTTAAACAACGTTCGCATCCCATTTGGGGGAGGGGGGGTAGGTCAAAATTTCAGAAAGATCCTATGGATAGATTCTGAGAAATCCGATTTGCAGAAAACACACACACACAAAAAAAATAATAACTAGACCTGCAAGCAGCACTGAACCGGCTTTCAGGAATCATAGAGGAAGTTTATTATACCATAGCCGATCCATTGAGCTACCAAACTATACTTTAATTGTTTTGCTTCAGTGACAACCTCTATCATGTGTAAAAGTAATACTTGCTGGCGAAAAGACCGGTCAAAATTGTAAATTATGGCAAAATTACGTCACTTATCAGGCAATAAATAATTAACCTATAACCCATAAACTGAAATTAAGAAGGTAAAAAAGTTAAAAGTGACCCTGGGAAAATTGGCTATTTTTTGACAAGGGAACATGTTAGAACCCTTTTCTTGATATCTGTATGATGGTATTGATTCAATCTTACTGCCCATTAGAGTCAGACGTTATAAAGTTAAACGAATAATAAACATAAATCACTTAAAAAAAATGTTTGTTTTGAAGGCCAAAAATACGTTTTTTGCAAAAATTACATTACTTCCGGTGATATTGAAAATGTTAATTTAGGTCATAGAAGTCATAAATGGCATAAGGCATCAAATGGTAAAAAAATTATAAAAATCGAATAATAATTGACACTTTTATAGACCAAAAACCTTGAAAAGTGACTTATCGAAGATCGCCTATTTCTCTGTAACCGTACAAGTTAGAAACCATTTTGTGGTATCTGTATGGTTGTATGGCTTCATTCTATTCGTTGATGGGAATTAAATATCATAATTTTAAAAATATTATAAGGCAGACTCATTTGAATAAAATATTTGTTTTTTAAGTTAAAAATACAGTTTTTGCCCAAATGACGTCATTTCCGGTCACAGTGAAATTGTAAAATTGGCTTTACCTAGTTCAAATTGGCATTAAGCATCAAATGGAAAAAGATATTGCAAATCGAATAATAATTCACTCTCTTATAGGCAAAATAACGTGAAAAGTGATGCATGCAAAATTGCATATTTCTCGTCAACTGATCATATTTAAAACTAAATTTCGCATACATTCTCTTCGTCTAGATTATTGCTACGAGTTTATGAAAATTACAAATAAATATTTCAAAATATGAAGACGCTGAATGAATTGTAAACAACTGAATTTTACACTTTATTTTACATTTTATTCGAAATTGCCCGAAAATGAAATCGAAATTAAAAAATCTGAGCTAAGGATTTTGTGCACTTTTGCAGGGTGCTTCCTTTTAGTTATCGCCGACTATATGGCGAGAAAAGACAATGAGAAAACAAGTAAATTTTTTCGTGTTTATTGGCATAACTTTGGCCAAGGCGAAATTTGTCTAACATATATACAAAACATATATATTATGTGTAAATTTGACTGCCGACCTGTCAATAGGCGTAATGGCATGTCAACAACTACAAAATTCAATCAATCAAACAATTCAATTCAATATTAAAACAAACAATCAATCAATTCAATTCAGTTTTCAATCAATGTCAATAGAACGTCACAATTACTGAACCCCGTGTAAATTATCGGATGTTCAGCCGAAATATAATATTTCTGAGCTCCGTGCCCACATTCCGATTTCGGATGCTCAGAATAATCACTTTACGTAATGTTCAATATCATAATATACTAAGTAGTAGCCGCTATAGCCACATGATTGCGTCTTTACTAGCTTGCTGCAGTAAAAGGGCAATCACCGCCATAAAGTAAGGAAGCGTTCTACTACTTAAACCGTGGCTCAAGTCGATGCCTATTATACAAAATATTTACAATGACGAAATCATTCCATAGTCTTTCAACATTATTGTATCCCCCACATTAATACAAAATACAATCTTCAACAAACCTAGGGATATACTGATTTAGCTGACGTGGTAAACGTTTCTATTGCCCCCTGTATTGTATTTATGAATAAGTCATTCCCTAATGTAGATAAGTGTGTTCCGTCTTCTTCGAATAGATTTACATTATCGACCTTAACATCAGGGTAACGAATGTAGAAGCCTCCAAGTTTTAGTGTTTCATTTGCTGCCGACGAATTTACCCTTTGCCTAGCCTTGTTTAACTGATTTGATGCCTCTCCGGTTAAATCCGCTCGCCACTTTAATCTAGGTAAAATTTGTGACCAGACGATTTTTGTATTTGGGAGCAACGTATGAATCAGTAGAAGAGTTTCCCTGATTCGCTTACGCATTTTCAAAGCAGATATGTATCCAATATCATTCCCACCACAATGTAATATAAGAAAGTTAGGTGGATCTTCATAATTTAGGAGTTGCTTTATGCGATATATCATTTCCAACCATCTCATCCCCGACTTCCCTTGCCACCACAATGCACAGTTTATTCTATTAAGTCCCAAATTACTGCCCCCAGGTCTATTTCTTGCTGTTAGAAAAGCATGCGTAACTATGGATGACCCCACAATCCAAATCGACGTCAACGGACCTGCAAAATTGCACAATTTATTTTGATAAGTGATTGGTTAACAACGTTTTAGTTGGAATGCGAATATAGCTTTTAAAGACCCCAGATTTCCACCGACCTAATGTTTTGATTTCATCGTCTGACATACCGGCCATGCTAGCTACAGTGGCTGCACCTATTCGAAAGGAATGCGACTTATAACGAGTTTGGTCTAAGCCTAGTTTCTTGATTGACTGTAACAATATATATGAAAACTGATATTTAGTAAGGGGCTTCCCACCAAAATGACAAAAGAAAGGCCCCCCGTTATTTGGTCGCACATGAATAAATTCTAAAATAGCTTGAACGGGGCAGATTCCTTGGTCTCCTTTGGTTATTTTCAATATCGTGCCTTTCCCGAATTGATCAGTTTTTTAATACGGGATTCTAACCCAAACGGACATATTTTGCTGTTCATGACACAATTTTACATCTCCAAATTGAATAACTTTGCTTGTGTCATTTTTATTAGTCGTGGCTATTTCTCCCACCCTTAAAAATCCAAAATATGCTGTCAAATATGCTGCAGAAAACAATTTAGTTTCAAAAGTTGAGGAGCATAATATGGGTAGTACTTGCAGAATTTGCCTTAGTATATCAGGTGTAATAGGCGTTCTACTATCCTTCCCCCGTTTACCCCGTATGACGCCCTCTAACATTTTTCGAACCACAAAGTTAAGGGTGATATCTACATGCTGTAGTATTTTACATTTATAACCAATTCCTGATAAATATAATTTAACAGTTTTACCGCTATAACCTTTTAATGAAAGGTAAGCAATGTAAGTAGTTATCTGATCGAGGGGAGGTGGCCACATCCGACTTAGATTATAATTTTGACGAAAAGATTCAAATGAAGTAAACCCAGTTTCGTATGCTTTTTGGGTGTGTTCTGCTAAAGCCGATTCTAGTAATCTATTCACTTCACATCCAATAAGAGCTTTAGAAAATCCAGTGGTATTGGAGCCGGTTGCTGACTGGCTTCCGGTGCTAACGACCGAAATCTCTCCCACTGCATGCGTGAAATAGAATCACAAATACCATTAGATTTACCACTCACATGCTTAGACGTGAAACAAATGTTATTTCTCATTGCTATAAGTACCAACTTTCTAACAAAAAGCATGACATATTTAGATTTTGAGGTTTGTTTGTTAATTATTGACACTAAAGCAATGTTGTCTGTCCAAAATATAATTTTCTGATTTTTAACACAATTACCCCATATGAATAGAGAAAGAACAATGGGTATTAGCTCTAAAAATGATATGTCTTTCATAAAATTCTCCCCCTTCCATTGATCCGGCCATTTAAGAAACGCCCATTCCCCTTTGAAATAGGCCCCACAACCCAGATTATCATTGCCGGCACTATCAGTAAATAGCTCTAATTGCTGGTTATCTATCCAATTTAAGTTCTGAATCACACAACGCCCATTGAAGTCTTTCAAAAATGTCAGCCAAAGTCTCAAATCCTCCTTCATTCCCGCATCTACTCTTATGAAATGGTGTTGTTTCCTTACCCCACATGTCGCATCATAAAACCTTCTATTAAACGCCCTGGCAGAAGAAATTACCCTCGTGCAAAAATTTAAAGACCCCACCAGGGATTGTAACTGCTTTAAAGTAACTTTTTTCATTTCGAGCATGACAGAGATTAGTTGTCGTAACTTTTCCAACTGATAGTTCGGAATTCTTATTAACATATCTTCGGTGTCAATTTCTAAGCCCAAATAAACTAGATTGGTTGTAGGCCCTTCCGTTTTGTCCGCGGCAAGAGGAACACCCAATTCGCGGCATATATTTTCAAAACAACTCATAAGTGTTTTACAATCATTAGTAAATTTCGACCCAACGAACAAATAATCACCCAAGTAATGTGCTAATGTATCTTTTTTAGTTTTGCACCTGGTTGCCCATTCAAGAAACGTTGCGAATTTTTCGAAGATGGCACATGAAATAGAACATCCCATAGGCAGACACTTGTCGAAAAAATAAGAACCATTTAGTTTAAATCCCAATAAATCAAAATCCCCTGGATAAATAGGGAGTAAACGAAACGCCGATTTAATATCCATCTTCGCTAATAACGCTCCCTTCCCCACTTCACTAATCATATTCAGTACTTTATCAAAGCTTGTATATTGTACTGAGCTTATCCGCGGGTCTATAAAATAGTTTACACTGTTGAACTCCGGATGAGATAAATGAATAATAAACCTCCATGACCCGGCCGTCTTTGGTATAAGGCCAACGGTTGATACCCTTAAATTACATATGGGTTTCTCCGAGAAATGCCCTGCGATACGACCAGGTTTTATTTCTTTTTGTATCTTTTCCCAGACTTCAGCAGGATTTTCCCTTGCCGATATTAAATTTATACAGTCCGTACTTAATCTTGGACCTTGATAGTGGAGTTTAAAACCAAACATAAAACCTTGTAATAATTCGAATGCTATATCTTTCTTTTGATAATTTCGTAACATCAGCTGAAGAACGGCCTTATTTATTGGAGAATATCCTATTTCCCATATCTACCGGTATTATTATTACTACTACTATTATTATGCATTCCTGGCGGCCGACTGCGATTACATGAAGAAACAGAATGCTGAGAATCACAATTCATACATGTGTGTTTATATAAACACGGGGTTTTAAAACAACGACCATTGAAATTAAAATCGTAACATTTGCCTATAGCATGTGAAGTCTGAGCTGTTGGTCCTTGTCGAATTGGGTCGTTACTCATATACAGTGTAGAGGTAGGACGCTTATCGGAGAGCAGGGAGATTCACTGAACCGTAACACTAAATCTATGAAAGTTTATGTTGTTTTAGATACACCAGTGACATCTTAATTCCTTTATTAGGACTAAATTGGATATACAGTATATACTGTAAAGTGTTTTATATAAAATGGAGGTAGATTTAGCAGCCTGGAGAATGATAATTGGTATGTACCATCATAATTTCGTTCGTAAGGGTAATAAGAGAGCATAATTTAACCGACTGTTTAGAATTATTTAGCAAATCATTTTATAAATGAATCAGTTCAATTATATCCCATTTATTAAACTTTATTTTTCATTGTTTCAAATATAATGAAAAAAATGTATAACAGTGATATTGGGATACAATTTTAAATATAATTATATATTCTCTTCATCACCTCTTCATTTATTTTTTATATAAAGCTTTATGATATAATTCATCTGATATTACATATATTAATTATAAATTATTTATTATTGTATATACTATTTCGCAATATTGTTTATATTAAATTTTGACTATTATTTGTATGTATGGAAAGGGCTTTTCTAAGTTTTTGAAACTTGTGCTCAATCCTTTTGATACTTGTCAATAAAATATGTTTAATTAATTACCATCATAAAACCGTCACAAGAAAAATCAATACAAAGTTTGTCCGTGTCCAAAGTGTAACAATCTCAATTATTATGGTCCTATCGCTTCTTATGATATTGTGTGGTGATGTGGAGAGCAACCCTGGACCAACAAATACTAGACAAGGCACCCTCAGTAAGACTGGTGAAGTTGTTTATCCGGAGAAAGAAAATGTCGGACACGACCTAATGGCTATGTTTCAGTCTCTAAAAAGTGACATCGCCGAACTTAAAAACCAAGTAAATGAACTAAATATCAAAGAAGAAGTTATAGAAATTAAAAAAGATGTGAAAGATTTAAAGACAGAGAACGAGAAATTGAATAAAAGGATGGATAACTTCGAAAATAGGGCTCGACAGAATAACTTAATTTTTTATGGTTTAGAGGAATGTGGTGACCTGGAAACAAAAGAAGACTCAGATAAGTTGATAAGAGAAGTTCTCAAAGGGGAGGTGAAAATTGAAAGAGCCGATGACAAATCAGAAGTAAAATTTGAAAGAATCTATAGAATAGGTAGAAAAAAGAGCTCACAATCACGACCAAGACCACTGTTAGTAATGTTCACAAGCCTTGGTGTCAGAGATGAAATACTCACTAAAGCTAAAAAGGAGCTCATAGACTGTAATATATCTGTGTCTGAGGACTTTTCCGAAAAAGTGAGAACAATTCGAAAAGCATTAATACCTTTCTTAGTTCATGCTAAAACAAAGGAGAACAAGAAGGCACGCCTGAGCTACGATAAACTGATAATCAATAGCGAACCATTCACCATTGACCTGGAAACTAATACACTGATATCACTCAAAGGTTCAAGATAGCAACAAATATTACTAAAGAAACCAAATACACCAACATATCCAAACTGCGGTGATTTGAAATTAGAGATTATATTCTGGAACTGTCGTAGTTTCCTAAGGCATATCGATAATAAGGAAGTTATTAATCTTATATCCTCATCTGGGATCATTGGAATAAGTGAATCTTGGATTTATGACACCTGTTGTTTAGATCTTGAGAATGTTGTGGACTCTCATATATTGTACCAATGTTGTCGTGAGAAAGGAAAACATGGAGGAATATTGGTGTTTGTGGCCAGATGTCTTGCCACAGGTATACGACGAATATTCATTGACGCTGATGACATGGTTGTCTTATTTCTCGACAAAAACTTCTTCAACCTGGATAGTGACGTCGTCCTTATATGTGTGTATATATCCCCTGAGAACTCAGCATATTATAATGGGTGCGAACAGGATACAATGAGTGTGTTACAGGATGTACTTATCGAAATTCGTACTGAATATGGATTTGTAGATATTATATTAGCCGGTGATTTCAACAGTAGGACGGGCGATCTAGAAGATTATGTGGAGAATGATAGTTTACGTTATATTCAAGATATCGAAATATACGAACCAGATATTTTCAACATTCGAAGACACAATCTTGATAAAGAGATAAATAATTATGGACGTCAATTGATAGATCTATTGATGACGTATGGAATCCATCTATTAAATGGCAGGTTCCCTGGGGATAGAGAAGGGAATTATACGTGTTTCGCAAATAGAGGTAAGAGTGCTGTGGACTACATTGCCATATCCACACCTTTATTCCAATATATTGCAGATTTCTCAGTTCTCAATTTTGATGAGTCTGATCACTTTCCTATCAAATGTATAATTAACCTACAGACATCGAACAAGGCTCAAAATACTAAATGTGATATAGACAATTACACGTGTTTACAATATCGCAAAATAAATTGGAATAAAATCAACCATGATAGATATATAGACCTGATCAAGGATGATTATTCAACTGAACAGTTTACGAAAATATACAGTGACGCGTCTTTAAGTGTAGACTCAGTTGTACAGATTCTCAGCGATATTATTTACAGGGCGACAGAGACACATATGCCTAAAAAGAGAACTGTCAGAAATCAACAATCGGAGCATGGTTTGATCAGGAATGTGAAAAGCTGAAACAAAATAAATATGATTCACTAAATATCTTTCGAAGAACTAATCAAAAATCTGATCTAGAAGTATATTTTGGATTGCGTGCGAAATTTAAAAGTGTATGCCATAACAAAAAACAATTACACGCCCTTCAATTGCAAAATTCGATCGCATCGAGTATTGGAGACCCATGCAGGTTTTGGCGAAATATTAAATGCGTTGTTAATCTACATCCAAATCCCCCTCATATTAAAGCAGACCACTGGTTAGAACATTTTAGGAACCTTTTCCATTGCGACTCTGATCCCGAAAATCAAGACATTTTAAAAGTAGTCTCAACCCATGATGTGAAATGTGAGGACTGTGACTCATCTATGCCTGAAGAACTTAACATCCCAATAAGTGACAGTGAAATAAATGTTTGTCTCTCAGATATGAAAAGCGGAAAATCGTCTGGCATTGATGGAATATGCATCGAATTGATCAAAGAAGCACGAATAACACTTGTCCCAATCCTAAATGTAATCTTTAATAAAATTTTCGATCTGGGAACATTTCCAGCAGAATGGGCCACTGCCATGATTTGTCCTGTATTTAAGAAAGGACAAAGGAACTGTGTTGAGAACTACAGGGGCATATCATTACTACCAGTAATTAGTAAACTATTCACAAAAGTCCTGAATAAGAGACTCAGCAATTGGTGTGATGACCTCAGTAAGATTTCAGAAAACCAGGCGGGTTTCAGAAAAAGATACAGAACCATTGACCACATATTTAGTCTACAGGGACTTGTGAGCAAGTACTTGTCCAAAAAAGGCGGCCGCTTGTACTGCCTATTCATTGACTTCCGTTGCGCATTTATGGGTCTGAAATCTGGGGCCACAGTTATCAACATAACATAGAGAATGTTCAAATAAATTACTTAAAATATATTCTAAAATTGCCAAAGTATGCATGCAATGCAGCGGTCCTTGGGGAAAGTGGGCGAAAACCACTATTCTGTACTTATAGTATTAAATGTATTAAATATTGGGTTTGTCTACTAGAAATGAATGAGTGTAGATTACCAAAACATGTTTATGTAATGTTGCATCGGCTAGATGAAAGTGGAAGATGTAATTGGGCTACACATGTTAAGAATCTTTTATTTCGACACGGCTTTGGGTATGTCTGGATAAGTCAATCTATTGGTAACAAAGAACATTTTATTAGTCTCTTTAAACAGAGAATAGGTGACTGTTGTACCCAAGAATGGCGTATTAATGTACAAAATAACTCTTTACTTGATAACTATTATGTATATAAGACAATTCTAGAAGTAGAAAGGTATCTACACAACTATGACAAATTTAGCCACGCCTTATGCAAATTTAGATGCTCAGCACACGATCTCCTGTATATTAGAGGCAAGTGGATAGGCCTGTCTGAGAAAGATAGGATATGTAAATCATGTGACATGAACCAAATTGAAAATGAATCCCATTTTATGTTCATCTGTCCCCTATACAGTAACCTTAGATCTACTTTTATCAACAAACATCTAAAAGCATCTTCACAACAAAACCTTGAGATTCTCATGTCAACTAAATCCATGACAGTTTTGAGAGATGTTGCGAAGTTTATTTATTTTGCCTTTAGAAAGAAAAGGGCCACCCAGTGCAGTCACATTATCCCTGTATAGCAGATACTCTAAATCCTTAATAACCAAAAATACGTATTATATTGCACGTTTCTATTTCTATTTTCACTTGACCTTGATGAATTGATTAGATTTTATATTATTAAAATCTTTATTAGTTGTTAAGATAATCCCAGTATAGTAAGTAATTACATGTATATCAAAGTTATGACAATTGTGCACATTGTATGTATGTTCTTTGGGTCTCTGACCTTGAAAATGAAAATAAATAAACTTATAAAAAAAAAATGTACAATAACCAAAGCTCACTATCAATTGATCCCCAAGATAAATCTTGATTTCTAGCCTTCTTTAGACGAAACTGTTCGTCATAATGCTTCCAACCTATGCCAGAAATTCTATTCGATCCAAGGCGTATAAGACTTAAATATTTCAAAATAGCCTGGGTTTCGAAAGGATGAGCAGTTAAATAAACGGCAGCGTAGGCCAAAAAGGCATCAGTCCACTGTCCTATGTCCAGAATTTTGCTCCTAGATGCTTTCGGCAAGATAATCAATTCCCCATTAATCAATGTTAATTTTTTCTCTGAATGTTCTGGGTTTTGGGGATTCCCCAGAAATATAGCCAAGTCAACATATTCACCATTCTGCACCTTATTTCTATTGTCCCCTGATATGTTTGCACCTAAATTATCTGACGCAGATTTCACTTTTTGGGGCAACTCAAAAGAAATTAAATCCTGATTAACCGTAATACTACGAGTATGATTACAATCATTATTCATACCTGTTGAGTTAGAAGTGGGAAAAGGAATGACTGTACTTGTTTCAGATGGCAAAGGAAAGGATTCTTTTACTGATTTATTTCTCTTCCTGGGATTCGGACCACTTGTGTCCGTACTACCACTAGCAGTACTACTCATACTGTTCATCTTGGCGGCATTTCGCTTCCTTGTTTTTGGCATGGCGTGGATCTGAAACTGAGGGAGACTTGTTAAAAACAAACACATTGATGGGTAGTATGGGTAATCAAAATCCTGAAAAATTTGATTAGGCCTGTAGCAATTCAACTTGGCCTAAATATTGCCTAAAGAGGGAATCCATAAATGCTGTAACTGTAGGCTACCTATCCGACGTTGCTCACTCACACTGCTGAATATTATTTCATATAGGCCTAATGTAGTCACCAAGATTGCACCCCCCCCCCCCCAGTCCATAACGAAAATTAAAATAATCATTTTTTGACAGCTCCATATAATGTATTCAACAAGATTGCACCCCCCCCCCCCCAAGGCCATAACGAAAATTAAATAATCATTTTTTTTACAGCCAATTGGGCAGCACTACTATTGGAGTTCCCCATTTTGGCTCACGTATCAGAGGAGATCCGCGTGCTTTTTTGATGCCGTTAGGTATCCGACAACATCCTTGTGGTAAAGCAATTATCAGCACTGCTCTGCCGATATATGGTCAAAAACAACACTATATAATTAAATCAAAAGTAAATTTGAAGTTACGATACTGCTATTGACTAAAATAATATCTTCTAAATAATCTTAATAAAGTTGACTTTTTCCCCGCGTTGTTAAGGATTTTTAAAGGGAGGCAACTCTTTTTATTAAGCGGAGATTACTCTTGTTTTCAGGCCCGATTTTTTCGTCGACGACGATAGAGACTACCGTTAAAGAATAACCATATTCGCGGAGATAACCAAATTTATTTTTTAGTCAAATAAATTATCGAAGATCGCCTATTTCTCTGTAACCGTACAAGTTAGAAACCATTTTGTAGTATCTGTATGGTTGTATGGCTTCATTCTATTCGTTGATGGGAATTAAATATCATAATTTTAAAAATATTATAAGGCAGACTCATTTGAATAAAATATTTGTTTTTTAAGTTAAAAATACAGTTTTTGCCCAAATGACGTCATTTCCGGTCACAGTGAAATTGTAAAATTGGCTTTATCTAGTCCAAATTGGCATTAAGCATCAAATGGAAAAAAGATATTGCAAATCGAATAATAATTCACTCTTTTATAGGCAAAATAACGTGAAAAGTGATGCATGCAAAATTGCATATTTCTCGTCAACTGATCATATTTAAAACTAAATTTCACATACATTCTCTTCGTCTAGATTATTGCTACAAATAAATATTTCAAAATATGAAGACGCTGAATAAATTGTAAACAACTGAATTTTACACTTTATTTTACATTTTATTCGAAATTGCCCGAAAATGAAATCGAAATTAAAAAATCTGAGCTAAGGATTTTGTGCACTTTTGCAGGGTGCTTCCTTTTAGTTAAATCAGTTTTGAAACAAATTAATATTTGCTTTCAAAAAGTGGTACCGAACTGTCAAAATTGTAGTTTTTGTTAATATTACGACACTTCTGTTGCCGACAGAAAATTTTTACCGCAACAAAAAAAAATATAATTGGGACCACGGAGCATATGAACTTTGTTTTATACAAATCGAACAATAAATATTTTTTCTGGGTGCGAAAAACTAAATTAGCCGATGGCGACTAACGCAAATTACCGAGACAATTTTTTTTCTCATTTCTGCTCAAGTAGGATGATATTTTAACCCTGTGTAAAATATCATCAAAAAATATTCATAAATAAAAAAGGTTTTCGTAAAAAAATTATTTTTTTCAAAATATCGGACATTTTTTCGACTATTTCCGTTTTTACGATCGTTGTCGTGATAGCTTTACGAAGTTCTTTGGATACTTAACTTTCTGTACCAGAAGTGTCAGAAACATCCATTGAGTATTTTGGGAAAAAAAGATAAATTAAAGAGCGTTTACAAAAATTTAACGATTTTTCAATTTTTGTCAAAGTTTGATATTTTTGGACCACCTATATTATTTCAATGCTTTTCATTTTGGATTCACTATATAGACAACCGATAGGACTATGAATAAGAAAAGTTTCAGAAAAATCGTAGGCGTCGTTTTCGAGAAAAGGGCGTCCCAGAATGTTAAAAAATCGGAAAATACTAGATTTTTGGCATACAATAATTTATTTCCTTACCATCGAAATCGTATTATTTAGATACCATATGATGGTCCATTAATAAGGCTATCCAACGACACTTTAGTTCTTTTGGTCCGCTATTACCTAAAGTTTTTGGCAAGTGCGACAATATTTTTAACCTTTTTTTTATTTTTTGAATACTTCCGGTATGGTTATTATTGTCGGAATAATTTCAATAGCCGGTATGGGCACTACAATAGCCACAGGGCTCTGTAATGATATATTACATTATCTGATCAGATAAAATGCCCCTGAGAAATCCTATGTTCAAAAGTGCCAAAAATGCAAAAAATTTAAAATATCGAAAATTAAATTTCAATAATTACATACATATTATACATCGTTAGAATCGTAATTAGGTCAGCTATCTGAATATACAACCTTTTTTTTTAAAAAAAAATCTCCTAAAATATAAAAATAGTAGAGCATTTTCCCAAATTTCACGATTTTTCGACTTTTTTCGATTTTCAGTCCCTTTTTTTATCCTATTCCAGACATTTCAAAGTCTTATTGGATGGCTTCATGCAAAATACCTCCAAAAGGACTCTCGATAGAAAAAATTAAAAAAAAATTGTAGGTTAAGTTTCGAGATACAGGCGTCCAAAAACGCTCCAAATTAGAAAATACTTGATTTTCAGCGTGCCATATTTTGCTGCCTGATTATAGTATCCGTATGAATTGGGTATCATACGATAGTACAATCTTAGTGCAGTCCAATGGTACCCTAATTTCTTTAATCCATTGATATCGGGTTGCATTTTTTCAAAATATTGCACTTTATTTCGACCACTTCCGGTTGAAAGATTCTTTATCGAAATTGCTTTATAAGTTGGTATTGGACTATAACTTCATGTTCCAGAAGTTTCAGAAACGTCAATTCTGCCATAAACCGAAACCCTAGCTCACAAAATGGGAAGAAAATTCGAAAAAAATCGAAAAATAAAGGGCGATAACTCTGAATTAAACTTATATTAGTGGAATCGGATGGATTTCAGGTATCCAAAAATGTAGGTCAAATTTGAAAATTTTGAAAAATAACAAAAATTGTCTCCTAAACAACATGTTTTCAATTTTCAAACTATAAAAGTCATAGACGAATGTTCGAAATTGAAAAATGTGAGATATCCATTGTCACAGAAAAGATTCAGGGATTCCAAAAATGTAATTTGTTTGAAAATGGATAAAAAAATTGACGAAACTATGGCCGATTTTCAATTTTTAGACAACGTACATTCGGTCACTTCTAATTATATTTTTGAAGTCACATCGGTAAGATCTACTTATATACTAAATTTCATGAAAATCGTACAACTATTAAAGAAGTTGTCAAATTGGTCTAAACTTCCGGTTCAAAATCACAGCAACGAATTTTCGAAATTCGAAAATGTGAAAATGCAGATGAAAATGATTTTTTTCAAGGTATTCAAAGAAAAAAGAATTAGTAAAATCGGTTCAAATATAACAAAGTTACGACTATGCATTGCCAGTTTTTTCGTTCGTAAAATTCGGTGATTTCGGATTCGTAAAACGTTTTGAAAATATATTTAAACAACGTTCGCACCCCATTTTTGGGGGGGTAGGTCAAAATTTCAGAAAGATCCTATAGATAGATTCTGAGAAATCCGATTTGCAGAAAACACACACAAAAAAATAATAATAACTAGATCTGCTACTGTCCCATACAGATATGAAAGCTTTCATATTCACTTCCTGTCACATGTCATGGGTCATATAAATAATCCGAACAAGAAAAAATCAATCATTAAAATCGGTCACAATCTAACGATATTAATATGATTTTTCATTCGTAAACATCTTTGTCGGCACGAAAACATCAAAGTCGAAATTCGAATTTTTGAAATATACAAATACCAAAATTTCGACCCGTATCCCGACTATCCCGAAATGTATTAAATTTTAGACATAGGAGACGCATTGAACATACTATGCCCTATTGTGTTTGTTTACAAGTCCGTAAATGTCGATTTTTCACTATGTTTCATATTCAATTCAAAATGGCGACCATCAGCTGACATAAACAAAATTCTGCTCTGAACGTTTAGAATTCAGAAAATGTAAGTCCCATGTCTGTAAGTGCAATATCGCACGTTCTATTGTTTTTTCACGTTTCAAGATGGTGGCACTTCCGGTTCGATCGACAAACTCCATATTTTGTGTACAAATCAGTAATTACTTGTCGAATATGGACATTTTTTTAGGTCATTCTGACCTATATTTCGACGATTTTTTAAAAAAAAAAAATCCTTAATTTCACCAAGAGGAGATAATTTAGAAAATTTCTCAATATATTTTTGAAGTCACATCGGTAAGATCTATTTATATACTAAATTTCATGAAAATAGTACAACTATTAAAGAAGTTGTCAAATTGGTCTAAACTTCCGGTTCGAAATCACAGCGACGAATTTTCAAAATTCGAGAATGTGAAACTGCAGATGAAATTGATTCTTTTCAGGGTATTCAAAGAAAAAAGAATTCGTAAATTCGGTAAAAAAATTAGCAAAGTTACGACTATGCATTGTCAGTTTTTTCATTCGTAAAATTCGGTGATTTCGAATTCGCAAAACGTTTTGAAAATATATTTAATCAACAGACACCACACATTTTTTTTTTGGGGGGGGGGGGGCGGGGGGGATGGTAGGTCAAAGTTTCAGAAACATCCTATTGTTAGATTCTGTGAAATCCGATTTGCAGGAAAAACTCAAAAAAAAAAAATAATAATAATAACTAGATCTGCTACTGTCCCATGCAGATATGAAAGCTTTCATATTCATCGTCACGTGTCATTGATTGTATCAAGTATCCGAAATAAAAGGATAAGAAGAAAAAAATATCAAAATTGGTCAAAGACTCGCGAAGTTACAAGTATAAATATAATATGAAACATTGCACCCAGGCATAACAATAATCTGAAAACTAAAGGGAAATAACTGAAACTTGTATTACTGTATTGAGACGGATGAGAAAATGAAATGAAAATGGCGGGAAAAAAATTAAAAATGGTAGGTTGGACAGGCGACCTTACTCCTTTTCACGTACAACCGGGCATTCGAAAACACGCTAGTTAACTCAATGACAGGCGCGCGTGCTAACCATTCAGCCACCCAACCCCTCTTTGAAATCAGACACGTGCAATATGTCATATAGGAAGAATAACAAGTCGCTCACAACAAAATGGTAAATTAATGAGTTTAGGTCAAAAGGTTGAGCTACTGTTTTAGAGTATTTAATTGTTTTAAAGAGACACGTTAAGGGTTGTTCGTAGTTAAATGAAAGTTTAATTTTGAATAAGACCAATAAAATTAGGATTTAATAATGCCAGACTAATATCAAAATAAAGTTTTAAATTAAGAATAATTAATTATTGGTCTAATGCAATGAACTGCTTTGATTTGACGGATGAAATGTACGATGGGTGTCCACACTATGTAGCCAGGAGGTCGGGTGTTCGATCCCTGCATTGGCCGAGAAAGTTCATCTCGATTTTCTGACGTGCCCCCCACCCGCAGTGTACACATTGGAGTGCACTTTAAAGATCCCTTAGCAGTTGGAATTCGATACTGTTGAATAAACTCAATACGATGACTAAATGTGCAGATTGTAGCCACCCACACTGCATGTTTTGCTTAACAATGAAAGGGTGCCGTTTTCAATTTGCGATCCTTTTATTCTTCTACTCCTGATATTTTGGACTGTTGATCGATGGTTTTATATGAAAGACTGATATTTAAGAAAAATGATACAAAGATTTCACACAACAGGCTAGCTATTAGTCTCTCGATTGACAAGAGTTTCACCACCCTCCCTTCATTATAACCGAAGTTATTGTGCCCTAAAGAATCAACAAATCAGCATGCTTATTTCTGCTTACCCTAAGCAGAAAATGCTCATCTTTGCACTCAATCACGACATTGACCTACCGAACGTCTACATCACGATTGAACATTCTAGCTCAATTAGAAGGAGAGTTAACGTGTTTCAAAGTCTCGGCCCTTCAAATTGCTACTACTTTTCATACTCACTTCAAAATGGTAACCATCAGTTGACCTAAATCAAAATTCTGCTCCCTGAGATTTTTGGGCCATCCTTCAAGGATTCAGAAAATATAACTCCCGTGTCTGTAAGTAAAATAGCAAAAAAGCCTTAGGGATTTTTCACGTTTCAAGATGGTGGCACTTCCTGTTCGATCGACAAACTTCATATTTTGTGTACAAATCAGTAATTACTTATCTAGTATCCAAAAACAAATCAGGTCATTGTGACCTATATTTCGATGATTTTTTTGAAAATTTTGATCCTTAATTTCGTCAAGGGGCGATAATTCAGAAAATTTCTAATTATATTTTTGAAGTCACATCGGTAAGATCTACTTATATACTAAATTTCATTAAAATCGTACAACTATTAAAGAAGTTGTCAAATTGGTCTAAACTTCCGGTTCAAAATCACAGCAACGAATTTTCGAAATTCGAAAATGTGAAAATGCAGATGAAAATGATTTTTTTCAAGGTATTCAAAGAAAAAAGAATTAGTAAAATCGGTTCAAATATAACAAAGTTACGACTATGCATTGCCAGTTTTTTCGTTCGTAAAATTCGGTGATTTCGGATTCGTAAAACGTTTTGAAAATATATTTAAACAACGTTCGCACCCCATTTTTTTGGGGGTAAGTCAAAATTTCAGAAAGATCCTATAGATAGATTCTGAGAAATCCGATTTGCAGAAAACACACACAAAAAAATAATAATAACTAGATCTGCTACTGTCCCATGCTGATATGAAAGCTTTCATATTCACTTCCTGTCACATGTCATGGGTCATATAAATAATCCAAACAAGAAAAAATCAATCATTAAAATCGGTCACAATCTAGCGATATTTATATGATTTTTCATTCGTAAACATCTTTGTCGGCACGAAAACATCAAAGTCGAAATTCGAATTTTTGAAATATACAAATACCAAAATTTCGACTCGTATCCCGGCTATCCCGAAATGTATTAAATTTTAGACATAGGAGACGCATTGAACATACTATGCCCTATTGTGTTTGTTTACAAGTCCGTAAATGTCGATTTTTCACTATGTTTCATATTCAATTCAAAATGGCGACCATCAGCTGACATAAATCAAAATTCTGCTCTGAACGTTTAGAATTCAGAAAATGTAAGTCCCATGTCTGTAAGTGCAATATCGCACGTTCTATTGTTTTTTCACGTTTCAAGATGGTGGCACTTCCGGTTCGATCGACAAACTCCATGTTTTGTGTAGGAATCAGTAATTACTTGTCTAGAATTGAAAAGAAAAAAAATAGGTCATTCTGACCTTTATTTCGATGATTTTTTTGAAAAATTTGATTCTTAATTTCACCAAGGGGAGATAATTTAGAAAATTTTAAAAGTCATTTTTCAAGTCGCATCAGTAATGTCTACTTACATACTAAATTTCATGAAAATCGTCCAACTATTAAAGAAGTTGTCAAGTTGGTCTCAACTTCCGGTTCGAAATCACAGCGACGAATTTTCGAATATTACAAAACTTTTAAAAATAAGCTCCCCCTGACCAGCTTAATCATTCGCAATAAACGTTTGCCCCTTAAAATCGGCAAATTGCTGACTTTAAAGTGAGAAACATTACAACCGGACGAAGAAGGAGAGAAATTCGGCTTAACGTCCATTCGACACAAACTAGGTCATTTCGGGACTAAGATATGTTTTATAATTTTATTGAAAAACTTCCCTTGCGCGTACTGGTCTTCAGGAGTGGGAGGAAACCGAAGGACACGGAGAAAGCCCACGAGGTTGGACACCATACTCCATGTCACGTGCAACCTGGAAATCGAAGCGACGCCGGTTGACTCAGTGACAGACGTTACGACACAGCGCACGTATGCTATCCATTCAGTCATTCAGCCTCCCTAAAATCGGGAAATTGCTGACTTATAGCAAGAAACATTTCAACCGGGCGAAATTTTCTGTTTTAGCAGGTTAATTTGCACGGTACTTTAATTACCAACCTATTATTACAAAACTTTTGAAAATAAGCTCCAACTGACCAGCTTAATCGTATGCAATAAACGTTTGGCGTGAATTGAAAGTTCTGCACCGAGAAAGTTCATCTCGATTTTCCGGCGTGGTTTCCTCTTGTCAATGAGGCACAACGGAGGGCCTGACAAGGACAGCTGTCTAGTCGTTCGGATGGGACGAAAAACCAAGGTCCCTTGTACACATTGAAGTGAACGTAAAATATCCCTAAGCAGTTGGAATTCGATACTGTTGAATAAGCTCTATACGATGACTAAATGTGCAAATTCTAGTCACCCACGTTGCATGTTTCGGTTAACAATGAAAGGGTGCAGTTTTCAATTTTCGATCCTTTTATTCTTCTACTCCTGATATTTTGGACTGTTGATCGAGGGTTTCATATAAAAGACTATCGATAAGACTCTTTGTAGAAGAAGTTCCCCAAAAATATTATGTTGATTTAAGAGAAAAGGAACTTTAAAAATGCTCAAAATCGTAAAAATACGAATTTACGATTTTCGATCTCTTTTTTTATGCTATCCCTGACATTTAAAAAAAATGATACAATGATTTCACACAACGGGCTAGCTTTTAGACTCTCGATTGACAGGAGTTTCACCACCTCTCTTCATTATAACCAAAGTTATCGTGCCCTAAAGAATCAACAAATCAGCATATTTATCTCTGCTTACCCTAAGCAGAAAATGCTCATCTTTAAACTCAATCATGACATTGACCTAGTGAACGTCTACACCAAGCTACACATTCTAGCTTAATTAGAAGGAGAGTTATTGTGTTTCAAAGTCTCGGCCCTTCAAATTGCTACTACTTTTCATATTCACTTCAAAAAGGAATCCATCAGTAGACCTAAATCAAAATTCTGCTCACAGTGATTTTCGGGCCAACCTTCAAGGATTCCGAAAATATAACTCCCGTGTCTGTAAGTAAAATAGCAAAAAAGCCGTAGGGATTTTTCACGTTTCAAAATGGTGGCACTTCCGGTTCGATCGACAATCTTCGTATTTTGTGTACAAATCAGTAATTACTTATCTAGTATCCAAAAAAAAATCAGGTCATTCTGACCTATATTTCGATGATTTTTTTGAAAATTTTGATCCTTAATTTCGTCAAGGGCAGATAATTTTGAAAATTTGTAATTATATTTTTGAAATCACATCGGTAGGATCTACTTATATACTAAATTTCATGAAGATCGTACAACTATTAAAGAAGTTGTCAAATTGGTCTAAATTCCGGTTCGAAATCACAGCGACGAATTTTCGAAATTCAAAAATGTGAAACTGCAGATGAAAATAATTTTTTCAAGGTATTCAAAGAAAAAAGAATTAGTAAGATCGGTAAAAAAATAACAAAGTTACGACTATGCATTGTCAATTTTTGAGTTCGTAAAATTCGGTGAGTTTGGATTCGTAAAACGTTTTGAAAATATATTTAAACAACGTTCGACCCCATTTTTTTTGGGGGGGGGGGGGTAGGTCAAAATTTCAGAAAGATCCTATGGATAGATTCTGAGAAATCCGATTTGCAGAAAACACACAAAAAAACTTTAACATAAACAATAAGCTTTCAAACTATATTTTAATTGTTTTGCTTGAGTGACACCCTCTATCATATGTAAAAGTAATATTTGCTGGCGAAAAGACAGGTCAAAATTGTAAATTATGGCAAAATTACGTCACTTCCGGTGCCGAAAGAAATTTTTAGAGGTGAAAATAAGTCGAAAACTATACTTTAATTGTTTTGCTTCAGTGACACCCTCTATCATATGTAAAAGTAATATTTGGTTGCGAAAAGACCGGTCAAAATTGTAAATTATGGCAAAATTACGTCACTTTCGGTGCCTAAAGAAATTTTTATAGATGAAAAATAAGTCGAAAATTCGCAACATACAAAATACAAACTTTGTTTTACAAATATCGGGCAATAAATAATTAACCTATAACCCATAAACTGAAATTAAGAAGGTAAAAAAATTAAAAGTGACCCTGGAAAAATTGGCTATTTTTCGACAAAGGAACATGCTAGAAGCCTTTTCTTGATATCAATATGATCGTATTGATTCAATCTTACTGCCCATTAGAGCCAGACGTTATAAAAGTTAAACGAATAATAAATATAAATCCCTTCAAAAAAATGTTTGTTTTGAAGGCTGAAAATACGGTTTTTGCAAAAATTACATTACTTCCGGTGATATTGAAAATGTTAATTTAGTTCATAGAAGTCATAAATGACATAAGGCATCAAATGGTAAAAAAATATAAAAATCCAATAATAATTGACACTTTTATAGACCAAAAACCTTGAAAAGTGACTTATCGAAGATCGCCTATTTCTTAGAAACCATTTTGTGGTATCTGTATGGTCGTATGACTTCATTCTATTCTTTGATGGGAATCAAATATCGTAATTTTAAAAATATTATAAGGCAGACTCATTTGAATAAAATATTTGTTTTTTAGGTTAAAAATACAGTTTTTGCCCAAATGACGTCATTTCCGGTCAGAGTGAAATTGTAAAATTGGCTTGACCTAGTCCAAATTGGCATTTAAAAGCATCAAATGGAAAAAAAATTGCAAATCAAATAATAATTCACTCTTTTATAGGCAAAATAACGTGAAAAGTGATGCATGCAAAATTGCATATTCCTCGGCAACTGCCCATATTACAAACTAATTTTCGCATACATTCTATTCGTCTGGATTATTGCTACGAGTTTATGAAAATTACAAATAAATATTTCAAAATATGAAGACGCTGAATGAATTGTAAACAACTGAATTTTACACTTTATTTTACATTTTATTCGAAATTGCCCGAAAATGAAATTGAAATTAAAAAATCTGAGCTAAGGATTTTGTCCACCTTTGCAGGGTGCATCCTTTTAGTTATATCAATTTTGAAAAAAAAAAATATTTGCTTTCAAAAAGTGGTACCGAACTGTCAAAATTGTAGTTTTTGTTATTATTACGTCACTTCCGTTGCCGACAGAAAAATTTCACCGTAAAAAAAAAGTTACAATTGGGACCACGGAGCATATGAACTTTGTTTTATACAAATCGAACAATAAATAATTTTTCTGGGTACGAAAAACTAAATTAGCCGATGGCGGCTAACGCAAATTACAGAGACAAGTTTTTTCTCATTTCTGCTCAAATAGGATGATATTTAACCCTGTGTAAAATATCATCAAAAAATATTCATAAATAAAAAAGGTTTTCGTAAAAAGAAATATTTTTTTTCAAAATATCGGACATTTTTTCGACTACTTCCGGTTTTACGATCATTGTCGTGACAGCTTTAGGAAGTTCTTTGGATACTTAACTTTCTGTACCAGAAGTGTCAGAAACATCCATTGAGTAGTTTTGGAAAAAAAGATAAATTAAAGCGCGTTTCCAAAAATTTAACGATTTTTATACGCCCACATTTTCATGTCGACGTATTATGTCGTCGCCCCTGTCCGTACGTCCGTCCGTCCTTCTGTCCACAATTCTTATCCGATTTTGACGAAACTTGAATTATAGGTTTATCCCCAAAAGATCTCGGCTGCTTTCGATATTGGCATGTATCGGATCAAAACTACATGGATTATGGCCCCTGATTGTACGAAAAATCACGTTTTTAGTTTGTGGACCCTATAGAGGTCACAATTTTGAACCGAATTTGATGAAACTTGACATGCATGTTTATAACCCAAAGATCTTGGTTCCTTTCGATATTTGCGCCTATCGGAATGTAATTTCCTGAATTATGGCCCCTGATTGTCCGAAAAATCACCCTTTTTAGCTTTATCCGATTTAAAAAACCGTTTGAGTATATCACCATTACACCCTAAGGGAGGTTGAGTTCGAATTTCGGGAAAATCGGACCAAAATTGCCATACAAAATGGCCGCCGTTTGTACGCGAATAAGTTAAAAAAAAAAAGGGTATATCAAGGTTGTGGAACCTGTAGAGGTCACAATTAAAATTCGATTTTGATGAAACTTGAAATTCATGGTTATAACCCAAAGATCTTGGTTCCTTCCGATATTTGCGCATATCGGATCGTAACTTCCTGAATTATGGCCCCTGATTATACGCAAGATCACATTTTTTTTAGCTTGTGGTGCCTCTGGAGGTCACAATTATTATCCGATTTAAAAAAAACGTTTGATTATATTACCGTTACACCGTAAGGAAGGTTGAGTTCGAATTTCGGGAAAATTGGACTAATTGTTCTCTATCCATCTCTCGAAAATGTGGGCGTATCTTGCCTGGCAGTGCCAGCCTATCTTTCAATTTTTTTCAAAGTTTGAGGCCATTTTTGGACCACCTATTTTATTTCAATGCTTTTCATTTTGGATTCACTATATAGACAACAGATAGGACTTTGAGTAAGAAAAGTTTAAGAAAAATCTGCGTCATCGTTTTCGAGAAAAGGGCGTCTCTGAATGTTAAAAAATCGGAAAATACTAGATGTTTGGCATACAATAATTTATTTCCTTACCATCGAAATCGTATTATTTAGATACCATATGATGGTCCACTAATAGGGCTATCCAGCGACACTTTAGTTCTTTTGGTCCGCTATTACCTAAGGCAGAAATCAAGTTTTTCGCAAGTGCGACAATGTTTTTAACCTTTTTTTTTCATTTTTTGAATACTTCCGGTATGGTTATTATTGTCGCAATAGTTTTAATAGCAGGTTTGGACATTAAAATAGCCACAGGTCTCTGTAATGATATATTACATTATCTGATCAGATAAAATGCCCCTGAGAAATCCTATGTTCAAAAGTGCCAAAAATGCAAAAAATTTAAAATATCGAAAATTAAATTTCAATAACTACATATATATTATACATCGTTAAAATTGTAAATAGGTCAGCTATCTGAATATACAACCTTTTTTTGAAAATCTCTTAAAATAAAAAATAGTAGAGCATTTTCCAAAATTTCAATTTTTTTCAAAAGTTGAGGCCATTTTTGGACCACTTATATTATTTCAACGCTTTTCATTTTGGATTCACTATATAGACAACCGATAGGACTTTGAGTAAGAAAAGATTAAGAAAAATCTGTGGCGTCGTTTTCGAGAAAAGGGCGTGTCAGAATGTTACAATAATTTATTTCCTTACCATCGAAATCGTATTATTTAGATACCATATGATAGTCCATTAATAGGGCTATCCAGCGACACTTTAGTTCTTTTGGTCCGCTATTACCTAAAGGAGAAATAAAGTTTTCCGCAAGTGCGACAATGTTTATAACCATTTTTTTTTCATTTTTTGAATACTTCCGGTATGGTTATTATTGTCGGAATAGTTTTAATAGCCTGTTTGGGCACTAAAATAGCCACAGGGCTCTGTAATGATATATTACATTATCCGATCAGATAAAATCCCCCTGAGAAATCCTATGTTCAAAAGTGCCAAAATTGCAAAAAAATTAAAATATCGAAAATTAAATTTCAATAACTACATACATATTATACATCGCTAGAATCGTAATTAGGTCAGCTATCTGAATATGCAATCTTTTTTTGAAAATCTCTTAAAATAAAAAAAGAGCAGAGCATTTTCCAAAATTTCACGGTTTTTCGACTTTTTTCGATTTTCAGTCCGTTATTTCACCTATTCCAGATATTTAAAAGTCTTACTGGATGGTTTCATGCATAATAACTCCGAAAGGACTCTCGATAGAAACATTTTTTAAAAAAGTTGCGGTTAAGTTTTCGAGCTACAGGCATCCAAATCAGAAAATACTTGATTTTTCAGCGTGCCATATTTTGCTGCCTGCTCATCGTATCCGTACGAATTGGGTATCATACTATAGCACAATCCTAGTGCAATCCAATGGTACCCTAATTTGTCTAATCCATTGATATCGGACGGAGAAATCGCGTTTTCCCCCAAAATACCAATTTTTTGCATTTTTTTCAAAATATCGGACATTATTTCGACCACTTCTGGTGTACAGATTATTGTTGAAATTGCTTTATTCCTTGCAATGGCCATTTGGCTTCATGCCTCAGAAGTTTCAGAAACGTCAATTCTGCCATAAAACGAAACCCGAGCTCACAAAGTGGGTAGAAAATTCGAAAAAAATCGAAAAATAAAGGGCGATAACTCGGAATGAAACTTATATTTCTGGAATCGGATGGTTTTCAGGTATCCAAAAATGTAGGTCAAATTTGAAAATTTTGAAAAATAACAAAAATTGTCTCTCAAACCACATTTTTCATTTTTCGATCGCAAGAAGTCAGCGATGAAGTTTCGAAATATCAAAATTTTCAACTGCTATCGTCCGAGAAAAGACTCAGGGTTTCCGAAAATGTCATTTGTATGAAAATAGGTACAGAATTGACGAATCTACGGCCGTTTTTTAATTTTTTGACACAGCACAAAATTCGACCACTTCCGGTCTACGTAGAAGTTTCAAAAATAGTTTATCAAGTAGCCAACACATGGTTTTCCAGTAGAGAATTAGGTCCCAGATCGGTATCTGTTACAGGCACTGAGAAATAGGCTCCGGCGAAAAAAAAAATAATAATAAGTAGACCTGCATAGCAGTGCTGAATTGGCTTTCAGGGTCCTTCATATCATTACAATGCTTTTAAATTTACCTTTATACTCTAAACGACCGGACCGATAGGACTCGGGGTAACAAAAGTTTAAGAAGAGAAATAGTAGTAGTTTTCGAGATAAACGAGTCTGAATGGGCTCCAAAAAAAGGAGGAAAATACTACATTTTCGGCATCTCATAATCTATTGCCTAACCATCGAATTTGTATTCTGATATCACATAAATGCCCAAAAAGGAAAATACTAGATCTTCAGCGTGCCGTAATATTTGTGATTGAACACGCCATCATGAGCCGGATTGCAAAATAAGTGAAAATATTGATGAGATTTTCTCAAAAATGAGTCTATAAATATACTATCTATCGACACAAAAGATCAAAATAGCAATAACAGATTTTAGAACACCTTTATTTGAACGTTTTGTAAGAGTACCGTATTCTTAAATATGTCCTATTTCTTAAAATTCTCTGCGAAATTAGTTATGTTCCTTCGCTCGCCATGGAACGACCAGTCATAATAATTGGGATCGTTGTAAAACGGAGAATCTCCAGATATCAAATATTATCAAAATATAACAATTTTTAGCCTTTTTTAAAAAATTGTAGCCCTTTTTGGACCATTTATACTATGTTGAAGCTTTTGAATTTGGATTCACATCCTAGACCACCATAAGGACTCTAAATAACAGAAGCTTAAGACAGGAAATATGAGAAGTTTTCGAGATTTTTTGATTGGGTGGGGGGGGGGGGGGTCTAGGTTTGATAATTACGCTCAACCGATAAACGGGGATAATTTGGTAAATTAGATTCAATTTGGTTCATTCTGACGTATTTCCGGAAGGTAAATTCCAAAATTACAGGTCTAAATCGCCAATAAAATCGCATACAAAATTTTCAAATCTGAGCAGGGGGAGGGGGGGTCCGGACCCCCTGGACCCCCCCCCCCCCTCTGGATCCGCGCCTGTAAAAGCGTCTGAATTAGCTTCAAAAAGGAAAATCATAGATCTTGCCTAAACTTTCAGGCTTCTTTATGTCATTGCCATGCTTTTGAATTTACATTTATACTCTAAACGACCCGATAGGACTCTATTGCATATCAGACAAAAATGATAAACCTAAAACCCATAAACTGAAATTAACAAGCCAACAGTGAGGCTGATGTCCCCCGCCGAAATCCCAAAATAAATAGATGACACATATTAACTAATCGCACATTTATTTTTTTCAAACTTATCGAGCAATCAAACTGTACACGAAGTGTCATTCAAAAGTGTTTTATAAAGAAAAATGCTAAAACCGACGAGAAAATTGAAAATGTTAAACGGACCCTAAAGGCAGACAAAAGGTCCCCCACGCTTGACAAAAGGGCCCCTCTGGCCTAGGGAAAGGGCCCTCGTGTCGGAGTCAATCGTTTCTATACGCTGTTACTGTCGAATCCATTACTGAACGAGAATGCAGTCATTGTATTGGCATATAAATCATCAATCAAGATGAACCTAAGTTATCTTGTTTCAAAGTTTCAACCAATGAAATTGCTTATCTCTGCCTACCCTAAGAAGAAAATGCCCATCTTCGAACTCCAACAAGGCATTGACCTAATAAGCATACACACCAATTTTGAACATTTAACTCAATTCGAAGGAGATTTATTGTGTTCCAAAGTCTCGGCAAATCAAATTGCTTATCGCTCTGCTTACCCCGAGCAGAAAATGCTCATTATCGAACTTAGTCAAGGTATTACTGTAATGAAACTATACACCATGTTTCATCACTCTCACTTAATTAGAACTAAAGTTATCGTGTCTCAAATCATCAACCAATCAAATTGCTCATCCCTGCTTACCCTAAGCGGAAAATGCTCATCTTCGAACTCCATCAAGGCATTGACCTAATAAGCACATACACCAAGTTTGAACATTCTAGCTCAACTAGGAAGAGAATTATTATGTCCCAAAAAGTCTGACGGACAGACAGACAGACAGATGGACAGACAGACACAGACGGACGAACCCATTTTAATAGTCCCCCACCTTTCTTCGAAAGGCGGGGGACAAAAAAGGTAAAAATACTTAAAACGTGATTCTGCGAAAATTGATTATTTCTCGACAAGGGAATATGCTAGAAGTAATTTTTTTATATCGATATGATTGTATTGATCCAATCTAAATGGCCATTAGAATCAAACAGTATTACGATAGACGAATAATAAGTAATTCACTTCAAAAAAAATATTTGTTTTGAAGTCTAAAGTAGATCACCATTTTGTACTTTTTACGATTTTTTTTCTCAAAAGATCGGATATTTTTTCTGTGTCGGAAAAGAATCAGGGTTTCTGAAAATGGCATTTGTTTGAAAATAGGTAAAGATAGGCCAATTTTCAATTTCGCGAAAAGGTATAAAGTTCGGTAACTTCCGGTATACGGAGTAGTTTCAAAATTGATTTAAGAAATAGATACAACCTGGTTTCCCAATAGAATATTTGGTACGAGATCGATATCTGTTTTCCATCATGGAGAAATAGGCTCCCACGATAAATAATAATAACACCCGGCTGAGAAATCGCGAATTTTGCAAGAGTATCACTTCTTCAGGCTCCCAGGATAAATAATAAAAACACCCACCTGAGAATCGCAAATTTTGCAAGAGTACCAATTCTTCACTGTATTTTCTCAAAATATCAAATATTTTTTCCACTACTTCCGGTTTTTGGATCTTTGTCGGTATAGTTTTAACAAGTTATTTACATACTTAACTCTCTGTCCCATAAGTGTCAGAAATATCTATTCAGTAGTTTTTGTAAAAAAGATAAATTTATCTTTTTCTCAAAAACTACTCAATGGATGTTTCTGACACTTCTGGTACAGAAAGTTAAGTATCCAAAGAACTTCGTAAAGCTATCACGACAACGGTCGTATAACCGGAAGTAGTACAAAAAATGTCCGATATTTTTTTTACGAAAACCTTTTTTAGTTATGAATATTTTTTGATGATATTTTACACAGGGTCAAAATATAATCCTACTTGAGCAGAAATGAGAAAAAAAATTGTCTCGGTAATTTGCGTTAGCCGCCATCGGCTAATATAGTTTTTCGTACCCAGAAAAATTATTTATTGTTCGATTTGTATAAAACAAAGTTCATATGCTCCGTGGTCCCAATTGTAATTTTTTTTGTTACGGTGAAATTTTTCTGTCGGCAACGGAAATGACGTAATATTAACAAAAACTACAATTTTGACAGTTCGGTACCACTTTTTGAAAGCAAATATTATTTTTTTTCAAAACTGATATAACTAGAAGGATGCACCCTTAAAAGGTGCACAAAATTCTTAGCTCAGATTTTTTAATTTCGATTTCATTTTCGGGCAATTTCGAATAAAATGTAAAATAAAATGTAAAATAAAGTGTAAAATTCAGTTATTTACAATTCATTTAGAGTCTTCATATTTTGAAATATTTATTTGTTATTTTCATAAACTCGTAGCATTAATCCAGACGAAGAGAATGTAGTTTGTAATATGAGCAGTTGCTGAGAAATATGCAATTTTGCATGCATCACTTTTCACGATATTTTGCCTATAAAAGAGTGAATTATTATTCGATTTGCAATATTTTTTTTTCCATTTGATGCTTAATGTCAATTTGGACTAAGTCAAGCCAATTTTACAATTTCACTGTGACCGGAAATGACGTCATTTGGGCAAAAACTGTATTTGAAACCTAAAAACAAATATTTTATTCAAATGAGTCTGCCTTATAATATTTTTAAAATTATGATATTTGATTCCCATCAACGAATAGAATGAAGCCATACGACCATACAGATACCACAAAATGGTTTCTAACTTGTACGGTTACAGAGAAATAGGCGATCTTCGATAAGTCACTTTTCAAGGTTTTTGGTCTATAAAAGTGTCAATTATTATTCGATTTTTATATTTTTTTTACCATTTGATGTCTTATGCCATTTATGACTTCTGTGAACTAAATTAACATTTTCAATTTCACCGGAAGTAATGTAATTTTTGCAAAACACGTATTTTTGGCCTTCAAAACAAACATTTTTTTGAAGGGATTTATGTTTATTATTCGTTTAACTTTATAACGTCTGACTCTAATGGGCAGTAAGATTGAATCAATACCATCATATTGATATCAAGAAAAGACTTCTAGCATGTTCCCTTGTCGAAACATAGCCAATTGTCCCACGGAAGTGACGTAATTTTGCCATAATTTACAATTTTGAACTTTCTATTCGCCAGCAAATATTACTTTTACATATGATAGAGGGTGTCACTGAAGCAAAACAATTAAAGTTTGGTAGCTCAATGAATCGGCTATATATGATAAACTCCCTGTATGATTCCTGAAAGCCGGTTCAGTGCTGCTTGCAGGTCTAGTTATTATTGTGATTACTGAAATTATTATTTATTATTATTTTTTTTTTCTCCGGACACTATTTCTCAGTGCCTGTAATAGATACCGATCTGGGACCTAATTCTCTATTGGGAAACCATGTGTTGGCTACTTGATAAACTATTTTTGAAACTTCTGCGCAGACCGGAAGTGGTCGAATTTTGTGCTGTGTCAAAAAATTAAAAAACGGCCGTAGATTCGTCAATTCTGTACCTATTTTCATACAAATGACATTTTCGGAAACCCTGAGTCTTTTCTCGGACGATAGCAGTTGAAAATTTCGATATTTCGAAACTTCATCGCTGACTTCTTGCGATCGAAAAATGTAAAATGTGGTTTGAGAGACAATTTTTGTTATTTTTCAAAATTTTCAAATTTGACCTACATTTTTGGATACCTGAAAACCATCCGATTCCAGAAATATAAGTTTCATTCTGATTTATCGCCCTTTATTTTTCGATTTTTATCGAATTTTCTACCCATTTTGTGAGCTCGGGTTTCGTTTTATGGCAGAATTGACGTTTCTGAAACTTCTGAGGCATGAAGCCAAATGACCATTGCAAGGAATAAAGCAATTTCAACAATAATCTGTACACCGGAAGTGGTCGAAATAATGTCCGATATTTTGAAAAAAATGCAAAAAATTGGTATTTTGGGGGAAAAACGCGCTTTCTCCGTCCGATATCAATGGATTAGACACATTAGGGTACTATTGGATTGCACTAGGATTGTGCTATCGTATGATACCCAATTTTCAAAGGGTCACTTTTAATTTTTTTACCTTCTTAATTTCAGTTTATGGGTTATAGGTTAATTATTCATTGCGTGATATGTATTAAACAAAGTTTGTATTTTGTATGTTGCAAATTTTCGACTTATTTTTCACCTATAAAAATTTCTTTTGGCACCGGAAGTGACGTAATTTTGCCATAATTTTGACCGGTCTTTTCGCCAGCAAATATCACTTTTACATATGATAGAGGGTGTCACTGAAACAAAACAACTAAAGTATAGTTCGGTAGCTCAATGGGTCGGCTATGGTATAATAAACTTCCTGTATGATTCCTGAAAGCCGGTTCAGTGCTGCTTGCAGGTCTAGTTAAGCTTTCATATTACATATGAAAGCTTATTGTTTCTGTTAAAGTTATTATTAAGCTTTCATATTTCATATGAAAGCTTATTGTTTCTGTTAAGATTATTATTATTTTTTTGTGTGTGTTTTTCCTGCAAATCGGATTTCACAGAAACTAACCATATGATGTTTCTGAAACTTTAACCTACCCCCCCAAAATTGGGTGGTGGCTGTTGATTAAATATATTTTGAAAACGTTTTGCGAATTCGAAATCACCGAATTTTACGAACGAAAAAACTGACAATGTATAGTCGTAACTTTGCTATTTTTTTTACCGATTTTACTAATTCTTTTTTCTTTGAATACCTTGAAAAAAATCAATTTCATCTGCAGTTTTACATTTTCGAATTTCGAAAATTCGTCGCTGTGATTTCGAACCGGAAGTTTAGACCAATTTGATAACTTCTTTAATAGTTGTACGATTTTCATGAAATTTAGTATATAAGTAGATCCTACCAACGTGACTTCAAAAATATAATTAGAAATTTTCTAAATTATCTCCCCTTGACGAAATTAAAGATCAAAATTTTCAAAAAAATCATCGAAATATAGGTCAGAATGACCTGATTTTTTTTTTGATACTAAACAAGTAATTACTGATTTGTAAACAAAATATGAAGTTTGTCGATCGAACCGGAAGTGCCACCATCTTGAAACGTGAAAAATCCCTAAGGCTTTTTTGCTATTTGAGAGTCTAATAGCTAGCCTGTTGTGTGAAATCATTGTATCATTTTTTTTAAATATCAGGGGTAGCAGAAAAAAGAGATCGAAAATCCAAAAAGTCGTATTATTAAAAGTCCTTTTCTCTTAAAGTCAACATAATATTTTTGGGAAACTTCTTCTACAAAGAGTCTTATCGGTAATCTTTTATATGAAACCATCGATCAACAGTCCAAAATATCAGGAGTAGAAGAATAAAAGGATCGAAAATTGAAAACGGCACCCTTTCATTGTTAAGCAAAACATGTAGTGTGGGTGGCTACAATCTGCACATTTAGTCATCGTATAGAGCTTATTCAACAGTATCGAATTCCAACTGCTAAGGGATCTTTTAAGTGGACTCCAATGTGTACACGGCGGGTGGGGGGCACGCCAGAAAATAGAGATGAACTTTCTCGGCCAATGCAGGGATCGAACACACGACCTCCTGGCTAGCAGGCCAACGCCTTAGCTACATAGTGTGAACACCCATCGTACATTTCATCCGTCAGATCAAAGCATTTCATTGCATTAGACCAATAATTAATTATTCTTAATTTAAAACTTTATTTTAATATTAGTCTGGCATTATTAAATCCTCATTTCATTGGTCTTTTTTAAAATTAAACTTTCATTTAACTATGAACAACCCTTAACGTGTCTCTTTAAAACAATTAAATACTCTAAAACAGTAGCTCAACCTTTTGATCTAAACTCATTAATTTACCATTTTGTTGTGAGCGACTTGTTATTCTTCCTATATGACATATTGCACGTGTCTGATTTCAAAGGGGGGTTGGGTGGCTGAATGGTTAGCACGCGCGCCTGCCATTGAGTTAACTAGCGTGTTTTCGAATGCCCGGTTGTACGCGACAAGGAGTAAGGTCGCCTGTCCAACCTTCTATTTTTAATTTTTTCCCCGCCATTTTCATTTCATTTTCTCATTACAGTAATACAAGTTTCAGTTATTTCCCTTTAGTTTTCAGATTATTGTTATGCCTGGGTGCAATGTTTCATACTATATTTAGACTTGTAACTTCGCGAGTTTTTGACCAATTTTGATAATTTTTTCTTCTTATCCTTTTATTTGGGATACTTGATACAATCAATGACACGTGACGATGAATATGAAAGCTTTCATATCTGCATGGGACAGTAGCAGATCTAGTTAAGCTTTCATATTACATATGAAAGCTTATTGTTTCTGTTAAGATTATTATTAAGCTTTCATATGTATTACATATGAAAGCTTATTGTTTCTGTTAAAGTTATTATTATTATTTTTTTTTTGTGTGTGTTTTCTTCAAATCGGATTTCTCAGAATCTATCCATAGGATCTTTCTGAAATTTTGACCTACCCCCCCCCCCAAAAAAAAATGGGGTGCGAACCTTGATTAAATATGTTTTCAAAACGTTTTACGAATCCGAAATCACCGAATTTTACGAACGAAAAAAATGAAAATGCATAGTCATAACTTTGTTATTTTTTGACCAATTTTACTAATTCTTTTTTCTTTGAATACCTTGAAAAAAATCATTTTCATCTGCAGTTTCACATTTTCAAATTTCAAAAATTCGTCGTTGTGATCTCGAACCGGAAGTTTAGACCAATTTGACAACTTCTTTAATAGTTGTACGATTTTCATGAAATTTAGTATATAAGTAGATCTTACCGATGTGACTTCAAAAATATAATTAGATATTTTCTAAATTATCTGCCCTTGACGAAATTAAGGATCAAATTTTTCAAAAAAATCAAAGAAATATAAGTCAGAATGACCTAATTATTTTTTTTGATACTAGACAAGCAATTACTGATTCGTACACAAAATATGGAGCTTGTGGATCGAACCGGAAGTGCCACCATCTTTAAAAGTGAAAAATCAAAAAGGCTTTTTTGCCTTTTTACTTACAGACTCGGGAGTTATATTTTCGGAATCCTTGAAGAAATTCCTAAAAATCTGTCGGATCAGAATTTTGATTTCGGTCACGTGATGGTCACCATTTTGAATTGAAAATGAAAAATAGAAGCAATTTGAAGGGTCGGGACTTTGGAACACAATAACTCTCCTTCTAATTAAGCTAGAATGTTCAAACTTGGTTCACTATGTCAATGTCATGATTGAGTTCAAAGATGAGCATTTTTTGCCTAGGGTAAGCAGAGATAAGCATGCTGATTTGTTGATTCTTTAGGGCACGATAACTTCGGTTATAATGAAGGGAGGGCGGTGAAACTTTTGTCAATAGAGAGTCCAATAGCTAGCCTGTTGTGTGAAATCATTGTATCATTTATTTTAAATATCAGGAATAGGCGAAAAAAAGAGATTGAAAATCCAAAAAGTCGTATTTTCACAATTTGGAGCATGTTTAGAGGTCTTTCTCGTAAAGTCAGCTTAATATTTTTGGGGAACTTCTTCTACAAAGAGTCTTATTGGTAGTCTCTTATGTGAAACCATCGATCAACAGTCCAACATATCAGGAGTAGAAGAACAAAAGGATCGAACATTGAAAACGGCATCCTTTCATTGTTCAGCGAAACATGTGTGGGTGACTACAATCTACACATTTAGTCATCGTATAGAGCTTATTCAACAGTATCGAATTTCAACTGCTTAGGGATATTTTACGTGCACTCCAATGTGTACACGGGACCTTTGTTTTTCGTCCCATCCGAACAACTAGACAGTTGTCCTTGTCAGGCCCTCCGTTCTGCCTCACTGACAAGGGGGAACCACGCCGGAAAATCGAGATAAAATTTCTCGGTGCAGAACTTTCAATTCAGGCCAAACGTTTATTGCATACGATTAAGCTGTTGAGTTGGAGCTTATTTTCAAAAGTTTTATAATAATCGGTTGGTAATTAAAGTACCGTGCATATCATACTGTTAAAAGAGAAAATTTCGCCCGGTTGAAATGTTTCTTGCTATAAGTCAGGAATTTCCCGATTTTAGGGAGGCTGAATGGCTGAATTGTTAGCATGTGCGCGCTTTATCGTAACGTCTGTCATTGAGTCAACCGGCGTCGTTTCGATTTTCAGGTCGCATGTGACATGGAGTATGGTGTCCAACCTCGTGGGTTTTCTCCGTGTCCTTCGGTTTCCTCCCAACAGCTAAAGACCAGTACGCGCAAGGGAAGTTTTTAAATAAAATTAAAAAACATATGTTAGTCCCGAAATGACCTAGTTTGTGTCGATTGGACGTTAAGCCGCATTTCTCTCTTTCACTTTTATTTTTAAAGTTTTGTAATAATCGGTTGGTAATCAAAGGTATTGTAAAAGTGATAAAGCAGAAAATTTCGCCCGGTTGTAATGTTTCTCACTTTAAAGTCAGCAATTTGCCGATCGTGACATGGAGTATGGTGTCCAACCTCGTGGGTTTTCTCCGTGTTCTTCGGTTTCCTCCCACGTCTAAAGACCCGTACGTGCAAGGGAAGTTTTTAAATACAATTAAAAGACATATGTTAGCCCCGAAATGACCTAGTTTGTGTCGTATGGACGTTAAGCCGCATTTCTCTCTTTCTCTTTTATTTACAAAGTTTTGTAATAATCAGTTGGTAATCAATGGTACTGTAAAAGTGATAAAACAGCAATTTGCCGATTTTAATAGGCAAACGTTTATTGCGAACGATTAGGCTGTTCAGGAGGAGTTTATTTTTAAAAGTTTTGTAATATTCGAAAATTCGTCGCTGTGATTTCGAACCGGAAGTTGAGACTAACTTGACAACTTCTTTAATAGTTGTAGGATTTTCATGAAATTTAGTATGTAAGTAGACATTACTGATGCGACTTGAAAAATGACTTTTAAAATTTTCTAAATTATCTCCCCTTGGTGAAATTAAGAATCAAATTTTTCATAAAAATCGTCGAAATAAAGGTCTGACCTAATTGTTTTTCGATACTAGACAAGTAATTACTGATTCGTCCACAAAACATGGAGTTTGTCAATCGAACCGGAAGTGCCACCATCTTGAAACGTGAAAAAGCAATAGAACTTTTGCGATATTGCACTTACAGACATGGGACTTACATTTTCTGAATCCTTGAAGGAAAACCCAAAAAGCGTTCAGAGCAGAATTTTGAATTAGGTCAGCTGATGGTCGCCATTTTGAAGTGAATATGAAACATAGTGAAAAATCAACATTTAAGGAATTGTAAACAAACACAATAGGACATATAATGTTCAATGAGTCTCCTATGTCTAAAATTTAATACATTTCAGGGTAGCCGGGATACGTGTCGAAATTTTGGTATTTGAATATTTCAAAAATTCGAATTTCGCCTTTGATGTTTTTCGTGCCGACAACGTTGTTTACGAGTGAAAAATCACATTAATTTCGCTAGATTGTGACCGATTTTAATGATTTATTTTTTCTTGTTCGGATTATTTATATGACCCATGAAGTGACAGGAAGTGACTGTGAATATGAAAGCTTTCATATCTGCATGGGACAGTAGCAGATCTAGTTAATTTTTTGTGTGTATTTTTTGCAAATCGGATTTCTCAGAATGTAACCATGGGATCTTTCTGAAACTTTGACCTACTCCCTCAAAAATGGGGTGCGAACGTTATTTAAATATATTTTCAAAACGTTTTACGAATCCGAAATCACCGAATTTTACGAACGAAAAAACGGACAATGCATAGTCGTAACTTTGTTATTTTTTGACCGATTTTACTAATTCCTTTTTCTTTGAATACCTTGAAAAAAATCATTTTCATCTGCATTTTCACATTTTCGAATTTCGAAAATTCGTCGCTGTGATTTCGAACCGGAAGTTTAGACCAATTTGACAACTTCTTTCATAGTTGTACGATTCTCATCAAATTTAATATATAAGTAGATCATACAGATGTGACATCAAAAATATAATTAGATATTTTCTAAATTATCTCCCCTTGACGAAATTAAGGATCATATTTTTCAAAAAAATCAAAGAAATATAAGTCAGAATGACCTAATTTTTTTTGATACTAGACAATCAATTACTGATTCGTACACAAAATATGGAGTTTGTGGATCGAACCGGAAGTGCCACCATCTTTAAAAGTGAAAAATCAAAAAGGCTTTTTTGCTATTTTACTTACAGACTCGGGAGTTATATTTTCGGAATCCTTGAAGGAATGCCTAAAAATCTATCGGATCAGAATTTTGATTTCGGTCACGTGATGGTCACCATTTTGAAGTGAAAGTGAAAAAAAGAAGCAATTTGAAGGAACGAGAATTTGGAACACAATAACTCTCCTTCTAATTAAGCTAGAATGTTCAAACTTGGTGTAGACGTTCACTAGGGCAATGTCATGATTGAGTTCAAAGATGAGCATTTTCTGTTTAGGGTAAGCAGAGATAGGCATGCTGATTTGTTGATTCTTTAGGACACGATAACTTTGGTTATAATGAAGGGAGGGCGGTGAAATTTTTATCAATAGAGAGTCCAATAGCTAGCCTGTTGTGTGAAATCATTGTATCATTTATTTTAAATATCAGGGATAGGCGAAAAAAAGCGATTGAAAATCCAAAAAGTCGTATTTTTACAATTTGGAGCATGTTTAAAGGTCTTTCTCGTAAAGTCAACTTAATATTTTTGGGGAACTTCTTCTACTTTTCTCGTAAAGTAAACATGATATTTTTTTTGGAACTTCTTCTACAAAGAGTCTTATTGGTAGTCTTTTATATGAAACCATCGATCAACAATCCAACATATCAGGAGTAGAAGAACAAAAGGATCGAACATTGCAAACGGCATCCTTTCATTGTTAAGGGAAACATGTGTGGGTGACTACAATCTACACAGTTTAGACCAATTTGATAACTTCTTTAATAGTTGTACGATTTTCATGAAATTTAGTATATAAGTAGATCCTACCAATGTGACTTCAAAAATATAAATACAATCTACACAGTTTAGACCAATTTGATAACTTCTCTAATAGTTGTACGATTTTCATGAAATTTAGTATATAAGTAGATCCTACCAATGTGACTTCAAAAATATAATTAGAAATTTTCTAAATTATCTCCCCTTGACGAAATTAAAGATCAAAATTTTCAAAAAAATCATCGAAATATAGGTCAGAATGACCTGATTTTTTTTTGGATACTAAACAAGTAATTACTGATTTGTAAACAAAATATGAAGTTTGTCGATCGAACCTGAAGTGCCACCATCTTGAAACGTGAAAAATCCCTAAGGCTTTTTTGCTGTTTGAGAGTGTAATAGCTAGCCTGTTGTGTGAAATCATTGTATCATTTTTTTTAAATATCAGGGGTAGCAGAAAAAAGAGATCGAAAATCTAAAAAGTCGTAACATTAAAAGTCCTTTTCTCTTAAAGTCAACATAATATTTTTGGGGAACTTCTTCTACAAAGAGTCTTATCGGTAATCTTTTATATGAAACCATCGATCAACAGTCCAAAATATCAGGAGTAGAAGAATAAAAGGATCGAAAATTGAAAACGGCACCCTTTCATTGTTAAGCAAAACATGCAGTGTGGGTGGCTACAATCTGCACATTTAGTCATCGTATAGAGCTTATTCAACAGTATCGAATTCCAACTGCTTAGGGATATTTTACGTGCACTCCAATGTGTACACGGGACCTTGGTTTTTCGTCCCATCCGAACGACTAGACAGCTGTCCTTGTCAGGCCCTCCTTTCTGCCTCACTGACAAAAGGGAACCACGCCGAAAAATCGAGATGAACTTTCTCGGTGCAGAACTTTCAATTCACGCCAAACGTTTATTGCATACGATTAAGCTGGTCAGTTGGAGCTTATTTTCAAAAGCTTTGTAATAATCGGTTGGTAATTAAAGTACCGTGCAAATTAAACTGCTAAAACAGAAAATTTCGCCCGGTTGAAATGTTGCTTGCTATAAGTCAGCAATTTCCCGATTTTAGGGAGGCTGAATGACTGAATGGTTACCATACGCGCTGTGTCGTAACGTCTGTCATTGAGTCAACCAGCGTTGTTTCGATCAAATGCTCGGTCGAAATGCTTCTTGCTATAAGTCAGCAATTTCCCGATTTTAGTACTGAAAAATTGATAAAACAGAAAATTTCGCCCGGTTGTAATGTTTTTCAATTTAAAGTCAGCAATTTGCCGATTTTAAGGGGCAAACGTTTATTGCCAACGATTAACCTGGTCAGGGGGAGCTTATTTTTAAAAGTTTTGTAATATTCGAAAATTCGTCGCTGTGATTTCGAACCGGTAGTTGAGACCAACTTGACAACCTCTTTAATAGTTGTACGATTTTCATGAAATTTAGTATGTAAGTAGACATTACTGATGCGACTTGAAAAATGACTTTTAAAATTTTCTAAATTATCTCCCCTTGGTGAAATTAAGAATCAATTTTTTCAAAAAAATCATCGAAATAAAGGTTAGAATGACCTAATTTTTTTTCTTTTCGATACTAGACAAGTAATTACTGATTCGTACACAAAACATGGAGTTTGTCCATCGAACCGGAAGTGCCACCATCTTGAAACGTGAAAAAACAATAGAACGTGCGATATTGCATTTACAGACATGGGACTTACATTTTCTGAATCCTTGAAGGAAGACCTAAAAAACGTTCAGAGCAGAATTTTGATTTATGTCAGCTGATGGTCGCCATTTTGAATTGAATATGAAACATAGTGAAAAATCGACATTTACCGACTTGTAAACAAACACAATAGGGCATAGTATGTTCAATGCGTCTCCTATGTCTAATATTTAATACATTTCGGGATAGTCGGGATACGGGTCGAAATTTTGGTATTTGTATATTTCAAAAATTCGAATTTCGCCTTTGATGTTTTCGTGCCGACAAAGTTGTTTACGAGTGAAAAATCACATTAATTTCGCTAGATTGTGACTGATTTTAATGATTTATTTTTTCTTGTTCGGATTATTTATATGACTCATGACATGTGACAGGAAGTGACTGTGAATATGAAAGTTTTCATATCTTCATGAGACAGTAGCAGATCTAGTTATTATCACTTTCCACGTTATTTTGCCTATAAAAGAGTGAATTATTATTCGATTTGCAATATTTCTTTTCCATTTGATGCCCAATGCCAATTTGGCCTAGGTCAAGCCAATTTTACATTTTCACTGTAACCAGAAATGACGTCATTTGGGCAAAAACTGTATTTTTAACCTAAAAAACAAATATTTTATTCAAATGAGTCTGCCTTATATTATTTATAAAATTATGATATTTGATTCACATCAACGAATAGAATGAAGCCATACGACCATACAGATACCACAAAATGGTTTCTAACTTCTAGGGTTACATAGAAAAAGGCGATCTTCTATATGTCACTTTTCAAGGTTTTTGGTCTATAAAAGTGTCAATTATTATTCGATTTTTATAATTTTTTTACCATTTGATGAATTATGCCATTTTGCCATTTATGACTTCTATGAACTAAGTTAGCATTTTCAATATCACCGGAAGTAATGTAATATTTGCAAAAAAACGTATTTTTAGCCTTCAAAACAAATATTTTTTTGAAGGGATTTATATTTATTATTCGTTTAACTTTATAACGTCTGACTCTAATGGGCAGTAAGATTGAATCAATACCATCATATTGATATCAATAAAAGGCTTCTAGCATGTTCCCTTGTCGAATAATAGCCAATTTTCCCAGGGTCACTTTTAATTTTTTTACCTTCTTAATTTCAGTTTATGGATTATAGGTTAATTATTCATTGCCCGATATCTATAAAACAAAGTTTGTATTTTGTATGTTGCGAAGTTTCGACTTATTTTTCACCTATAAAAATTTATTTCGGCACCGGAAGTGACGTAATTTTGCCATAATTTACAATTTTGACCGGTCTTTTCGCCAGCAAATATTCCTTTTACATTTGATAGAGGGTGTCACCGAAGCAAAACAACTAAAGTATAGTTTGGTAGCTCAATGGATCGGCTATGGTATAATAAACTTCCGGTATGATTCCTGAAAGCCGGTTCAGTGATGCTTGCAGGTCTAGTTAAGCTTTCAGACTTACTAAAATTATTATTATTTCATATTACATATGAAAGCTTATTGTTTCTGTTAAAGTTATTAAGCTTTCATGTGTAATATGACCTATTTTACTAATTCTTTTTTCTTTGAGTACCTTGACAAAAATCATTGTCAACTGCAGTTTCAGATTTTCGAACCGGAAGTTGAGACCAACTTGACAACTTCTTTAATAGTTCTACGATTTTCATGAAATTTAGTATATAAGTAGATCTTACCCACGTGACTTCAAAAATATAAATAGAAATTTTCTAAATTATCTCCCCTTGGTGAAATTAAGGATCAAAGTTTTCAAAAAAATCGAAGAAATATAGGTCAGATAAGTAAATACTGATTCGTACCCAAAATATTGAGTTTGTGGATTGAACCGGAAGTGCCGCCATCTTGAAACGTGAAAAATCACAAAGGCTTTTTTGCTATTTTACTTACAGACACGGGAGTTATATTATCTGAATCCTTCCAGGATGGTTTAAAAAACGTTGGGAGTAGAATTTTGATTTAGGTCAATTGATGGTCGCCATTTTGAAGTGAAAGTGAAAAATAGAAGCAATTTGAAGGGCCGAGAATTTGGAACACAATAACTCCCCTTCTAATTGAGCTAGAATGTTCAAACTTGGTGTAGACGTTCACTAGGTCACTGTCTTGATTGAGTTCCAAGATGAGCATTTTCTGCCTAGGGTAAGCAGAGATAAGCAAGCTGATTTGTTGATTCTTTAGGGCACGATAACTTTGGTTATAATGAAGGGAGGGCGATGAAACTCTTGTCAATCGAGAGTCTAATAGCTAACCTGTTGTGTGAAATCATTGTATCATTTTTTCTTAAATGCCCGGGGTAGCCGAAAAAAAGAGATTGAAAATCCAAAGAGTCGTATTTTTACAATTTGGAGCATGTTTAAAGGTCTTTCTCGTAAAGTCAACATGTGTTTCCTGCAAATCGGATTTCTCAGAATCTAACCATAGGATGTTTCTGAAACTTTGACCTACCCACCCAAAAATGGGTGGTGAGTATTGATTAAATATATTTTCAAAACGTTTAAAGCATTCGAAATCACCGAATTTTACAAACGAGTGAATTGACCTGCATTACTGTAACTCTGTGACTATTTGACCTATTTTACTAATTCTTTTTTCTTTGAGTACCCTGACAAAAATCATTTTCAACTACAGTTTCAGATTTTCGAATTTCAAAAATTCGTCGCTGTGATTTCGAACCGGAAGTTGAGACCAACTTGACAACTTCTTTAATAGTTGTACGATTTTCATGAAATTTAGTATGTAAGTAGATCATACCGATGCAACTTTAAAGATGTCCTTAGAAATTTTCTAGATTATCTCCCCTTGGTGAAATTCGGGATCAAATTTTTCAAAAAATCGAAGAAATATAGGTCAGAATGACCTGATTTTTTTTTTGATACTAGATAGGTAAATACTGATTCGTACACAAAATATTGAGTTTGTGGATTGAACCGGAAGTGTCGCCATCTTGAAACGTGAAAAATCACAAAGGCTTTTGCGATATTTTACTTACAGACATGGGAGTTACATTTTCGGAATCCTTGAAGGAATGCCTAAAAATCTATAAGATCAGGATTTTGATTTCGGTCACGTGATGGTCACCATTTCGAACTGAATATGAATAAAGGTGAAAAATCGACATTAACGAGCACGTGAATGAAAGCAATAGGCCGTAGTTTGGAGAATATGTCTCCTATTTCCAAAATGAATACATTTCTGGATAGCCGGGATCAGGGTCGAAATATTGTTATTTGAAAATTTCACATTTTCGAATTTTGTCTTTGATGTTTTTCGTGCCGATAAAGTTGTTTACGATTGAAAAATCATAAAAACTTCGCTATATTTTGACAGATTTTAATGATTTTTTTTTTGTTGATGAGATTATTTACATGACCCATGACATGTGACAGGAAGTGACTGTTAATATGAAAGCTTTAATATCTGCTTTGCAGATCTAGTTATTATTATTATTTTTTTTTTTTTGTCATTTCTGCAAATCGGATTTCTCAGAATCTAACCATGGGATCTTTCTGAAACTTTGACCTACCCCCCCCCCCCCAAAAAAAAACTGGGTGGCAGTTTTTGATTAAATATATTTTCAAAACGTTTTACGAATTCGAAATCACAGAATTTTACGAACGAGTGAATTTGACCTGCATTACTGTAACTCTGTGACTATTTGACCTATTTTACTAATTCTTTTTTCTTTGAGTACCTTGACAAAAATCATTTTCAACTGCAGTTTCAGATTTTCGAATTTCGAAAATTCGTCGCTGTGATTTCGAACCGGAAGTTGAGACCAACTTGACAACTTCTTTAATAGTTCTACGATTTTCATGAAATATAGTATGTAAGTAGATCTTAACCATGTGACTTCAAAAATATAAATAGAAATTTTCTAAATTATCTCCCCTTGGTGAAATTAAGGATCAAAGTTTTCAAAAAAATCGAAGAAATATAGGTCAGAATGACCTGATTTTTTTTCGGATGCTAGATAAGTAAATACTGATTCGTACACAAAATATTGAGTTTGTAGATCGAGCCGGAAGTACCGCCATCTTGAAACCTGAAAAATCACAAAGGCTTTTGCGATATTTTACTTACAGACATGGGAGTTACATTTTCGGAATCCTTGAAGGAATGCCTAAAAATCTATCAGGTCAGAATTTTGATTTCGGTCACGTGATGGTCACCATTTCGAACTGAATATGAGAAAAGGTGAAAAATCGACATTAACGAGCACGTGAATGAAAGCAATAGGCCGTAGTTTGGAGAATATGTCTCCTATTTCCAAAATGAATACATTTCTGGATAGCCGGCGGGATCACGGTCGAAATATTTTTATTTGAAAATGTCACATTTTCGAATTTTGTCTTTGATGTTTTTTGTGCAGATAAAGTTGTTTACGATTGAAAAATCATAAAAACTTCGCTATATTTTGACAGATTTTAATGATTTTTTTTGTGTTGATGAGATTATTTACATGACCCATGACATGTGACAGGAAGTGACTGTTAATATGAAAGCTTTAATATCTGCTTTGCAGATCTAGTTAAGCTTTCATATTACATATGAAAGCTTATTGTTTCTGTTAAGATTATTATTATTATTTTTTTTTGTGTGTGTTTTCTGCAAATCGGATTTCTCAGAATCTATCCGTAGGATCTTTCTGAAATTTTGACCTACCCCCCCCCCCAAAAAAAAATGGGGTGCGAACCTTGATTAAATATATTTTCAAAACGTTTTACGAATCCGAAATCATCGAAATTTACGAACGACAAAATGGACAATGTATAGTCGTAACTTTGTTATTTTTTGACCGATTTTACTAATTCTTTTTTCTTTGAATACCTCGAAAAAAATCATTTTCATCTGCAGTTTCACATTTTCGAATTTCGAAAATTCGTTTAGACCAATTTGACAACTTCTTTAAAAGTTGTACGATTTTCATGAAATTTAGTATATATGTAGACCTTACCAATGTGACTTCAAAAATATAATCATAAATTTTCTAAATTATCTCCCCTTGACAAAATTAAGGATCAAAATTTTCAAAAAAATCATCGAAATATAGGTCAGAATGACCTGATTTTTTTTTTTTGATACTAGATAAGTAATTACCGATTTGTACACAAAATATGAAGTTTGTTGATCGAACCGGAAGTGCCACCATCTTGAAACGTGAAAAATCCCTAAGGCTTTTTTGCTATTTTACTTACAGACACGGGAGTTATATTTTCTGAATCCTTGTAAGATAGCCTAAAAATTGTTCAGAGCAGAATTTTGATTTAGGTCAATTGATGGTTGCCATTTTGAAGTGAATATGAAAAGTAGTAGCAATTTGAAGGGCCGAGACTTTGAAACACAATAATTCTCCTTCTAATTGAGCTATAATGTTCAATCTTGGTGTAGACGTTCACTTGGTCAATGTCATGATTGAGTTTAAAGATGAGCATTTTCTGCAAAGGGTAATCAGAGATAAGCATGCTAATTTGTTGATTCTTTAGGGCAAGATAAATTCGGTTATAATGAAGGGAGGGCGGTGAAACTCTTGTTAATCGAGAGTGTAATAGCTGGCCTGTTGTGTGGAATCGTTGTATCTTTTTTTTTAAATATCAGGGATAGCAGAAAAAAAGAGATCGAAAATCCAAAAAGTTGTATGTTTACGATTTGGAGCATCTTTAAAGGTTCTTTTCTCTTAAAGTCAACATAATATTTTTGGGAACTTCTTCTACAAAGAGTCTTATTGGTAGTCTTTTATATGAAACCATCAATCAACAGTCCAACATATCAGGAGTAGAAGAACAAAAGGATCGAACATTGAAAACGGCACCCTTTCATTGTTAAGCGAAACATGCAGTGTGGGTGACTACAATTTGCACATTTAGTCATCGTATAGAACTTATTCAACAGTATCGAATTCCAACTGCTTAGTGATATTTTACGTGCACTCCAATATGTACACGCGACCTTGGTTTTTCGTCCATCCGAACGACTAGACAGCTGTCCTTGTCAGGCCCTCCGCTCTGCCTCACTGACAAGGGGGAACCACGCCGGAAAATCGAGATGAACTTTCTCGTTGCAGATCTTTCAATTCAGGCCAAACGTTTATTGCATACGATTAAGCTGGTCAGTTGGAGCTTATTTTCAAAAGTTTTGTAATAATCGGTTTTTAATTAAAATACCGTGTGAATTAAACTGTTAAAACAGAAAATTTCGCCCGGTTGAAATGTTCCTTGCTATAAGTCAGCAATTTCCCGATTTTAGGGAGGCTGAATGGTTAGCATACGCGCGCTGTATCGTAACGTCTGTCATTGAGTCAACCGGCGTCGTTTCGATTTCCAAGTTGCACGTGACATGGAGTATGGTGTCCAACCTCGTGGGTTTTCTCCGTGTCCTTCGGTTTCCTCCCATGGCTAAAGACCCGTACGCGCAAGGGAAGTTTATAAATAAAATTAAAAAACATATGTTAGTCCCGAAATGACCTAGTTTGCGTCGAATGGACGTTGAGCCGCATTTCTCTCTTTCTCTTTTATTTTTAAAGTTTTGTAATAATCGGTTGGTAATCAAAGGTACTGTAAAAGTGATAAAACATAAAATTTCGCCCGGTTGTAATGTTTCTCACTTTAAAGTGAGCAATTTGCCGATTTTAGAGTGCAAACGTTTATTGCGAACAATTAAGCTGGTCAGGGGGAGCTTATTTTTAAGGGAGGCTGAATGGCTGAATGGTTAGCTTGTGCGCGCTGTATCGTAACGTCTGTCATTGACGTTTAGCCGCATTTCTTTCTTTCTTTTTTATTTTTAAAGTTTTGTAATAATCGGTTGGTAATCAAAGATACTGTAAAAGTGATAAAACAGAAAATTTCGCCCGGTTGTAATGTTTCTCACTTTAAAGTCAGCAATTTGCCGATTTTAAGGGGGAAAACGTTTATTGCGAATGATTTAGCTGGTCAGGGGGAGCTTATATTTAAAACTTTTGTAATATTCGGTTGATAACTAAAGGTACCGTGCAAATTAAACTAATACAATAGAAGATTTCGCCCGGTTGAAATGTTTCTATCTGTAGGTCAGCAATTTGCCGATTTTAGGGAGGTTGCGTGACTGAATGGTTAGCACGTGCGCTCTGTATCATAACGTCTGTCATTGAGTCAACTGGCGTTGTTTCGATTTCTTGGTTGTACGTGACAAGGAGTATGGTCGCCTGTCCAACCTCGTAGGCCGTAACGCCGCTGCCCGGGTAAAATTTCCCTCATTGCACACTTTATGGCGTATGCCCGTCTTCATTAGCCCATTTTAGGAGCAGAACAGTAGGACGTTAAACCCCATTCAATTTCATTTCATTTTCTCTATGTTGCTTTTTATTATAGTGGATAAATGTTTTTCTGGTTCTATGAATTATTTCAACACAAGTATCAGTTATTTCCCTTTAGTTTTCAGATTATGCAATGTTTCATACTATATTTAGACTTGTAACTTCGCGAGTTTTTGACCAATTTTGATAGTTTGTTATTCTTATCCTTTTATTTGAGATACTTGATATAATCGATGACACGTGACGATGAATATGAAAGCTTTCATATCTGCATGGGACAGTAGCAGATCTAGTTATTATTATTTTTTTTTTGTTTTTTTGTGTCATTTCTGCAAATCGGATTTCTCAGAATCTAACCATGGGATCTTTCGGAAACTTTGACCTACCCACCCCCCCAAAACTGGGTGGCAGTTTTTGATTAGATATATTTTCAAAACGTTTTACGAATTCGAAATCACAGAATTTTACGAACGAGTGAATTTGACCTGCATTACTGTAACTCTGTGACTATTTGACCTATTTTACTAATTCTTTTTTCTTTGAGTACCTTGACAAAAATCATTTTCAATTGCACTTTCAGATTTTCGAATTTCGAAACTTCGTAGCTGTGATTTCGAACCGGAAGTTGAGACCAACTTGACAACTTCTTTAATATTTGTACGATTTTCATGAAATTTAGTATGTAAGTAGATCTTACCCATGTGACTTCAAAAATACAAATATAAATTTTCTAAATTATCTCCCCTTGGTGAAATTAGGGATCAAAGTTTTCAAAAAAATAGAAGAAATATAGGTCAGAATGACCTGATGTTTTTTTTGAATACTAGATAAGTAAATACTGATTTGTACACAAAATATTGAGTTTGTGGATTGAACCGGAAGTGCCGCCATCTTGAAACGTGAAAAATCACAAAGGCTTTTTTGCTATTTTACTTACAGACACGGGAGTTATATTTTCTGAATCCTTCCAGGATGGCCCCAAAAACGTTCGGAGTAGAATTTTGATTTAGGTCAATTGATGGTCGCCATTTTGAAGTGAAAGTGAAAAATAGAAGCAATTTGAAGGGCCGAGAATTTGGAACACAATAACTCTCTTTCTAATTGAGCTAGAATGTTCAAACTTGGTGTAGACGTTCACTAGGTCACTGTCTTGATTGAGTTCAAAGATGAGCATTTTCTGCCTAGGGTAAGCAGAGATAAGCAAGCTGATTTGTTGATTCTTTAGGGCACGATAACTTTGGTTATAATGAAGGGAGGGCGATGAAACTCTTGTCAATCGAGAGTCTAATAGCTATCCTGTTGTGTTAAATCATTGTATCATTTTTTCTTAAATGTCCGGAGTAGCCGAAAAAAAAGAGATTGACAATCCAAAACGTCGTATTTTTACAATTTGGAGCATGTTTAAAGGTCTTTCTCGTAAAGTCAACATGTGTTTCCTGCAAATCTAATTTCTCAGAATCTAACCATAGGATGTTTCTGAAATTTTGACCTATCCCCCTAAAAATGGGTGGTGAGTATTGATTAAATATATTTTCAAAACGTTATAAGCATTCGAAATCACCGAATTTTACGAACTAGTGAATTTAACATGCATTACTGTAACTCTGTGACCATTTTACCTATTTTACTAATTCTTTTTTCTTTGAGTACCCTGACAAAAATCATTTTCAACTGCAGTTTCAGATTTTCGAATTTCGAAAATTCGTCGCTGTGATTTCGAACCGGAAGTTGAGACCAACTTGACAACTTTTTTAATAGTTGTACGATTTTCATGAAATTTAGTATGTAAGTAGATCTTATTGATGCAACTTTAAAGATGTCCTTAGAAATTTTCTAGATTATCTCCCCTTGGTGAAATTAGGGATCAAAGTTTTAAAAAAAATCGAAGAAATATAGGTCAGAATGACCTGATTTTTTTTTGGGGGGGGGGGGATACTAGATAAGTAAATACTGATTCGTACACAAAATATTGAGTTTGTAGATCGAACCGGAAGTGCCGCCATCTTGAAACGTGATAAATCACAAAGGCTTTTGCGATATTTTACTTACAGACATGGGAGTTACTTTTTCGGAATCCTTGAAGGAATGCCTAATTTCTATCAGATCAGAATTTTGATTTCGGTCACGTGATGGTCACCATTTCGAACTGAATATGAGAAAAGGTGAAAAATCGACATTAACGAGCACGTGAATGAAAGCAATAGGCCGTAGTTTGGAGAATATGTCTCCTATTTCCAAAATGAATATTGTTATTTGAAAATGTCATATTTTCGAATTTTGTCTTTGATGTTTTTCGTGCCGATAAAGTTGTTTACGATTGAAAAATCATAAAAACTTCGCTATATTTTGAACGATTTTAATGATTTTTTTTTTGTTGATGAGATTATTTACATGACCCATGACATGTGACAGGAAGTGACTGTTAATATGAAAGCTTTAATATCTGCTTTGCAGATCTAGTTGTTATTTTTATTTTTTTTTTGTATACTTTCTGGAAATCGGATTACTCAGAATCTAACAATGGGATCTTTCTGAAACTTTGACCTACACCCCCAAAACTTGGTGGCAGTTTTTGATTAAATATATTTTCAAAACGTTTTACGAATTCGAAATCACCGAATTTTACGAGTGAGTGAATTTGACCTGCATTACTGTAACTCTGTGACTATTTGACCTATTTTACTAATTCTTTTTTCTTTGAGTACCTTGACAAAAATCATTTTCAACTGCAGTTTCAGATTTTCGAATTTCGAAAATTCGTCGCTGTGATTTCGAACCGGAAGTTGAGACCAACTAGACAACTTCTTTAATAGTTGAACGATTTTCATGAAATTTAGTATATAAGTAGATCTTACCCATGTGACTTCAAAAATATAAATAGAAATTTTCTAAATTATCTCCCCTTGGTTAAATTAAGAATCAAAATTTTAAAAAAAATCGAAGAAATATAGGTCAGAATGACCTGATGTTTTTTTTGGATACTAGATAAGTAAATACTGATTCGTACACAAAATATTGAGTTTGTGGATTGAACCGGAAGTGCCGCCATCTTGAAACGTGAAAAATCACAAAGGCTTTTTTGCTATTTTACTTACAGACACGGGAGTTATATTTTCTGAATCCTTCAAGGATGGCCTAAAAAACGTTCGGAGTAGAATTTTCATTTAGGTCAATTGATGGTCGCCATTTTGAAGTGAAAGTGAAAAATAGAAGCAATTTGAAGGGACGAGAATTTGGAACACAATAACTCTCCTTCTAATTGAGCTAGAATGTTCAAACTTGGTGTAGACGTTCACTAGGTCATTGTCATGATTCAGTTTAAAGATGGGCATTTTCAGCATAGCTTAAGCAGAGATAAGCAAGCTGGTTTGTTGATTCTTTAGGGCACGATAACTTTGGTTATAATGAAGGGAGGGCGATGAAACTCTTGTCAATCGAGAGTCTAATAGCTAACCTGTTGTGTGAAGTCATTGTATCATTTTTTATTAAATGTCCGGGGTAGCCGAGAAAAAGAGATTGAAAATCCAAAAAGTCGTATTTTTACAATTTGGAGCATGTTTAAAGATCTTTCTCGTAAAGTCAACATGTGTTTCCTGCAAATCGGATTTCTCAGAATCTAACCATAGGATGTTTCTGAAACTTTAACCTACCCCCCCCCCCCCCCAAAATGGGTGGTGAGTATTGATTAAATATATTTTCAAAACGTTATAAGTATTCGAAATCACCGAATTTTACGAACTAGTGAATTTGACCTGCATTACTGTAACTCTGTGACTATTTGACCTATTTAACTAATTCTTTTTTCTTTGAGTACCCTGACAAAAATTATTTTCAACTGCAATTTCAGATTTTCGAATTTCGAAAATTCGTCGCTGTGATTGCGAACCGGAAGTTGAGACCAACTTGACAACTTCTTTAATAGTTGTACGATTTTCATGAAATTTAGTATGTAAGTAGATCTTACCAATGCAACTTTAAAGATCTCCATAGAAATTTTCTAAATTATCTCCCCTTGGTGAAATTAGGGATCAAATTTTTCAAAAAAATCGAAGAAATATAGGTAAGAATGACCTGATTTTTTTTTTTGGATACTAGATAAGTAAATACTGATTCGTACACAAAATATTGAGTTTGTGGATCGAACCGGAAGAGCCGCCATCTTGAAACGTGAAAAATCACAAAGGCTTTTGCGATATTTTACTTACAGACCTGGAAGTTACATTTTTGGAATCCTTGAAGGAATGCCTAAAAATCTATCTTATCAGAATTTTGATTTCGGTCACGTGATGGTCACCATTTCGAACTGAATATAAGAAAAGCTGAAAAATCGACATTAACGAACACGTGAATGAAAGCAATAGGCCGTAGTTTGGAGAATATGTCTCCTATTTCCAAAATGAATATATTTCTGGATAGCCGGGATCAGGGTCGAAATATTGTTATTTGAAAATGTCACATTTTCGATTTTTGTCTTTGATGTTTTTTGTGCCGATAAAGTTGTTTCAATTGAAAAAACAATAAAAACTTCGCTATATTTTAACCGATTTTAATGATTTTTTGTTGTTGATGAGATTATTTACATGACCCATGACATGTGACAGGAAGTGACTGTTAATATGAAAGCTTTAATATCTGCTTTGCAGATCTAGTTATTATTATTTTTTTTGTGTGTGTGTTTTCTGCAAATCGGATTTCTCAGAATCTATCCATAGAATCTTTCTGAAATTTTGACCTACCCCCCCAAAAATGGGGTGCGAACCTTGATTAAATATATTTTCAAAACGTTTTGCGAATCCGAAATCACCGAATTTTACGAACGAAAAAAATGACAATGCATAGTCGTAACTTTGTTATTTTTTGACCGATTTTACTAATTCTTTTTTCTTTGAATACCTTGCAAAAAATCATTTTCATCTGCATTTTCACATTTTCGAATTTCGAAAATTCGTCACTGTGATTTCGAACCGGAAGTTTAGACCAATTTGACAACTTCTTTAATATTTGAACGATTTTCATGAAATTTAGTATATAAGTAGATCTTACCGATGTGACTTCAAAAATATAATTAGAAATTTTCTAAATTATCTCCCCTTGACGAAATTAAGGATCAAAATTTTCAAAAAAATCATCGAAATATAGGTCAGAATGACCTGATTTTTTTTTTGGATACTAGATAAGTAATTACTGATTTGTACAGAAAATATGGAGTTTGTCGATCGAACCGGAAGTGCCACCATCTTTAAAAGTGAAAAATCAATAAGGCTTTTTTGCTATTTTACTTACAGACTCGGGAGTTATATTTTCTGAATCCTTATAGGAAGGCGTAAAAAATTTTCCGAATAGAATTTTGATGTAGGTCAACCGGGAGTCACCATTTTGAATTGAAAATAAAAAATAGAAGCAGTTTGAAGGGCCGAGACTTTGGAGCACAATAACTCTCATTCTAATTAAGCTAGAATGTTCAAACTTGTTGTAGACGTTCACTAGGTCAATGTTATGATGGAGTTCAAAGATGAGCATTTTCTGCTTAGGGTAAGCAGAGATAAGCATGTTGATTTGTTGATTCTTTAGGGCACGATAACTTCGGTTATAATGAAGGGAGGACGGTGAAACTTTTGTCAATAGAGAGTCTAATAGCTAGCCTGTTGTGTGAAATCATTGTATCATTTTTTTTAAATATCAGGGATAGCCGAAAAAAAGAGATTGAAAATCCAAAAAGTCGTATTTTTACAATTTGGAGCATGTTTAGAGGTCTTTCTTGTAAAGTCAACATAATATTTTTTGGGAACTTCTTCTACAAAGAGTCTTATTGGTAGTCTTTTATATGAAACCATCGATCAACAGTCCAACATATCAGGAGTAGAAGAACAAAAGGATCGAACATTGAAAACGGTACCCTTTCATTGTTAAGCGAAACATGCAGTGTGGGTGACTACAATCTACACATTTAGTCATCGTATAGAGCTCATTCAACAGTATCGAATTCCAACTGCTTAGGGATATTTTACGTGCACTCCAATGGGATCCTGGTTTTTCGTCCCATCCGAACTACTAGACAGCTGGGCTTGTCAGGCCCTCCGTTCTGCCTCACTGACCAGGGGAACCACGCCGGGAAGTCGAAATGAACTTTCTCCGTGCAGAACTTTCAATTCAGGCAAAACGTTTATTGCATACGATTAAGCTGGTCAGTTGGAGCTTATTTTCAAAAGTTTTGTAATAATAGGTTGGTAATTAAAGTACCGTGCAAATTAAAGTGCTAAAACAGAAAATTTCGCCCGGTTGAAATGTTTCTTGCTATAAGTCAGCAATTTCCCGATTTTAGGGAGGATAAATGACTGAATGGATAGCATACGTGCGCTGTGACGTAAAGTCTGTCATTGAGTCAACCGGCGTCGTTTCGATTTCCAGGTTGCACGTGACATGGAGTATGGTGTCCAACCTCGTGGGTTTTCTCCGTGTCCTTCGGTTTCCTCCCACTCCTGAAGACCAGTACGCGCAAGTGAAGTTTTTCAATAAATTCAAAAAACATATGTTAGTCCCGAAATGACCTAGTTTGTGTCGAATGGACGTTAAGCCACATTTCTCTCCTGTTTTATTTTTAAAGTTTTGTAATAATCGGTTCGTAATCCATGGTACTGTAAAAGTGATAAAACAGAAAATTTCGCCCGGTTGTAATGTTTCTCACTTTAAAGTCAGCAATTTGCCCATTTTAAGGGGCAAACGTTTACTGCGAACGATTAAGCTGGTCAGGGGGAGCTTATTTTTAAAAGTTTTGTAATATTCGAAAATTCGTCGCTGTGATTTCGAACCGGAAGTTTAGACCAATTTGACAACTTCTTTAATAGTTGTACGATTTTCATGAAATTTAGTATGTAAGTAGACATTACTGATGCGACTTGAAAAATGACTTTTAAAATTTTCTAAATTATCTCCCCTTGGTGAAATTAAGAATCAAGTTTTCAGAAAAATCATCGAAATAAAGGTCAGAATGACCAATTTTTTTTTCTTTTCGATACTAGACGAGTAATTACTGATTCGTACACAAAACATGGAGTTGGTCGATCGAACCGGAAGTGCAACCATCTTGAAACGTGAAAAAACAATAGAACGTGCGATATTACACTTACAGACATGGGACTTACATTTTCTGAATCCTTGAAGGAAAATCTAAAAAACGTTCAGAGCAGATTTTTGATTTATGTCAGCTGATGGTCGCCATATTGAATTGAATATGAAACATAGTGGAAAATCGACATTTACGGACTGGTAAACAAACACAAAAGGGCATAGTATGTTCAATGCGTCTCCTATGCCTAAAATTTAATACATTTCGGGATAGTCGGGATACGGGTCGAAATTTTGGTATTTGTATATTTCAAAAATTCAAATTTCGCCTGAGATGTTTTCGTGCCGACAAAGTTGTTTACGAGTGAAAAAACACATTAATTTCGCTAGATTGTGACCTATTTTAATGATTGATTTTTTCTTGTTCGGATTATTTATATGAAACATGACATGTGACAGGAAGTGACTGTGAATATGAAAGCTTTCATATCTGCATGGGACAGTAGCAGATCTAGTTAAGCTTTCATATTACATATGAAAGCTTATTGTTTCTGTTAAGATTATTAAGCTTTCATAATACATATGAAAGCTTATTGTTTCTGTTAAAGTTATTAAGCTTTCATATTTCATATGAAAGCTTATTGTTTCGGTTAAGATTATTAAGCTTTCATATTACATATGAAAGCTTATTGTTTTTGTTAAGATTATTAAGCTTTCATATTACATATGAAAGCTTATTGTTTTTGTTAAGATTATTATTAAGCTTTCATATGTATTACATATGAAAGCTTATTGTTTCTGTTAAGATTAATATTATTAAGCTTTCATATTACATATGAAAGCTTATTGTTTCTGTTAAGATTATTATTATTTTTTTTTTGTGTATTTTCTGCAAATCGGATTTCTCAGAATCTAACCATGGGATCTTTCTAAAACTTTGACCTACCCCCCCAAAAATGGGGTGCGAACGTTGTTTAAATATATTTTCAAAACGTTTTACGAATCCGAAATCACCGAATTTTACGAACGAAAAAACTGACAATGGATAGTCGTAACTTTGTTATTTTTTTACCGATTTTACTAATTCTTTTTTCTTTGAATACCTTGAAAAAAATCATTTTCATCTGCAGTTTCACATTTTGGAATTTCGAAAATTCGTCGCTGTGATTTCGAACCGGAAGTTTAGACCAATTTGACAACTTCTTTAATAGTTGTACGATTTTCATGAAATTTAGTATACAAGTAGATCTTACCGATGTGACTTCAAAAATATAATTCGAAATTTTCTAAATTATCTCCCCTTGGTGAAATTAAGGATCAAAGTTTTCAAAAAAATCGTCGAAATATAGGTCAGAATGACCTAATTTCTTTTTTCGTTACTAGACAAGGAATTACTGATTCGTACCCAAAATATGGAGTTTGTCGATCGAACCGGAAGTGCCACCATCTTTAAACGTGAAAATTCAAAAAGGCTTTTTTGCTATTTTACTTACAGACTCGGGAGTTATATTTTCGGAATCCTTGAAGGAATGCCTAAAAATCTATCGGATCAGAATTTTGATTTCGGTCATGTGATGGTCACAATTTTGAATTGAAAATGAAAAATAGAAGCAATTTGAAAGGCCCGGACTTCGGAACACAATAACTCTCCTTCTAATTAAGCTAGAATGTTCAAACTTGGTGTAGACGTTCATTGTGTCAATGTTATGATTGAGTTCAAAGATGAGCATTTTCTGCTTAGGGTAAGTAGAGATAAGCATGCTGATTTGTTGATTCTTTAGGGCACGATAACTTCGGTTATAATGAAGGGAGGGCGGTGAAACTTTTGTCAATAGAGAGTCTAATGGGTACCCTGTTGTGTGAAATGATTGTATCATTTTTTTTAAATATCAGGGATAGCCGAAAAAAAGAGATTGAAAATCCAAAAAGTCGTATTTTTACAATTTGGAGCATGTTTAGACGTCTTTCTCGTAAAGTCAACATACTATTTTTTGGGAACTTCTTCTACAAAGAGTCTTATTGGTAGTCTTTTATATGAAACCATCGATCAACAGTCCAACATATCAGGAGTAGAAGAACAAAAGGATCGAACATTGAAAACGGCACCCTTTCATTGTTGAGCGAAACATGAAGTGTGGGTGACTACAATCTACGCATTTAGTCATCGTATAGAGCTTATTCAACACTATCGAATTCCAACTGCTTAGGGATATTTTACGTGCACTCCAATGTGTACACGGGACCTTGGTTTTTCTTCCCATCCGAAGGACTAGACAGCTGTGCTTGTCAGGCCCTCCGTTCTGCCTTACTGACAAGGGAACCACGCCGGGAAATCGAGATGAACTTTCTCTGTGCAGAACTTTCAATTCAGGCAAAACGTTTATTGCATACGATTAAGCTGGTCAGTTGGAGCTTATTTTCAAAAGTTTTGTAATAATCGGTTGGTAATTAAAGTACCGTGCACATTAAACTGTTAAAACAGAAAATTTCGCCCGGTTGAAATGATTCTTGCTATAAGTCAGCAATTTTCCGAATTCAGGGAGGCTGGATGGCTGAATGGTTAGCATGTGCTCGCTGTATCGTAACCTTTGTCATTGAGTCAACGGGCGTCGTTTCGATCTCCAGGTTTCACGTGACATGGTGTATGATGTCCAACCTCGTGGGTTTTCTCCGTGTTCTTCGGTTTCCTCCCAACGGCTAAAGACCAGTACGTGCAAGGGGAGTTTTTAAATAAAATTAAAAAACATATGTTAGTCCCGAAATGACCTAGTTTGTGTCGAATGGACGTTAGGCCGCATTTCTCTCTTTCTCTTTTTAAAGTTTTGTAATAATCGGTTGGTAATCAAAGGTATTGTTAAAGTGATAAAACAGAAAATTTGGCCCGGTTGTAATGTTTCTCACTTTAAATTCAGCAATTTGTCGATTTTAAGGGGCAAACGTTTATTGCGAACGATTAAGCTGGTCAGGGGGGTCTTATTTTTAAAAGTTTTGTAATATTCGGTTGATAACTAAAGGTACCGTGCAAATTAAACTGTTAAAATAGAAAATTTGGCCCGGTTGAAATGTTTCTCGCTGCAGGTCAGCAATTTGCCGATTTTAGGGAGGTTGCGTGGCTGAATGGTTAGCACGTGCGCTCTGTATCATAACGTCTGTCATTGAGTCAACTGGCCTTGTTTCGATTTCTTGGTTGTACGTGACAAGGAGTATGGTCGCCTTACCAACCCCGTAGGCCGTAACGCCGCTGCCCGGGTAAAATTTCCCTCATTGCACACTTTATGGCGTATGCCCGTCTTCATTAGCCCATTGTAGGAGCAGAACAGTAGGACGTTAAACCCCATTCAATTTCATTTCATTTTCTCTATGTTGCTTATTTATTATAGTGGATAAATATTTTTCTGGTTCTAGCAATTATTTAATTTCTGCATAAAAATCTCTGGCCAGTTTTTTTTATTGCAGAGTGCCATTCTTGTATATTGCAGTCTATGACCCTTTGTTTAAAACATGCTTAAGAAGTCGTCACGATTTCCTACTTATAACCAAACATATTGGAAACCATAATTATATAACATATCTTGGAAGCCCGATTACAGCTATACAAGTTTCAGTTATTTCCCTTTAGTTTAAAGATTATTTTTTTGCCCGGGTGCAATGTTTCTCACTACATTTAAATTTGTAACTTTGTGAGTTTTTGACCGATTTTGATATTATGTCTTTATAATTTTCCAAATCTACATATTTAACGTACATATTCAAATAGTTGAGTTCAACCTGATTCAAAAAGTTTTAGTTTTGTTCAAAGTTATCTCATTCATCCCGATTACAGCAACACAAGTATCAGTTATTTCCCTTTAGTTTTCAGATTACTCAATGTTTCATACTATATTTAGACTTGTAACTTCGCGAGTTTTTGACCAATTTTGATAGTTTATTATTCTTATCCTTTTATTTGAGATACTTGATATAATCGATGACACGTGACGATGAATATGAAAGCTTTCATATCTGCATATTGAATTGAATATGAAACATAGTGGAAAATCGACATTTACGGACTGGTAAACAAACACAAAAGGGCATAGTATGTTCAATGCGTCTCCTATGCCTAAAATTTAATACATTTCGGGATAGTCGGGATACGGGTCGAAATTTTGGTATTTGTATATTTCAAAAATTCAAATTTCGCCTGAGATGTTTTCGTGCCGACAAAGTTGTTTACGAGTGAAAAAACACATTAATTTCGCTAGATTGTGACCTATTTTAATGATTGATTTTTTCTTGTTCGGATTATTTATATGAAACATGACATGTGACAGGAAGTGACTGTGAATATGAAAGCTTTCATATCTGCATGGGACAGTAGCAGATCTAGTTAAGCTTTCATATTACATATGAAAGCTTATTGTTTCTGTTAAGATTATTAAGCTTTCATAATACATATGAAAGCTTATTGTTTCTGTTAAAGTTATTAAGCTTTCATATTTCATATGAAAGCTTATTGTTTCGGTTAAGATTATTAAGCTTTCATATTACATATGAAAGCTTATTGTTTTTGTTAAGATTATTATTAAGCTTTCATATGTATTACATATGAAAGCTTATTGTTTCTGTTAAGATTAATATTATTAAGCTTTCATATTACATATGAAAGCTTATTGTTTCTGTTAAGATTATTATTATTTTTTTTTTGTGTATTTTCTGCAAATCGGATTTCTCAGAATCTAACCATGGGATCTTTCTAAAACTTTGACCTACCCCCCCAAAAATGGGGTGCGAACGTTGTTTAAATATATTTTCAAAACGTTTTACGAATCCGAAATCACCGAATTTTACGAACGAAAAAACTGACAATGCATAGTCGTAACTTTGTTATTTTTTGACCGATTTTACTAATTCTTTTTTCTTTGAAAACCTTGAAAAAAATCATTTTCATCTGCAGTTTCACATTTTCGAATTTCGAAAATTGGTCGCTGTGATTTCGAACCGGAAGTTTAGACCAATTTGACAACTTCTTTAATAGTTGTACGATTTTCATGAAATTTAGTATACAAGTAGATCTTACCGATGTGACTTCAAAAATATAATTAGAAATTTTCTAAATTATCTCCCCTTGGTGAAATTAAGGATCAAAGTTTTCAAAAAAATCGTCGAAATATAGGTCAGAATGACCTAATTTTTTTTTTCGATACTAGACAAGGAATTACTGATTCGTACACAAAATATGGAGTTTGTCGATCTAACCGGAAGTGCCACCATCTTTAAACGTGAAAAATCAAAAAGGCTTTTTAGCTATTTTACTTACAGACTCGGGAGTTATATTTTCGGAATCCTTGAAGGAATGCCTAAAAATCTATCGGATCAGAATTTTGATTTCGGTCATGTGATGGTCACAATTTTGAATTGAAAATGAAAAATAGAAGCAATTTGAAAGGCCCGGACTTCGGAACACAATAACTCTCCTTCTAATTAAGCTAGAATGTTCAAACTTGGTGTAGACGTTCACTAGGTCAATGTTATGATTGAGTTCAAAGATGAGCATTTTCTGCTTAGGGTAAGCAGAGATAAGCATGCTGATTTGTTGATTCTTTAGGGCACGATAACTTCGGTTATAATGAAGGGAGGGCGGTGAAACTTTTGTCAATAGAGAGTCTAATGGGTAGCCTGTTGTGTGAAATGATTGTATCATTTTTTTTAAATATCAGGGATAGCCGAAAAAAAGAGATTGAAAATCCAAAAAGTCGTATTTTTACAATTTGGAGCATGTTTAGAGGTCTTTCTCGTAAAGTCAACATACTATTTTTTGGGAACTTCTTCTACAAAGAGTCTTATTGGTAGTCTTTTATATGAAACCATCGATCAACAGTCCAACATATCAGGAGTAGAAGAACAAAAGGATCGAACATTGAAAACGGCATCCTTTCATGAAGTGTGGGTGACTACAATCTACGCATTTAGTCATCGTATAGAGCTTATTCAACAGTATCGAATTCCAACTGCTTAGGGATATTTTACGTGCACTCCAATGTGTACACGGGACCTTGGTTTTTCGTCCCATCCGAAGGACTAGACAGCTGTGCTTGTCAGGCCCTCCGTTCTGCCTTACTGACAAGGGAACCACGCCGGGAAATCGAGATGAACTTTCTCTGTGCAGAACTTTCAATTCAGGCAAAACGTTTATTGCATACGATTAAACTGGTCAGTTGGAGCTTATTTTCAAAAGTTTTGTAATAATCGGTTGGTAATTAAAGTACCGTGCACATTAAACTGTTAAAACAGAAAATTTCGACCGGTTGAAATGTTTCTTGCTATAAGTCAGAAATTTTCCGAATTCAGAGAGGCTGGATGGCTGAATGGTTAGCATGTGCTCGCTGTATCGTAACCTTTGTCATTGAGTCAACGGGCGTCGTTTCGATCTCCAGGTTGCACGTGACATGGTGTATGATGTCCAACCTCGTGGGTTTTCTCCGTGTTCTTCGGTTTCCTCCCAACGGCTAAAGACCAGTACGTGCAAGGGGAGTTTTTAAATAAAATTAAAAAACATATGTTAGTCCCGAAATGACCTAGTTTGTGTCGAATGGACGTAAGGCCGCATTTCTCTCTTTCTCTTTTTAAAGTTTTGTAATAATCGGTTGGTAATCAAAGGTACTGTTAAAGTGATAAAACAGAAAATTTGGCCCGGTTGTAATGTTTCTCACTTTAAATTCAGCAATTTGTCGATTTTAAGGGGCAAACGTTTATTGCGAACGATTAAGCTGGTCAGGGGGAGCTTATTTTTAAAAGTTTTGTAATATTCGGTTGATAACTAAAGGTACCGTACAAATTAAACTGTTAAAATAGAAAATTTGGCCCGGTTGAAATGTTTCTCGCTGTAGGTCAGCAATTTGCCGATTTTAGGGAGGTTGCGTGGCTGAATGGTTAGCACGTGCGCTCTGTATCATAACGTCTGTCATTGAGTCAACTGGCCTTGTTTCGATTTCTTGGTTGTACGTGACAAGGAGTATGGTCGCCTTACCAACCTCGTAGGCCGTAACGCCGCTGCCCGGGTAAAATTTCCCTCATTGCACACTTTATGGCGTATGCCCGTCTTCATTAGCCCATTGTAGGAGCAGAACAGTAGGACGTTAAACCCCATTCAATTTCATTTCATTTTCTCTATGTTGCTTATTTATTATAGTGGATAAATATTTTTCTGGTTCTAGCAATTATTTAATTTCTGCATAGAAATCTCTGGCCAGTTTTTTTTATTGCAGAGTGCCATTCTTGTATATTGCAGTCTATGACCCTTTGTTTAAAACATGCTTAAGAAGTCGTCACGATTTCGTACTTATAACCAAACATATGGAAACCATAATTATATAACATATCTTGGAAGCCCGATTACAGCTATACAAGTTTCAGTTATTTCCCTTTAGTTTAAAGATTATTTTTTTGCCCGGGTGCAATGTTTCTCACTACATTTAAATTTGTAACTTTGTGAGTTTTTGACCGATTTTGATATTATGTCTTTATAATTTTCCAAATCTACATATTTAACGTACATATTCAAACAGTTGAGTTCAACCTGATTCAAAAAGTTTTAGTTTTGTTCAAAGTTATCTCATTTAATTTTTCGATGTTTTCTTACCATTTTCATTTCATTTTTCTGAAAGTTTTGAAATCGGAAGTCATCCCGATTACAGCAACACAAGTATCAGTTATTTCCCTTTAGTTTTCAGATTACTCAATGTTTCATACTATATTTAGACTTGTAACTTCGCGAGTTTTTGACCAATTTTGATAGTTTGTTATTCTTATCCTTTTATTTGAGATACTTGATATAATCGATGACACGTGACGATGAATATGAAAGCTTTCATATCTGCATGGGACAGTAGCAGATCTAGTTATTATTATTTTTTTTTGTGTTTTATCCACAAATCGGATTTCTCAGAATCTAACCATAGGATCGTTCTGAAACTTTTACCTATCCCCCCAAAAATGGGTGGTGGCTGTTGATTAAATATATTTTCAAAACGTTTTACGTATCCGAAATCACCGAATTTTACGAACGAATGCATTTGACCTACAATGCTGTAACTTTGTGACTATTTGACCTATTTTACTAAATCTTTTTTCTTTGAGTACCTTGAGACAATTACTATAAATCTACAGTTTCAGATTTTCGAATTTCGAAAATTCGTCGCTGTGATTTCGAACCGGAAGTTTAGACCAATTTGACAACTTCTTTAATAGTTGTACGATTTTCATGAAATTTAGTATATAAGTAGATCTTACCGATGTGACTTCAAAAATATAATTAGAAATTTTCTAAATTATCTCCCCTTGACGAAATTAAGGATCAAATTTTTCAAAAAAATCGTCGAAATATAGGTCAGAATGACCTAATTTTTTTTTTGGATACTAGACAAGTAATTACTGATTCGTACACAAAATATGGAGTTTGTCGATCGAACCGGAAGTGCCACCATCTTTAAAAGTGAAAAATCCCTAAGGCTTTTTTGCTATTTTACTTAAAGCCTCGGGAGTCATATTTTCGGAATCCTTGAAGGAATGCCTAAAAATCTATCGGATCCGAATTTTGATTTCGGTCACGTGATGGTCACCATTTTGAATTGAAAATGAAAAATAGAAGCGATTTGAAGGGCCGGGACTTTGGAATACAATAACTCTCCTTCTAATTAAGCTAGAATGTTCAAACTTGGTGTAAACGTTCACTAGGTCAATGTCATGATTGAGTTAAAAAATGAGCATTTTCTGCGTAGGCTAAGCAGAGATAAGCATGCTGATTTGTTGATTCTTTAGGGCACGATAACTTCGGTTATAATGAAGGGAGGGCGGTGAAACTCTTGTCAATAGAGAGTCTAATAGCTAGCCTGTTGTGTGAAATCATTGTATCATTTTTTTTTAAATATCAGGGATAGCCGAAAAAAGTCGTATTTTTACAATTTGAAGCATGTTTAGAGGTCTTTCTTGTAAAGTTAACATAATATTTTTTTGGAACTTCTTCTACAAAGAGTCTTATTGGTAGTCTTTTATATGAAACCATCGATCAACAGTCCAACATATCAGGAGTAGAAGAACAAAAGGATCGAACATTGAAAACGGCACCCTTTCATTGTTAAGCGAAACATGCAGTGTGGGTGACTACAATCTACACATTTAGTCATCGTATAGAGCTTATTTAACAGTATCAAATTCCAACAGCTTAGGGATATTTTACGTGCACTCCAATGTGTACACGGGACATTGGTTTTTCGTCCCATCCGAACGACTAGACAGCTGTGCTTGTCAGGCCCTCCGTTCTGCCTCACTGACAAGGGGGAACCACGCCGGGAAATCAAGATGAACTTTCTCCGTGCAGATCTTTCATTTCAGGCCAAACGTTTATTGTATACGATTAAGCTGGTCAGTTGGAGCTTATTTTCAAAAGTTTTGTAATAATCGGTTGGTAATTAAAGTACCGTGCACATTAAACTGTTAAAACAGAAAATTTCGCCCGGTTGAAATGTTTCTTGCTATAAGTCAGCAATTTTCTGAATTCAGGGAGGCTGAATGGCTGAATGGTTAGCAAGTGCGCGCTGTATCGTAACGTCTGTCATTGAGTCAACGGGCGTCGTTTCGATCTCCAGGTTGCACGTGACATGGAGTATGATGTCCAACCTCGTGGGTTTTCTCCGTGTCCTTCGGTTTCCTCCCAACGGCTAAAGACCAGTAAGCGCAAGGGGAGTTTTTTTTTTAAATAAAATCAAAAAACATATGTTAGTCACGAAATGACCTAGTTTGTGTCGAATGGACATTAGGCCGCATTTCTCTCTTTCTCTTTTATTTTTAAAGTTTTGTAATAATTGGTTGGTAATCAAAGGTACTGTAAAAGTGATAAAACAGAAAATTTCACCCGGTTGTAATGTTTCTCACTTTAAAGTCAGCAATTTGCCGATTTTAAGGGGCAAACGTTTATTACGAACGATTAAGCTGGTCAGGGGGGGCTTATTTTTAAAAGTTTTGTAATATTCGGTTGATAACTAAAGGTACCGTGCAAATTAAACTGTTAAAATAGAAAATTTGGCCCGGTTGAAATGTTTCTCGCTGTAGGTCAGCAATTTGCCGATTTTAGGGAGGTTGCGTGGCTGAATGGTTAGCACGTGCGCTCTGTATCATAACGTCTGTATTTGAGTCAACTGGCGTTGTTTCGATTTCTTGGTTGTACGTGACAAGGAGTATGGTCGCCTGTCCAACCTCGTAGGCCGTAACGCCGCTGTCCGGAGTAAAATTTCTCTCATTGCACACTTTATGGCATATGCCCGTCTTCATTAGCCCATTTTAGGAGCAGAACAGTAGGACGTTAAACCCCATTCAATTTCATTTCATTTTCTCTATGTTGCTTATTTATTATAGTGGATAAATATTTTTCTGGTTCTAGCAATTATTTAATTTCTGCATAGAAATCTTGCTTTGGCCATTTTTTTTTATTGCAGAGTGCCATTCTTGTATAATTCAGTCTATGATCCTTTGTTTAAAACATGCTTAAGAAGTCGTCACGATTTCCTACTTATAACCAAACATATTGGAAATATTAGTCTGGCATTATTAAATCCTAATTTTATTGGTCTTATTTAAAATTAAACTTTCATTTAACTATGAACAACCCTTAACGTGTCTCTTTAAAACCATTAAATACACTAAAACAGTAGCTCACTCAACCTTTTGACCTAAACTCATTAATTAACCATTTTCTTGTGAGCGACTTCTTATTCTTCCTATATGACATATTGCACGTGTCTGATTTCAAAGGGGGGTTGGGTGGCTGAATGGTTAGCACGCGCGCCTGTCATTGAGTTAACTAGCGTGTTTTCGAATGCCCGGTTGTACGTGACAAGGAGTAAGGTCGCCTGTCCAACCTGCCATTTTTAATTTTTTTTCCCGCCATTTTCATTTCATTTTCTCATCCGTTTCATTACAGTAATACAAGTTTCAGTTATTTCCCTTTAGTTTTCAGATTATTGTTATGCCTGGGTGCAATGTTTCATACTACATTTAGACTTGTAACTTCGCGAGTTTTTGACCAATTTTGATAATTTTTTCTTCTTATCCTTTTATTTACGGTACTTGTTACAATCAATGACACGTGACGATGAATATGAAAGCTTTCATATCTGCATGGGACAGTAGCAGATCTAGTTATTATTATTTTTTTTTTTGTGTCATTTCTGCAAATCGGATTTCTCAGAATCTAACCATGGGATCTTTCTGAAACTTTGACCTACCCCCCCAAAACTGGGTGGCAGTTTTTGATTAAATATATTTTCAAAACGTTTTACGAATTCGAAATCACAGAATTTCACGAACGAGTGAATTTGACCTGCATTACTGTAACTCTGTGACTATTTGACCTATTTTACTAATTCTTTTTTCTTTGAGTACCTTGACAAAAATCATTTTTAACTGCAGTTTCAGATTTTCGAATTTCGAAAATTCGTCGCTGTGATTTCGAACCGGAAGTTGAGACCAACTTGACAACTTCTTTAATAGTTCTACGATTTTCATGAAATTTAGTATGTAAGTAGATCTTACCGATGTGACTTCAAAAATATAAATATAAATTTTCTAAATTATCTCCCCTTGGTGAAATTAAGGATCAAATTTTTCAAAAAAATCGAAGAAATATAGGTCAGAATGACCTGATGGTTTTTTTGGTTACTAGATAAGTAAATACTGATTCGTACCCACAATATTGAGTTTGTGGATTGAACCGGAAGTGTCGCTATCTTGTAACGTGAAAAATCACAAAGGCTTTTTTGCTATTTTACTTACAGACACGGGAGTTATATTTTCTGAATCCTTCAATAATGGCCTAAAAAACGTTCGGAGTAGAATTTTGATTCAGATCAATTGATGGTCGCCATTTTGAAGTGAAAGTGAAAAATAGAAGCAATTTGAAGGGCTGAGAATTTGGAACACAATAACTATCCTTCTAATTGAGCTAGAATGTTCAAACTTGGTGTAGACGTTCACTAGGTCACTGTCTTGATTGAGTTCAAAGATGAGCATTTTCTGCCTAGGGTAAGCAGAGATAAGCAAGCTGATTTGTTGATTCTTTAGGGCACGATAACTTTGGTTATAATGAAGGGAGGGCGATGAAACTCTTGTCAATCGAGAGTCTAATAGCTAACCTGTTGTGTGAAATCATTGAATCATTTTTTCTTAAATGTCCGGGGTAGCCGAAAAAAAGAGATTGAAAATCCAAAGAGTCGTATTTTTTACAATTTGGAGCATGTTTAAAGGTCTTTCTCTTAAAGTCAACATGTGTTTCCTGCAAATCGGATTTCTCAGAATCTAACCATAGGATGTTTCTGAAACTTTGACCTACCCACCCAAAAATGGGTAGTGAGTATTGATTAAATATATTTTCAAAACGTTTAAAGCATTCGAAATCACCGAATTTTACGAACGAGTGAATTTGACCTGCATTACTGTAACTCTGTGACTATTAGACCTATTTTACTAATTCTTTTTTCTTTGAGTACCCTGACAAAAATCATTTTCAACTGCAGTTTCAGATTTTCGAATTTCGAAAATTCGTCGCTGTGATTTCGAACCGGAAGTTGAGACCAACTTGACAACTTCTTTAATAGTTGTACGATTTTCATGAAATTTAGTATGTAAGTAGATCTTACTGATGCAACTTTAAAGATGTCCTTGGAAATTTTCTAGATTATCTCCCCTTGGTGAAATTAGGGATCAAAGTTTTGGAAAAAATCGAAGAAATATAGGTCAGAATGACCTGATTTTTTTTTTTGGATACTAGATAAGTAAATACTGATTCGTACACAAAATATTGAGTTTGTGGATCGAACCGGAAGTGCCGCCATCTTGAAACGTGAAAAATCACAAAGGCTTTTGCGATATTTTACTTACAGACCTCGGAGTTACATTTTCGGAATACTTGAAGGAATGCCTAAAAATCTATCAGATCTGAATTTTGATTTCGGTCACGTGATGGTCACCATTTCGAACTGAATATGAGAAAAGGTGAAAAATCGACATTAACGAGCACGTGAATGAAAGCAATAGGCCGTAGTTTGGAGAATATGTCTCCTATTTCCAAAATGAATACATTTCTGGATAGCCGGGATCAGGGTTGAAATATTGTTATTTGAAAATGTCACATTTTCGAATTTTGTCTTTGATGTTTTTCGTGCCGATAAAGTTGTTTACGATTGAAAAATCATAAAAACTTCGCTATATTTTGACCGATTTTAATGATTTTTTTTTGTTCATAAGATTATTTACATGACCCATGACATCAGACAGGAAGTGACTGTTAATATGAAAGCTTTAATATCTGCTTTGCAGATCTAGTTATTATTATTATTTTTTTTTTTTTGTGTCATTTCTGCAAATCGGATTTCTCAGAATCTAACCATGGGATCTTTCTGGAACTTTGACCTACCCCCTCCCCCCCCCCAAAACTGGGTGGCAGTTTTTGATTAAATATATTTTCAAAACGTTTTACGAATTCGAAATCACAGAATTTTACGAACGAGTGAATTTGACCTGCATGACTGTAACTTTGTGACTATTTGACCTATTTTACTAATTCTTTTTTCTTTGAGTACCTTGACAAAAATCATTTTCAACTGCATTTTCAGATTTTCGAATTTCGAAAATTCGTCGCTGTGATTTCGAACCGGAAGTTGAGACCAACTTGACAACTTCTTTAATATTTCTACGATTTTCATGAAATTTAGTATGTAAGTAGATCTTACCCACGTGACTTCAAAAATATAAATAGAAATTTTCTAAATTATCTCCCCTTGGTGAAATTAAGGATCAAAGTTTTCAAAAAAATCGAAGAAATATAGGTCAGAATGACCTGATGGTTTTTTTGGATACTAGATAAGTAAATACTGATTCGTACCCAAAATATTGAGTTTGTGGATTGAACCGGAAGTGCCGCCATCTTGAAACGTGAAAAATCACAAAGGCTTTTTTGCTATTTTACTTACAGACACGGGAGTTATATTTTCTGAATCCTTCAAGGATGGCCTAAAAAACGTTCGGAGTAGAATTTTGATTTAGGTCAATTGATGGTCCTCATTTTGAAGTGAATGTGAAAAATAGAAGCAATTTGAAGGGCTGAGAATTTGGAACACAATAACTCTCCTTCTAATTGAGCTAGAATGTTTAAACTTAGTGTAGACGTTCACTAGGTCATTGTCTTGATTGAGTTCAAAGATGAGCATTTTCTGCCAAGGGTAAGCAGAGATAAGCAAGCTGATTTGTTGATTCTTTAGGGCACGATAACTTTGGTTATAATGAAGGGAGGGCGATGAAACTCTTGTCAATCGAGAGTCTAATAGCTAACCTGTTGTGTGAAATCATTGTATCATTTTTTCTTAAATGTCCGGGGTAGCCGAAAAAAAGAGATTGAAAATCCAAAGAGTCGTATTTTTTACAATTTGGAACATGTTTAAAGGTCTTTCTCGTAAAGTCAACATGTGTTTCCTGCAAATCGGATTTCTCAGAATCTAACCATAGGATGTTTCTGAAACTTTGACCTACCCACCCAAAAATGGGTGGTGAGTATTGATTAAATATATTTTCAAAACGTTTAAAGCATTCAAAATCACCGAATTTTACGAACGAGTGAATTTGACCTGCATTACTGTAACTCTGTGACTATTAGACCTATTTTACTAATTCTTTTTTCTTTGAGTACCCTGACAAAAATCATTTTCAACTGCAGTTTCAGATTTTCGAATTTCGAAAATTAGTTGCTGTGATTTCGAACCGGAAGTTGAGACCAACTTGACAACTTCTTTAATAGTTGTACGATTTTTATGAAATTTAGTATGTAAGTAGATCTTACCGATGCAACTTTAAAGATGTCCTTAGAAATTTTCTAAATTATCTCCCCTTGGTGAAATTAGGGATCAAAGTTTTAAAAAAAAAGTCGAAGAAATATAGGTCAGAATGACCTGATTTTTTTTTTTGATACTAGATAAGTAAATACTGATTCGTACACAAAATATTGAGTTTGTGGATCGAACCGGAAGTGCCGCCATCTTGAAACGTGAAAAATCACAAAGGCTTTTGCGATATTTTACTTACAGACCTGGGAGTTACATTTTCGGAATCCTTGAAGGAATGCCTAAAAATCTATCGGATCAGAATTTTGATTTCGGTCAAGTGATGGTCACCATTTCGAACTGAATATGAGTAAAGGTGAAAAATCGACATTAACGAGCACGTGAATGAAAGCAATAGGCCGTAGTTTGGAGAATATGTCTCCTATTTCCAAAATGAATACATTTCTGGATAGCCGGGATCAAGGTCGAAATATTGTTATTTGAAAATGTCACATTTTCGAATTTTGTCTTTGATGTTTTTCGTGCCGATAAAGTTGTTTACGATTTAAAAATCATAAAAACTTCGCTATATTTTGACCGATTTTAATGAATTTTTTTTTGGTGATGACATTATTTACATGACCCATGACATGTGACAGGAAGTGACTGTTAATATGAAAGCTTTAATATCTGCTTTGCAGATCTAGTTGTTATTTTTATTTTTTTTTTGTATACTTTCTGGAAATCGGATTACTCAGAATCTAACAATGGGATCTTTCTGAAACTTTGACCTACACCCCCAAAACTGGGTGGCAGTTTTTGATTAAATATATTTTCAAAACGTTTTACGAATTCGAAATCACCGAATTTTACGAGTGAGTGAATTTGACCCGCATTACTGTAACTCTGTGACTATTTGACCTATTTTACTAATTCTTTTTTCTTTGAGTACCTTGACAAAAATCATTTTCAACTGCAGTTTCAGATTTTCGAATTTCGAGAAGTCGTCGCTGTGATTTCGAACCGGAAGTTGAGACCAACTTGACACCTTCTTTAATAGTTCTACGATTTTCATGAAATTTAGTATGTAAGTAGATCTTTCCCATGTGACTTCAAAAATATAAATAGAAATTTTCTAAATTATCTCCCCTTGGTGAAATTAATGATCAAAGTTTTCAAAAAAATCGAAGAAATATAGGTCAGAATGACCTGATATTTTTTTTCGATACTAGATAAGTAAATACTGATTCGTACACAAAATATTGAGTTTGTGGATCGAACCGGAAGAGCCGCCATCTTGAAACGTGAAAAATCACAGATCTAGTTATTATTTTTTTTTTGTGTTTCTCCTGCAAATCGGATTTCACAGAATCTAACCATAGGATGTTTCTGAAACTTTGACCTACCCCCCCCCCCCAAAAATGGGTGGTGGCTGTTGATAAATTATATTTTCGAAACGTTTTGCGAATTCGAAATCACCGAATTTTACGATCGAAAAAATTAACAATGCATAGTCGTAACTTTGTTATTGATAGACCTATTTTACTAAAAAAAAAAATCTTTGAAAACCTTGACGAAAACCAATTTCACCTGCAATTTCAAATTTTCGAATTTCGAAAATTCGTCGCTGTGATTTCGTTCCGGAAGTCATGTCCAATTTGACAACTTCTTTAATAGATACACGATTTTTATGAAATTTGGAATGTAAGTAGATCTTACCGATGCGAGTTTAAAAATGACTTTTAAAATTTTCTAAATTATCTCCCCTTGGAGAAATTGAGGATCGAAATTTTCAAAAAAATCGACGAAATATAGGTCAGATCATCTTGAAATTTTTTTTAGGTACTACCTACGAGACCTCTGATTAGTACACAAAAAATAGAGTTTGTAGCTCAATCCGGAAGTGCCACCATCTTGAAAAGTGAAAAATCCCTAAGGCTTTTTTGCTATTTTACTTACAGACACGAGAATTATATTTTCTGAATCCTTCAAGGATGGCCTAAAAATCAGAATTTTGATTTAGGTCAATTGATGGTTGCCATTTTGAAGTGAATATGAAAAGTAGTAGAAATTTGAAGGGCTGAGACTTTGAAACACAATAACTCTCCTTCTTATTGAGCTAGAATGTTCAATCTTGGTGTAGACGTTCACTAGGTCACTGTCGTGATTGAGTGCAAAGATGAGCATTATCTGCTTAGGGTAAGCAGAGATAAGCATGCTGATTTGTTGATTCTTTAGGGAACGATAACTTCGGTTATAATGAAGGGAGGGCGGTGAAACTTTTGTCAATAGAAAGTCTAATAGCTAGCCTGTTGTGTGAAATCATTGTATCATTTTTTTTAAATATCAGGGATAGCCGAAAAAAGAGATTGAAAATCCAAAAAGTCGTATTTTTACAATTTGGAGCATGTTTAGAGGTCTTTCTCGTAAAGTCAACATACTATTTTTTGGGAACTTCAGTCCAACATATCAGGAGTAGAAGAACAAAAGGATCGAACATTGAAAACGGCACCCTTTCATTGTTAAGCGAAACATGCAGTGTGGGTGACTACAATCTACGCATTTAGTCATCGTATAGAGTTTATTCAACAGTATCGAATTCCAACTGCTTAGGGATATTTTACGTGCACTCCAATGTGTACACGGGACCTTGGTTTTTCGTCCCATCCGAAGGACTAGACAGCTGTGCTTGTCAGGCCCTCCGTTCTGCCTCACTGACAAGGGGAACCACGCCGGGAAATCGAGATGAACTTTTTCCGTGCAGAACTTTCAATTCAGGCAAAACGTTTATTGCATACGATTAAGCTGGTCAGTTGGAGCTTATTTTCAAAAGTTTTGTAATAATCGGTTGGTACCGTGCACATTAAACTGTTAAAACAGAAAATTTCGCCCGGTTGAAATGTTTCTTGCTATAAGTCAGCAATTTTCCGAATTCAGGGAGGCTGGATGGCTGAATGGTTAGCATGTGCTCGCTGTATCGTAACGTTTGTCATTGAGTCAACGGGCGTCGTTTCGATCTCCAGGTTGCACGTGACATGGTGTATGATGTCCAACCTCGTGGGTTTTCTCCGTGTTCTTCGGTTTCCTCCCAACGGCTAAAGACCAGTACGTGCAAGGGGAGTTTTTAAATAAAATTTAAAAACATATGTTAGTCCCGAAATGACCTAGTTTGTGTCGAATGGACGTTAGGCCGCATTTCTCTCTTTCTCTTTTTAAAGTTTTGTAATAATCGGTTGGTAATCAAAGGTACTGTTAAAGTGATAAAACAGAAAATTTGGCCCGGTTGTAATGTTTCTCACTTTAAAGTCAGCAATTTGTCGATTTTAAGTGGCAAACGTTTATTGCGAACGATTAAGCTGGTCAGGGGGAGCTTATTTTTAAAAGTTTTGTAATATTCGGTTGATAACTAAAGGTACCGTGCAAATTAAACTGTTAAAATAGAAAATTTGGACCGGTTGAAATGTTTCTCGCTGTAGGTCAGCAATTTGCCGATTTTAGGGAGGTTGCGTGGCTGAATGGTTAGCACGTGCGCTCTGTTTCATAACGTCTGTCATTGAGTCAACTCGCCTTGTTTCGATTTCTTGGTTGTACGTGACAAGGAGTATGGTCGCCTTACCAACCTCGTAGGCCGTAACGCCGCTGCCTGGGTAAAATTTCCGTCATTGCACACTTTATGGCGTATGCCCGTCTTCATAAGCCCATTGTAGGAGCAGAACAGTAGGACGTTAAACCCCATTCAATTTCATTTCATTTTCTCTATGTTGCTTATTTATTATAGTGGATAAATATTTTTCTGGTTCTAGCAATTATTTAATTTCTGCATAGAAATCTCTGGCCAGTTTTTTTTTATTGCAGAGTGCCATTCTTGTATATTGCAGTCTATGACCCTTTGTTTAAAACATGCTTAAGAAGTCGTCACGATTTCCTACTTATAACCAAACATATTGGAAACCATAATTATATAACATATCTTGGAAGCCCGATTACAGCTATACAAGTTTCAGTTATTTCCCTTTAGTTTAAAGATTATTTTTTGCCCCGGGTGCAATGTTTCTCACTACATTTAAATTTGTAACTTTGTGAGTTTTTGACCGATTTTGATATTATGTCTTTATAATTTTCCAAATCTACATATTTAACGTACATATTCAAATAGTTGAGTTCAACCTGATTCAAAACGTTTTAGTTTTGTTCAAAGTTATCTCATTCATCCCGATTACAGCAACACAAGTATCAGTTATTTCCCTTTAGTTTTCAGATTACTCAATGTTTCATACTATATTTAGACTTGTAACTTCGCGAGTTTTTGACCAATTTTGATAGTTTGTTATTCTTATCCTTTTATTTGAGATACTTGATATAATCGATGACACGTGACGATGAATATGAAAGCTTTCATATCTGCATGGGACAGTAGCAGATCTAGTTATTATTATTTTTTTTTGTGTGTGTTTTCTGCAAATCGGATTACTCAGAATCTATCCATAGGATCTTTCTGAAATTTTGACCTACCCCCCCCCCCCAAAAAAAAAATGGGGTGCGAACCTTGATTAAATATATTTTCGAAACGTTTTACGAATCCGAAATCACCGAATTTTACGAACGAAAAAAATGACAATGCATAGTCGTAACTTTGTTATTTTTTGACCGATTTTACTAATTCTTTTTTCTTTGAATACCTTTATAAAAAATGATTTTCATCCGCAGTTTCACATTTTCGAATTTCGAAAATTCGTCGCTGTGATTTCGAACCGGAAGTTTAGACCAATTTGACAACTTCTTTAATAATTGTACGACTTTCATGAAATTTAGTATCTAAGTAGATCTTACCGATGTGACTTCAAAAATATAATTAGAAATTTTCTAAATTATCTCCCCTTGACGAAATTAAGGATTAAAATTTTCAAAAAAATCATCGAAATATAGGTCAGAATGACCTGATTTTTTTTTTGATACTAGATAAGTAATTACTGATTTGTACACAAAATATGGAGTTTGTCAATCGAACCGGAAGTGCCGCCATATTTAAAAGTGAAAAATCAATAAGGCTTTTTTGCTATTTTACTTACAGACTCGGGAGTTATATTTTCTGAATCCTTGTAGGAATGCCTAAAAAATGTCGCGAATAGAATTTTGATTTCGGTCACGTGATGGTCACCATTTTGAATTGAAAATGAAAAATAGAAGCAATTTGAAGGGTCGGGACTTTGGAACACAATTACTCTCCTTCTAATTAAGCTAGAATGTTCAAACTTGGTGTAAACGTTCACTAGGTCAATGTTATGATTGAGTTTAAAGATGAGCATTTTCTGCTTAGGGTAAGCAGAGATAAATATGCTGATTTGTTGATTCTTTAGGGCACGATAACTTCGGTTATAATGAAGGGAGGGCGGTGAAACTTTTGTCAATAGAGAGTCTAATAGCTAGCCTGTTGTGTGAAATCATTGTATTATTTTTTCTAAATATCAGGGATAGCCGAAAAAAAGAGATTGAAAATCCAAAAAGTCGTATTTTTTCAATTTGGAGCATGTTTAGAGGTCTTTCTCGTAAAGTCAATATAATATTTTTTGGGAACTTCTTCTACAAAGAGTCCTATTGGTAGTCTTTTATATGAAACCATCGATCAACAGTCCAACATATCAGGAGTAGAAGAACAAAAGGATCGAACATATGTTTTTTAATTTTATTTAAAAACTCCTCTTGCGCTTACAGGTCTTTAGTCGTTGGGAGGAAACCGAAGGACACGGAGAAAACCCACGAGGTTGGACATCATACTTCATGTCACGTACCGTGCAAATTAAACTGTTACAATAGAAAATTTGGCCCGGTTGAAATGTTTCTCGCTGTAGGTCAGCAATTTGCCGATTTTAGGGAGGTTGCGTGGCTGAATGGTTAGCACGTGCGCTCTGTATCATAACGTCTGTCATTGAGTCAACTGGCGTTGTTTCGATTTCTTGGTTGTACGTGACAAGGAGTATGGTCGCCTGTCCAACCTCGTAGGCCGTAACCGCCGCTGCCCGGGTAAAATTTCCCTCATTGCACACTTTATGGCATATGCCCGTCTTCATTAGCCCATTTTAGGAGCAGAACAGTCGGACGTTAAACCCCATTTTTCTGGTTCTAGCAATTATTTAATTTCTGCATAGAAATCTTGCTTTGGCCAGTTTTTTTTATTGCAGAGTGCCATTCTTGTTTAAACAAACATGATCCTTTGTTTAAAACATGCTTAAGAAGTCGTCACGATTTCCTACTTATAACCAAACATATTGGAAATATTAGTCTGGCATTATTAAATCCTATTTTTATTGGTCTTATTTAAAATTAAACTTTCATTTAACTATGAACAACCCTTAACGTGTCTCTTTAAAACTATTAAGTACTCTAAAACAGTAGCTCAACCTTTTGACCTAAACTCATTAATTTTCCATTTTGTTGTGAGCGACTTCTTATTCTTCCTATATGACATATTGCACGTGTCTGATTTCAAAGGGGGGTTGGGTGGCTGCATGGTTAGCACGCGCGCCTGTCATTGAGTTAACTAGCGTTAACTCGAATGCCCGGTTGTACGTGACAAGGAGTAAGGTCGCCTGTCCAACCTGCCATTTTTAAATTTTTTTTCCCGACATTTTCATTTCATTTTCTCATCCGTCTCATTACAGTAATACAAGTTTCAGTTATTTCCCTTTAGTTTTCAGATTATTGTTATGCCTGGGTTCAATGTTTCATACTATATTTAGACTTGTACCTTCGCGAGTTTTTGACCAATTTTAATAATTTTTTCTTCTTATCCTTTTATTTAGGATACTTGATACAATCAATGACACGAGACGATGAATATGAAAGCTTTCATATCTGCATGGGACAGTAGCAGATCTAGTTAAGCTTTCATATTACATATGAAAGCTTATTGTTTCTGTTAAAGTTATTATTATTATTTTTTTTTGTGTGTGTGTTTTCTGCAAATCGGATTTCTCAGAATCTATCCATAGGATCTTTCTGAAATTTTGACCTACCCCCCCAAAAATGGGGTGCGAACCTTGATTAAATATATTTTCGAAACGTTTTACGAATCCGAAATCACCGAATTTTACGAACGAAAAAAATGACAATGCATAGTCGTAACTTTGTTATTTTTTGACCGATTTTACTAATTCTTTTTTCTTTGAATACCTTTAAAAAAATCATTTTCATCTGCAGTTTCACATTTTCGAATTTCGAAAATTCGTCGCTGTGATTTCGAACCGGAAGTTTAGACCAATTTGACAACTTCTTTAATAGTTGTACGATTTTCATGAAATTTAGTATCTAAGTAGATCTTACCGACGTGACTTCAAAAATATAATTAGAAATTTTCTAAATTATCTCCCCTTGACGAAATTAAGGATCAAAATTTTCAAAAAAATAATCGAAATATAGGTCAGAATGACCTGATTTTTTTTTTTGGATACTAATTACTGATTTGTACACAAAATATGGAGTTTGTCGATCTAACCGGAAGTGCCGCCGTATTTAAAAGTGAAAAATCAATAAGGCTTTTTTGCTATTTTACTTACAGACTCGGGAGTTATATTTTCTGAATCCTTGTAGGAAGGCCTAAAAAATGTCGCTAATAGAATTTTGATTTCGGTCACGTGATGGTCACCATTTTGAATTGAAAATGAAAAATAGAAGCAATTTGAAGGGTCGGGACTTTGGAACACAATTACTCTCCTTCTAATTAAGCTAGAATGTTCAAACTTGGTGTAGACCTTCACTAGGTCAATGTTATGATTGAGTTTAAAGATGAGCATTTTCTGCTTAGGGTAAGCAGAGATAAGCATGCTAATTTGTTGATTCTTTAGGGCACGATAACTTCGGTTATAATGAAGGGAGGGCGGTGAAACTTTTGTCAATAGAGAGTCTAATAGCTAGCCTGTTGTGTGAAATCATTGTATTATTTTTTCTAAATATCAGGGATAGCCGAAAAAAAGAGATTGAAAATCCAAAAAGTCGTATTTTTACAATTTGGAGCATGTTTAGAGGTCTTTCTCGTAAAGTCAACATAATATTTTTTGGGAACTTCTTCCACAAAGAGTCTTATTGGTAGTCTTTTATATGAAACCATCGATCAACAGTCCAACATATCGGGAGTAGAAGAACAAAAGGATCGAACATTGAAAACGGCACCCTTTCATTGTTAAGCGAAACATGCAGTGTGGGTGACTACAATTTACACATTTAGTCATCGTATAGAGCTTATTCAACAGTATCGAATTCCAACTGCTTAGGGATATTTTACGTGCACTCCAATGTGTACACGGGACCTTGGTTTTTCGTCCCATCCGAATGACTAGACAGCTGTGCTTGTCAGGCCCTCCGTTCTGCCTCACTGACAAGGGGAACCACGCCGGGAAATTGAGATGAACTTTCTCCGTGCAGAACTTTCAATTCAGGCGAAAACGTTTATTGCATACGATTAAGCTGGTCAGTTGGAGCTTATTTTCAAAAGTTTTGTAATAATCGGTTGGTAATTAAAGTACCGTGCACATTAAACTGTTAAAACAGAAAATTTCGCCCGTTTGAAATGTTTCTTGCTATAAGTCAGCAATTTTCTGAATTCAGGGAGGCTGAATGGCTGAATGGTTAGCATGTGCGCACTGTATCGTAACGTCTGTCATTGAGTCAACGGGCGTCGTTTCGATCTCCAGGTTGCACGTGACAAGGTGTATGATGTCCAACCTCGTGGGTTTTCTCCTTGTTCTTCGGTTTCCTCCCAACGGCTAAAGACCAGTGCGTGCAAGGGGAGTTTTTAAATAAAATTAAAAAAACATATGTTAGTCCCGAAATGACCTAGTTTGTGTCGAATGGACGTTAGGCCGCATTTCTCTCTTTCTCTTTTTAAAGTTTTGTAATAATCGGTTGGTAATCAAAGGTACTGCTAAAGTGATAAAACAGAAAATTTGGCCCGGTTGTAATGTTTCTCACTTTAAAGTCAGCAATTTGTCGATTTTAAGCGGAAAACGTTTATTGCGAACGATTAAGCTGATCAGGGGGAGCTTATTTTTAAAAGTTTTGTAATATTCGGTTGATAACTAAAGGTACCGTGCAAATTAAACTGTTAAAATAGAAAATTTGGCCCGGTTGAAATGTTTCTCGCTGTAGGTCAGCAATTTGCCGATTTTAGGGAGGTTGCGTGGCTGAATGGTTAGCACGTGCGCTCTGTGTCATAACGTCTGTCATTGAGTCAAGTGGCCTTGTTTCGATTTCTTGGTTGTACGTGACAAGGAGTATGGTCGCCTTACCAACCTCATAGGCCGTAACGCCGCTGCCCGGGTAAAATTTCCCTCATTGCACACTTTATGGCGTATGCCCGTCTTCATTAGCCCATTGTAGGAGCAGAACAGTAGGACGTTAAACCCCATTGAATTTCATTTCATTTTCTCTATGTTGCTTATTTATTATAGTGGATAAATATTTTTCTGGTTCTAGCAATTATTTAATTTCTGCATAGAAATCTTGCTTTGGCCAGTTTTTTTATTGCAGAGTGCCATTCTTGTATATTGCAGTCTATGATCCTTTGTTTAAAACATGCTTAAAAAGTCGTCACGATTTCCTACTTATAACCAAACATATTGGAAACCATAATTATATAACATATCTTGGAAGCCCGATTACAGCTATACAAGTTTCAGTTATTTCCCTTTAGTTTAAAGATTATTTTTTTACCCGGGTGCAATGTTTCTCACTACATTTAAATTTGTAACTTTGTGAGCTTTTGACCGATTTTGATATTATGTCTTTATAATTTTCCAAATCTACACATTTAACGTACATATTCAAACAGTTGAGTTCAACCTGATTCAAAAAGTTTTAGTTTTGTTCAAAGTTATCTCATTTAATTTTTCGATGGTTTCTTACCATTTTCATTTCATTTTTCTGAAAGTTTTGAAATCGGAAGTCATCCCGATTACAGCAACACAAGTATCAGTTATTTCCCTTTAGTTTTCAGATTACTCAATGTTTCATACTATATTTAGACTCGTAACTTCGCGAGTTTTTGACCAATTTTGATAGTTTGTTATTCTTATCCTTTTATTTGAGATACTTGATATAATCGATGACACGTGACGATGAATATGAAAGCTTTCATATCTGCATGGGACAGTAGCAGATCTAGTTATTATTTTTTTTTTTGTGTATTTTCTGCAAATCGGATTTCTCAGAATCTAACCATGGGATCTTTCTGAAACTTTGACCTACCCCCCAAAAATGGGGTGCGAACGTTGTTTAAATATATTTTCGAAACGTTTTACGAATCCGAAATCACCGAATTTTACGAACGAAAAAAATGACAATGCATAGTCGTAACTTTGTTATTTTTTGACCGATTTTACTAATTCTTTTTTCTTTGAATACCTTTAAAAAAATCATTTTTATCTGCAGTTTCACATTTTCGAATTTCGAAAATTCGTCGCTGTGATTTCGAACCGGAAGTTTAGACCAATTTGACAACTTCTTTAATAGTTGTACGATTTTCATGAAATTTAGTATATAAGTAGATCTTACCAATGTGACTTCAAAAATATAATTAGAAATCTTCTAAATTATCTCCCCTTGGTGAAATTAAGGATCAAAGTTTTGAAAAAAATCGTCGAAATATAGGTCAGAATGACCTGAAAATTTTTTTCGATACTCGACAGGTAATTACTGATTCCTACACAAAATATGGAGTTTGTCGATCAAACCGGAAATGCCACCATCTTGAAATATGAAAAATCCCTAAGGCTTTTTTGCTATCTTACTTACAGACACGGGAGTTATATTTTCTGAATCCTTGAAGGATGGTCCAAAAATCGTAGGAAGCAGAATTTTGATTTCGGTCATGTGATGGTCACAATTTTGAATTGAAAATGAAAAATAGAAGCAATTTGAAAGGCCCGGACTTCGGAACACAATAACTCTCCTTCAAATTAAGCTAGAATGTTCAAACTTGGTGTAGACGTTCACTAGGTCAATGTTATGATTGAGTTCAAAGATGAGCATTTTCTGCTGAGGGTAAGCCGAGATAAGCATGCTGATTTGTTGATTCTTTAGGGCACGATAACTTCGGTTATAATGAAGGGAGGGTGGTGAAACTTTTGTCAATATAGAGTCTAATAGCTAGCCTGTTGTGTGAAATCATTGTATCATTTTTTTTAAATATCAGGGATAGCCGAAAAAAAGAGATTGACAATCCAAAAAGTCGTATTTTTACAATTTGGAGCATGTTTAGAGGTCTTTCTCGTAAAGTCAACATACTATTTTTTGGGAACTTCTTCTACAAAGAGTCTTATTGGTAGTCTTTTATATGAAACCATCGATCAATAGTCCAACATATCAGGAGTAGAAGAACAAAAGGATCAAACTTTGAAAACGGCACCCTTTCATTGTTAAGCGAAACTTGCAGTGTGGGTGACTACAATCTACGCATTTAGTCATCGTATAGAGTTTATTCAACAGTATCGAATTCCAACTGCTTAGGGATATTTTACGTGCACTCCAATGTGTACACGGGACCTTGGTTTTTCGTCCCATCCGAACGACTAGACAACTGTCCTTGTCAGGCCCTCCGTTCTGCTCACTGACAAGGGGAACCACGCCGGAAAATCGAGATGAACTTTCTCGTTGCAGAACTTTCAATTCAGGCCAAACGTTTATTGCATACGATTAAGCTAGTCAGTTGGGGCTTATTTTCAAAAGTTTTGTAATAATCGGTTGATAATTAAAATACCGTGCGAATTAAACTGTTAAAACAGAAAATTTCGCCCGGTTAAAATGTTTCTTGCTATAAGTCAGCAATTTCCAGATTTTAGGGAGGCTGAATGGTTAGCATACGCGCGCTGTATCGTAACGTCTGTCATTGAGTCAACCGGCGTCGTTTCGATTTCCAAGTTGCACGTGACATGGAGTATGGTGTCCAACCTCGTGGGTTTTCTCCTTGTCCTTCGGTTTCCTCCCACGGCTAAAGACCCGTACGCGCAAGGGAAGTTTATAAATAAAATTAAAAAACATATGTTAGTCCCGAAATGACCTAGTTTGTGTCGAATGGACGTTGAGCCGCATTTCTCTCTTTCTCTTTTATTTTTAAAGTTTTGTAATAATCGGTTGGTTATCAAAGGTACTGTAAAAGTGATAAAACATAAAATTTCGCCCGATTGTAATGTTTCTCACTTTAAAGTCAGCAATTTGCCGATTTTAGAGGGCAACTGTTTATTGCGAACAATTAAGCTGGTCAGGGGGAGCTTATTTTTAAGGGAGGCTGAATGGCTGAATAGTTAGCATGTGCGCGCTGTATCGTAACGTCTGTCATTGAGTCAACGGGCGTCGTTTCGATTTCGAGATTGTACGTGACATGGACATGCATACGATTAAGCTGGTCAGTTGGTGTTTATTTTCAAAAGTTTTATAATAATCGGTTGGTCATTAAAATACCGTGCGAATTAAACTGTTAAAACAGAAAATTTCACCCGGTTAAAATGTTTCTTGCTATAAGTTAGCAATTTCCAGATTTTAGGGAGGCTGAATGGTTAGCATACGCGCGCTGTATCGTAACGTCTGTCATTGAGTCAACCGGCGTCGTTTCGATTTCCAAGTTGCACGTGACATGGAGTATGGTGTCCAACCTCGTGGGTTTTCTCCGTGTCCTTCGGTTTCCTCTCAACAGCTAAAGACCAGTACGCGCAAGGGGAGTTTTTAAATAAAATTAAAAAACATATGTTAGTCCCGAAATGACCTAGTTTTTGTCGAATGGACGTTTAGCCGCATTTCTCTCTTTCGTTTTTTTATTTTTAAAGTTTTGTAATAATCGGTTGGTAATCAAAGATACTGTAAAAGTGATAAAACAGAAAATTTCGCCCGGTTGTAATGTTTCTCACTTTAAAGTCAGTAATTTGCCGATTTTAAGGGGAACACGTTCATTGCGAACGATTTAGCTGGTCAGGGGGAGCTTATTTTTAAAAGTTTTGTAATATTCGGTTGATAACTAAAGGTACCGTGCAAATTAAACTAATAAAATAGAAGATTTCGCCCGGTTGAAATGTTTCTATCTGTAGGTCAGCAATTTGCCGATTTTAGGGAGGTTGCATGACTGAATGGTTAGCACGTGCACTGTGTATCATAACGTCTGTCATTGAGTCAACTGGCGTTGTTTCGATTTCTTGGTTGTACGTGACAAGTAGTATGGTCGCCTGTCCAACCTCGTAGGCCGTAACGCCGCTGCCCGGGTAAAATTTCCCTCATTGCACACTTTATGGCGTATGCCCGTCTTCATTAGCCCATTTTAGGAGTAGGACGTTAAACCCCATTCAATTTGATTTCATTTTCTCTATGTTGCTTATTTATTATAGTGGATAAATGTTTTTCTGGTTCTATTAATTATTTCATTTCTGCATAGAAATCTTGCTTTGACCAGTTTTTTTTTTATTGCAAAGTGCCATTCTTGTATATTGCAGTCTATGACCCTTTGTTTAAAACATGCTTAAGAATTTGTCACGATTTCCTACTTATAACCAAACATATTGGAAACCATAATTATATAACATATCTCTAATTTTGGAAGCCCGATTACAGCTATACAAGTTTAGGTTATTTCCCTTTAGTTTAAAGATTATTTTTTTGCCCGGGTGAAATGTTTCTCACTACATTTAAATTTGTAACTTTGTGAGTTTTGACCGATTTTGATAATTATGTCTTTATAATTTTCCAAATTTACATATTTAACGTAAATATTCAAACAATTGGGATCAACCTGATTCAAATTTTTTTTTAGTTTTGTTCAAAGTTATCTCATTTAATTTTTCTATGTTTTCTTACCATTTTCATTTCATTTTTCTGAAAGTTTTGAAGTGGGAAGTCATCCCGATTACAGCAACACAAGTATCAGTTATTTCCCTTTAGTTTTCAGATTATGCAATGTTTCATACTATATTTAGACTTGTAACTTCGCGAGTTTTTGACCAATTTTGATAGTTTGTTATTCTTATCCTTTCATTTGAGATACTTGATATAATCGATGACACGTGACGATGAATATGAAAGCTTTCATATCTGCATGGGACAGTAGCAGATCTAGTTATTATTATTTTTTTTTTGTGTGTTTTCTGCAAATCGGATTTCTCAGAATCTATCCATAGGACCTTTCTGAAATTTTGACCTACCCCCCCCCCCCCCCCCGAAATGGGGTGCGAACCTTGATTAAATATATTTTCGAAACGTTTTACGAATCCGAAATCACCGAATTTTACGAACGAAAAAAATGACAATGCATAGTCGTAACTTTGTTATTTTTTTGACCGATTTTACTAATTCTTTTTTCTTTGAATACCTTTAAAAAAATCATTTTCATCTGCAGTTTCACATTTTCGAATTTCGAAAATTCGTCGCTGTGATTTCGAACCGGAAGTTTAGACCAATTTGACAACTTCTTTAATAGTTGTACGATTTTCATGAAATTTAGTATCTAAGTAGATCTTACCAATGTGACTTCAAAAATATAATTAGAAATTTTCTAAATTATCTCCCCTTGACGAAATTAAGGATCAAAATTTTCAAAAAAATCATCGAAATATAGGTCAGAATGACCTGATTTTTTTTTTGGATACTAGATAAGTAATTACTGATTTGTACACAAAATATGGAGTTTGTCGATCGAACCGGAAGTGCCGCCATATTTAAAAGTGAAAAATCAATAAGGCTTTTTTGCTATTTTACTTACAGACTCGGGAGTTTTATTTTCTGAATCCTTGTAGGAAGGCCTAAAAAACTGTCGCGAATAGAATTTTGATTTCGGTCACGTGATGGTCACCATTTTGAATTGAAAATGAAAAATAGAAGCAATTTGAAGGGTCGGGACTTTGGAACACAATTACTCTCCTTCTAATTAAGCTAGAATGTTCAAACTTGGTGTAGACGTTCACTAGGTCAATGTTATGATTGATTTTAAAGATGAGCATTTTCTGCTTAGGGTAAGCAGAGATAAGCATGCTAATTTGTTGATTCTTTAGGGCACGATAATTTCGGTTATAATGAAGGGAGGACAGTGAAACTTTTGTCAATAGAGAGTCTAATAGCTAGCCTGTTGTGTGAAATCATTGTATCATTTTTTTTTAAATATCAGGGATAGCCGAAAAAAAGAGATTGAAAATCCAAAAAGTCGTATTTTTACAATTTGGAGCATGTTTAGAGGTCTTTCTCGTAAAGTCAACATAATATTTTTTGGGAACTTCTTCTACAAAGAGTCTTATTGGTAGTCTTTTATATGAAACCATCGATCAACAGTCCAACATATCAGGAGTAGAAGAACAACAGGATCGAACATTGAAAACGGCACCCTTTCATTGTTAAGCGAAACATGCAGTGTGGGTGACTACAATCTACACATTTAGTCATCATATAGAGCTTATTCATCCCATCCGAACTACTAGACAGCTGGGCTTGTCAGGCCCTCCGTTCTGCCTCACTGACAAGGGGAACCACGCCGGGAAATCGAGATGAACTTTCTCCGTGCAGAACTTTCAATTCAGGCAAAACGTTTGTTGTACGTGACAAGGAGTAAGGTCGCCTGTCCAACCTGCCATTTTTAATTTTTTTCCGGCAATTTTCATTTCATTTTCTCATCTGTCTCTTTACATTAATACAAGTTTCGGTTATTTCCCTTTAGTTTTCAGATTATTTTTATGCCTGGGTGCAATGTTTCATACTATATTTAGACTTGTAATTTTGCGAGTTTTTGACCAATTTTGATAATTTTTTCTTCTTATCGTTTTATTTAGGATACTTGATACAATCGATGACACGTGACGATGAATATGAATGCTTTCATATCTGCATGGGACAGTAGCAGATCTAGTTATTATTATTATTTTTTTTTTATGTATTTTCTGCAAATCGGATTTCTCAGAATCTAACAATAGGATCTTTCTGAAACTTTGACCTACCCCCCCCCCCCCCCCAAAAAAAAAATGGGGTGCGAACCTTGATTTTTTTTTTAAAACGTTTTACGAATCCGAAATCAGCGAATTTTACGAACGAATGCATTTGACCTTCAATGCTGTAACTTTGTGACTATTTGACCTATTTAATTAATTCTTTTTTCTATGATTACCTTGAGACATTTACTTCAAAACTGCAATTTCGGATTGAACGGAAAGAATAGACACACTCCCGCATAAGTTCAAGAAACAGACGCTATTCCAGCAATGGTCAGAGAGGGATTTCTCGGGCCATTGCTTCAGGAATATGGGAATCATTAAGCATTTGGTCGGCGGTAACAAGTATTTGGTCGGCGGCAGTGCCCGATTAACCTTGTGGGGGGAGGGGGTTGGTACAATTTAGGCAGCGACTTCATTGACGTTTAGAATTCGTTGACAATTTGAGTATTTCATTTACTTTATTTTAGTGAAATCTGGGATAAAATGTGGGGGGCCCGGAACATTTGTCCCACTTTGCCCTCCTTACCTCCGGCACTGATCGACGGTAATTATATTTAAAAAGCATTTGGTCGGCGGTGGTCGGCGGTAAAAAGTACCACCGGTTTTGAAACACCATCCGGGACATGCATCTACAGGGGCCTTTGCGTTAAGAGATATAGCTAAATAAATATGGGACCTAAAGCCAAGTTCAAGATCATTTATGGGGGTTATTTACAGGTCAAGTACAAAGGGTGGAAAATTGACCTTTAAAAAGAAGAAGTTTTATTCCAAAGCCAGTTTCACCTATTTGACCATGGCCTAGGACCTTGAGACAGTTCAGATGGGTTGAAAGTTATTTAATGTTCTTTTGAACCACGACCGTGAACTTGGTCAAACATCCAATTTTTAAAGGACACAAATCTATTTTTTTTTTTATGTAAATATTACTCAATTTTTTTTATTCTTGTACCCAACTTTGTTCAAGAAAAAAAATGTTCACGGTCATGGAGTTAAAATTATACCCACAAATGGGCTCTTTGTGAGTATAGAGATTTAATATCACCGAAATATTAAAACAAAATGTTATAGGCCCAGAAATGTGACTGTTAGTGTTAGGTCATATTCATGGCAGAAAAAGCCGAAGTATACCGACTGTCGATTAGGTATAAGTAAAATTTTAAGTAAATATTACTCAATTTTATCTCTAAATTATTTTACGTTTTTTTATTCTTGTATCCAACTTTGTTCAAGAAAAAAAATGTTCACGGTCATGGAGTTAAAATTATACCCAGAAATGGGCTCTTTGTGGGTATAATGATTAATATCACCGAAATATTAAAACAAAATGTTATAGGCCCACTGTTAGTGTTAGGTCATATTCATGGCATAAAAAGCCGAAGTATACCGACTGTCGATTAGGTTCAAAATTGGCGCTATTTTTGTCACAGTCAGTCATTGAGTTATGCATGTCGAAGACACTGACAACACGAAAGGAAAATTTATTACTACTAGACGGTGAGTACAATTTATTTATTGTTAAACTATAAGTAGACACTTTGTAGGCACTTGACAGCAACTTTGTGTGACTAGTAGTAAAGTCAGTAGACATAGTCGAAAACACATAACGTCTAAATGTGACATAACCAGCCTAGCTAGACCAGATGATTTAGCATTATTATTATTCAGTAGAATATTAATTACTCGTCTAGATCTAATACGAATATTAATAGTTTGAAATCTATATAAACCCATAAACTGCCCTTTTTGTAGGTTGTTCAGAATGTTGAAAAGTCAATTTTGTTTATAAAATTTCACAGAACTCTTAGAACTTCTAATAGAAGTTTTTTTTTGTTTTTTTTTAAATTGGTTTTGATCACCAGGTAGGGCCTACCAATTAATACCAATTTCAATTTGTAGGCTAGGCCTATATCATGACACAGCGCTCGAGTCGGTACCATATCCAGATCAGTTCTCAATAAATTGTTAATTGTACTTGTGATGATTTGCTTGGCAAGATGACAATCAATACTACTATTAGTACATGTATTACTACATATTGAATATTGTACAGCTAAAAAAAGTGTTGTCTGTGACCACATTGCGGACTTAACTGGTCGCGACGAAAATAGTAGGCTAAAATCGTAAGTGCAGCTCTGTGACCACATTACAAACGTGACTAGCTTTGGAAATGAAATGAAATGGAGTTTAACGTCCTACTGTTCTTGACCCTGTTTCACAAAAACTTGAAATCTTCTTTAAATCGTCTTAAATAATGAGTGATCTCCCTTGCACTTGGTAGCAGCAGTTGAGAGCTCTGCAAAGTTTTCCAAATTTCTTCGGATATATAAAGTGCTAATGGATATGTTTTTGACCTATGTGTGTGTGACAACATAAAGAACCATATTTTTTACAGAAAAGAGATGATTTTCAATTCAGTTTTAAACTATGCATGGTTTTCTGTTTTACTATTAGGATATACAAGAACATTTACTGTGAATAGCAACTCAGATTTGTTGGGTATAATCTGGATTACAATGATAATTAAGTACAGCTCAGAAAGTCTTCATTCAGTGAGCAACATACAACCAATTCTTAACTCAACACTTATTGACATCCTCTGTGAGATGAACTTACTAATTTACTTGATCCGTTACCAACATGGTTATTGAAGCAGCACATCAAAAGTTTCATACAACCTCTCCTAAACATTGTCAACGCATCTCTGGAAACAGGTATATTTCCTCAGGAACTCAAACAGGCAATAGTTACACCACTGATCAAGAAGTCAACTTTAGACAAAAACTGTTTGAAAAATTATAGACCTGTGAGTAACCTTAGTTATGTATCGAAGTTGGTTGAAAAGTGTGTCCTGGTCCAGTTGAATCAACACATTAATGACAACAGACTAGATAATCCACTCCAAAGTGCATATAAACCATCTCACAGCACAGAAACAGCCATCATTAAAATTATCAACGACGTATATGAAGAGATTGACAAACAAAAAGCTGCTTTGCTGGTATTGTTAGACTTATCTGCTGCTTTTGATACTTTGGATACTGCAGACTTGCTGGATACACTCTGGGAAGAAATTGGTTTAAGGGAATGTGCCTTTAATTGGTTTAAGTCGTACTTAACTGACAGAAAACAAAAAGTACTCATAAATGGTAAATACTCCGAGAACAGAACCCTTCTTTGTGGGGTTCCTCAAGGCTCTGTCCTGGGTCCTGTTCTCTTTATCATCTTTACAAGACCACTGAATAAAATAGCATTAAAATATGGACTTATGATCCACCTATTTGCTGACGATACTCAACTGTATATTAGTTTCGAGCCTGCTACACAAGATTCAATATTAAGCAATATTGAAAACTGTCTTGATGAAATTCATACCTGGATGACATTTCATTTCCTGAAATTAAACCCAGACAAAACTGAATTTATGTTTATAGGAACAAAGCAAAAACTCCAGCAGATCAGGGACTGCACTCTTTCCATTGCAGGCGAAAATATCACGCCATCACCGAAAGTCAAAAACATTGGAGTTATCCTAGATAAAAACTTGTCTTTCAAACATCATATATCAGCTTCAACATCATCAGCATTCTTTAAAATACATCAACTGGGTAAAATTAAACAGTATCTATCTACCGATAACCTGAAGCTACTCGTCCAGTCCCTTGTTATGTCTAAACTCGACTACCACAATGCTGTACTTTATGGTGCCGCAGACTGCCACCTACAAAAGCTCCAACATGTTCAGAATGCTGCAGCACGGTTGATCAAAGGCACTAGAAAAAGAGATCATATGACTCCAGTATTGCGCGAACTTCACTGGCTTCCAATTAAATCACGTATTAACTGTAAAATATTATTATTAACATATAAATCAATAAATGGCACCGCTCCAGATTACATATCCGATCTACTTGTTAAACCACAACACTCTCGAACTCTGCGATCAAATGGCAAAAACCTTTTTGTTGTACCAAAAGTGAATCTCCAAATGTGTAGACGTTCTTTTAGATATGCTTCATCTGTATCATGGAACTCCATCGATCCTAATCATCCCCTTAAAAAGTCCAAATCAACTGACATTTTCAAACGTAGACTAAAAACATATCTGTTCCAGTTACACTTTGGAACCGAACTATCATAAACTTTGCAAGCGCACTAGGGACCTTGATACTATGGTGTTTGTGCGCGATATAAATTTCCGGATTATTATTATTATTATTATTAAACTAAAATTTCATCTTGACTTATAATTAAGATTGATGAGTTTCAGAAAACGATTTTAAGCATTTTAGTTAAAATACACTAAATAATTTAAAGGGACAGTCCCGATTTGAACAGAGTCTCAAAAATAAAAGTCGAGTACATATGAAATTTAAACGCCAAAATATAGGAGAATGGTGTATTGACCTTGTCTCAAAATTTCAGCTCAAAATATTGAGTCGTTTGGACGTGAACGCCAAAAATGCTTATCCAGGAAACAAAACCCATTTAAGATTTCGGGTCACTTTTTTCGTTAGTGACCTGATAATCGATTCTCGTTCCTTGAGAGGTCTATATAGTGAATGGCCCATGTGCTGAACTTGATAGCGAACGGCAAATTTCAACTACTTTTATTTAAAACTAAGCCTGTATGGTTTTACGTAGACACCGCAATAATACAGTTTGGGACACCGGTACGACACAGATGGTTAATTCCATGCTACATCGCTGCACAGCGTGCACAAGAGCCAGTGGTGGACACAAGCGCTACTGACATCTGTCGTACTTTTGGTTTTGACCCCTCTGACTTTGTACCGTTGATTACAGATTAAACGGGGGTTGGGATGGCCTAGTGGTCTAGAGTGCCGCGCTTCGACCTCTAGCTGGCCGGTCACCTCTGGCTTGCTGCTGTGGTTTCGAGCCCTGGTGTGAGTGTATGTGGCATGGAGATGGGGGCGCCTTCTCAACCTCGTGGGTTTCCTCCGGGTACTCCGGTTTCCTCCCACTGCTAAAGACCTCTACGCGCAAGCGAATTATAGAAATAAAATTAAACCATATGTTAGTCCCGAAATGACCTAGTTTGTGTTGAGTGGACGTTAAACCCCATTCCTCTCTCTCTCTCTCTCTACAGATTAAACATCCATAAGTGTACAAATGTGTTGTTATTGATGTGTTCCCATTTCAAAATTGTTAATAAGAAGCAAAATAAATAAGATATGTTTACAGAATCATTTTGTTATATGAAAAAATAAGTGATGTGTTTTTTATGGTGATCAGTATATATAGGCCTATCCAATGTCGTGAAAAGAGAGTGAGAGTAATGGGGTTTAACGTCCACTCGACACAAACTAGGTCATTTCGGGATTAACATATTGTTTAATTTTATTTCAATAATTTGCTTGCATGTAGGGGTCTTTAGCAGTGGGAAGAAACTGAAGGACCCGGAGAAAACCCACGAGGTTGGACAGGTGACTTGTCACGTACAACCGGGGATTCGAAACCACACCAGTTGACTCAATGACAGGCTTTATGATGCAACATGTACGTGCTAACCATCAACATTCCCCCCCCCTTATGGCAAGAAGCTCAGAGCACTCTCATCTATAAAGAAAATATCTTCGTGTACAATGGGTTAATGGCTTTTTTCTTGGTTTTAGAAGGCCCAACGGCCTATAATACTAGACATACAATGTAGTATTTATTCATGCTTTCAGGGGTTATGATTTGCAAAAAGAAAAATCAATAATCACAAATGTGGTTATTGAAAAATGTTATAGCTATTTGAAATTAAATTTTAATATCATAAATATGTTATTATTTCTCAATGAAGTCTAACGTTAATAAAACAACATTAATAAGGTAAATTTTAGGAGGCATTGTCGTGCTCGTAAAAGATCCTTTTGCAGTTGGAATTCGATATAAGAGTAGGCTGTAGCGCTGCTGCCCAGGCAAAATTTCCCTCATGGCACACTGTATTGTGTGACGCCCGTCTTCATTAGCCCAGGTTAGGAGAAGAAAGTAGGACGTTAACCCCCATTTCATTTCATTTATTTTATCTTGGGGGAAAAAAAAATGAAAAAATCATTTGATTGAGTAAGATAAGTAGGCACTTTGGCATTTTCAAAGTATCAATGAAAGGGTCTATTAGAATGACATTTCAACAAATCAAGGCATCGGAACATTGGCTATTGCCTATTTGTTTGGGACAATACTCAATAGTTTCTCTTGTCCAAAATACTATAAATATACAAATCCAAGCAATTTAGTTTATTGATACACATTATTTCCATTGAAGCCTGCAAGTAAATCAATTGCTAGTGTCACACATCAAATGTCAAGTTCAAGGCCAACCCACCAACACTTTTTGAATCATTTTTACGCGTTAAACTTTTTTATTTGACCTCTCTACGACTGTCTGACCGTGTGCAGGGGGGTGGGGTGGATGATCAAATGGTTAGCGTGCGGCGTGCGCACACTGTATCATACGGCCTGCTATTGAGTACTGGCGTGGTTTTGAATCTCTGGTTGTACATGGCAAGGAGTTGGATCGCCTGTCCAACCTCATGGATTTTCTCTGGGTATTCCGGTTTCCTCCCACTGCTAAAGACCACTACGTGCAAGCGAAATTTTTGAAATAAAGTTGAACCATGTGTTAGTCCAAAAATGACCTAGTTTTTGTTGTTTGGACGTTAAACCCCATTTCTCTCGCTCTCTCTCTGACCGTGTGCAAACATTGCCACAACGTATGAAACTCTCCCCATTGATATTGCAACCGTTAATTCAACCTGTCAACAATTTTCAGTTTCGAAGCGTATTTGCTTTCAAGGTACACATGTAAGTACCCGCAGCGGAAATGTGCGTGGGCGCAAGTGATTTTAACTAAAATTTATTAAAATTGCATTTTAAGTTAAAATCAATCTTCGTGAAACGCATAAAATTTAAAATTGCGTTTCGATTTTAGTTAGTTGAAATCTATTTTAGTGATTTTAGCTTAAGTGTTTGTGAAACAGGGCCCAGCTCCTAAACTGGGCTACTGAAGACGGACATACGCCATACAGTGTGCTATGAGGGAAATTATGCCCGGGCAGCGGCACTACGGCCTACCCTTATAGTTATATTGAAGTCCAACTGCCAAGGGATCTATTATGTGCATGTCAATGTCAAACGACTTGACACCTGTCATTATCAGGCCCTCGTCCTACATCACTGACTTGGGGAAACCACGTCGGGAAATCTGGATGAACTTTCTCTGCCAATGCAGGGGTCAAACACCCGACCTCCAGGCTAGCGAGCCAGCATCTTACCCACTTAGCCACGTGATCCCGGGACGAGCTAGTTACAGGCTTATAGATTGTTGTGTTGGTCTACTGTAATCTGGGGTGGTTTGTTTTAGAACCCACATTAATAATGCTAAAGTTAAAGGTTCACCAATATTAAGGGGGTCATGGTGGGTAAGACGCTGGCTTGCTAGCCAGGAGGTTAGTTGTTCGATCCCTACATTGGCCGAGAAAGTTCATCCTGATTCTATTAGTAAGGTACATGCTAAAAAGAGATATCTATAATATAATCACCCCAGTAACAAATTATATTTTGACTCCAAAAACACTGGTCATTATTTACCTTCAAATGAGATTTTGTGAATTGTGTTTGATGTCCACAACAAGTTTTAAAATTTAACAATTCGGATGTAAAAAGTAAATATTTACTTCAATTATACATTCAATTTCTTCGGACGTCATACATGTAGACTTCAATGATCCAGTCTAGTCATTGGAATTCGATATATACTATTCAAAAAAAGTAGCGGATATTTGATTTTTAAATGTTATTAAAGTCACCTAATGAAACTGACGAAGAAACAAATGACAAAATGAAATGAAGTTCACATTCATCGATTTATTCCAAATGATCGTTAGACTAAGTAAGGCACAGACTGGCCATTATAAGGGTAAAATGATACCCGGGGTCAAACAGCAAAGTTACCACAGCATCACAACAAAGTCAGTAACGGGTAAATCGTCCTCTGTTTGCCAAACAAGCATTGATCCGACGTGGCATACTCCTAATGAGACGTCTAAGGTCATTTCGGTCCAGATTGTCCCATTCCTGTTGCAACGCAGCAGCAAGTTCTTGGACATTGGCAGGACGTTGTTGACGTTGACGTAACCTCTGTCCAAGCATGTCCCAGACATGCTCGATGGGGGAGAGGTCGGGACTCAGTGCTGGCCAAGGTAATGTGGTGATGTTCTGTTGTTGGAGGTAACCTGTAACGATCCTGGCCCTGTGACATCTTGCGTTGTCATCTTGGAAGATGAAACGGCGGCCATGACTTCGTGCGAACGGCACAACATGGACTGCCAAGATGTTGTCCCGGTAGTACTGGTCTGTAACACGCCCTGCAACATCATGTAAAGCCGTTCTTCCAGCAACAGTGATGCCTCCCCACACCATAACAGAACCACCCCCAAATCGATCATGTCTGATGACGTTAACATCTTGGAAGCGCTCGTTTCGACGGCGCCACACCCTCCTACGTCTGTCCAAAAAATCAACAGTGAACCTTGACTCATCTGAAAACATCACATTGCTCCAGCGTCGATTATCCCAGTGTTGACGACCCCTACACCAACGAGGTCTTGCCTGAATGTGATGATCTCTCAAACAAGGGATCACGCGAGGACGTCGGGCGCGAAGGTGACCCCTATGCAGTCGATTCCAAATCGTCTTGCCACTCACTTTCACACCAGTGTCTGTTTGAAGACGAGCGCTGATCTGATTTGCTGTGATGACACGATTTCTCAAGGCCAAGGTACGGATAAATCGATCCTGGGCTTGAGTTGTCGTCCTTGGTCGACCTGAGCGTGGTCTGTCCTGTACAGATTGTGTATCACGGTATCTGGACCATAGCCTGCTTATGACAGACTGAAAAACATTCATCGTCCGCGCCACAACCGCCTGTGTTGTGCCGATCTGTAGCATACCAAGGGCACGTAACCTTTCATTTTGGGTAAGCCGACGCATATCAAAATTTGTTTTCTGGTCACTAAAACGATTAAACTGATGTTTCCACCCTGGAATTCATTGCCACAATGACTGTAACATTCAAAGTCAGAGTCGTGCAAATCTTGGGTTGGACCCCCATGATGATCCCAAGCATGTGGACGTATATTGTTGTCGCTTGTCCGTCTGTCCACAATTGTTTGTGAACACTCTACAAATCACAATTTTTATCCGATTTCAATGAAACTTGATGGTTTTATCACCCTAAGATATCGGTTCCTTTCGACATTGGCACTATCGAACTGTAACTTCGTGGATTATGGCCCCTGATTGTACGAAAAATCACGTTTTAAGCTTGTGAACACTGTCTCGGTCACAATTTTGAACCAATTTTGATGAAACTTGAAATGCGTGTTTATAACCCAAAGATCCTGCTTCCTTTCGATATTTGTGCATATCGGCTCGTAACTTCCTGAATTTTAACCCCCGATTGTACGAGAATGACCTTTTGTAGCTTGTGTTTCCTCTAAGAGGTCACAATCATTAGCCGATTTAGAAAAGCGTTCGAATATATCACTGTTACACCTTGTTTGTCCGTAATGATAGTTGAGTTCGAATTTCAGGAAAATCGACCAAAACTGCGAAACAAAAAAGGCTGCTCTGTCTACACCAATTGTGTAAAAGTATGTAATACCAAGATTGTGGACTCTCCAGAAGTCGCAATTTTTATACGCCCACATTTTCATGTGGACGTATATTGTCGTCGCCCCTGTTCGTCCGTCCGTCCGGACGTCCGTCCGTCCGTCCGTCCGTCCACAATTGTTTGTAAACAGTCTACAGGTCACAATTTTTATCCGATTGCAATGAAACTTAAAATATAGGTTTATCACCTTAAGATCTCGGTTCCTTTCGCTATTGGCATGTATCGGACTGTAACTTCTTGGGTTATGGCCCCTGATTGTACGAAAAATCACGTTTTTTAGCTTGTGAACAGTGTAGAGGTCACAATTTTGAACCGATTTGGATGAAACTTGAATGCATGTTTATAACCCAAAAATCTTGGTTCCTTTCGATATTTGCGCCAGTCGGATCGTAACTTCCTGAATTATGGCCCCTGATTGTCCGAAAAATCGCCCTTTTTAGCTTGTGGTCCCTCTGGAGGACAAAATTGTTATTCGATTTAAAAAACCGTTTGATTATATCACCGTTCCATGGTTATGAAGGTTGAGTTCAAATTTCGTGAAAATCGGACCAAAATTGACGGACAAAATGGCCGCCGTTTGTACGCGAAGTGTGAAAATATGTTATATCAAGGTTGTGGACCTTATAGAGGTCACAATTTTGAACCGATTTTGATGAATCTTGACATGTATGTCTATACCCCAAAGATCTTGGTTCCTTGCGATATTTGCGCCAATCGGAGCGTAACTTCCTGAATTATGGCCCCTGATTGTCCGAAAAATCGCCCTTTTTAGCTTGTGGTCCCTATGGAGGTCAAATTTGTTATCCGATTTTAAAAACCGTTTGATTATATCACCGTTCCATGGTTATAAAGGTTGAATTCGAATTTCGTGAAAATCGGACCAAAATTGACAGACAAAATGGCCGCCGCTTATACACGAATAGTGTGAAAATATGTTATATCAAGGTTGTGGACCCTATAGGGGTCACAATTTTGAACTGATTTTGATGAAACTTGAAATACATGTTTATAACCTGATAATATTGGTTCCATTGCATATTTGCCCATATCAGATCGTAACTTCCTGAATTTTGGCCCCTGATTGTACGAAAAATCACCCTTTTTAGCTTGTAGTCCCTCTGGAGGTCACAATTATTATCTGATTTAAAAAAAACGTTTGATTATATCACAGTTACACCGTAGTTATGGGTGAGTTTGAATTATGATTTTCTGATGATTACTTAAAATGCAACAACTCTTGTTGACTGCCCGGACGATTTGGCTGCTGTGTGGGCGTATGTTTCGTTGCCTGGCAACCTATTTTTAACCAATTTTGATAAATCTTGAACTGTTCCTTTTGACATTCGCTCATATCAGACGGTAACCTCCTGTATTATGGTATGGCCCCTGACTGAACTGAAAGTTGCGTTTTCAGCTTGTGGTGCCTGTGGAGGTTATAATTTTTATCCAATTGAGAAAAAACAGATTGAATATATCATGGTTACACACAAATGATGGCAGAGTTCAAATTTTGTGAAAATCGGTCTGAAAGTAGGCCTACCCTACAAAATGGCTGTTCCTTGTACTCAAATAGTGTAATAGTATGTACATGTGGACCCTCTAAAAGTTGTAAATTTTATCAGGTTTTGATGAAACTTATTGAAATTATTTGTTTATATCCAAATGATCTTGGTTCCTTTCGATATTGGTGTATATCGAAACGTCACTTGCTGGTTAATGGTCCCAGATTGTACAAAAAAAATCACTTTTATTTTTTATCTTGTTCTCTGTCCATCTCTTGCAAAATGTGTCTTGCATGGCAACCACTTGTTATGCTGGATTATCATTTTAAGGGAGTTGTGTAGGCCTATTCTACGATACGCTCTAAATTTTCAACAACAAACTTATTGAGACTTTTCATTTTGCGCACTTGTTCTTTGTATAAAATAAACCACAGGACACATAACAGTCCGACGGTTTGTATTGAGGTAGGCTACAAGCGGAGAAAAATCAGAAGGAATTTGCTGTGAGATGTGATTATCCAGGTTTGCCATCTATCGTGATTGGAACATGGGTGAATTTCATATTGATGATCGAAGATTACTATTTTTGAATGTATAAAATGATTTTTAAAGCGGCAGAGTAGTGCACTGAAGGAAATATTTACTTTTACGTCTGAATTGTTGTATTTTAGAACTTGTTGTGGAGGTATTCAACGAATTGACTGAAAATGTTCAAACTTGGTGTAGGTGTAAGCAGAGATCAGCAATTTGATTGGTGGATGCTTTGGGACATGACAAATTTAGTTCTAATTAAAGTGAAAGTGATGAAATTTGGTGCATAATTTTATTACATCAATACCTTGACTAAGTTCGATACTGAATATTTTCTGCTCCGGGTAAGCAGAGCGACAATATAAGGAATTTGATTGGTCGAGACTTTGGAACACAATAACTCTCATTCTGACTTAGCTATAATGTTCAAACTTGGCGTAGATGTTTATTGGGATAATACAATGATGGAGTTTGACGATGAGAGTATTTTCTGCTTAGGTTATGCAAAGATAAGCAATTTGATTGGTTGATGCTTCAGGACAAGATATCTTTAGTTCTAATGAAATGAGAGTGAGGAAACTTAGTGTATAATTTTATCAAATCAATACCTTGACTTAGTTTGAGTATGAACATTTTCTGTTTTGGGTAAGCAAAGCATTAAGCAATTTGATTGGTCGAGAATTTGGAACGCAATAACTCTCCTTCTTATTGAGGTAGAATGTTCAAACTTGGTGTAGGCTTTCATGAATGCCTTGATGGAGTTCAATTTTAAACATTGTCTGCTTACGTTAAGCAGAAATAAGCAATCTGATTGGTTGATGCTTTGGGGCATATTAACGTTGATTAAAATTAAGATGAAACTCTGAATATAGAATTCATCATATCATTACCTTGACTAAGATTGATGATGAAATATGTTTTTAATTTATTGTCCCCCGCCTTTCGAAGAAAGTTGGGGGACTATTAAAATGGGTTCGTCCGTCTGTCCGTCTGTCTGTCTGTCCGTCTGTCCGTCACACTTTTTGGGACACAATAACTCTCTTCCTAATTGAGAGCTAGAATGTTCAAACTTGGTGTATGTGTTTATTAGGTCTTGATGGAGTTCGAAGATGAGCATTTTCCGCTTAGGGTAAGCAGAGATAAGCAATTTGATTGGTTGATGCTTTGGGACACGATAACTTTAGTTCTAATTAAGTGAGAGTGATGAAACTTGGTGTATAGTTTCATTACAGTAATACCTCGACTAAGTTCGATAATGAGCATTTTCTGCTTCGGGTAAGCAGAGCGATACGCAATTTGATTGGTCGAGATTTTGGAACACAATAACTCTCCTTCTACATGTAACTGAGTTAAAATGTTCAAACTTGGTGTATATGCTTATTCATTACAGTAATACCTTGACTCAGTTCGATAATGAGCATTTTCTGCCCAGGGTAAGCAGATCGATACGCAATTTGATTGGTCGAGACTTTGGAACACAATAACTCTCCTTCTAATTGAGTTAAAATGTTCAAACTTGGTGTATATGCTTATTAGGTCAATGCCTTGATGGAGTTCGAAGATGAGCATTTTCCGCTTAGGGTAAGCAGAGATAAGCAATTTGATTGGTTGATGCTTTGGGACACGATAACTCGATACGTTTGAAAAAAAATAAATGTGCGATTAATTAATATGTGTCGTCTATTTATTTTGGGATTTCGGCGGGGGACATCAGCCTCACTGTTGGCTTGTTAACCCTTTGATTGTACAAAACGTTCAAATGCATCACTGTTAAACCCTAATGACATTTGTGTTTGGATTTTGTGAAAATGGTACCAAAACTGCCAGGCAAAATGGCTGCTTCTTGCACATCAATACTGTACAATTATGTAACCCGATAAAACTTCAAAAGTATGATTATATCGTGAAACTTGTGGTTCCTTTTTGGTATTGTCGCATGTCGTACCATATCCTGGATTATTGTCCCTGATTGTCCCCCACCTTTCGACTATTAGAATGGGTTTGTTTGTCTGTCTTACTTTTAAGGACACAATGACTCTCTTTCTAATTGAGCAAAATATTCAAATTTGGTGTAGGTAGGTCCAAATGCACCCTAACACGAACACATGTTTAACTAATCTTAAATTTGATTTCAGAAGCCTGTGGAAAATTACATGTAAACAGTACTATTAAAGATTAAAGACATCAATGATTACAGTGGAGATATCCTCAAATATGCTCAGGTAATCAACTTTATCATATTTTCAATTTGAAAGAATATTGTTGCCATTAGTCTGTGTGAAACTTCATCAGGCCAGAGAAAATCATAAGTTCAAAATTTCAGTGTGACTGTAGTCCAAAGATTTGTTTTATCTACAGAAGATCTTAACAGACTTGCGAAAATCTTAGCTGTGAAGTATTTAAAACTTTTACTTTACATACATTTATCAGGAATCATAACACATATTCAAATGTTATTGCTGCCATACTTCTGAAGATTTTTTCAGACATGATTTGCAAAACTGCTAATCAAATGAGGTAAATTTAGGCAATTGATTATCAATTTCTGGTTTTGATTAGCAATATTTTGGGAAAATTGTGATTAAATAATGTCTACCTGTTGAATTTACAATATAATGCAAAGCTTTATTGAAGTATAAATATTTCAAAAATTATTATTATTATAAGTATAGATTTCAAAATTTGCCCACTGCTGTCTATACTTGCATATCTTAGTAATACTTTCTTCAAAGCGTGCCGGTTGAGACACTTGTTGTAAGCATATCGAAATAGTTTTGATGAATTTCGATGTTGATTTCAATTTTAACACTCAGGCAAGCCACTCAATCTGACGAGAGCGAGTCGCTAGTGGATCAATAGAATGGTCCCGATCAGGTGCTCAATCGCCAAACTGAGCACATGGTGGCAACACCAAACGACATCATAATGATAGTTGCCAGGTAGAAGTATCATAATTCTAAATTTGTTTGCCGTTCATAATGATTAACATGTAATATCACAATGAAGTAGACATTTTTCGCCTCAATAATAGAAATAAGATGAAACAGACTTGATATTTACACTGAACAAATAAAGAAGTTGAATTATACATTGTCTTAATTTAGAAATTACATGAATGGAAGTTAGAAATTACATGAATGGACGTTAGAAATTACATGAATAGAAGTAAGAAATTAGACGATAGCATGTTAGAATTTTGACACTAATATACCGCCATAAATACGTACATACAAAGTGTATTTTATTTTAGTAGGGCGTTCTGCTTTACTGGAGCTTGATATAACTGTAATACTATAACAATTATAATAAACAAATTAGTTAGCTATATTTTGTTATATAATAAATTAGTTAGCTATAGTTAGCTATATTTTGTTATATAATAAATTAGTTAGCTATTGGGGAGTTAGCATCTTCGACATCTGGAGAAGTGACACGCCCATCCAACTTTTCTGCTCTGACAGGCGGCATCTTAATTATAGCACTATCAGTTCCTTTCTGTCTAGATAAACCCCGACTTCCACCAGATCTTATAGCAGATTCGTCTTTACTCTTACTTTGTTCGGCTATCATCCTTTCTTCTGGAGTAAGATGAAGGTCGGTGATGATACGTGATCTGTTTTCGCGATTTGTCATTGAATGACACACTGATGAAGTAACTAGTTCGCTAGATTTTGAATGAGGTGCATCAATTTTTAGCCATATATGTGTCAAAATTGCTGGAATTTGCAAACGTTTTTTTACATTGACTTCTAGAATTTTGTGAATCAAATCTTTACAGTCATGTGGGATTTTCTTGGATTTTGAAAATCCGACCTTCCTCTCGAGCTGATCTCTAATCATTCGTTTTATATTGGAGTCGTCGTAGGGCATGGATGCACACACCTGAAAAATACACAGTACTTCTGAATCTCCGTATCCTAAATAATTTTAAACAATTATACATGAAAAGAGGAAAGTCAATTATATTAACACCATCCGATTTCATGTCAGTTGATATGAATCTATATCAGTTGATAATAACAATAACAACTAGATCTGCTACTGTCCGATACAGATATGAAAGCTTTCATATTCACAGTCACTTCCTGTCAGACGTCATGGGTCATATAAATAACCCGAACAAGAAAAAAAATCATTAAAACCCGTCACAATCTAGTGACGTAAATGTGATATTAATGTTATTTTTCACTCGTAAACACCTTTGTCGGCACGAAAAACGTCAAAGGCGAAATTCGAATTTTTGAAATAGTCAAATACCAAAAGTTCGACCTGTATCCGGGCTATCCTGAAATGTATGTTTCATATTCAATTCAAAATGGCGACTATCAGTTGACCTACATCAAAATTATTCTCTGAATGTTTTTTAGGCTTTCCTTCAAAGATTCAGAAAATATAACTCCCGTGTCTGTAAGTACAATATCACCAAAGTTCTATTGGCCACAGATCACTAATTATTTCCCCATTGACTTCAATGTTAATTCTCGTCTCTTAGACCGGCTGTAACTCTTTCCCAAATATTCGTTGGGTAGAACGCTTTCTGCAACAGATGGAGCAACATGTGGCAAACTCTTGCCCAAAAGCATGTATGAGATTCTTCATGAAAAACTTGAGATACACAAGCTGGAAGTAGAGACAGCTAACCAGGCAATTTTCGGCCCCCACTTTCAACGTAACCAACCTCACAACTCTTGTATCATTCCGCCTCAAAATCATGAATATTCACCAAAACCTGTCAGAAAATGTATTTTCAAACCCTTTTCTTCAATTTTACACCAAACAGTAAACAAAAATCACCATACAAAAGGGGGAAAAAGGGAAAGGGAGAGAAAGACTAAAAATAACTTGGCCCTACAATTTGTGGGTACCGGCGTAAAAATATTTAGTGATCTGTGTCCTTCAGGTATCACCAAAATGCCCTTTTTATATGCGTCCCATATGTTCTGGCAACACACCGGTGAAAGAAAATCAAAATCAAAGAATAACTGCAAAAATGATGGCCCTTTAAGTATACAAGCTGCTTTATGTACAGCAGTGCATCTCAGGTCGTTGGGCCTTTTGTGCAAAAATTTAAAAATCTTTCTTATTAAAGGCAGTATTTGAGTTTTGTGAAAAAATACGACAAGTTACAAACAAATTACACAGAAAACACTCATAATTTGGAATTTTGTTCAAAAATATATTTTTTTACTGCCATGTCATGAAAAATGTACAGAATTTACATGTAGCATCTATGAAAAAAAAAAATATTTTTTACTGCCATGTCATGAAAAATGTACAGAATTTACATGTAGCATCTATGAAAAAAACAATTATTTTCCACTTTGTTTAGATAGTCAGACTGGCAAGTAATATATTTTTGGAAACCCAGGACAATATGCAAACAGAAAAATCACAAAACTGTTGCATTGATTGAAATTATAAAGGTCTGTACTGAAACATGTAACCCCACCCCCTAAAAATGTCAATGGCTGAATCAATCTTATCTTTGGTTGCAAAGCTAACATTACCAAAAGAATCTGTCTAACAGATATGATTTACCATCCTGGCTAATATATGAACATAAAAACTAAAATAGGTGCAATAAATGTGAATTATGGTTAAAATAGGCCTTGCTGAAAGAAAAAAAATGCCATAATTGGCCTATGTCCACCCCTCTCTAACAAAAGGGTCAGAGAATATACAATTTTTACAAATTTGGAAATAGTTCAATGTTATCAATATCCTTATTGCAATTCTGGTGCTGAATCAAGATGTCTGGACCTTTACATCAATTGCCTGAAAAAATGGAAGTAAAAAAAATGGTAGTTATAACAGAGTTGACATCATAAAAGAGGTCTGAAAAGGATCAAAATTAACATTTTACTGTTCTATAAGTAACATAAATGCAACAAACACCACAAATCCTAGATTTCGATAAGAAAATATTGACCATTAAGCTGACATTTACACATCTACACCAGTTTTGTATCAGGGTATGGTCTTATTTGCCTGACATATCTCAGGGTTCTAAGTTTGCCTTTAAACAAAAAAGATTAGAAATCCTTGAAATGAGCAAAATAACCATTTCTTGGTGTAAAAATAACATTCCTAACTGTAATTCAACAACAAATTCCAATTATTATCATTTAATTGTCAACACATGTGCAATTAAAACTCTCAAAACACATTAATAAAAAAGGGTGGGGTGGGGCATTTATAGCCTCTGTAAACAGAATGGTGGGATGGAAAATGTTTATAAAGACTGGGATATTGCTTCCTTCACGAAGGAAATGCAAGAATTTAATGTTTCAAAGAAGAAAAAAAAATGCTTTTTTTGGCTACAATTGGTGGCCAAATTGAGCCAACCCCTGTTTTGAACATTTTGCATAAACCCATCTGCTGTATATTATTAACTCAGTGTTGCCAATTTTCAATTTCTGTAGGAAAACTGCAGCTATTTCCAAACCTGACAAACTTATAGATCCCATCTAACTTACATTAGAAATGAAAATAAGGGGCATTTTTTTTAGAAATTTTGACTAATTTGAGTAGGCATAAAGGCATTAATTTCTACACCGAAATGGGTGAATTTGCAGATTTTTTGTGAATATTCCTGATTTTTAGACAAAATGTTGTTCACTTTATCTATGCTTTCTAAGGCTGAATACACCAAAATTGGACATAGAAATAATATTTTTCTTACTGTTATTAATTAAAAAAAACTGAAAATTGAGAAATTTGCCTTGAAATCACAATTTTTCTCCATACTTTGATTTTTTTTTAAAATTTAACCCTTTTTTTTTAGTTTTTCTGTAGTCAAAATACTTTATACATATTTTCTGACAATTTAGTTATCATTTTCAAACCTAAGGCCTATCAGTCACAGCTTTGTCATACACAGACAGGCCACAGATCACTAATTATTTCCCCATTAACTTCAATGTTAATTCTCGTCTCTTAGATCGGCTGTAACTTTTTCCCAAATATTCGTTGGGTAAAACGCTTTCTGCCACAGATGGAGCAACATGTGGCAAACTCTTGCCCAAAAGCATGTATGAGGTTCTTCATGAAAAAGTTGAGATACACAAGCTGGAAATAGAGACAGCTAACCGGGAAATTTTCGCCCCCCCCCCCTTTCAACGTAACCAACCTCACAACTCTTGTATCCTTCCGCCTCAAAATCATGAATATTCACCAAAACCTGGCAGAAAATGTATTTTCAAACCCTTTTTCTTCGATTCACACCAAATAGTAAACAAAAATCACCATGCAAAAGGGGAAAAAGGGAGAGAAAGACTAAAAATAACTTGGCCCTACAATTTGTGGGTACCGGCGTAGAGAGATATTTATATAGTGATCTGTGTCCTATTGATTTTTCACGTTTCAAGATGGTGGCATAAATTTACCAAGGGGAGATAATTTAGAAAATTTTTAAAGTCATTTTTCAAGTCGCATCAGTAAGGTCTACTCACATACTAAATTTCATGAAAATCGTACAACTATTAAAGAAGTTGTCAGATTGGTCTAAACTTCCGGTTCGAAATCACAGCGACGAATTTTTGAAATTCGAAAATGTGAAACTGCAGATGAAAATGATTTTTTTCAAGGTATTCAAAGAAAAGGGAATTGGCAAAATCGGTCAAAAAATAACAAAGTTACGACTATGCATTGTCAGTTTTTTCGTTCGTAAAATTCGGTGATTTCGGATTCTAAAAACGTTTCGAAAATATATTTAAATAATGGTTAGATTCTGAAAAATCCGATTTGCAGAAAATACACACAAAAAAAAAATCATTAAAATCGGTCAAATCTAGCGAAGTAACTGTCAGTTTTTACTCGTAAACAACTTTATCGGCATGAAAAACATCGACCCTGATCCCGCCTATGCAGAAATGTATTCATTTTGGAAGTTGGAGACATATTCTCCAAACTGCGGCCTATTGTTTTCATTTTCATATCCGTTTTCGTCGATTTTTCACTTTTTCTCATATTCAGTTCAAAATGGTAACTATCAGTTGACCTAAATCAAAATTCTACTCTGAACGTTTTGTAGGCATTCCTTCAAGGATTCAGAAAATATAACTCCCGTGTCTGTAAGTAAAATATGAAAAAAGAAAAGTAGATTTTTCACATTTCAAGATAGTGGCACTTCCGGTTCAATCGACAAACTTCATTTTTTGTGTACGAATCAGTAATTACTTATCTAGTTTCGAAAATAAAAAAAAATCAGGTCATTCTGACCTATATTTCGTCAATTTATTTTTTGAAAAATTTGATCCTTAATTTCTCGAAGGGGAGATAAGTTAGAAGATTTCTAAAGTCATTTTTTTCTCAAGTCGCATCATTAAGGTCTACCTACATATTAAATTTCATGAAAATCGTACAACTATTGAAGAAGTTGTCGAGTTGGTCTAAACTTTCGGTTCGAAATCACAGCGACGAATTTTCGAAATTCGAAATCCGAAATTGCAGATTTTAAGTAAATGTCTCAAGGTACTCACAGAAAAAAGAATTAATTAAATAGGTCAAATAGTCACAAAGTTACAGCATTGTAGGTCAAATGCATTCGTTCGTAAAATTCGGTGATTTCGGATTCGTAAAACGTTTTGGAAATATATTTCATCAAGGTTCGCACCCCATTTTTGGGGGAGTAGGTCAAAATTTCAGAAAGATCCTATGGTTAGATTCTGAGAAATCCGATTTGCAGAAACTACACAAAAGAAAAAAAAAATGATAATAATAATAACTTTAACAGAAACAATAAGCTTTCATATGAAGTATGAAAGCTTAATAATAATCTTAACAGAAACAATAAGCTTCCATATGTAATATGAAAGCTTAACTAGACTTGCTTGCAAGACCGAAGGCTTTCGCCGTAGCTAACGGTCACCAGATGTATGACAAATACAATACCCATCACCCACCCTTAAAAAAGAACACACACTTGCACAACTCAGATATTGACATAATGAACTCGGATCGGTACAATCGGTCTGATATTGGAAATTGAATTCGCAATCAAAGCTCTGTAGTAAAATTATAATTTTAGTACAGAACTGCATGGAATATCAATTCGACCGATACTGCATCAGCAATATCCCTGACTGTACAAACATATAACGTTTTAGAAAATCGATTGGGAAGTAAAAATTATATTAATTTCAGGGGTAATTGTTATTTACTAAAATGAATTCTTTTCATTCTAGAAGAAGTTCCCAAACAATATTTGATTGCCCTTTTGAGAAAAAGATCTCTAAACATGCCCGCACAGCGGCAACAGTTTACTCTTATATAGAATTTCAAATGCCAAGGGATCATTTACGGTCACACTTATGTGTACACGGGACTTCGGAATTGCGTTCATGTCAGTTTCTAAAATATATAAGTAGTTCAAAATATATAAGTGGTTCTGTTATATTTTGAGTAGAAGTTAGCGCCGAGAGTTGAAATAAATTTAGTTCAAATATCGTCACTGTCAAAGAAAAAGAGCATTCTTGAATATGATCTATACGTTGACAAAATGTACAGATTGCACCCACCCTTACTGCATGATTCTCTTAACAATGAAAGGTGTTGTTTTCAATATTAGATCCCTTCGTTCTCCTACTCCTGATATTTTGATCACATGTGCAATGGGTTCATTCATAAGACTAACGATAAGGTCTCTGTTGAAGCAGTATCCAAAAAAATATTAAAATGCCCCCAATCGTGAAAATACGACGTTTCCGATTTTCGGGGGTTGGGATGGCCTAGGGTCTAGAGTGCCGTGCTTCGACCTCTAGCTGGCCGCTCACCTCTGGTTTGCGGCTGTGGTTTCGATCCCCGGTGTGAGCGTATGTGGCATGGACACAGGGCGCCTTATCAACCTCGTGGGTTTCCTCCGGGCACTCCGGTTTCCTCCCACTGCCAAAGACCCCTACGCGCAAGCGAATTATTGAAATAAAATCAAACAATATGTCAGTCCCGAAATGATCTAGTTTGTGTCGAGTGGACGTTAAACACCATTTTGCTCTCTCTCTCTCTCTCTCTCTCTCTCTCTCTCTCTCTCTCTCTCTTTTCGATTTTCGATCTCTTTTCTGCTACCCTGACATTTTAAGAAATGATACAATGTTTTCACACAACTCGACTATCCACTTTTCGAGAAAATGGCGTCTAAAGATGCTCGAAATCGCAAAATATCTTACTTTTCAAAGTCACATTACTTTCTTGATAGAAACTTGTCGCTTTAGTACCACCTGATAGACAATCCAATTTACATTTTAAGAAATGATACAATGTTTTCACGCAACTCGACTATCCACTTTTCGAGAAAATGGCGTCTAAAGATGCTCGAAATCGCAAAATATCTTACTTTTCAAAGTCACATTACTTTCTTGATAGAAACTTGTCGCTTTAGTACCACCTGATAGACAATCCAATTGACAATTAAAATTCCAAGTATTCGATAAACAACCAATTCATATGTGGTATTTTCCGCACAAACACCCATTTTTCAGAATTTTGTCAAATTACGGATACTTTTCTTGACCACTTCCGGTGAATACTTGATTTTTATTAATGGTTTAAGGTCTTGATTAGATCTTCTACTTCATTGTCCCGAAGTTTCAGAAAAATCGTTTGAACTGACTAAAAATAGCAAAAAATCGACCAAAATCAAAATCAGTATTTTACAACAAAACTTATACCGTTGGAATCGGATACATGCTAGCTATTCAAAAATGTAATCAGTGTTAAAAAAATTCCAAGAAATAAATTTTTGAGAAAATTTACCAATTTTCACCCAAAAAAATGAAAGCGACAAATTTCGACATGTTTTAACTGCTATCTGCTCAGAAATGTCTCCAGCTATCGAAAAATGTAAATATCAGAAAATTCGGTTGAGATTTAACAGAATTATGGCAGATTTTCAATTTGCATGCACGTTAAAGATTTGACGCTTTTCCGGTATGCGCACAAATTTCGTTTTACATTTTTAAAAGCACTAACCACCCCTCTAGTCTGTAAGTATAATATCGCAAAAGCCTTGCACTCGGACACAGAAATAATCTGAAAGCTAAAGGGAAATAACTGTCACTTCTATTGCTGTAATCGGAATGTCCTCCCTTTCCAGAAAAATGGACCAAGCGCTTTAAAAACGGGACGGATGAGAAAACGAAATGAAAAAAAAAAGAACTAAAAAAGGCAGGAAAATATGGAAAATTAAATGAGATAACTTTTGAATCAGATTGACCTCAGCTGTTCGAATATTTAGGTTAAATATGAAACTTTTAAAAATTAATTACATAAGTTTTCCTGTAAACAATATTGTCGGTACATAAAAGGTCAAAGGCAAAATTTGAATCAGATTGACCTCAGCTGTTCAAATATTGAGGTTAATGGACAATATTGGTGTCACTCATTATCACATACGTGATAGAACTGGTTAAACACATTCCCAATATAATTTTAACACATTGATCATTGCTACAATAGATGAGTAATAGAGGTTTCATGAATCGGAAGTGACGAACGCCAAAGGAAAATACGAGTAATCCCACTATATAACTGACTGAAGTGACGAGCGATAACAGATACATGGGCGAATTTTTGCTCACTTATAATTCCTTCGAAGACCAAAAGTTGTGATGTGGGGCTGCAAGAGGATATCTGACAATGCAATAAAGTAATTGAGCGTCATTAGACATTAGATAAGAAAAAAAACGAGAACAATAGAAATAGTCCGTACATTCCCTTGTGTGTGTATTCCTACGTTCACTCACTACAAACTAAGTCATTTCGGGACTAACATATGGTTTTTAATTTTATTTCAATACTTCCATTGCGCGTAGGGGTCTTTATTCCTGGGGGAAACCGAAGGACACGGACAAAACCCACGAGGTTGGACAAGCAACCATACTCCATGTCATCACGTACAACCTGGAAATCGAAGCGACGCCATTTGACTCAATGGAAGACGTTACGATACAGCGCGCACGTGCCAACCATTCAGTCAGTCATTCAACCTCCCTAAAATCGACAAATTGCTGACTTATAATGAGAAACATTTCAACCGGGTGACATTTTCTGTTTTAACAGTTTAATTTGCACGGTACCTTTAAATACCAACCGATTATTACAAAGCTTTTGAAAATAAGCTCCCAATGACCAGCTTAATCGTTTGCAATAAACTTTTGGCCTGAATTGAAAGTTCTGCACAGGGCATCATCTTGTGGAGAACTTTTCGTTGACAACCGATTTTGATAAAACTTTCAAAATAAGCAACCAACGTCGCGATCAACCTTTAACCTGATAGAAATTTCTAGGGAAGTACATAAAAAAATACAAGGAAATCTGACCTATATTTCATCGATGGCAAAACATGGCACTGGACATCGACAATAGTCCGAAATGATCATAATTGAAACGTTTTTCATACGAATAAAGCATACAGAATGCGATTTTCAAAGTGGCAATATTTGAACAACGGGTATTTTACTATTAACCAAAATATCAGATTGGTGCTTTTAAAGTGAAAATAACTTATTTTAGTAAATAAGATTTAGCCGTAGAATTTATGTGTGGGGGTCCTTTGTCTAGATGACGTCATCTCTTTATATCCTTGAAAACAAAACGCTACGACGTGGCTATTTATAACGAAGTCTCGCTTTCTTAATTAGTCTGCGATATCACTTATGTGGAAGCCGACGTTAAACCACCAGATTACTACTACTACTACTTCTTAATTAAAGATAAAGAACCAACGCAGGTTGTTATAGTTTATCTTAGACATATGATCCTTGTTTATTTGTCCCATTCGGAAAACTAATTTTTTTTATCATTTTTTCTCGTGTAGGTCCCCAATTTATGCAAGAGGAGATAAATTAGAAAATTTCTAATGATATCGTTGAAGTTAGATCAACATGATCTACTTACATTCCCAATTTCATGAAAATCGTACTAATATTCAAGAAGTTGTCATGTTGGTTTTATTTCCGGGATAGGATGTCATTGACGTAATATTCGAATTTAAAAAATCGGTAATAGCAAATTTAAAGTAAAAACAATGGCGCTGGACATCGACAATAGTCCGAAATGGTCATAATTGAAACGTTTTCCATACGTATAAAGCATATAATAGAATGCAATTTTCAAATTGGCAATATTTGAACAACGGGTGTTTTACTATTAACCAAAATATGCGATTGATGCTATTACGGTTCAGTTTTTGGTAGTTATCTTAGACATATTATGTTTCCTTTTTGTACCATTCGGGAAACAGTTTTTTTTTATCCTTTTTTCCAACTCGTGTAGGTCCTCAATTTATGCAAGAGGAGATAAATTAGAAGATTTCTAATGTTATCGTTGAATCTAGATCAACATGATCTACTTACATTCCCAATTTCATGAAAATCGTACTAATATTCAAGAATCTGTCATGTTGGTTTTACTTCCGGGATCGGATGTCAATGACGTAATATTCGAATTTTAAAAAAATCGGAAATAGTCAAAAATTTAAAGTAAAAAAAGTGGCACTGGACATCGAAAATAATCCGAAATGGTCATAATTGAAACGTTTTCCATACGTATAAAGCATATAATAGAATGCAATTTTCAAATTGGCAATATTTGAACAACGGGTGTTTTACTATTAACCAAAATATGCGATTGATGCTATTACGGTTCAGTTTTTGGTAGATATCTTAGACATATTATGTTTCCTTTTTGTACCATTCGGGAAACAGTTTTTTTTTATCCTTTTTTCCAACTCGTGTAGGTCCTCAATTTATGCAAGAGGAGATAAATTAGAAGATTTCTAATGTTATCGTTGAATCTAGATCAACATGATCTACTTACATTCCCAATTTCATGAAAATCGTACTAATATTCAAGAATCTGTCATGTTGGTTTTACTTCCGGGATCGGATGTCAATGACGTAATATTCGAATTTTAAAAAAATCGGAAATAGTCAAAAATTTAAAGTAAAAAAAGTGGCACTGGACATCGAAAATAATCCGAAATGGTCATAATTGAAACGTTTTCCATACGTATAAAGCATATAATAGAATGCAATTTTCAAATTGGCAATATTTGAACAACGGGTGTTTTACTATTAACCAAAATATGCGATTGATGCTATTACGGTTCAGTTTTTGGTAGTTATCTTAGACATATTATGTTTCCTTTTTGTACCATTCGGGAAACAGTTTTTTTTTATCCTTTTTTCCAACTCGTGTAGGTCCTCAATTTATGCAAGAGGAGATAAATTAGAAGATTTCTAATGATATCGTTGAATCTAGATCAACATGATCTACTTACATTCCCAATTTCATGAAAATCGTACTAATATTTAAGAATCTGTCATGTTGGTTTTACTTCCGGGATCGGATGTCAATGACGTAATATTCGAATTTTAAAAAAATCGGAAATAGTCAAAAATTTAAAGTAAAAAAAGTGGCACTGGACATCGAAAATAATCCGAAATGGTCATAATTGAAACGTTTTCCATACATATAAAGCATATAATAGAATGCAATTTTCAAAGAGGCAATATTTGAACAACGGGTGTTTTACTGTTAACCAAAATATGCGATTGATGCTTTTAAAGTGAAAATAACTACTCTAGTAAATAACATTTTGCCGTAGAATTTCTGTGCGAGGTCCTTTGTCTACACGACGTCATCTCTTGAAACCATTGAAAACAAAGTGCTCCGACGCGGCTATTTATAAGGAAGTTTCGCTTTCAATGATTATGACAAAAAAAACCAAAGCAGGTTATCATGGTCTCGTTTAGGTAGTTATCTTAGACATATGATTCCCTTTTTTTTTTGTCCCATTGGGGAAACTGACGTTTTTATCCTTTTTTCCAACTTGTGTAGGTCCTCAATTTCTGGAAGGGGAGATAAATTAGAAAATTTGTAATGATATCGTTAAAGCTAGATCAACAAGATCTACTTACATTCCCAATTTCATGAAAATCGAACTAATACTCAAAAAGTTGCCACGTTGGTTTTACTTCTGGGATAGGATGTCAATGACGTCATATTCGAATTTAAAATGTCGGAAAAGGAGATTTAAAGTAAATGTTATAAGGTATTCAAAGAAAAATATTAAGTAAAATATATCACAAAGTTACAGCTGTCAAGGTCAATTTTTTCAGCAGTTAATTTCGGTGATTTTGGATTCGCAAAACATTTTGAAAATATATTGATTCCAAGGCCACCACCCATTCTTGGAAAGAGGCTAACCAGAAATGTATTGATTTCCAAAATTTGTGACGAAATCGTGAAACTGCAATTATTTTCAAGCTGTTAACCGGAGTTATTCAAGCGAAAACAACTTTTTCGGCACGGAAAACATCAACGGCGAAATTTGAAATTTTGAAATTTTCAAATACCAAAAAGTCGACAATGAGCCAGGCTATCCCCAAATGTATTAATTTCATAAATAGGAAACGAATTCAACAAACTACGGTCTATTCTGTTTATTTACATGCCCGTTAATGTCGATTTTTCACTAGTTCTCATATTCAATTCAAAATGGTCACTATCAATTGACTTAAATCAAAATTCTACTGAGAACGTTTTATAGGCATTTCTTTGAGTATTCAGAAAATATAACTCACGTGTCTGTAAGTAAAATAGCAAAGCCTTTGGGATTGAGCTACAAACTCCATTTTTTGTGTACGAATCAGTAGTCTCGATTTTTTTGAAAATTTCTATCCTTAATTTCTCCAAGGGGAGATGATTTAGAACATTTTTAAAGTCGCATACTTACATTCCAAATTACACAAAAATCGTATATCTATTAAAGAAGTTGTCAAATTGGTCATAACTTCCGGAACGAAATTACAGCGACGAATTTTCAAAATTCGAAAATTTGAAATTGCAGGTGAAATTGGCTTTCCTCAAGGTTTTCAAAGAAATTTTTTAAAATAAAATAGGTCTATCAATAACAAAGTTCCGACTATGCATTGTTAGATTTCGAATTCTTAAAACGTTTTGAAAATATATTAAATCAACAGCCACCACCCATTTTTGGTGGGGGGGGGGTCAAAGTTTCAGAAACATCCTATGGTTAGATTCTGTTAAATCCGATTTGCGGGAAAAACACACACACAAAAAAAAAAAAAAAAAATAACAATAATAAAGCTTAATAACTAGATCTGCATAACTAGATTTTTGGGGGGATAGGTAAAAGTTTCAGAAAGATCCTATGGTTAGATTCTGAGAAATCCAATATGTGGATAAAACTCCAAAAAAAATAATAATAACTAGACCTGCTAAGCAGATATTAAAACTTTCATATTCACAGTCACTTCCTGTCAATCATTAAAATCGGTCAAAATATAGCGAAGTTACTGTGATTTTTCTCTCTTAAACAACATTGTCGGCACGAAAAACGTCAAACGCAAAATTCCAAATTGTAACATTTTCAAATACCAATAATTCGACATTGATACCGGCTATCTAGAAATGTATTAATTTCGGAAATAGGATACGCATTCTCCAAACTACAGTCTATTGTTTTCATTTTCATGTCCGTTATCGTGGATTTTTCACCTTTTCTCATATTCAGTTCGAAATGGTGACTGTCACATGACCAAAATCAAAATTCTGATCCGATAGAGTTTTAAGCATTCCTTCAAGGCTTCCGAAAATGTAACTGCCATGGCTGTAAGTAAAATATCGCAAAAGCCTTACATTGATGGAATTTTCACGCTTCAAGATGGTGGCACTTCTTGTTCGATCGACAAACTCCATATTTTGTGTACGAATCAGAAATTACTTATCTAGTATCAAAAATAAAAATCAGGTCATTCTGGCCTATATTTCTTCGGGTTTTTTTTTATCCTTAATTTCACCAAGGGGAGTTAATTTAGAAAATTTCTAATGACATCTATGAAGTCGCGTCGGTAAGATCAATATACATACCAAGTTTCATGAAAAGCGTACAATTATTAAAGAAGTTCCGGTTCGAAATCACAACGACGAATTTTCGAAATTCGAAAATCTGAAACTGCAGTTGAAAATGTCAAGGTACTCAACGAAAAAAGAATTAGTAAAATAGGTCAAATAGTCACAGAGCTACAGTAATGCAGGTCAAATTCATTCGTTCCTAAAATTCAGTGATTTCGAATGCTTCAAACGTTTTGAAAATATAATTAATCAATACTCACACTATAAACTTGAGAATGCCTCGTTTGGCATTTCTGTCCAAACGAGGTAAAAATAATGCCTCGTTGTCTGCAGTTCCAAAACAAGGTTTTTTAAATTGCCCTGTTTTTGGAACGAGGTATTTTGTTCAGAACGAGGCTTGGTAAAATGCCTCGTTTACTAAACGTGTTTTTTGTCAAGAAAGTTTTAGCGGTATTTGTAAAAATAAAAATTTATGTTGTTTAATACGAAAATAAAACCAGTCCAAACTATGATATTATAATCAGAGAAATAGACAAGACAAGAATACACGCGATACCATAAATTATATTCGCATTATTAATATCCATATGTCTTCATAATTAAACGTTTTAGTTAAATATTAATGTATGAGGTGTGTTTTATTTCCCATTTAATTGACAATTGGTATAAGCCGACAAATTCATCGCTGTGCGTTTATATAACTTTGCTCCAATAATATTTTGTGCAATGTTATGGGATTTCAACAGAAACAGTCAATGCTATGGTCAAGTTAATTTTTTACTAAAAATATAAAAAATAAACTGGCGTATTGGAAATATGAGATGAAATTTAATGCTTTTTTGATTAAAAACAATGGATTATTTGTTGTATTTAGATCAGATAAACACTAATTTGTTGTCTGCGATATCAGTTAGGTGGAGGTATAAAGACGCAGCTACCTTGATTAATTTACAACCCCAATTTACCTTTCATAACACCTCAGTTGTTACTTAACACCTATACCTAATTTGGGCAATAAATCAATCAAGGCAGTTGTATGTCTGCAATAGTTTTACACCTCCACCTATGGCGTGTATTCTTGTCTTGTCTATTTCTTTGATTATAATATCATAGTTTGGACTGGTTTATTTTCGTATTAAACAACATAAATTTTAATTTTTACAAATTCGCTGATAGCAAATACTGCTTATAACTATCTTGAAAAAAAAAACACGTTTAGTAAACAAGGCATTTTTACCAAGCCTCGTTCTGAACAAAATACCTCGTTCCAAAAACAGGGCAATTTTAAAAAAAAAAAATCGTTTTGGAACTGCAGACAACAATTTAAGGCATTTTTATACGCCCACATTTTCATGTGGACGTATTATGTCGTCGCCCCTGTCCGTCCGGACGTCCGTCCACAATGTGTTTGTGGACTCTCTACAGGTCACAATTCTTATCCGATTTTGACGAAACTTGAAATATAGGTTTATCCCCAAAAGATCTCGGTTCCTTTCGATATTGGCATGTATCGGATCAAAACTTCATGGATTATGGCCCCTGATTGTACGAAAAATCACGTTTTTAGCTTGTGGACCCTATAGAGGTCACAATTTTGAACCGATTTTGATGAAACTTGACATGCATGTTTGTAACCCAAAGATCTTGGTTCCTTTCGATATTTGCGGCTATCGGAATGTAATTTCCTGAATTATGGCCCCTGATTGTCCGAAAAATCACCCTTTTTAGCTTGTGGTCCCTCTGGAGGTCACAATTATTATTCGATTTAAAAAACCGTTTGATTATATCACCGTTACACCCTAAGGAAGGTTGAGTTCGAATTTCGGGAAAATCGGACGAAAATTGCCATACAAAATGGCCGCCGTTTGTACGCGAATACTGTTAAAAAATGGTATATCAAGGTTGTGGACCCTGTGGAGGTCACAATTTTGATTCAATTTTGATGAAACTTGAAATTCACGGTTATAACCCAAAGAACTTGCTTCCTTTCGATATTTGCGCATATCGGATTGTAACTTCCTGAATTATGGCCCCTGATTATACCCAAAATCGTCTTTTTTTTTAGCTTGGAGGTCACAATTATTATTCGATTTAAAAAACCGTTTGATTATATCACCGTTACACCCTAAGGAAGGTTAAGTTCGAATTTCGGGAAAATCGGTCCAAAATTGCCATACAAAATGGCCGCCGTTTGTACGCGAATACTGTTAAAAAATGGTATATCAAGGTTGTGGAACCTGTGGAGGTCACAATTGTGATTCGATTTTGATGAAACTTGAAATTCATGGTTATAACCCAAAGATCTTGCTTCCTTTCGATATTTGCGCATATCGGATCGTAACTTCCTGAATTATGGCCCCTGATTATACGCAAAATCGGCTTTTTTTTTTAGCTTGGAGGTCACAATTATTATCCGATTTAAAAATCTGTTTGATTATATTACCGTTACACCGTAAGGAAGGTTGAGTTCGAATTTCGGGAAAATCAGACCAAAATTGCCATACAAAATGGCCACCGTTTGTACGTGAATACTGTTAAAAAATGGTATATCAAGGTTGTGGACCCTGTAAAGGTCACAATTTTAATTCGGTTTTGATGAAACTTGAAATTCATGGTTATAACCCAAAGATCTTGGTTCTTTTCGATATTTGCGAATATCGGATCGTAACTTCCTGAATTATGGCCCCTGGTTATACGCAAAATCCCCCTTTCTTTAGCTTGTGGTCCCTCTGGAGGTCACAATTATTATCCAATTTAAAAAAAACGTTTGATTATATCATTGTTACACTGTAAAGAAGGTTGAGTTTGAATTTCGGGAAAATCGGACCAAAATTGACAGACAAAATGGCCGCCGTTTGTACGCGAATACTGTTAAAAAAATGATATATTATGGTTGTGGACCCTGTATAGGTCACAATTTTAATTCGATTTTGATGAGGAAGGTTGAGTTCTAATTTCGTAAAAATCGTACCAAAATTGCCAGACGAAATGGTCGCCGTTTGTACGCGAATAGTGTAAAAATATGGTATATCATGGTTGTGAACTCTCTACAGGTCACAATTCTTATCCGATTTTGATGAAAAGTCACATTTCTAGGTTGTGTACCGTCACACCATAATCATTGTCGGTTTCAAATTTCATTGATATCAGACTGGAACTGACCAACTAAATGGCTGCTCCCAATACAGTATGAAATATAGGACTTAAAGATGTAGGAAAAATCACTTTCGGTATTGCTTGTTCTCTGTCCATCTCTCGAAAATGTGGGCGTATGCTGCCTGGCAGTGCCAGCCTATCTTTATTACCTCGTTTGGACAGAAATGCCGAACGAGGCATTCTGGGGTTTTGTTTTGGTAGGGGGGGGCGGGGGTAGGTCAAAGTGTCAGAAAGATACTATGGTTAGATTCTGAGAAATCCGATTTGCAGGAAACACACGCACACAAAATAAAATAACTTAATCTGCTACTGTCCCATGCAGATATGAAAGCTTTCATATTAATCGTCACGTGTCATCGATTATATCAAGTTTCAGTAACATCATCTGGTAAGATTCTGAGAAATCAGATTTGCAGGAAAGACATACAAAAAAAAATAATAATATTAATAATAATCTGAACAGAAACAATAAGTTTTCATATGTAATACATTTTATAAGCGCCTTAGTGGCTGGCTGTGTTTTGTTGAGCTCTGTGTTTTATGTGTTTTTCATGTGGATTAACTGATGTGTTAACTATGATGTTTGGCTTTGAACTTCTTAAAGGCATTGCAGACAGGAATACCTAAAAACCTTTTTAAAATTTTTGTTACTTTTGGAACTATATGCATTTAAAATATTGATAATATTCTATGGATTTATGCAGTGAGGTATGGTTGCCACTAATTGGCTTAATCCCAACAGTGATGTCTCACCTGTACAAACCATCTTCAGTGATCCATTACTAAACCTTCGCTGGTTTAGGAAGAGCGGTGTTAGAGCAGGTAAACAATGGGACAGAAAGATTAAGACATATTATCTCATAGTAGGGAAGATCAACAACATAACATTAGAGGTGTTAATGCGAATAACTTGATTGCAATCAAAACAGTGCTAACCAGTGACAACACATACTCTCAGTCAAACCAAAAAGAAAGAACAAAAGATTTGAATTTTTGCCATCTAAACTGCCGATCAGTCAGGAACAAACCACATCAGCTGTACAGTTATATTCTTGATCAAGAACTAGACATTTTTTGTGTGACTGAAACCTGGTTAAAATCAACAGACTCGGTCGTACTGAACAATCTTATTCCGAACAATTACAATATAGTACAGGAAAATCGCGAAAACAGAACAAGTGGAGGTGTTGCCATCATATGTAAGCAAGTCAAATCGTCAAAGTTTAGGACTTTTGAACACACCTGTGTGTCTGTATCGTGCAAAAACACCACCATACTTTTTGTATGTCTCTACAGACCTCCTTTTTCTGGGAAAACTGATTTTTTGAATGAGTTCAGTGATCTTCTCCATGAAGTTAACAGCAGCCAAGATATTTTCATAAGTGGTGATTTCAACATTCACCTTAACAAATCTGATAACCCGATTACAGAACAGTGTTAAAATCATTTGGAGTTAAACAGCATGTTTCTGACCCCACTCTCAAGAGTGGCCACGTCCTTGATCTAATAATAACCAGAGAAGATTATGAATAGTTATGCAGTCTTAGTGTCACAAATCATTTAATATCTGATCACTAAAGCATTCTGGGAACATTATCAATAGAGAAACCACCAAACCCCACTAAAACTATCATAAACCAAAACCTGACGAAAATTGATAATACTGAATTCAAGAAGGACATCATCAATTACGGACTCTTAGAAAAAGTATTAAAGACAGAAGATGTGAATGATAAAACTAAACTCTACAATGATACTCTAACCGCCATTCTTGATAAACATGCTCTTTACGCACCAAGGCCGTTACAATTAGACCCAACACACAGTGGTTTACTGAAGTATTAAAGACAGAAGATGTGAATGATAAAAATAAACTCTACAATGATACTCTTACCGCCATTCTTGATAAACATGCTCTTTACGCACCAAGGCCGTTACAATTAGACCCAACACACAGTGGTTTACTGAAGGTGTCAGGTCAATGAAGAAGCTTGAACGGAAAACTGAGCAGGTATGGAGGACTACCAAGTTAGAGATACATCGCCAATTGTATGTTAAAGCGAAATTTCAAACAACCAATGTATTAGGGAAGCTAAACAAACTTATATCCCTTAACAAATTACAAGATGCATCCACTAATACTAAACAGATTTACCAGATTATCAACAGTTTAACTAAACCTAAATCCAGCAACATCTTACCAGATACAAATAACCCCACAGGACTTGCTGACAATTTCTCCGAATTTTTCCAGAACAAAGTTGAAAAGATAATGCAAAATTTTGACTCTAACAACATTACGGATTTAACTCCATTTGCTGGTAAGCCATTAAATCAATTCTCAACTGTCACTACCGAACAGATTGCAAAACTTATCTCATCGTCAGCCACAAAGTCATGCAGTTTAGATCCAATACCGACGAACATTACTAAGTCATGTATATCTGAACTTGCCCCGGTCATATCAGACATTGTGAACAGCTGTATTGAAATAGGTATAGTTCCAGATCAAATGGAACTAGCATTAGTAAATCCGCTTCTAAAGAAACCATCATTAGATCCAGATGAACTTAAAAACTATAGACCAGTGTCCAATCTCTCATTCATATCCAAAATTATGGAAAAAGTTGTTGTCGAACAAATGATCTGTCATCTACGTTGCAACAATTTGATAGAGCCTTACCAATCTGCCTACAAGTCCAAGCACAGTACTGAGACAGCTTTAATGAGAGTACAAAATGATATCCTCAAGGAAATGGACGCAAATAAAATTGTATTTCTTGTTTTACTGGATCTTAGTGCAGCATTCGACACTCTTGAGCATCAAAGTGTGCTAAGGCGACTTTCAGCAGAATTCGGCATCACAGAAACGGCTCTATCGTGGTTTACACATCTTACCTATGTGGACGCATCCAAACTGTGGTAGTTGACGGGCATAGCTCTAAACCAGGTGCCGTGAAGTATGAGGTACCACAAGGCTCGGTCTTAGGTCCTCTGCTATTCACGACCTACACATCATCTCATGGTGCTATCATACGCCACAATAACCAAAAGTATCAGCTGTATGCTGATGACACACAGCCTTACATAGGCTTCGAGCATTACAACGAACAAGACGAGATTGGTAAACTGGAAAAGTGTTTGTCGGAAATTCGTTACTGGATGAAGGCAAATAAGTTGAAGCTAAATGATGACAAGACTGAATTACTTAAAATTGGAAGCAAATACCATGTCAGCAAAACAAAAAACAATTCTTTGAAAATTGGTGACACTGTAGTTGAAGCGAACACCAGGTCTGTGCGAAATGTAGGCGTGCATTTCAATTCTCTGTGCGATATGTCTGATAACATTACGTTTGTGTACAAGTCTGTCAACTTTCATCCTCACAACATCGGTAAAATACGCAATTTTATTGACCAATCAACAGCAAAGATGCTAGTTAACTCCCTTGTAACATCCAGAATTGACTACTGCAACTCACTCCTACTCCTATACAATTCTCCCAAATATCAAATTGGCCGGTTGCAGAAACTACAAAAGAAAGCTGCCAAGATAATTACTAGGTCGAAGATATCTGAGAATATCAGTCCAATTTTGAAAGAATTTCACTGGCTCCCAATCAAGTACAGAATCGAATTCAAGATTTTATCCATGACCTATGCAACTCTAAACTGTGAATTTGTCCCAGAATACCTAAAAGATCTCCTGATCCCATATACTCCATCCAGAACCCTGCGCTCATCTTCAAGTAATCTGCTTGTTAAACCAAAAAAAAAAAGACAATTGCCGGAACAAGAACATTTTATGGAATGGTTTAAATGAATCCCTGAAAAATGCATCATCAATAACCACATTTCGGAAAAACCTTAAAACCGTCCTTTTCCAGAGAGCTTTCAAGTGTTGATTTTTTGGGTGTCTTACATGTGCTGTAATCGCTTGTCTCTGTTTGTAAAATGCACTACGTTTATTTTATTATTTCGATTTTTCGTTTTTACGAATTGTGTTTGTAAAGTGCCACTGAGCAATACTTGTGTTGGACACTCGGCGCTCTATAAAATGATAAAATTATTACATATGAAGGCTTAACTAGACCTGCAAGTAGCATTGAACCGGCTTTCAGGAATCATACAGGAAATGTATTATACCATAGCCGATCCATTGAGCTACCAAACTATACTTTAGTTGATTTGCTTCAGTGACACCCTCTATGATTTGTAAAAGTAATATTTGCTGGCGAAAAGACCGGTCAAAGTTGTAAATTATGACAAAATTACGTCACTTCCCGTGCCTAAAGAAATTTTTAAAGGTGAAAAATGAGACGAAAATTTGCAACATACAAAATACAAACTTTGTTTTATACATATCGGGCAATAATTAATTAACCTATAACCCATAAACTGAAATTAAGAAGGTAAAAAACTTAAAAGTGACCCTGGGAAAATTGGCTATTATTCGACAAGAAGGTAAAAAACATAAAAGTGACCCTGGGAAAATTGGTTATTATTCGACAAGGGAACATGCTAGAAGCCTTGTCGTGATATCAATATGATGGTATTGATTCAATCTTACTGTCAATTAGAATCAGACGTTATAAAGTTAAACGAATAATAAATATAAATCACTTCAAAAAAAAATTTTGTTTTGGAGGCTAAAAATATGTTTTTTTTGCAAAAATGACATTACTTCCGGTGATATTGAAAATGTTAAATTAGTTCACAGAATTCATAAATGGCATAAGGCATCAAATGGTAAAAAAATTATAAAAATCAAATAATAATTGACACTTTTATAGACCAAAAACCTTGAAAAGTGACTTATAGAAGATCGCCTATTTCTCTGTAACCTTACAAGTTAGATACCATTTTGTGGTATCTGTATGGTCGTATGGGAATCGAATATTATAATTTTAGAAATATTATAAAAAAAAATACTCATTTAATAAAATATTTGATTTTTACGTTAAAAATACAGTTTTTGCCCAAATGACGTCATTTCCGGTCAAAGTGCAAATTGGCGTTTGTCATCAAATGGAAAAAAAATATTGAAAATCGAATAATAATTGACAACGTGATGCATGCAAATTTGCATATTTCTTTGCAACTGCTCATATTTCAAACTAATTTTCGCATACATTCTCTTCTTCTGGATTATTGCTACGAGTTTGGGAAAATTACAAATAAATATTTCAAAATATGAAGACGTTGAATGAATTGTAAATAACTGAATTTTACACTTTATTTTACATTTTATTCGAAATTGCCCGAAAATGAAATTAAAACATCTGAGCTAAAGATTTTGTGCCCCATTGCAGGGTGCATCCTTTTAGTTATATCAGTTTTGATAAAAAATAATATTTGCTTTCAAAAAGTGGTATCGAACTGTTAAAATTGTAGTTTTTGTTAATATTACGTCACTTCCGTTGCCGACAGAAAAATTTCACCGTAACAAAAAAAAAAAAAAACAAAAAAAAAAAAAAAATACAATTGGGACCACGGAGCATACGAACTTTGTTTTATACAAATCGAACAATAAATAATTTATCTGGGTACGAAAAACTAAATTAGCCAATGGCGGCTAACGCAAATTACCGAGACAAATTTTTTTCTCATTTCTGCTCAAGTAGGATGAAACTTTAACCCCGTGAAAAAAATCATCAAAAAATATTCATAAATAAAAAAGGTTTTCGTAAGAAAATTTTTTTTTCTCAAAATATCGGACATTTTTTCGACTACTTTCTGTTTTACGATCATTGTCGTGATAGATTTGCGAAGTTATTTGGATACTTAACTTTCTGTAAAAGAAGTGTCAGAAACATCCATTGAGTAGTTTGGGAAAAAAGATAAATAAAAGAGCATTTACAAAAATTTAACGATTTTTCATTCAATTTTTTTCAAAGTTTGAGGCCATTTTTGGACCACCTATATTATTTCAATGCTTTTCACTTTAGATTCACCATATAGACAACCGATAGGACTTTTAGTAAGAAAAGTTTATAAGAAAGATCGTAAGCGTCGTTTTTGAGAAAAGGGCGTCTCAGAATGATCCAAAAGTTAACGATTTTTCAAATTTTTTCAAAGATTGAGGTCATTTTTGGTCGACCTATAATGTTGCAAAGCTTTTATATTTGGATGAACACTCTAGGTAGGCCACCGATAGGACTCTGAGTAAAAAAAAGTTTAAGAAAAATCGTAGGCGTCGTTTTTGAGAAAAGGGCGTCTCAGAATGCTCCAAAACCGAAAATACGTGGTATTCGGCTTACCATAATGTATTTACTAAAAATGGAATTTGTATCATTTAGATGTCATAAGATAGTCCATTCATGGGACTATCCAACGACTTTTAAATTGTTTTGGTGTGCTAATATGTGACGGGTATTTCAATCTTTAGTAGGAGCGCCAATTTTGTTCATCATTTTTACGCTTTTTTTCGTTTTTTGAATCATGGTCGTGTAGTTTTAACATCCGGTTTTGGAGTTTGAAAGGGAACAGGAATCTATAATGGTAATACTACACTATCAGATAAAACCCTTCTTAGGAATCCAATGTTCAAAAGCGTCAAAAATGCAAAAATGTTAAAATATTGAAAATAAATTTCAATACCTACATACATATTATACATCGTTAGAACCATAATTAGGTCAGCTATCTGAATTTATATCCTTTTTTTGAAAATCTTCTAAAATAAAAAAAAATAGTAGAGCATTTTCCAAAATTTCACGATTTTTCGACTTTTTTCGATTTTCAGTACCTTTTTTGTCCTATTCCAATTATTTGAAGGTCTTAATGGATGGATCCATGCTAAAGACTACCGGAAGGACCATCGATAGAGAAAGTTTAAGAAAAATTCCTGAAGCAGTTTTCGATATAAAGGCGTTCAAAAATGTACCAAATTAGAAAATACTTTTTTTTTAAACAATATTTTATTCGGAAATTGAAAGGGATTGAGGAACAGGCATAGCCTATATGACCTCTCTCCTAAATACAAAAATTAATATGGATATGTAAAAAAAAAGTAATTGAGTAAACAACAAAACAATAAAATGAATACTTAATCAACATTTCATATATACATATTTACACATTGGCTACGCAGTTGTTCATGTTCGCATTTTGGTCGATATAGATCTTAAAACCTTCTACTCATGTCAAAAAACATGTGGACCCTTTCAAAAATGGTTAACGAAATATCACTGCTGCTTACACCGTATAATAGATTATGTGTATTGATAAAATTCGATGGTAAAAGATTTATTGTTATTTTTCGTGCATCAGAATGTAAGGAGCAATGTAAAAGATAATGATCTGTATCTTCGAAGGAATGACCGCAATCACACTCGGGGCTGTCCGAAATATGCCTTAGAAATTTATGCCCATTTAGGTCACTGCATGAGAGACGAAGACGACTATGTAATATTTGATTTTTACGTTTGCCAAAGTTGAAATAAGGGGGTGTATTTTTATCTTTATCAGTTATTTTAGTTTTAAATTTATCTATAGAGGTCGAGTTTTTAATACTTATATCAAGGTTATTCCATTCTTTTATGGTAGAAGGTATAAAGGATTTAGAGAATAAAGTTGTTCGACAAAAGTAATCAGTTAAAATATTGCTATTACGAAGATTATAAGGAATATTGGAAAATTGAATTAAATTGTGGAGGTATGGGGGAGTTAAATGATTAATAATTTTGTACATTAAAATGAGTTGCAGAGTGATAAATCCTGTTTCTTCATATAATAACCTATGACTGGTACCCTTTACAGCCCCGCATATAGTTCTGAGTGCATCTAGTTGCAAGTGTTCTAATTTGTTTTTAGTTCTTCTGTGCACCCATCCCATATTACGTCACAATAGTCAAAATGTGGAAGGATAAAAGAGGTATATATAGTTTTCAAGGTATTTCTATTAAGGCGGTGTTTTAAAGATCTAAGACAATTAATCATTTTACTCGTTTTAGTCAAAATTATGTTTACGTGTTTGTCCCATTTGCAGTTTTTCTGAAAGGTCAATCCCAAATGCTTGTGTTGGTAAACTTCTGTAATAGGAATTCCGTCTAAATTTAGTGTAGGTAACAGTGGGTCTCGTTTATAAGTAGTCAGTGCAAGTGATTCAGTTTTCAGCGGGTTAAAGGAGACCTGCCACGTTTTTGCCCATTTGTTTAACATTTCAAGATCACTATTTAAGACAGTCGCGCATGCGGTTGGGTCATTAATTTTTAGATAGATGCTAGTGTCATCCGCAAAAAGTCGAATATTCGATTTTATGTTCTTAACGATATCATTTATATATATATAAGAAAGAAAGAGCCCTGTGGTACACCAGCAAGGACGGTCTTAGGATTAGAGGAGACTCCACTGACAACGACGCTTTGCTTTCTGTTATACAAATAACTTTTGAACCATTGAAGTAATTCTCCTCTGATCCCAGTCGACCCAAGCTTCCGGCACAGTGCAGCATGCAACACCCTGTCAAATGCCTTACTGATGTCACAGAACACCGTCCTGACCCTCATCTATGGCTTGACAAAAGAAGTGCGTAAGATCAATTAGTTGATAGGTAGTCGAGTCACCGTGCATAAAAACGCTTTGTAAGTTAGTTATTATTGCATTATCCCTCATGAAGTTAAAGACATGCTTGTAAATGCATTTTTCGAAAATTTTGGCAATGATGCTCAAAAGAGAAACTGGTCTGTAATTGCCGCATTCAGAAGGGTCGCCTTTTTTCAGTATTGAAATAACATTAGAAAATACTTGATGTTCAGCATGCCAAATTTTACTTCCGGGTCATCGTATCTTTATGAATTTGGCATCATACAAAATTTCAATTCCTACGCAACCTAACGAATCCTTAATCACTTAAATCCGTTGATATTGGATTAAGAAATTACGTTTTTTCCAAAACAACTCATTTTTTGCGTTTTTTTAAAAAATATCAGACATTATTTCGACTACTTCCGGTTTACGGATTGATGTTGAATTTGCTTTATCCGAATGTCTGACCATATGGCTTTATGTTCCAGAGGATTCAGAAATATCATTTTATCCTTTCCAAAAAATATAAGGGTTTGAAAATTCGAAAAATAAAGGGCGATAACTCTGAAGGAAACTTATATTACTGGAATCACATAGACTGCATAAATCTAAAAATGTAGGTCAAATTTGAAAATTTTGAAAAATAACAAAAATTGTCTCATAAACAACGTGTTTTCATTTTTCGAACGATAGAAGTCTTAGACGAATGTTCGAAATTGAAAAATGTGAGATAGCCATTATCTTGGAAAAGATTCAGGGTTTCCGAAAATGTCATTTGTTTTAAAATGGGTAAAGAATTGACGAAACTATAGCCTATTTTCAATTTTTAAACAACGTACAAAGTTCGGCCACTTTCGGTATGCGCAGAGGTTTGAAAAATAGTTTATCAAGTAGCCGCCACATGTTTTCCCGATAGAAATGTTGGTTCCAGATCGATATCTATTTTCGATCATAGAGAAATAGGCTCCCGCGAAAAAAAAAATAATAACTAGACCTGCAGACCTGTAGCGCTGAATCGGCTTTCAGGAATCAGACAGGAAGTGCGTCATACAATAGCCGATCCATCGAGCTACCAAACGATACTGTAGTTGTTATGATTCAGTGACACCCCCTATCAGATTTGTAAAAGTAATATTTGCTTGCAAATACACCGGTCAAAATTGTAAAATCTGGCAAAATTACATCACTTCGGGTGCCAAAAGAAATCATTATCGGTAACAAATAAGTTGAGAATTCGCAATTGAGAATTGTTTTATACATATCAGGCAATAAATAATAAACATAGAACCCATAAACTGAAATTAAAAAGGTAAAAAATTTAAAAAGTGATCCTTAGAAAATTGGTTATTTCTCGACAAGGGAATATGCTAGAAGCAATTTTTTGATATCAGTATTATTATATTGATCCAATCTAAATGGCCATTAGAATCAAACGTTATAACGTTAAACGAATAATAAATATAACTCACTTCAAAAAAATATTTGTTTTGAAGTCTAAAAATACGGTTTTTGCAAATATGACCTTACTTCAGGTGATAAAGCAAATGTTAAATCAGATCATTGCAATCATAAATGGCATAAGGCATCACATGGTGAAAATTGTATGAAAATTGAATAATAATTGACACTTTTATAGACCAAAAAGCTTGAAAAGTGACTTGTAGAAAATCGTCTATTCCTCGGCAACCGTACAAGTTAGAAACTTTTTTTTTTGGTATCTGTATGATCGTATGGGTTCATGCTATTGGTTGATGGGATTCAAAAAAAGACTCATTTGTATAAAATATTTGTTTTTTTAGGTTAAAAATACTGTTTTTGCCAAAATGACGTGAAACTGTAATATTGGCTTAACCTATGCCAAATTGGCATTAGGCATCGAATGAAAAAAAAAATATTGAAAATCGGATAACAATTTACTCTTTTATAGTCAAAATAATGTGAAAAGTTATGTATGCAAAATTGCATATTTCTCGGCAATTGCTCATATTACGAACTATTTTTTGCATACATTCTCCTCGTCTGGATTATTACTACGAGTTTGTGAAAAGTACGAATAAATAGTTCAAAATATGAAGACGTTGAATGGGTTGTAAATAACTGATTGTTACACTTTTTTTTACATTTATTCGAAATTGCCCGAAAATGAAATTGAAATTAAAAAATCGGAGCTAACGATTTGTGCCCTTTTACAGCGCGCATCCTTTTTGTTATATCAGATTTCGAAAAAAATAATATTTACTTTCAAAGAGTGGTACTGAACTGTCAAAATTGTACTTTTTGTACGCCACTTTCACGGTAACAAAAAAAAATTACAATTGAGCCCACGGAGCATATGCATTTTGTTTTATACAAATCGAACAATAAATAATGACGACTAAAGAAAATTACTGAGACAAAATCTTTCTCACTTCTGCTCAAGTAGGGTGATACTTTAACTCTGTGTAAACTACCATCAAAAAATATTCATAAATAAAAAGTTTTCTGTAAAAAGGTAAAACAAATTCAAAATATCGGAGATTTTTTTTCGACTACTTCCGGTTTTTCGATCATTGTCGGAATAGCTTTAACAAGTTGATTAGATACTTAACTTCCTGTACCAGAAATGTCGGAAACATTCATTGAGTAATTTTCGAAAAAAAGATAAATAAAAGAGCATTTTCAATAATTTAATGATTTTTCAACTTTTTTCAAAGATTGAGGTCATTTTTGGACAACCTATAATATTGCAACGCTTTTATTATTAGATGCACACACTAGGCCACCGATAGGACTCTCAGTAAAAAATGTTTAAGAAAAATCGTAAGCGTCGTTTTTGAGAAAAAGGCGTCTCAGAAAGCTCCAAAACGGAAATTACTTAGTTTTCGGCGTACCATAATTTATTTCCTAAGAATCAAATTCGTGTTATTTAGATGTTATACGATCGTCTATTAATGGAACTATCCAACGACACTTTAATTGTTTTGGTCCGCTAATATGTGACGGAGAATTCGAACTTTTGGCAAGAGCTCCAATTTTATTTATATCTTTTTTACATTTTTCTTCGTTTTTTGAACTACTCCCGGTATACGAATCATTGTCGAGTAGTTTTCACATCCAGTTTTGGAGTTTGCATGGGAACAGGGCTCTCTAATGATATACTACACTATACGATCAAATAAAATACTTCTGAGAAATCCTATGTTCAAAAGTGTTAAAAATGTCAAAATGTCAAAATATTGAAAATCAAATTTCAATAACTGCATACATATTATACATCATTAAAATCGTAATTAGGTCAGCTTTTTAAATATTTATCATTTTTTTGAAAATCTCTTAAAATAAAAAAATAGTAGAGCATTTTCCAAAATTTCACGATTTTTCGATTTTTCGTTTTTGGTCCTATTCCAATCATTTGAAGGTTTTAATGGATGGCTTCATGCTAAAGACCACCGAAGGGACTCTCGATAGAGAAAGTTTAAGATACATCGCCTGAGCATTTTTTGAGATAAAGGCGTGTATATCGGACGAAATAATCACGTTTTTCCCCAAAGCACCCATTTTTTGCATTTTTCTCAAACATCAGAAATTATTTCGACTACTTCCGGTTTACGGATTGTTGTTGAAATTGCTTTACCCAACTGTCTGACTACATGGCTTTATGTTCCAGGGGTTTCAGACATATCGATTTATCCTTCCCAAGGGTTTGAAAATGAGTTGAAAATTCGAAAAATATCGAAAAACAAAGGGAGATAACTCTGAATGAAACTTATATTACTGGAATCGGATGGACTTCAGGAATCCAAAAATGTAGGTGAAATTTGAAAATTTTGAAAAAAAAACAAAAATTATCTCATAAACATAGCGTTTCCAATATTTTCGAACGATAGGAGTCATAGACGAATGTTCGAAATTCAAAAATGTGAGATAGGTATTATCTCATAAAAGATGCAGGGTTTCCGAAAATGTCATTTGTTTTAAAATGGGTAAAGAATTGACGAAACTATGGCCGATTTTCAATTTCCGGACAACCTACAAAGTTCGGCCACTTCCGGTATTCGCAGTCTATTTTCAATTTTTAGACGACGTACAAAATTCGGCCACTTCCGGTATGGGCAGAGGTTTGAAAAAAAGTTTATCAAGTAGCCACCACATGTTTTCCCGATAGAAAAGTTGGTTCCAGATCGATATCTGTTTTCGATCATGGAGAAATAGGCTCCCGCGGAAAAAAAAAATAATAATAATAATAACTAGACCTGCAGACCTGCAGTGCTGAATCGGCTTTCAGGAATCAGACAGGAAGTGCGTCATACAATAGCCGATCCATCGAGCTACCAAACGATACTGTAGTTGTTATGAGTCAGTGACACCCTCTATCAGATTTGTAAGTAATAACTTGCGAATACACCTGTCAAAATTTCTTTTCTTTTTTTTTTTAACTTTTTTGTGTTTGTTTCCCATATACCTGACATTTTTTCGACTACTTTCGGTCTTTTGATCATTGTCGGGATAGCTTTAACAAGTTGTTTAGATACTTAACTTTCTGTCCCTGAAGTGTCAGAAACATCTATTCAGTAGTTTTTTGTAAAAAAGATAAATAAAAGAACACTTTCAATAATTAAACGATTTCTCAACTTTTTTCAAAGATTGGGTCCATTTTTGGACCCCTTATTTTATTTCAAACCTTTTCCTTTTTGATTCACGCCACAGACCACCGATATGACTCCGCGTTAAAAAAGTTTCAGAAAAATCGTAGACATCGTTTTCGAGAAAAAGGGAGAGAGAGAGAGAAATGGGGTTTAACGTCCACTCAACACAAACTAGGTCATTTTGGGACTAACGTATGGTTTTATTTCAATAATTCGCTTGCGCGTAGGGGTCTTTAGCTGTGGGAGGAAACCGGAGTGCCCAGAGGAAACCCACGAGGTTGAGAAGGCGCCCCTATCTCCATGCCACAAACGCTCGCACTAGGGCTCGAAACCACAGCCGCAAGCCAGAGGTGACCGGCCAGCTAGAGGTCGAAACGCGGCACTCTAGTCGACTAGGCCATCCCAACCCCCCTCGAGAAAAAGGCGTCTAAAAAGGTTCCAAAAACGGAAAATACTAGATTTTTGGCGTACCATTATTTATTTTCTAACCATCGAAATCGTACCATTGAGATGCCATATAATAGTCGATTAATGGGACTATCCATAGACACTTTACTTCTTTTGGTCCGGTAATATCTGACCGAGAAATTCAGCTTTTCGCAAGAACGCAAATTTTTTCAACCTTTTTTTCCCCATTTTTTGAATACTTCCGGTATGGTGATTAGTGTCGAGATAGTTTTAATAACCGGTTTGGGCAATTAAATAGCCGCAGGGCTCTGTAAGGATATGTTACATTATCTAATCAGATAAAACACACCTGAGAAATCCTATGTTCAAAAGTGCCAAAAATGCAAAAATATCGAGTAGTTTAAACAATCGGTTTTGGAGTTTGAAAGGGAACTGGACTTCATAATGATATACTACACTATCCGATCAGATAAAACTCTTCTGAGAAATCCTATGTTCAAAAGAGTCAAAATTGCAAAAATGTCAAAATATTGAGAATTAAATTTCAATAACTACATACATATTATACATTGTTAGAACCGTAATTAGGTCAGCTATCTGAATATCTTTTAAAATAAAAAAAATAGTAGAGCATTTTCCAAAATTTCATGATTTTTTTACTTTTTTCAATTTTCAGTCCCTTTTTTGTCCTATTCCAATTATTTGAAGATCTTAATGGATGAATCCATGCTAAAGACTACCAGAAGGACCATTGATAGAGAAAGTTTGAGAAAAATCGCTAGAGCAGTTTTCGAGTTAAAAGCGTCCAAAAACGCTACAGATGAGAAAATACTTGATAAAATACACCTGAGAAATCCTATGTTCAAAAGTGCCCAAAATGCAAAAATATCGAGTAGTTTAAACAATCGGTTTTGGAGTTTGAAAGGGAACAGGACTTCATAATGATATACTACACTATCCGATCAGATAAAACTCTTCTGAGAAATCTTATGTTCAAAAGAGTCAAAATTGCAAAAATGTCAAAATATTAAGAATTGAATTTCAATAACTACATACATATTATACATTGTTAGAACCGTAATTAGGTCAGCTATCTTAAAATCTTTTAAAATAAAAAAAAATAGGTTGTCAGGCAACGAAACATACGCCCACACAGCAGCCAAATCGTCCGGGCAGTCAACAAGAGTTGTCGCATATTAAGGAATTATCAGAAAATCATTAGAATTTGTTTGGTTTTTATAATCAAACATTTTTTTTATAAATCAGATAATAATTGTGTTCTCCAGAGGCACAACAAGCTGAAAAGGGGCGATTTTTTTGGACAATCAGGGGCCATAATTCAGGAAGTTACGATCCGATGGGCGCAAATATCGAAAGGAACCAAGATCTTTGGGTTATAGACATACATGTCAAGTTTCATCAAAATTGGTTCAAAATTGTGACCTCTATAAGGTCCACAACCTTGATATAACATATTTTCACACTATTCGCGTACAAACGGCGGCCATTTTGTCCGTCAATTTTGGTCCGATTTTCACGAAATTCGAATTCAACCTTCATAACCATGGAACGGTGATATAATCAAACGTTTTTTTAAATCGGATAACAATTTTGACCTCCAGAGGGACCACAAGCTAAAAAGGGCGATTTTTTGGACAATCAGGGGCCATAATTCAGGAAGTTACGATCCGATGGGCGCAAATATCGAAAGGAACCAAGATCTTTGGGTTATAAACATACATGTCAAGTTTCATCAAAATTGTGACCTCTATAAGGTCCACAACATTGATATAACATATTTTCACACTATTCACGTACAAACGGCGGCCATTTTGTCCGTCAATTTTGGTCCGATTTTCACGAAATTCGAATTCAACCTTCATAACCATGGAACGGTAATATAATCAAACGTTTTATTAAATCGGATAACAATTTTGACCTCCAGAGGGACCACAAGCTAAAAAGGGCGATTTTTCGGACAATCAGGGGCCATAATTCAGGAAGTTACGATCCGATGGGCGCAAATATTGAAAGGAGCCAAGATCTTTGGGTTATAAACATACATGTCATGTTTCATCAAAATTGTGACCTCTATAAGGTCCACAACATTGATATAACATATTTTCACACTATTCGCGTACAAACGGCGGCCATTTTGTCCGTCAATTTTGGTCCGATTTTCACGAAATTCGAATTAAACCTTCATAACCATGGAACGGTAATATAATCAAACGTTTTTTTAAATCGGATAACAATTTTGACCTCCAGAGGGACCACAAGCTAAAAAGGGCGATTTTTCGGACAATCAGGGGCCATAATTCAGGAAGTTACGAATCGATGGGCGCAAATATCGAAAGGCACCAAGATCTTTCGGTTATAAACATACATGTCAAGTATCATCCAAAACGGTTCAAAATTGTGACCTCTATAAGGTCCACAACCTTGATATAACATATTTTCACACTATTCGCGTACAAATGGCGGCCATTTTGTCCGTCAATTTTGGTCCGATTTTCACGAAATTCGAATTCAACCTTCATAACCATAGAATGGTGATATAATCAAACGTTTTTTTAAATCCGATAACAATTTTGACCTCCAGAGGTACCACAAGCTAAAAAGGGCGATTTTTCGGACAATCAGGGGCCATAATTCAGGAAGTTACGATCCGATGGGCGCAAATATCGAAAGGAACCAAGATCTTTGGGTTATAAACATACATGTCAAGTTTCATCAAAATTGGTTCAAAATTGTGACCTCTATAAGGTCCACAACCTTGATATAACAAATTTTCACACTATTCGCGTACAAGCGGCGGCCATTTTGTCCGTCAATTTTGGTCCGATTTTCACGAAATTCGAATTCAACCTTCATAACCATGCAACGGTGATATAATCAAACGTTTTTTTAAATCGGATAACAATTTTGACCTCCAGAGGGACCACAAGCTAAAAAGGGCGATTTTTTGGACAATCAGGGGCCATAATTCAGTAAGTTACGATCCGATGGGCGCAAATATCGAAAGGAACCAAGATCTTTGGGTTATAAACATACATGTCAAGTTTCATCAAAATTGTGACATCTATAAGGTCCACAACATTGATATAACATATTTTCACACTATTCACGTACAAACGGCGGCCATTTTGTTCGTCAATTTTGGTCCGATTTTCACGAAATTCGAATTCAACCTTCATAACCATGGAACGGTAATATAATCAAACGTTTTTTTTTAAATCGGATAACAATTTTGACCTCCAGAGGGACCACAAGCTAAAAAGGGCGATTTTTCGGACAATCAGGGGCCATAATTCAGGAAGTTACGATCCGATGGGCGCAAATATTGAAAGGAACCAAGATCTTTGGGTTATAAACATACATGTCAAGTTTCATCAAAATTGTGACCTCTATAAGGTCCACAACATTGATATAACATATTTTCACACTTTTCGCGTACAAACGGCGGCCATTTTGTCCGTCAATTTTGGTCCGATTTTCACGAAATTCGAATTCAACCTTCATAACCATGGAACGGTAATATAATCAAACGTTTTTTTAAATCGGATAACAATTTTGACCTCCAGAGGGACCACAAGCTAAAAAGGGCGATTTTTCGGACAATCAGGGGCCATAATTCAGGAAGTTACGAACCGATGGGCGCAAATATCGAAAGGAACCAAGATCTTTCGGTTATAAACATACATGTCAAGTTTCATCCAAAACGGTTCAAAATTGTGACCTCTATAAGGTCCACAACCTTGATATAACATATTTTCACACTATTCGCGTATAAATGGCGGCCATTTTGTCCGTCAATTTTGGTCCGATTTTCACGAAATTCGAATTCAACCTTCATAACCATAGAATGGTGATATAATCAAACGTTTTTTTAAATCCGATAACAATTTTGACCTCCAGAGGGACCACAAGCTAAAAAGGGCGATTTTTCGGACAATCAGCGGCCATAAATCAGGAAGTTACGATCCGATGGGCGCAAATATCGAAAGGAACCAAGATCTTTGGGTTATAAACATACATGTCAAGTTTCATCAAAATTGGTTCAAAATTGTGACCTCTATAAGGTCCACAACCTTGATATAACATATTTTCACACTATTCGCGTATAAACGGCGGCCATTTTGTTCGTCAATTTTGGTCCGATTTTCACGAAATTCGAATTCAACCTTCATAACCATGGAACGGTGATATAATCAAACGTTTCTTTAAATCGGATAACAATTTTGACCTCCAGAGGGACCACAAGCTAAAAAGGGCGATTTTTTGGACAATCAGGGGCCATAATTCAGGAAGTTACGATCCGATGGGCGCAAATATCGAAAGGAACCAAGATCTTTGGGTTATAAACATACATGTCAAGTTTCATCAAAATTGTGACCTCTATAAGGTCCACAACATTGATATAACATATTTTCACACTATTCACGTACAAACGGCGGCCATTTTGTCCGTCAATTTTGGTCCGATTTTCACGAAATTCGAATTCAACCTTCATAACCATGGAACGGTAATATAATCAAACGTTTTTTTTAAATCGGATAACAATTTTGACCTCCAGAGGGACCACAAGCTAAAAAGGGCGATTTTTCGGATAATCAGGGGCCATAATTCAGGAAGTTACGATCCGATGGGCGCAAATATTGAAAGGAACCAAGATCTTTGGGTTATAAACATACATGTCAAGTTTCATCAAAATTGTGACCTCTATAAGGTCCACAACATTGATATAACATATTTTCACACTATTCGCGTACAAACGGCGGCCATTTTGTCCGTCAATTTTGGTCCGATTTTCACGAAATTCGAATTCAACCTTCATAACCATGGAACGGTAATATAATCAAACGTTTTTTTAAATCGGATAACAATTTTGACCTCCAGAGGGACCACAAGCTAAAAAGGGCGATTTTTTGGACAATCAGGGGCCATAATTCAGGAAGTTACGATCCGATTGGCGCAAATATCGAAAGGAACCAAGATCGTTGGGTTATAAACATGCATTTCAAGTTTCATCCAAATCGGTTCAAAATTGTGACCTCTACACTGTTCACAACCTTGATATAACATATTTTCACACTATTCGCGTACAAATGGCGGCCATTTTGTCCGTCAATTTTGGTCCGATTTTCACGAAATTTGAACTCAACCTTCATAACCATGGAACGGTGATATAATCAAACGGTTTTTTAAATCGGATAACAATTTTGACCTCCAGAGGGACCACAAGCTAAAAAGGGCGATTTTTCGGACAATCAGGGGCCATAATTCAGGAAGTTACGATCCAATTGGCGCAAATATCGAAAGGAACCAAGATCTTTGATTTATGGACATGCATTTCAAGTTTCATCCAAATCGGTTCAAAATTGTGACCTCTACACTGTTCACAAGCTAAAAAACGTGATTTTTCGTACAATCAGGGGCCATAACCCATGAAGTTACGGTCCGATACATGCCAATATCGAAAGGAACCGAGATCTTAGGGTGATAAACCTATATTTTAAGTTTCATTGAAATCGGATAAAAATTGTGACCTGTAGACTGTTCACAAACAATTGTGGACGGACGGACGGACGAACAGGGGCGACGACAATATACGTCCACATGAAAATGTGGGCGTATAAAAATAGTAGAGCATTTTCCAAAATTTCATGATTTATTTACTTTTTTCAATTTTCAGTCCCTTTTTTGTCCTATTCCAATTATTTGAAGATCTTAATGGGTGGATCCATGATAAGACTACCAGAAGGACCATTGATAGAGAACATTTGAGAAAAATCGCTAGAGCAGTTTTCGAGTTAAAAGCGTCCAAAAACGCTACAAATTAGAAAATACTTGATTTTCAGCGTACCATATTTTACTTACGTGTCATCGTATCTGTATGAATTAGGTATCACACGATACTCCAACGCCCATGCAACAAAACGATACCTTAATCGTTTTAATCCGTTGATATCGGACAAAAAAATCTAGTTTTGTCCAAAAACACCTATTTTTTGTGTTTTTTTCAAAATATCAGACATTATTTCAACTACTTCCGGTTTACGGATCGTTGTTGAAATTGCTTTATCAAACTGTCTGACCTTATGGCTTTAATTTCTAAGGGTTTCAGAAATATCGATTTATACATTCCAAAAAATATAAGAACAGGACTTCATAATGATATACTACACTATCCGATCAGATAAAACTCTTCTGAGAAATCCTATGTTCAAAAGAGTCAAAATTGCAAAAATGTCAAAATATTGAGAATTAAATTTCAATAACTACATACATATTATACATTTTTAGAACCGTAATTAGGTCAGCTATCTGAATATATATCCTTTTTTTGAAAATCTTTTAAAATTTGGTTTCAGATCGATATCTGTTTCCGATCATGGAGGAATAGGCTCCCGCGGAAAATAATAATAATAACTAGACCTGCAGACCTGCAGTGCTCAATCGGCTTTCAGGAATGAGACAGGAAGTGCGTCATACAATAGCCGATCCATCGAGCTACCAAACGATACTGTAGTTGTTATGATTCAGTGACACCCTCTATCAGAGCCTAAGTGACAAGATGGCGGATTAAGACAGACGTGTCAAGGATCAGAGCCAATCTCCTTCAGTTTTACCAATGTTTTACTTTAGATGGCCTATCAAGATTGTGTATCTAAACTGGGTATGCACTGAAGTAACTTTTAATGTGTTAACTGTGACTAAAATATGCAAAAGGATAGATATTTTGATAATAAATATAAAATCGTCAATAGTATTTAGGAATACAGTTCACCTGAGTCTGAGTTCAGTCCAGCACTATTACACAAGGTTAGTCTATAGTACAAACTTTTAAACTACATCCAAATGCCGAAATCAAGACAGCCAAAACGAACCAGAAGAGAGATGACTTCAAATTCCAATCAAAATGATTCAAATAGCATCAGTGATTTTCTGGATAATGTTTTAAAGGACGATGGATCGTTACGATCATTTATTGGGGAATTGTTCAAACGCGAAGTGATAATGACCCATATTGTACACTTAATTCAACCCAAATTAACCCAAGATCTAGTTAACCGCATCGACCTCTTAGAAAATAGGATTGATGAACTTGAACAATATTCTAGAAGAACATGCCTTAAATTCAGTGGTATTTTAGTGAGAGACCTGGTGAAAATACAGATAAGCTCATACTGGATATCATAAATAATCACGTTTTAAATGATCGAGATGACTGCTTAACAATTAACCAAATAGGTCGTACACATAGAGTTGGATCTCGGAATAAAGATTACCATAGAGACATAATTGTCAGGTTTATCAGCTACAGGGATCGTGCTGCAGTATATGGAAATAAAAAAGGCTAAAGCAATTCAACATAACAAATAACACTAAAGTCTTTATTAATGAAGCCTTGACAAATAGAAAATCTCAGCTGTATAAAAAGACACGCGAACTTTTCAAACTAAAAAAAATAAAAAACTGCTGGACATATGACGGTCGAATATATGCCAGAAATCTAAATGATGACAAAAGTATATTAATCAATTGTGAAGATGACATCAATCAGTTTTATGACACGCCGATTGCTGAACAGCAAATGAACACTGATCAGGCCGATCACCTGTCGTCGAACAGTGCTCCAACCTTGTTAAACCAACAAACAGCCAGATCAACTTCATCTGTACCCACAGCTCAACCCGTTAATATAGCTGAATTTAATCAGTCAAGCCCCTTGTTACGACAACAGTCTTTGTTAGATCTAGGTTTATTTACTTCCACACCCAATCCAAAACCGAATGAAAATGTTAAATAAGATTGATTATAAAACATCATACAAGTAAATGTGCGCAATTGAACTTCCAAATGTATTTTAAATTACAGAAATGCAAGCTGCTTACATATTAACCCAACCTTTAGTCGTTTCTAACTTGATTACTATAAATAAAAATTATTGATTGACTTAGCAAAATGACATGGCAATTAATAAAGGTTTAATAATTACTCAACATGAACGAAATGAAAATTACTATTATATCTTGATGAAAGTTCACTTATATAATTATTGAAGTAACCCCCCCCCCCCCTAAAAAACCCCAACACAACAACCTTATTGTACTAATATCACGATGATATTGTAGTTATTGACACAACCTACTATAGGTTAGTGAATATCTTATTATGAACTTGAAACAATTAAATTATACATAAATACGGTACACAATAGTAATCTACAACAACGAAAAGTATACTCTAACATTGAAAATACTTGCGATATTTATCTAATAGCCCACTTTCATCCAAGTGTCCTGATTACCGCAGATGTATGTTCCATTTGATTGTATTGAAGAACTGTACCTACTTGCATATATGATTAGAGTCCCCCCCCCTTACACATATCTTAATATTACTCGACTAGTTAAACTGTCGGAGAGGTTAACTCTTACCTCGTTATAATCATGAATTGGTTTATGATTGTGATTGTAAATACTGTTCTAATGTTCTTTATATTGTCTTGTAATATATTGTATATTTGTTTGTCACATTTTCGTTATTCCATTTATCTATCTTCTAGGAGTGTAAACTGTATTGTTTTCATATTTAAAATAATAATTAATATGAAGCCATATCCCATTATAGGTACGTACCCAAATATGTATAAATATATGTCTGATTGTTCCGGTTTTACTTGTAAACGTAAAGTATTACTAAACGACAGCTGTGATTAAAACTAATAATTTTTGGCCTCTCAAACGGAATAATCAACATGCCTTATATGTAGTCTTACGTCCTATCATGTGTTATTGTATAGATACTTATCTACTGCTGGTAATTAAAACGTTGCTACTTGTCGGCTGCATACAACAAAACCCTGGTCCGTTTAATGCATTAAGTACATGTAATATTTCCATTGTCCACAATAATTAATGTAGTTTATTGCCAAAATTAGATATAATTGAAGCTGAATTCTCAGATTATGATATAATATGTATTACTGAATCCCACCTAGACAACACTATTAAAGATTCAGAGATATTACTGCCCGGTTATAGAAGTCCTATTAGATTAGATAGAAACAGGCATGGGGGTGGGGTTGTTGTTTATATAAAAAATAATTTACACTTTCAGATTAGGCATGATCTCATAAACTCCAATATTGAATTAATTTTTATAGACTTATTTACTGATTATACGAAATTCCTACTCGGGGTACTATATAGACCCCCAAATACAAGGGTTGCCTTTTGGGATATTTTTTACGATACATTATCTAATGCATTAGATAGTGATTCCTTTTTTATCCTAACAGGGGATTTTAATATCAATATTTTAAGTAATTCAAGTAATTGTGCTAAATTTGAAAAACTATTACAAAGATTAAATCTTGAAAATCTTATAAAAGAACCGACTAATTTCACAACGCTACCAGGTTCATGTATTGATCTTTTTATAACTAATAGGAAATCACTTATATCGGATACTCATGTTAATGCCCCTATATGTAGTACACATTCACCAAATATCTTATCTTTAAATATAAAAACATACAAACAATTAACATACAAGAGAACTGTTAGAAATAATAAACTTGCTGATTATGAAGGCTTAAATAGTGAATTAATAACTGTTGATTGGTCAAAAAATGTTTTTAAAAATGATGATATTAACAAAATTTATGAAAGTTTTTTAGATGTTTTAAATAAAACATTAATACAATATATCCCAACAAAAGTAGTAACTATAAGACCTAATGATAAGCCATTTATGAATAACGCCATACGCATAAAAATTCGAAAACGAAATAGAGCACACAAACGCGCCAAAAAAACAAATAGTCCTAATCTTTGGCTATTATTTAGAAAAGTAAGAAATGAAGTAATAACATTAATTAGAGAAGCTAATTTTAAAGACAAATTAGAACAACAAATAAATATTAAAAACTTGCCTCCAAATAAATGGTGGAACAAAGCTAAAACTATTACAAATTTTGATCATAAAAATGTAACCACCTCCCCATTATTGTTTGAAAACTGCGTTTACACACACCCACTTGATAAGGCTAATATCCTAAACACTTATTTTGCCTCGATTTCAAAATTAAATAATGTACCTGACCTTCCATACTTTGCTGCTCGCAGTAACAACGAACTACAGAATTTTAATGTAAGTGAACAAGAAGTGAAAGACCAATTACTAATTCTTAACTGTTTAAAACCTTCTGGTCCCGATAATATTAGTCCAGCTGTACTGAAAAACATAACTCCATCAATCACAAGCCCTCTTACAAAATTTTTTAACCTTTCATTAGAACTCCAATTATTACCTGATATTTGGAAGACTTCACATATCATTGCAGCCTATAAAGGAAAGGGTGATCCGCATTCCCCTGACAACTATAGACCAATTTCATTAACATGCTCAATATGTAAAATACTAGAAAAAATATTATTTAAAAACTTTTATAATTTCATAAAAGATAATAACCTTTTATATAAATATCAGTCTGGTTTTCAACCTAACCACTCTACAGTAAATCAACTCTTAGAAATTTATGATGTTATAATAAGTAATCTTGATAAAGGAAAGCAAATTCGATTTATATTTTGTGATGTATCAAAAGCATTTGATAAAGTTTGGCATATAGGTTTATTGGCTAAATTAAAACAATATGGAATTAATAAAACATTATGTAAATGGATTGAACACTATTTAAGTAATAGAAAACAATGTGTAGTTTTAGAAGGTTTCAAATCAAGTTATTTGCATACCGATTCTGGCGTCCCCCAAGGAAGTGTGCTGGGTCCTTTCCTATTTCTAATTTATTTAAATGATATCTCCGATAATATTACTAACAACATACGACTATTCGCCGATGATACTTCACTTTTTACAATTATTCATAATGATCCTCTAAGTAGCGCAAACTCTATAACTGAAGATCTGAATATTATATCATCGTGGGCCAAGCAATGGTGTGTAACTTTTAACCCAAATAAAACAAAAAATATTATTTTTACTAGGAAATCTACCATCCACCCAGACGTTAGTTTTGAAAATACAAAAGTTGAAAACGTAACTACTCATCGTCATTTGGGATTAACATTTCAGTCCAATGCATTATGGTCAAAACATATTTCAAATATATACCAGAAAGCTTGTGGTCGACTAAATATTTTGCGTATACTAAAATATAAAATTAACAGAATCTCACTTAATAAAATATATCTTGCTTTTATACGCCCGATTTTAGAATATGCCGATATTGTTTGGGATAACTGTTCAAAGAAGGATTCTGATCTATTGGAGAGTGTTCAAATTGAAGCAGGTAGAATAATAACTGGCCTTAGAAGAAACTCATCTAAAAACAATTTATATAAAGAGCTTGGTTGGGAATCACTATCTATCCGCAGAATAAAACACAAATTAATTTATTTAACTTTAAGTCCCACTTATCTGTCAGAAGTCTTTAAAAAATTTGAACCGTCATTACCAAATTATAACCTCCGTAGTGAAAATCCGAACTTCAACAATCCGCTTTGTAAAACCAGTTCATATTCAAATAGTTTCTTTCCCTGCACAATTAAACTTTGGAACAACTTACCTGAAAATATTAAAACCTCAAAATCGTTAAGTACATTTAAGTTGGGTCTATCACGTGTGTATCCTCTAATTAGACCACCACAATATTTAAACAATCACCTATTCTACCGTTTTATTAGTGTAACAAAAGAGTGCCCTAGGTGTAATTCTGCTGATGAAGATAGTTACCATTATTTTTTCATATGTCCAGCATACTCTGCCCCAAGAACTATTCTTAAAAATAACCTACACCACCTTGAACAAAATGTTACAATTGACCTGATCTTATATGGTAACCCCGCTCTTTCATATAACACCAACTCTAACATATTCGAAATAGTGCAAAAATACATAAAAGACAGCAAGAGATTTTAATACTTGAACATTTCAACTTTGAATTTACACTCCAAGAAATGTATATATGTTTATAACTCACTGTCTGTACATATGTCCACATTGTATTTAAACATTAGATTTAACTATTTTATATGTCCACATTGTATTGTAAACATAAGATTTAACTATTTTATTTGTATGGAGAGAACTTAAATAGGCATTTGCCTGTTGTTCAATCCAATTCAGCTTATTGAATAAAATATTGTTTAAACTAAACTATCAGATTTGTAAAAGTAATATTTGCTTGCAAATACACCGGTCAAAAATTGTAAAATCTGGCAAAATTACTTCACTTCCGGTGCCAAAAGAAATCATTATCGGTAACAAATAAGTTGAGAATTCGCAATTGAGAATTGTTTTATACATATCTGGCAAAAAATAATAAACTTAGAACCCATAAACTGAAATTAAAAAGGTAAAAAACTTAAAAAGTGATCCTTAGAAAATTGGTTATTTCTCGACAAGGGAATATGCTAGAAGCAATTGTTTGATAACAGTATGCTTATATTGATCCAATCTAAATGGCCATTACAATCAAACGTTATAACGTTAAACAAATAATAAATATAACTCACTTCAAAAAAGTATTTGTTTTTAAGTCTAAAAATACGTTTTTTTTTTGCAAATATGACATTAATTCCGGTGATAATGGAAATGTTAAATCAAATCATTGCAATAATAAATGGCATAAGGCATCACATGGTGAAAATTGTATGAAAATTGAATAATAATTGACACTTTTATAGACCAAAAAGCTTGAAAAGTGACTTGTAGAAAATCGTCTATTTCTCGGCAACCGTACAATTTAGAAACTTTTTTGTGGTATCTGTATGATCGTATGGGTTCATGCTATTCGTTGATGGGATTCAAATATCATAATTTCAAAAATATTATAAAAAAAAATCATTTGAATAAAATATGTGTTTTTTAGGTTTAAAATATAGTTTTTGCCAACATGACGTCATTTCCGGTAACAGTGAAACTGTAAAATTGGCTTAACCTAGTCGAAATTGGCATTAGGCATCGAATGGAAAAAAATATATTGAAAATCGGATAATAATTTACTCTTTTATAGGCAAAATAACGTGAAAAGTGATGCATGCAAATCTGCACATTTATCGGCAATTGCTCATATTACGAACTATTTTTTGCATACATTCTCCTCGTCTGGATTATTACTACGAGTTTATGAAAGATACGAATAATTGTTCAAAATATGAAGACGTTGAATTGGTTGTAAATAACTGATTGTTACACTTTTTTTTACATTTATTCGAAATTGCCCGAAAATGAAATTGAAATTAAAAAATCGGAGCTAACGATTTGTGCCCCTTTACAGAGCGCATTCTTTTTGCTATATCAGATTTCGAAAAAAATAATATTTGCTTTCAAAAAGTGGTACTGAACTGTCAAAATTGTTAATATTACGCCACTTCCGTTGCGTGCAGAAAAATTTCACGGTAACAAAAAAAATTATAATTGAGACCACGGAGCATATGCACTTTGTTTTATACAAATCGAACAATAAATAATTAATCTAGGTACGAAAACTAAATTAGCCAATGGCGACTAAAGAAAATTACTGAGACAAAATTCTTTCTCACTTCTGCTCAAGTAGGGTGATACTTTAACTCTGTGTAAACTACCATCAAAAAATATTCATAAATAAAAAAGTTTTCTGTAAAAATGTACAAAAAATTCAAAATATCGGAGATTTTTTCGACTACTTCCGGTTTTACGATCATTGTCGGAATAGCTTTAAAAAGTTGATTAGATACTTAACTTCCTGTACCAGAAATGTCAGAAACATTCATTGAATAATTTTCGAAAAAAAGACAAATAAGAGAGAATTTCAATAATTTAATGATTTTTCAACTTCTTTCAAAGATTGAGGTCATTTTTGGACCATCTATAATATTGCAACGCTTTTATTATTAAATGCACACGCTAGGCCACCGATAGGACTCTCAGTAAAAAATGTTTAAGAAAAATCGTAAGCGTCGTTTTCGAGAAAAGGGCGTCTCAGAATACTCCAAAACGGAAAATACTTAGTTTTTGGCGTACCATAATTTATTTCCTAAGAATCAAATTCGTGTTATTTAGATGTTATACGATCGTCTATTAATGGAACTATCTAACGACACTTTAATTGTTTTGGTCCTCGAATATGTGACGGAGAATTTCTGTTTTTAGCAGGAGCGCCAATTTTGTTTATCATTTTTACGCCTTTTTGCCGTTTTTTGAACTACTTCCGATAGACGAATCATTGTCGAGTCGTTTTAACATCCGGTTTTGGAGTTTGAAAGGGAACAGGACTTCATAATGATATACTACACTATCCAATCATAAATAAATAACACAAGTTTATAAGGATTTCACTATCCAATCAGATAAAACCCTTCTGAGAAATCCTATGTTCAAAAGAGTCAAAATTACAAAAATGTCAAAATATTTAGAATTAAATTTCAATAACTACATACATATCGTTAGAATCGTAATTAGGTCAGTTATCTGAATATATAACCTTTTTTGAAAATCTCTTAAAATAAAAAAAATAGTAGAGCATTTTCAAAAAAATTTCACGATTTTTCGACTTTTTTCGATTTTCAATCCCTTTTTTGTCCTATTCCAATTATTTGAAGGTCTTAATGGATGGATCCATACTAACGACTACCAAAAGGACCCTCGATAGAGAAAGTTTCAGAAAAATCGCTGGAACAGTTTTCGAGATAAAGGCGTCCAAAAACGCTTTAAATTAGAAAATACTTGATTTTCAGCGTGCCATATTTTACTTCCGGGTGTCCGTATCTGTATGAATTAGGTATCATGGGATACTTCAATTCCCGTGCAACCCAACGATACCCTAATCTCTTTAATCCGTTGATATCGGACAAAATAATCACGTTTTCTCCAAAAATATCTATTTTTTGTGTTTTTTTTAAAAAAAAATATCAGACATTATTTCGACTACTACCGGTTTACGGATCGTTGTTGAAATTGCTTTATCCAACTGTCTGACCGTATGGCTTTAATTTCTAAGGGTTTCAGAAATATCGATTTATACATTCCAAAAAATGGATAGAAAATTCGAAAAAATTCGAAAAATAAAGGGCGATAACTCTGAACGAAACTTATATTACTGGAATCACATTGACTTCAGGAATCCAAAAATGTAGGTCAAATTTGAAAATTTTGAAAAATAAAAATAAATGTTTCGTAAACAACGTTCTTTCGATTTTCGAATGACAGAAGTCATAGACGAATGTTCGAAATTGAAAAATGTGTGATAGCCGTTGTCTTAGAAAAGATTCAGGGTTTCCGAAAATGTCATTTGTTTTAAAATGGGTAAAGAATTGGCGAAACTATGGCCGATTTTCAATTTCCGGACAACCTACAAAGTTCGGCCACTTCAGGTATGCGCAGAAGTTTGAAAAATAGTTTATCCAGTAGCCACCACATGGTTTCTAAATAAAAAATTTAGTTTCAGGTCGATATCTGTTTCGGATCATGGAGAAATAGGCTCCCGCGAAAAAAAATAATAATAAATAGACCTGCAAGCAGCACTGAACCGGCTTTCAGGAATCATACAGGAAGTTTATTATACCATAGCCGATCCATTGAGTTACCAAACTATACTTTTGTTGTTTTGCTTCAGTGACCCCCTCTATCATTTGTAAAAATAATATTTGTTGGCGAAAAGACCGATTAAATTTGTAAAGTATGGCAAAATTACGTCACTTCCGGTGCCTAAAGAAATTTTTATAGGTGGAAAATAAGTCGAAAATTCGCAACATACAAAATACAAACTTTGTTTTATACATATCGGGCAATAAATAATTAACCTATAACCCATAAACTGAAATTAAGAAGGTAAAAAACATAAAAGTGACCCTGGGAAAATTGGTTATTATTCGACAAGGGAACATGCTAGGAGCCTTTTCTTGATATCAATATGATGGTATTGATTCAATATTACTGTCCATTAGAATCAGACGTTATAAAGTTAAACGAATAATAAATATAAATCACTTAAAAAACAAATGTTTGTTTTGTAGGCTAAAAATACGTTTTTTGGCAAAAATGACATTACTTCCGGTGTTATTGAAAATGTTAAACTAGTTCATAGGCATCAAATGGTAAAAAAATTATAAAAATCGAATAATAATTGACACTTTTATAGACCAAAAATCTCGAAAAGTGACTTATAGAAGATCGCCTATTTCTCTGTAACCGTACAAATTAGAAACCATTTTGTGGTATCTGTATTGTGGTATGGATTCATACTATGCGTTGATGGGAATCAAATATTATAATTTTAAGAATATTATAAAAAAAAGACTCATTTAATAAAATATTTTTTTTTACGTTAAAAATACAGTTTTTGCACAAATGACGTCATTTCCGGTCAAAGTGAAAATGTAAAATTGGTTTGACCTACTCCAAATTGGCGTTAGGCATCAAATGGGGAAAAATATTGAAAATCGAATAATAATTGACTATTTTATAGGCACAATAACGTGAAAAGTGATGCATGCAAAATTGCATATTTCTCGGCAACTGCTCATAATTACAAACTAATTTTCGTATACATTCTCTTCGCCTGGATTATTGCTACGAATTTTGGAAAATTACAAATAAATATTTTAAAATGAATTGTAAATAACTGAATTTTACACTTTATTTTACATTTTATTCGAATTTGCCCAAAAATGAAATTGAAATTAAAAAATCTGAGCTAAAGATTTTGTGCGCCTTTGCAGGGCGCATCCTTTTAGTTATATCAGTTTTGAAAAAAATAAGATTTGCTTTCAAAAAGTGGTCCAGAACTGTGAAAATGGTAGTTTTTGTTAAAATTACGTCACTTCCGTTGCCGACAGAAAAAATTCACGGTAACAAAAAAAATTACAATTGGGACCACGGAGCATATGAACTTTGTTTTATGCAAATCGAACAATAAATAATTTTTTATGGGTACGAAAAACTAAATTAGCCGTTGGCGACTAACGCAAATTAACGAGACAAATTTTTTTCTCATTTCTGCTTAACCCTGTGTAAAATACCATCAAAAATATTCATAAATAAAAAAAGTTTTCGTAAAAATTTTTTTTTTTTTACAAAATATTGGACATTTTTTCGACTACTTCCGGTTTTACGATCATTGTCGTGATAGCTTTACGAAGTTCTTTGGATACTTAACTTTCTGTACCAGAAGTGTCTGAAACATCCATTGAGTAGTTTTGGAGAAACAGATAAATCAAAGAGCGTTTCCAAAATTTTAACGATTTTTCAATTTTTTTCAAAGTTTAAGAAGTTCTTTGGATACTTAACTTTTTATAACAGAATTGCCAGAAACATATTTTGAGTAGTTTTGGAAAACAAGATAAATAAAAGAGCATTTACAAAAATTTAACGATTTTTCAATTTTTTTCAAAGTTTGATGCCATTTTTGGACAACCTATATTATTTCAATGCTTTTCATTTTGGATTCACTATATAGACAACCGATAGGACTTTGAGTAAGAAAAGTTTAAGAAAAATCGTAGGCTTCGTTTTCGAGAAAAGGGCGTCTCAGAATGTTAAAAAATCGGAAAATACTAGATTTTTGGCATATAATAATTTATTTCCTTACCATCGAAATCGTAATATTTAGACACCATATGATGGTCCATTATTAGGGCTATCCAGCGACACTTTAGTTCTTTTGGTCCGCTATTACCTAAGGGAGAAATCATGTTGAAAAGTGCCAAAAATGCAAACATTTTAAAATATCGAAAATTAAGTTTCAATAACTACATACATATTATATATCGTTAGAATCGTAATTAGGTCAGCTATCTGAATATATAACCTTTTTTTGAAAATCTCTTAAAATAAGAAAATAAAGTATTTTCCAAAATTTCACGACTTTTCGACTTTTTTCGATTTTTTCGCCTAATCCACATATTTCAAAGTCGTAATGGAATGTTTTGTAGACAAGACAACAACAAAGTTTCTCGATAGAGAAAGTTTAAGATAAATCGCTGGAGCAGTTTTCGAGATACAGGCGTCTAAAAACGCTCCAAATCAGAAAATACTTGATTTTCAGCGTGCCATACTTAGTATCTGTATGAATTCTAGTACAGTCCAATGGTACCCTAATTTGTTTAATCCATTGATATCGGATGGAGAAATCGCGTTTCCCCCCATAATATCCATTTTTTGCAGTTTTTTCAAAATATTGCACATTATGTCGACTACTTCCGGTCTACGGATGATTGTTGAAATTGCTTTATTCCTAGCAATGGTCATTTGGCTTCATGCGTCAGAAGTTTCAGATTCGCCAATTCTACCATAAAACGAAACCCGAGCTCACAAAATAGGCAGAAAATTCGAAAAAAAACGAAAAATAAAGGGCGATAACTCCGAATGAAATTTATATTACTGGAATCGGATGGACTTAAGGTATCCAAAAACGTAAGTCAAATATGGAAATTTGGAAAAATGAAAAAAAATGTCTATTAAACAAAATTTTTCAATTTTCGAAAGCTAGAAGTCAGCGACGAAGTTTCGAAATTAAAAAATCGTAGATTGCAATTGGCCCGGAAAAGGTTCAAGGTTTCCGAAAATGTCATTTGTTTCAAAATGGGTAACGAATTGACGAAACTATGGCAAATTTTCAATTTTTTGACAACGTACAAAGATCGGTCATTTCCGTTATGTGCAGAATTTTCGAATATACTTTATCAAGTAGCCACCACATGGTTTCATTAGCGAAAAGTAGATTTCAGATCGATATCTGCTTTCGATCATGGAGAACTTGACTCCCGCGGTAAATGATAATAATGATAACTAGACCTGTAAGCAGCACTGAATCGGCTTCCAGGAATCATACAGGAAGTTTATTATACCATAGCCGATCCATTAAGCTACTAAACTATAGTTGTTTTGCTTCAGTGACACCCTCTATCATATGTAAAAGTAACATTTGCTGGCGAAAAGACCGGTCAAAATTGTAAATTATGGCAAAATTACCTCACTTCCTGTGCCGAAAGAAATTTTTATAGGTGTAAAATAAGTCGAAAATTCGCAACATACAAAATACAAACTTTGTTTTATAGATGTCGGGCAAAAAATAATTAACCTATAACCCATAAACTGAAATTAAGAAGGTAAAAAATATAAAAGTGACCCTGGGAAAATTGGTTATTATTCGACAAGGGAACATGCTAGAAGCCTTTTCTTGATATCAATATGATGGTATTGATTCAATCTTACTGCCCATTAGAGTCAGACGTTATAAAGTTAATAATAAATATAAATCCCTTCAAAAATACGTTTTTTGCAAAAAATACATTACTTAAAAATGTTAACTTGGTTCATAGAAGTCATAAATGGCATAAGGCATCAAATGGTAAAAAAATTATAAAAATCGAATAATAATTGACACTCTTATAGACCAAAAACCTTGAAAAGTGACTTATAGAAGATCGCCTTTTTCTCTGTAACCGTACAAATTAGAAACCATTTTGTGGTATCTGTATGGTCGTATGGCTTCATTCTATTCGTTGATGGGAATCATAATTTAAAAAATATTATAAGGCAGACTCATTTGAATAAAATATTTGTTTTTTAGGTTAAAAATACAGTTTTTGCCCAAATGACGTCATTTCCGGTCACAGTGAAAATGTAAAATTGGCTTGACCTAGTCAAAATTGGCATTAGGCAAAAATTGGCAAAAAATATTGCAAATCGAATAATAATTCACTCTTTTATAGGCAAAATAACGTGAAAAGTGATGAATGCAAAATTGCACATTTCTCGGCAACTGCTCATATTACAAACTTATTTTCGCATACATTCTCTTCGTCTGGATTATTGCTACGAGTTTATGAAAATTACAAATAAATATTTCAAAACATGAAGGCACTGAATGAATTGTAAATAACTGAATTTTACACTTTATTTTACATTTTATTCGAAATTGCCCGAAAATGAAATTGAAATTAAAAAATCTGAGCTAAGGATTTGTGCACCTTTGCAGGGTTCATCCTTTTAGTTATATCAGTTTTGAAATAAAATAATATTTGCTTTCAAAAAGTGGTATCGAACTGTCAAAATTGTAGGTTCTTTTAATATTACGTCACTTCCGTTGCCGACAGAAAAAATTTCACCGTAACAAAAAACAAAAATACAATTGGGACTACGGAGCATATGAACTTTGTTTTATACAAATCGAACAATAAATAATTTTTCTGGGTACGAAAAATTAAATTAGCCGATGGCGGCTAGCGCAAATTACCGAGACAATTTTTTTCCTCAATTCTGCTCAAGTTTTCGTAAAAAAAATTTTTTTTTTCAAAATAACAGACATTTTTTCGACTACTTCCGGTTTTACGATCATTGTCATGACAGCTTTACGAAGTTCTTTGGATACTTAACTTTCTGTACCAGAAGTGTCAGAAACATCCATTGAGTAGTTTTGGAAAAAAGAGCGTTTCCAAAAATTTAACGATTTTTCAAAGTTTGAGGCCATTTTTGGACCAATTATATTATTTCAATGCTTTTCATTTTGGATTCACTATATAGACAATTGAGAAAAGGGCGTCTCAGAATGTTAAAAAAATTCGGAAAATACTAGATTTTTGGCATATAATAATTTATTTCCTCAACATCGAAATCGTATTATTTAGACACCATAGGATGGTCCATTAATAGGGCTATCCAGCGACACTTTAGTTCGTTTGATCCACTATTACCTAAGGGAGAAATCAAGTTTTTCGCAAGTGCGACAATGTTTTTAACCTTTTTTTTTATTTTTTAAATACTTCCGGTATGGTTATTATTGTCGGAATAGTTTTAATAGCCGGTTTGGGCACTAAAATAGCCACAGGGCTCTGTAATGACATATTACATTATCTGATCAGATAAAAATGCCCCTGAGAAATCCTATGTTCAAAAGTGCCAAAAATGCAAAAAAATTAAAATATCGAAAATTAAATTTCAATAACTACATACATATTATACATCGTTAGAATGGTAATTAGGTCAGCTATCTGAATATACAACCATTTTTTGAAAATCTCTTAAAATAAAAAAAAGTAGAATATTATCCAAAATTTCACGATTTTTCGACTTTTTTCGATTTTCAGTCCGTTATTTCACCTATTCCAGATATTTCAAAGTCTTACTGGATGGCTTCATGCAAAATACCTCCGAAAGGACTCTCGATAGAACAAATTAAAAAAAAGTTGCGAGATACAGGCGTCCAAAAATGCTAAAAATCAGAAAATACTTGATTTTCAGCGTGCCATATTTTGCTGCCTAATCATAGTATCCGTATGAATTGGGTATCATACGATAGTACAATCCTAGTGCAGTCCAATGGTACCCCAATTTCATTAATTCATTGATATCGGGCGGAGAAATCGCGTTTTTCCCCCAAAATATCCATTTTTTGCATTTTTTTCAAAATATTGCACATTATTTCGACCACTTCCGGTTAAAGGATTCTTGTCGAAATTGCTTATAAGTTGGTATTGGACTATAACTTCATGTTCCAGAAGTTTCAGAAACGTCAATTCTGCCATAAAATGAAACCCGAGCTCACAAAATGGGAAGAAAATTCGAAAAAAATCGAAAAATAAAGGGCGATAACTCTGAAAGAAAGAATCGGATCGACATCAGGTATCCAAAAATGTAGGTTAAATTTGAAAATTTGGAAAAATAACAAAAATTGTCTCGTAAACAACATGTTTTCAATTTTCGAACGATAAAAGTCATAGACGAATGTTCGAAATTGAAAAATGTGAGATAGTCATTGTCTCAGAAAAGATTCAGGGATTCCAAAAATGTAATTTGTTTGAAAATGGATAAAGAATTGACGAATCTATGGCCGATTTTTAGTCAACGTACAAAGTTCGGTCACTTCGGTATGCGCAGAAATTTCAAAAATATTTTATCAAGTAGCCACCACATGGTTTACCGTTAGAAAATCTAATTCCAGATCAATATCTGTTTTCGATTATGGAGATCTAGAACCCCGCGGTAAATAATGATAATAACTAGATCTGCTACTGTCCCATGCAGATATGAAAGCTTTCATATTCATCGTCACGTGTCATTGATTGTATCAAGTATCCTAATTAAAAGGATAAGAAGAAACAATTATCAAAATTGGTCAAAAACTCGCGAAGTTACAAGTCTAAATATAGTATGAAACATTGCACCCAGGCATAACAATAATCTGAAAACTAAAGGGAAATAACTGAAACTGGCATTACTGTAATGAGACGGATGAGAAAATGAAATGAAAATGGCGGGAAAAAAATTAAAAATGGCAGATTGCACAGGCGACCTTACTTCTTTTCACGTACAACCGGGCATTCGAAAACACGCTAGTTAACTCAATGACAGGGGCGCTTGCTAACCATTCAGCCACCCAAATCCCCTTTGAAATCAGACACGTGCAATATGTCATATAAGAAGAATAACAAGTCGCTCACAACAAAATGGTAAATTAATGAGTTTAGGTCAAAAGGTTGAGCTACTGTTTTAGAGTATTTAATTGTTTTAAAGAGACACGTTAAGGGCTGTTTATAGTTAAAGGAAAGTTTAATTTTAAATAAGACCAATAAAATTAGGATTTAATAATGCCAGACTAATATTAAAGTAAAGTTTTAAATCAAGAATAATTAATTATTGGTCTAATGCAATGAAATGCTTTGATTTGATGGATGAAATGTACGATGGGTGTACACATTTTGTGGATAAGGCGTTGGCCTGCTAGCCAGGAGGTCGGGTGTTCGATCCCTGCATTGGCCGAGAAAGTTCATCTCGATTTTCTGGCGTGTCCCCCCACCCACCGTGTACACATTCGAGTGCACGTAAAAGATCCCTTAGCAGTTGGAATTCGATACTGTTGAATAAGCTTTATCTATGCGATGACTAAATGTGTAGATTGTAGCCACCCACACTGCATGTTTCGCTTAACAATGAAAGGGTGCTGTTTTCAATTTTCGATCCTTTTTTCTTCTACACCTGATATTTTGGACTGTTGATCGATGGTTTCATATAAAAGACTACCGATAAGACTCTTTGTAGAAGAAGTTCCCCAAAAATATTATGTTGGCTTTAAGAGAAAAGGACCTTTAAAAATGCTCCAAATCGTAAAAATACGACTTTTTGGATTTTTGACCTCTTTTTTCTGCTACCCCTGATATTTAAAAAAATGATACAATGATTTCACACAACAGGCTAGCTATTAGACTCTCGATTGACAAGAGTTTCACCACCCTCCGTTCATTATAACCGAAGTTATTGTGCCCTAAAGAATCAACAAATCAGCATGCTTATCTCTGCTTACCCTATGCAGAAAATGCTCATCTTTCCACTCAATCATGACATTGACCTAGTGAACGTCGACACCAAGATTGAACATTCTAGCTCAATTAGAAGGATAGTTATTGTGTTTCAAAGTTTCGGCCCTTTAAATTGCTACTACTTTTCATATTAACTTCAAAATGGAAACCATCAGTTGACCTAAATCAAAATTCTGCTCCCTGCGATATTTGGGCCATCCTTCAACGATTCAGAAAATATAACTCCCGTGTCTGTAAGTAAAATAGCAAAAAAGCCTTAGGGATTTTTCATGTTTCAAGATGTTGGCACTTCCGGTTCGATCGACAAACTCCATATTTTGTGTACTAATCAGCAATTACTTGTCGAGTATTCTGACCTATATTTCGACGATTTTTTTTAAAACTTCGATCCTTAATTTCACCAAGGGGAGATAATTTAGAAAATTTCTCATTATATTTTTGAAGTCACATCGGTAAGATCTACTTATATACTAAATTTCATGAAAATCGTACAACTATTAAAGAAGTTGTCAAATTGGTCTAAACTTCCGGTTCGAAATCACAGCGACGAAATTTCGAAATTCGAAAATGTGAAACTGCAGATGAAAATGATTTTTTTCAGGGTATTCAAAAAAAAAAAGAATTAGTAAAATCGGTCAAAAAATAGCAAAGTTACGACTATGCATTGTCAGTTTTTTTCGTTCGTAAAATTCGGTGATTTTAAATTCGCAAAACGTTTTGAAAATATATTTAATCATAAGCTACCACCCATTTTTTTTTTTGGGGGGGGGTAGGTCAAAGTTTCAGAAACATCCTATGGTCAGATTCTGTGAAATCCGATTTGCAGGAAAAACACAAAAAAAATAACTAGATCTGCTACTGTCCCATGCAGATATGAAAGCTTTCATATTCATCGTCACGTGTCATCGATTATATCAAGTATCTCAAATGAAAGGATAAGAATAACAAACTATCAAAATTGGTCAAAAACTCGCGTAGTTACAAGTCTAAATATAGTATGAAACATTGCATAATCTGAAAACTAAAGGGAAATAACTGATACTAGTGTTGCTGTAATCGGGATGACTTCCCACTTCAAAACTTTCAGAAAAATGAAATGAAAATGGTAAGAAACATAGAAAAATTAAATGAGATAACTTTGAACAAAACTAAAAAAAAATTTGAATCAGGTTGATCCCAATTGTTTGAATATTTACGTTAAATATGTAAATTTGGAAAATTATAAAGACATAATTATCAAAATCGGTCAAAACTCACAAAGTTACAAATTTAAATGTAGTGAGAAACATTGCAACCGGGAAAAAAAATAATCTTTAAACTAAAGGGAAATAACCTAAACTTGTATAGCTGTAATCGGGCTTCCAAAATTAGAGATATGTTATATAATTATGGTTTCCAATATGTTTGGTTATAAGTAGGAAATGGTGACAACTTCTTAAGCATGTTTTAAACAAAGGGTCATAGACTGCAATATACAAGAATGGCACTTTGCAATAAAAAAAAACTGGTCAAAGCAAGATTTCTATGCAGAAATGAAATAATTAATAGAACCAGAAAAACATTTATCCACTATAATAAATAAGCAACATAGAGAAAATGAAATCAAATTGAATGGGGTTTAACGTCCTACTCCTAAAATGGGCTAGTGAAGACGGGCATACGCCATAAAGTGTGCAATGAGGGAAATTTTACCCGGGCAGCGGCGTTACGGCCTACGAGGTTGGACAGGCGACCATACTCCTTGTCACGTACAACCAAGAAATCGAAACAACGCCAGTTGACTCAATGACAGACGTTATGATACAGAGCGCACGTGCTAACCATTCAGTCACGCAACCTCCCTAAAATCGGCAAATTGCTGACCTACAGATAGAAACATTTCAACCGGGCGAAATCTTCTATTTTATTAGTTGCACGGTACCTTTAGTTATCAACCGAATATTACAAAACTTTTAAAAATAAGCTCCCCCTGACCAGCTAAATCGTTCGCAATAAACGTTTTCCCCTTAAAATCGGCAAATTACTGACTTTAAAGTGAGAAACATTACAACCGGGCGAAATTTTCTGTTTTATCACTTTTACAGTATCTTTGATTACCAACCGATTTTTACAAAACTTTAAAAATAAAAAAAAAAGAAAGAGAGAAATGCGGCTAAACGTCCATTCGACACAAACTAGGTCATTTCGGGACTAACATATGTTTTTTAATTTTATTTAAAAACTCCCCTTGCGCGTACTGGTCTTTAGCTGTTGAGAGAAAACCGAAGGACACGGAGAAAACCCACGAGGTTGGACACCATACTCCATGTCACGTGCAACTTGGAGATCGAAACGACGCCGGTTGACTCAATGACAGACGTTACGATACAGCGCGCGTATGCTAACCATTCAGCCTCCCTAAAATCTGGAAATTGCTGACTTATAGCAAGAAGCATTTTAACCGGGCGAAATTTTCTGTTTTAACAGTTTAATTCGCACGGTATTTTAATTACCAACCGATTATTACAAAACTTTTGAAAATAAGCCCCAACTGACCAGCTTAATCGTATGCATGTCCATGTCACGTACAATCTCGAAATCGAAACGACGCCCGTTGACTCAATGACAGACGTTACGATACAGCGCGCACATGCTAACCATTCAGCCATTCAGCCTCCCTTAAAAATAAGCTCCCCCTGACCAGCTTAATTGTTCGCAATAAACATTTGCCCTCTAAAATCGGCAAATTGCTGACTTTAAAGTGAGAAACATTACAACCGGGCGAAATTTTATGTTTTATCACTTTTACAGTACCTTTGATTACCAACCGATTATTACAAAACTTTAAAAATAAAAGAGAACGAGAGAAATGCGGCTCAACGTCCATTCCACGCAAACTAGGTCATTTCGGGACTAACATATGTTTTTTAATTTTATTTATAAACTTCCCTTGCGCGTACGGGTCTTTAGCCATGTGAGGAAACCGAAGGACACGGAGAAAACCCACGAGGTTGGACACCATACTCCATGTCACGTGCAACTTGGAAATCGAAACGACACCGGTTGACTCAATGACAGACGTTACGATACAGCGCGCGTATGCTAACCATTCAGCCTCCCTAAAATCGGGAAATTGCTGACTTATAGCAAGAAACATTTCAACCGGGCGAAATTTTCTGTTTTAACAGTTTAATTCACACGGTATTTTAATTACCAACCGATTATTACAAAACTTTTGAAAATAAGCTCTAACTGACCAGCTTAATCGTATGCAATAAACGTTTGGCCTGAATTGAAAGATCTGCAACGAGAAAGTTCATCTCGATTTTTCGGCGTGGTTCCCCCTTGTCAGTGAGGCAGAGCGGAGGGCCTGACAAGGACAGCTGTCTAGTCGTTCGGATGGACGAAAAACCAAAGTCGCGTGTACACATTGGAGTGCACGTAAAATATCCCTAAGCAGTTGGAATTCGATACTGTTGAATAAGCTCTATACGATGACTAAATGTGCAGATTGTAGTCACCCACACTGCATGTTTCGCTTAACAATGAAAGGGTGCCGTTTTCAATGTTCGATCCTTTTGTTCTTCTACTCCTGATATGTTGGACTGTTGATCGATGGTTTCATATAAAAGACTACCAATAAGACTCTTTGTAGAAGAAGTTCCAAAAAAATAGTATGTTGACTTTACGAGAAAGACCTCTTAACATGCTCCAAATTGTAAAAATACGACTTTTTTGATTTTCAATCTCTTTTTTTCGGCTATCCCTGATATTTAAAAAAAATGATACAATGATTTCACACAACAGGCTAGCTATTAGACTCTCTATTGACAAAAGTTTCACCGCCCTCCCTTCATTATAACCGAAGTTATCGTGCCCTAAAGAATCAACAAATCAGCATGCTTATCTCTGTTTACCCTAAGCAGAAAATGCTCATCTTTGAACTCAATCATAACATTGACCTAGTGAACGTCTACAACAAGTTCGAACATTCTAGCTTAATTAGAACGAGAGTTATTGTGCTCCAAAGTCTCGACCCTTCAAATTGCTTCTATTTTTCATTTTCAATTCAAAATGGTGACTCCCGGTTGACCTAAATCAGAATTCTATTCTCGACATTTTTAGGCCTTCCTACAAGGATTCAGAAAATATAACTCCCGAGTCTGTAAGTAAAATAGCAAAAAAGCCTTATTGATTTTTCACGTTTAAAGATGGTGGCACTTCCGGTGCGATCGACAAACTCCATATTTTGTGTACGAATCAGTAATTCCTTGTCTAGTATCGAAAAAAAAAACTAGGTCATTCTGACCTATATTTCGACGATTTTTTTGAAAATTTTGATCCTTAATTTCACCAAGGGGAGATAAGTTAGAAAAGTTCTAAAGTCATTTTTCAAGTCGCATCATTAAGGTCTACTTACATATTAAATTTCATGAAAATCGTACAATTACTAAAGAAGTTGTCGAGTTGGTGTAAACTTCCGGTTCGAAATCACAGCGACGAATTTTCGAAATTCGAAAATCCGAAATTGCAGATTTGAAGTAAATGTCTTAGGATACTCAAAGAAAAAAGAATTAGTAAAATAGATCAAATAGTCACAAAGTTACAGCATTGTAGGTCAAATGCATTCGTTCGTAAAATTCGGTGATTTCGGATTCGTAAAACGTTTTGAAAATACATTTAATCAAGGTTCGCACCCCATTTTTGGGGGGGTAGGTCAAAATTTCAGAAAGATCCTATGGATAGATTCTGAGAAATCCGATTTGCAGAAAACACACACAAAAAAAATAATAATAACTAGATCTGCTACTGTCCCATGCAGATATGAAAGCTTTCATATTCATCGTCACGTGTCATCGATTATATCAAGTATCTCAAATAAAATGATAAAAATAACAAACTATTAAAATTGGTCAAAAACTCGCGAAGTTACAAGTCTAAGTATAGTATGAAACATTGCATAATCTGAAAACTAAAGGGAAATAACTGATACTTGTGTTGAAATAATTCATAGAACCAGAAAAACATTTATCCACTATAATAAATAAGCAACAAAATGAAATGAAATTTAATGGGGTTTAACGTCCTACTGTTCTGCTCCTAAAATGGGTTAATGAAGACGGGCATACGCCATAAAGTGTGCAATGAGGGAAATTTTACCCGGGCAGCGGCGTTACGGCCTACGAGGTTGGACAGGCGACCATACTCCTTGTCACGTACAACCAAGAAATCGAAACAACGCCAGTTGACTCAATGACAGACGTTATGATACAGAGCGCACGTGCTAACCATTCAGTCACGCAACCTCCCTAAAATCGGCAAATTGCTGACCTACAGATAGAAACATTTCAACCGGGCGAAATCTTCTATTGTATTAGTTTAATTTGCACGGTACCTTTAGTTATCAACCGAATATTACAAAAGTTTTAAATATAAGCTCCCCCTGACCAGCTAAATCATTCGCAATAAACGTTTTCCCCTTAAAATCGGCAAATTGCTGACTTTAAAGTGAGAAACATTACAATCGGGCGAAATTTTCTGTTTTATCACCTTTACAGTATCTTTGATTACCAACCGATTATTACAAAACTTTAAAAATAAAAAAGAAAGAAAGAAATGCGGCTAAACGTCAATGACAGACGTTACGATACAGCGCGCACATGCTAACCATTCAGCCATTCAGCCTCCCTTAAAAATAAGCTCCCCCTGACCAGCTTAATTGTTCGCAATAAACGTTTGCCCTCTAAAATCGGCAAATTGCTGACTTTAAAGTGAGAAACATTACAACCGGGCGAAATTTTATGTTTTATCACTTTTACAGTACCTTTGATTACCAACCGATTATTACAAAACTTTAAAAATAAAAGAGAACGAGAGAAATGCGGCTCAACGTCCATTCCACGCAAACTAGGTCATTTCGGGACTAACATATGTTTTTTAATTTTATTTATAAACTTCCCTTGCGCGTACGGGTCTTTAGCCATGGGAGGAAACCGAAGGACACGGAGAAAACCCACGAGGTTGGACACCATACTCCATGTCACGTGCAACTTGGAAATCGAAACGACACCGGTTGACTCAATGACAGACGTTACGATACAGCGCGCGTATGCTAACCATTCAGCCTCCCTAAAATCGGGAAATTGCTGACTTGTAGCAAGAAACATTTCAACCGGGCGAAATTTTCTGTTTTAACAGTTTAATTCACACGGTATTTTAATTACCAACCGATTATTACAAAACTTTTGAAAATAAGCTCCAACTGACCAGCTTAATCGTATGCAATAAACGTTTGGCCTGAATTGAAAGATCTGCAACGAGAAAGTTCATCTCGATTTTTCGGCGTGGTTCCCCCTTGTCAGTGAGGCAGAGCGGAGGGCCTGACAAGGACAGCTGTCTAGTCGTTCGGATGGACGAAAAACCAAGGTCGCGTGTACACATTGGAGTGCACGTAAAATATCCCTAAGCAGTTGGAATTCGATACTGTTGAATAAGCTCTATACGATGACTAAATGTGCAGATTGTAGTCACCCACACTGCATGTTTCGCTTAACAATGAAAGGGTGCCGTTTTCAATGTTCGATCCTTTTGTTCTTCTACTCCTGATATGTTGGACTGTTGATCGATGGTTTCATATAAAAGACTACCGATAAGACTCTTTGTAGAAGAAGTTCCCAAAAAATATTATGTTGACTTTAAGAGAAAAGAACCTTTAAAGATGCTCCAAATCGTAAACATACGACTTTTTGGATTTTCGATCTCTTTTTTTCTGCTATCCCTGATATTTAAAAAAAAAGATACAACGATTCCACACAACAGGCCAGCTATTACACTCTCGATTAACAAGAGTTTCACCGCCCTCCCTTCATTATAACCGAAGTTATCTTGCCCTAAAGAATCAACAAATCAGCATGCTTATCTCTGCTTACCCTTGGCAGAAAATGCTCATCTTTAAACTCAATCATGACATTGACCTAGTGAACGTCTACACCAAGATTGAACATTCTAGCTCAATTAGAAGGAGAATTATTGTGTTTCAAAGTCTCGGCCCTTCAAATTGCTACTACTTTTCATATTCACTTCAAAATGGCAACCATCAATTGACCTAAATCAAAATTCTGCTCTGAACAATTTTTAGGCTATCTTACAAGGATCCAGAAAATATAACTCCCGTGTCTGTAAGTAAAATAGCAAAAAAGCCTTAGGGATTTTTCACGTTTCAAGATGGTGGCACTTCCGGTTCGATCAACAAACTACATATTTTGTGTACGAATCGGTAATTACTTATCTAGTATCCCCCAAAAAATTAGGTCAATTTGACCTATATTTCGATGATTTTTTTGAAAATTGTGATCCTTAATTTCGTCAAGGGGAGATAATTTAGAAAATCTATAATTATATTTTTGAAGTCACATCGGTAAGGTCTACATATATACTAAATTTCATGAAAATCGTACAACTATTAAAGAAGTTGTCAAATTGGTCTAAACTTCCGGTTCGAAATCACAGCGACGAATTTTCGAAATTCGAAAATGTGAAACTGCAGATTAAAATGATTTTTTTCGAGGTATGCATTGTCCATTTTGTCGTTCGTAAATTTCGGTGATTTCGGATTCGTAAAACGTTTTGAAAATATATTTAATCAAGGTTCGCACCCCATTTTTTTTTGGGGGGGGGGTAGGTCAAAATTTCAGAAAGATCCTACGGATAGATTCTGAGAAATCCGATTTGCAGAAAACACACAAAAAAAAAAAATAATAACTAGATCTGCTACTGTCCCATGCAGATATGAAAGCTTTCATATTCACAGTCACTTCCTGTCACATGTCATGGGTAGTATGAATAATCCGAAGAAGGAAAAAAAATCATTAAAATCGGTCACAATCTAGTGAAGTTAATGTGATTTTTCACTCGTAAAGAATTTTGTCAGCACGAAAAACATCAAAGGCAAAAATCGAATTTTTGAAATATTCAAATACCGTATCCCGACTATCCTGAAATGTATTAATTTCAGACATAGGAGACGCATTGAACATACTATGCTCTATTGTGTTTGTTTACAAGTCCGTAAATGTCGACTTTTCACTATGTTTCATATTCACTTCAAAATGGTGACTACCAGTTGACCTAAATGAAAATTCTACTTCGAACTTCATCAAGACATTGACTTAGTGAATGCCTATACCAAGTTTGAACATTGTACCCCAATTAGAAAAAGAGTTATTGTGTTCCAGAGTCATCAAGGTATTGGCCTAATAAACACCCACACCAAGTCTAGCTGAATTAGAAAGAGAGTTATTGTGTCCCAAACCAGATCATTTCGAGACTAACATATAGTTCGATTTTATTTCAATATTTCGCTTGTGCGTAGAGGTCTTTAGCAGTGGAAGGAAACCGGAGGAAATGAAGAAAACCCACCAAGATGGACAGGCGACCTTACTCCTTGTCAGGTACGACCGGAGATTCGAAAACACGCTAGCTGACTCAATGACAGGCTTTATGATACAGCGCGCGCGTGCTAACCATTCAGCCACCAAACTCCCCTTTGAAATCGGACACGTGCAATATGTCATATAAGAAGAATAACAAGTCGCTCACATACAAAATGGTAAATTAATGAGCTTAGGTCAAAAGGTTGAGCTACTGTTTGAGTATTTAATTGTTTTAAAGAGACACGTTAAGGGATGTTCATAGTTAAATGAAAGTTTAACTTTAAATAAGACGAACGTCTACCAATAAAATGAGGATTTAATAATAGTAAAATAAAGTTTCAAATTAAGAATAATTAATTATTGGTCTAATGCAATGAAATGCTTTGATTTGACAGATGAAATGTACGATGGGTGTACACACTATGTGGCGAAGGCGTTGACCTGCTAGCCAGGAGGTCGGGTGTTCGATCCCTGTATTGGCCGAGAAAGTTCATCTCGATTTTTTGGCGTGTCCTCCCACCGGCGTGTACACATTGGAGTGCACGTAAAAGATTCCTTAGCAGTTGGAATTCGATAATGTTGAATAAGCTCTATACGGTGACTAAATGTGCAAATTGTAGCCACCCACACTGCATGTTTTGCTTAACAATGAAAGGGTGCCGTTTTCAATTTTCGATCCTTTTATTCTTCTACTCCTGATATTTTGGACTGTTGATCGATGGTTTCATATAAAAGACTACCGATAAGACTCTTTATACAAGAAGTTCCCCAAAAATATTATGTTGACTTTAAGAGAAAAGGACCTTTAAAAATGCTCTAAATCGTAAAAATACGACTTTCTGGATTTTCGATCTGTTTTTTCTGCTATCCCTGATATTTAAAAAAAATGATACGATGATTTCACACAACGGGCTAGCTATTAGACTCTCGATTGACAAGAGTTTCACCACCCTCCCTTCATTATAACCGAAGTTATTGTGCCCTAAAGAATCAACAAATCAGCATGCGTATCTCTGCTTACCCCAGGCAGAAAATGCTCATCTTTACACTCAATCATGACATTGACCTAGTGAACGTCTACCCCAAGTTTAAACATTCTAGACTATGCATTGTCAGTCTTTTTGTTCGTAAAATTCGGTGATTTCGGATTCGTAAAACGTTTTGAAAATATATTTAAACAACGTTTGCACCCCATTTTTGGGGGGGGGGGTAGGTCAAAGTTTCAGAAAGATCCCATGGTTTGATTCTGAGAAATCCGATTTGCAGAAAATACACAAAAAAAAAAAATAATAATAATCTTAACAGAAACAATAAGCTTTCATATGTAATATGAAAGCTTAACTAGATCTGCTACTGTCCCATGCAGATATGAAAGCTTTCATATTCATCGTCACGTGTCATCGATTATATCAATTATCTCAGATAAAAGGATAAGAATAACAAACTATCAAAATTGGTCAAAAACTCGCGAAGTTACAAGTCTAAATATAGTATGAAACATTGAGTAATCTGAAAACTAAAGGGAAATAACTGATACTTGTGTTGCTGTAATCGGGATGACTTCCGATTTCAAAACTTTCAGAAAAATGAAATGAAAATGGTAAGAAAACATCGAAACATTCAATGAGATAACTTTGAACAAAACTAAAACTTTTTTAATCAGGTTGAACTCAACTGTTTGAATATGTACGTTAAATATGTAGATTTGTAAAATTATAAAGACATAATATCAAAATCGGTCAAAAACTCACAAAGTTACAAATTTAAATGTAGTGAGAAACATTGCACCCGGGCAAAAAAATAATCTTTAAACTAAAGGGAAATAACTGAAACTTGTATAGCTGTAATCGGGCTTCCAAGATATGTTATATAATTATGGTTTCCAATATGTTTGGTTATAAGTAGGAAATCGTGACGACTTCTTAAGCATGTTTTAAACAAAGGGTCATAGACTGCTATATACAAGAATGGTACTCTGCAATAAAAAAAAACTGGCCAGAGATTTCTATGCAGAAATTAAATAATTGCTAGAACCAGAAAAATATTTATCCACTATAATAAATAAGCAACATAGAGAAAATGAAATGAAATTGAATGGGGTTTAACGTCCTACTGTTCTGCTCCTACAATGGGCTAATGAAGACGGGCATACGCCATAAAGTGTGCAATGAGGGAAATTTTACCCGGTCAGCGGCGTTACGGCCTACGAGGTTGGTAAGGCGACCATACTCCTTGTCACGTACAACCAAGAAATCGAAACAAGGCCAGTTGACTCAATGACAGACGTTATGATACAGAGCGCACGTGCTAACCATTCAGCCACACAACCTCCCTAAAATCGGCAAATTGCTGACCTACAGCGAGAAACATTTCAACCGGGCCAAATTTTCTATTTTAACAGTTTAATTTGCACGGTACCTTTAGTTATCAACCGAATATTACAAAACTTTTAAAAATAAGCTCCCCCTGACCAGCTTAATCGTTCGCAATAAACCTTTGCCCCTTAAAATCGACAAATTGCTTACTTTAAAGTGAGAAACATTACAACCGGGCCAAATTTTCTGTTTTATCACTTTAACAGTACCTTTGATTACCAACCGATTATTACAAAACTTTAAAAAGAGAAAGAGAGAAATGCGGCCTAACGTCCATTCGACACAAACTAGGTCATTTTGGGACTAACATATGTTTTTTAATTTTATTTAAAAACTCCCCTTGCACGTACTGGTCTTTAGCCGTTGGGAGGAAACCGAAGAACACGGAGAAAACCCACGAGGTTGGACATCATACACCATGTCACGTGCAACCTGGAGATAGAAACGACGCCCGTTGACTCAATGACAAACGTTACGATACAGCGAGCACATGCTAACCATTCAGCCATCCAGCCTCCCTGAATTCGGAAAATTGCTGACTTATAGCAAGAAACATTTCAACCGGGCGAATTTTTCTGTTTTAACAGTTTAATGTGCACGATACTTTAATTACCAACCGATTATTACAAAACTTTTGAAAATAAGCTTCAACTGACCAGCTTAATCGTATGCAATAAACGTTTTGCCTGAATTGAAAGTTCTGCACGGAAAAAGTTCATCTCGATTTCCCGGCGTGGTTCCCCTTGTCAGTGAGGCAGAACGGAGGGACTGACAAGCACAGCTGTCTAGTCCTTCGGATGGGACGAAAAACCAAGGTCCCGTGTACACATTGGAGTGCACGTAAAATATCCCTAAGCAGTTGGAATTCGATACTGTTGAATAAACACTATACGATGACTAAATGCGTAGATTGTAGTCACCCACACTGCATGTTTCGCTTAACAATGAAAGGGTGCCGTTTTCAATGTTCGATCCTTTTGTTCTTCTACTCCTGATATGTTGGACTGTTGATCGATGGTTTCATATAAAAGACTACCAATAAGACTCTTTGTAGAAGAATTTCCCAACAAATATTATGTTGACTTTACGAGAAAGACCTCTAAACATACTCCAAATTGTAAAAATACGACTTTTTGGATTTTCAATCTTTTTTTTTCGGCTATCCCTGATATTTAAAAAAATGATACAATGATTTCACACAACAGGCTAGCTATTAGACTCTCTATTGACAAAAGTTTCACCGCCCTCCCTTCATTATAACCGAAGTTATCGTGCCCTAAAGAATCAACAAATCAACATGCTTATCTCTGCTTACCCTAAGCAAAAAATGCTCATCTTTCAACTCCATCATAACATTGACCTAGTGAACGTCTACACCAAGTTTGATCATTCTAGCTTAATTAGAATGAGAGTTATTGTGCTCCAAAGTCTCGGCCCTTCAAATTGCTTCTAATTAACATTTTCAATTAAAAATGATGACTCCCGGTTGACCTAAATCAAAATTCTATTCGCGACATTTTTTAGGCCTTCCTACAAGGAATATAACTCCCGAGTCTGTAAGTAAAATAGCAAAAAAGCCTTATTGATTTTTCACTTTTCAAGATGGTGGCACTTCCGGTTCGATTGACAAACTCCATATTTTGTGTACGAATCAGTAATTCCTTGTCTAGTATCGAAAAAAAAAATTAGGTCATTCTGACCTATATTTCGACGATTTTTTTTGAAAACTTTGATCCTTAATTTCACCAAGGGGAGATAATTTAGAACATTTCTAATTATATTTTTGAAGTCACATCGGTAGGATCTACTTATATACTAAATTGAATGAAAATCGCAAAACTATTAAAGAAGTTGTCAATTTGGTCTAAACTTCCGGTTCGAAATCACAGCGACGAATTTTCGAAATTCGAAAATGTGAAACTGCTGATGAAAATGATTTTTTTCAAGGTATTCAAAGAAAAAAGATTTAGTAAGATCGGTCAAAAAACAATAAAGTTACGACTATGCATTGTCCATTTTGTCGTTCGTAAATTTCGGTGATTTCGGATTCGTAAAACGTTTTGAAAATATATTTAATCAACAGCTACCACCCATTTTTGGGGGGATAGGTAAAAGTTTCATAAAGATACTGTGGTTAGATTCTGAGAAATCCGATTTGTGGATAAAACACACAAAAAAAATAACAACTAGATCTGCTACTGTCCCATGCAGATATGAAAGCTTTCATATTCATCGTCACGTGTCATTGATTGTATCAAGTATCCTAAATAAAAGGATAAGAAAAAAAAATTAAAAATGGAAGGTTGGACAGGCGACCTTACTCCTTGTCACGTACAACCGGGCATTCGAAAACACGCTAGTTAACTCAATGACAGGCGCGCGTGCTAACCATTCAGGCACCCAACCCCCCTTTGAAATCAGACACGTGCAATATGTCATATAGGAAGAATAGGAAGTCGCTCACAACCAAATGGTAAATTAATGAGGTTAGGCCAAAAGGTTGAGCTACTGTTTTAGAGTACTTAATAGTTTTAAAGAGACACGTAAAGGGTTGTTCATAGTTAAATGAAAGTTTAATTTTAAATAAGACCAATGAAATTAGGATTTAATCATGCCAGACTAATATTTCCAATATGTTTGGTTATAAGTAGGAAATCGTGACGACTTCTTAAGCATGTTTTAAACAAAGGATCATGTTTGTTTAAACAAGAATGGCACTCTGCAATAAAAAAACTGGCCAAAGCAAGATTTCTATGCAGAAATTAAATAATTGCTAGAACCAGAAAAATATTTATCCACTATAATAAATAAGCAACATAGAGAAAATGAAATGAAATTGAATGGGGTTTAACGTCCGACTGTTCTACTCCTAAAATGGGCTAATGAAGACGGGCATATGCCATAAAGTGTGCAATGAGGGAAATTTTACCCGGGCAGCTGCGGTTACTGCCCACGAGGTTGGACAGGCGACCATACTCCTTGTCACGTACAACCAAGAAATCGAAACAACGCCAGTTGACTCAATGACAGATGTTATGATACAGAGCGCACGTGCTAACCATTCAGCCACGCAACCTCCCTAAAATCGGCGAATTGCTGACCTACAGCGAGAAACATTTCAACCAGGTCAAATTTTCTATTGTAACAGTTTAATTTGCACGGTACCTTTAGTTATCAACCGAATATTACAAAACTGTTAAAAATAAGCTCCCCCTGACCAGCTTAAGCGTTCGCAATAAACGTTTGCCCCTTAAAATCGGCAAATTGCTGACTTTAAAGTGAGAAACATTACAACCGGGCGAAATTTTCTGTTTTATCACTTTTACAGTACCTTTTATTACCAACCGATTATTACAAAACTTTAAAAATAAAAGAGAAAGAGAGAAATGCGGCCTAATGTCCATTCGACACAAACTAGGTCATTTCGGGAATAACATATGTTTTTTAATTTGATTTAAAAACTCCCCTTGCGCTTACAGGTCTTTAGCCGTTGGGAGGAAACCGAAGGACACGGAGAAAACCCACGAGGTTGGACATCATACTTCATGTCACGTCCAACCGGGAGATCGAAACGACGCCCATTGACTCAATGACAGACGTTACGATACAGTGCGCACATGCTAACCATTCAGCCATTCAGCCTCCCTGAATTCAGAAAATTGCTGACTTATAGCAAGAAACATTTCAACCGGGCGAAATTTTCTGTTTTAACAGTTTAATGTGCACGGTACTTTAATTACCAACCGATTATTACAAAACTTTTGAAAATAAGCTCCAACTGACCAGCTTAATCGTATGCAATAAACGTTTTCGCCTGAATTGAAAGTTCTGCACGGAGAAAGTTCATCTCGATTTCCCGGCGTGGTTCCCCTTGTCAGTGAGGCAGAACGGAGGGCCTGACAAGCACAGCTGTCTATTCATTCGGATGGGACGAAAAACCAAGGTCGCGTGTACACATTGGAGTGCATGTAAAATATCCCTAAGCAGTTGGAATTCGATACTGTTGAATAAGCTCTATACGATGACTAAATGTGTATATTGTAGTCACCCACACTGCATGTTTCGCTTAACAATGAAAGGGTGCCATTTTCAATGTTCGATCCTTTTGTTCTTCTACTCCTGATATGTTGGACTGTTGATCGATGGTTTCATATAAAAGACTACCAATAAGACTCTTTGTAGAAGAAGTTTCCAAAAAATATTATGTTGACTTTACGAGAAAGACCTCTAAACATGCTCCAAATTGTAAAAATACGACTTTTTGGATTTTCAATCTCTTTTTTTCGGCTATCCCTGATATTTAGAAAAAATAATACAATGATTTCACACAACAGGCTAGCTATTCGACTCTCTATTGACAAAAGTTTCACCGCCCTCCCTTCATTATAACCGAAGTTATCGTGCCCTAAAGAATCAACAAATTAGCATGCTTATCTCTGCTTACCCTAAGCAGAAAATGCTCATCTTTAAACTCAATCATAACATTGACCTAGTGAACGTCTACACCAAGTTTGAACATTCTAGCTTAATTAGAAGGAGAGTAATTGTGTTCCAAAGTCCCGACCCTTCAAATTGCTTCTATTTTTCATTTTCAATTCAAAATGGTGACCATCACGTGACCGAATTCAAAATTCTATTCGCGACATTTTTTAGGCCTTCCTACAAGGATTCAGAAAATATAACTCCCGAGTCTGTAAGTAAAATAGCAAAAAAGCCTTATTGATTTTTCTCTTTTAAATATGGCGGCACTTCCGGTTCGATCGACAAACTCCATATTTTGTGTACAAATCAGTAATTACTTATCTAGTATCCAAAAAAAAAATCAGGTCATTCTGACCTATATTTCGATGATTTTTTTGAAAATTTTGATCCCTAATTTCGTCAAGGGGAGATAATTTAGAAAATTTCTAATTATATTTTTGAAGTCACATCGGTAAGATCTACTTAGATACTAAATTTCATGAAAATCGTACAACTATTAAAGAAGTTGTCAAATTGGTCTAAACTTCCGGTTCGAAATCACATCGACGAATTTTCGAAATTCGAAAATGTGAAACTGCAGATGAAAATGATTTTTTTAAAGGTATTCAAAGAAAAAAGAATTAGTAAAATCGGTCAAAAAATAACAAAGTTACGACTATGCATTGTCATTTTTTTCGTTCCTAAAATTCGGTGATTTCGGATTCGTAAAACGTTTCGAAAATATATTTAATCAAGGTTCGCACCCCATTTTTGGGGGGGTAGGTCAAAATTTCAGAAAGATCCTATGGATAGATTCTGAGAAATCCGATTTGCAGAAAACACAAAAAAAAAAAAAATAATAATAATAATCTTAACAGAAACAATAAGCTTTCATATGTAATATGAAAGCTTAATAATAATCTTAACAGAAACAATAAGCTTTCATATGTAATATGAAAGCTTAATAATAATAATAATAATAATTTTAGTAATCTCAATAGGCTTTCAGACGAAAGTCTGAAAGCCTAATAATGATATTTTTATCGCGCAACTATTCAATCCACTAGGGAATGCACTAGGCGCTAGAAAATGTTGTCACTTTAGAGTGTTAATGATAGTGACTAAATAACCAAGTTTTCACTTTGGATTTAAAAATCGACAGAGATTCATATTGTCGGATATTTTCTGGAAGTGTAATCCAAACAACTGATGCACTGTATCGAAAAGTTCTAGATCCAAAAGATTTGAATTTATAGGCAGGCACATACAATAATAGTTTCCCTTCTGATCTTAATGATCGTTTAGGTTGATACAGTGATACTAGATTTTGAATGTAACCTGGCGCGGATTTATTTATCGATTGATATGCTAACGATAAGACTTTAAAGTTGACCCTTTCTCGAACACGGAGCCAATGTAATTTGTTCAAGATTGGGGTGATGTGTGATCTTGATTTAGTTTTTGTGACAATGTAAGCAGCACGGTTTTGTAATCTTTGGAGTTTTGAAATCTGTTCATTCGTAATACCAGTTAGTACTGAATTACAATAGTCTATTCTGGACAGGACGAAGGATCGAGTTAAGGTTGCAGCAGCATCTTCAGTTATTAGATGACGAATGGACCCTATCCTTCGGAGATGGAAATGACATATTTTACAAATGTTGTTCACATGGTTTTCAAAGCTGAGACGAGAATCGACAAGAATTCCAAGATTTCTCACAGATTTAGACATAGGAATTTCGGTATTTCCAATGCTGATCGTTCGAATGTCACATTTCTTAAGTCTGCTGGCAGGACCCACCAGAAGAAACTCTGTCTTTTCATCGTTGAATTTTAGCATATTGGATGACATCCATTTTGACATTTTCAAGACACCCTTCCAGATTCTTAATGACGGCATTTTGATCGATCGGAAGTGGCTTGAAGCTGTCAAGGAGCTGAGAATTTAGTGGTTTTCCGGTATTCAGTATAACATGGTGTTTTCTGGTTGTTTTCCGGTATATAGTATTGCCGTGTAAGTTGGTTTCTATGACACGAACGTAAGGAACGAGAAGGTACTTATTGTTTAATGAAATCGGATAAATAGGATGGAGCCAAAGGATCGTTTAAACAAGTGAAAGTGATTGTGTTGGTTTGAACATGCGTTGATTAACCGGTAGCCCATTATGCCAATGTAACTGTTTTAGAACAGGTGTAATATGGTCAGATGATTTGGTGAGAGATACAATCCGAGCTGCTTTATTCTGGATTTTCTGTAGCTGACTTACAAGAGTTTTAGGAAGACAATACAGTAATGAATTACAATAATCTAAGGAGGACATAACAAAAGCATTTATTAACATTTTAGTGGCATCAAGGTCAATATAGGATCGAATTTTGCCAATGCTATACAGGTGAAAGTTCTCCTTTTTGCACACCATGGATACATAGAACACACCTGATCGAATTCTGCCAGTGCTATACAGGTGAAAGTTCGCCTTTTACACACCATGGATACATGGGTTTTCATAAGGAAGGAAGAGTCATACAACACACCAAGATTCCTGACACAGTTAATTGGGGTTATGGCTCTGCTTCCAATAGTCACATGGTTGATGTCAATGTTCTTTTTATTCCCAATTATTATATTTTTTGTTTTGTCATCGTTCAATTTAAAAAAAATTGCAATGCACCTAGATTCTAATTCGTTCATGCCATGCTTCAAGTTCTGATGTAGTGTTATCTGGTGTAGGATCGAGTTCAACATACAACTGGGTATCATCCGCATAGAGGTGATAATTTAGACCCATCTCACGGATGATATCTCCAATTGGTGCAGTGTATGCTGTGAACAAAACCGGTCCCAATGTCCCAATATGGATCCATGTGGAACACCAAAATCAGGAACTTTAGGCATTGATTGAGGTGCGTCGGTAACAATACTCCGTTGTCTTCCATTCAGACAAGACTCAAACCACTATCATATCGAGTTTCAAGTCTCCCGAGTAAGACTGATAGATCTATCGTATCAAATGTCGCACTCAAATCCTATAAAACCAACGACACCGGTTGCTTCCTAATAATGTGGTTATGACATGTCATAAAACAGCTCCCGTAGGATTTGTTTGTTAAAATTGATTTTTTTTTTGTTGTTTTGGGTTGATTAGGGACCAAGCTATCTAAAATGTTGGGGTTCAAATTTTCCGACCCCTTGACTCCTATGGGAGGGGCATTTTTGAAATCGGGACCCCTATGAACGAGAACATGGCTATCTCCACCAATAATGGTAGATTTTCATGATCTAAAGTCCATTCTCGTGTTTTTTCATAATGCCGATCCCATCTGTGATACTTTTAAAGCGATTAGAATTATTTTTGATTGACTTTCGGTGGGGAATGCCAATTTCCGATATAAACTCGGGTCGATTTCAGTCAATTTTCTTTGGATTTTCATGATCTGAAGATCATTCTGTTCTTTTTTTTCATCATGCCCATCCCATCTATGATGCACTTAAAGTCAAACGGGAGTAGTTTCAGTTGACTTCCGGTGGTAAATACCAATTTGCGGTGTCAAACTCGGATTGATATCAGCCAATAATCATTGGATTTTCATGATCTGAAGTCTCATTCTGGGTGATTTTTTCATCCCGTCTATGGCACACTTCAAGCGAATGGAATTAGTTTATATGGACTTCCGCTTTGAATACCAATTTCCACATCAAACTCGGATCGATTTTAGTTTAGAGAAATCTATCACACAGTATCACTTTTTGTGGCATCTGAAGCATGGTAAATGTTTCGCACATGTTTGGGACATTGGAATATTCTGTCATGAGATTCAAGACAAATCCGGCGTTTGTGACAAGTAAACAAGTTTTATGTCAAAAAGAAATAAGTCGCAAGAAACGAAAACTACGAAATTTCTATCTTGGAAATAAATATGCAGTTCACGGCATCAACGATGCATTATCCTCGTCCCCTTGCACACCCCTGGTCGTATTGGTATGCTCCATATTAAAACCATTATTCCGGAAACTGCATCACCCCATGCAGCCTGTTTTACAACCACTTTCTGTTAGTTCGGTTAAAGCACGGTGGTAAGATTCTGAGCAGGTACATACATGCCTTCGTCCAACTGCCAACTACTTTGTTCAATGGCAGGAAGGAGGTTCAGGGATCTGGTCAGTAAATTCACCAATTCGGTAATTATCACACCTTCGAAAAGTTCTTAAAACAATTGATTATAAGTTCGTCACCATCAAGCTTAAGGCATGCACATACCCATAGTTTTGTAGTATCCACAAACTTACCTCCCTAGTCAGCATCGGGAGGTTGTGAAATCTATCAGGCCTTGACACTTGTGACTTTCAATGACATGTAATCGTTTGATCACATATACCGCAGTTAAAGCCTTGAAATGAGCTCGAGATACAAGGTCTAGGAGAATTGTGAGAATATCACAATAAGTTACAGATGCAAGGACCTGGTGAGGTAAGAGGTGTGTCATTCTATTCATGTATGACCAAATACTATGCGTCCTTAACTAGCATGCGCTTTGTGAATGTCTCTTGTAGGCCAGAGAGTTTCTGCATGATGGGTGGTTTCTTGATACCCTGACTTTCAGCCATAGTAAAATGATGAAAACTTTGGGTGGTGTAGCCTGTGTTGTTGTATCGACCAGGCTAGCATGTGACACTGGTTGGGCCTTTGCTCATTCAACAGCATATCTTAGCCTGTTTGATTCAGCAAAGGCTATATCACACAGGGTTCTCACCATTGAGAAACTCTTAGATCTTGCCTGTGTAGCGGAGAGTTACTGGCGGGGAAACCCATGTTTGGTCCTTGTGACGCCGATGCCTACACAATTTTCATGGACTTTGTCTCCTGGGGTTGTCTCAGGTTTGTAACTGAGAAGGTCGCGAAACACAGAGATCTAGAGATAGATGTGATCTAGCGAGAGTTTTAAGGTCTGATTGAACTTCGCAACATCACAAAGAAAACAAGGGCTGGTGTACATATGAAGCTTGAAGGTGATGACCCCGTTATCATCTGTTTCAAGAAGCTTGGAGAATGTAAAATCTCAACTGAGCTGGTGAAGGGTGACTTGCCTTTACAGGTCAAGGAATTCATCCGTTCCATTAAACTTACCAGCACGTAGATGTCAATTTTCAGTTCCGAAAACTTTTTTGTGACAGGTGTTTCCACTGGCTCGTTCGGGGTTGTCGCCCCATGTCAGGAACAAAGTACACCGCGATGCGCGATAAGTCGTACCTAACAGAAAGCGGCTGGCAGTTGGACAAAAGTATTTATATTCCTGTGCTGAATCGTGATCTGCCTGTCCATCTTGCTGTAATTAAAGTCACAAAATGTGGTTGTAAAACAGGCTGCACGGGCGATGCAGTTGTGGCAAAAATGGTCTGCCTTATACTTCTTTGCGCGTGTTTTGATAGGGGCCGTACCAATATGGTTAGGGGTGTGCAGGAGGACGAGGACGATGAATAGCTGATTTATTTATTTTTGTTTCGTTTCTGACAACTTCTGGCTTGTTAAATTCTTTTTGTTTATGATATTAGACTTGTTTACTAGTTACAAATGGCAAAGTGTCTCGAATCTCATGACATAACATTCAGTCACCCCAAAGTGACCATATTAATCATTTTACCATGCTTCAAAAGCCACTTAAAGTGATAGGCTAAGCTACCGGAAATTGGCATTCACCACCTGAATTAAATGAAAACTGCTCCCATTGGGATCGACATGATGACAAAACCCCAGAATGAACGTCAGATTATGAAATCCAGCCATTATCTTAAAGGCCCTTCAACTGGAGCCCTAGAATGGGATCCGCATGATTAACAAATCGCAGAATGAACTTTAGATAATAAAAAAAAATCGGCTGAAATTAATCCGAGTTTGACACTGGAGATTTTATTTTCAACCGGAAGTCAATGGAAACTACTTCCATTCGCTTGAAATGTATAATAGATGGGGTCGGCATGATGAAAAAAAGCAGAATGAAAATCCAAAGATTATTGGCTGAAATCAATCCGAGTCTGACACCAGAAGTTGGTATTCCTCCGCCGGAAGTCAATGAAAACTACTTCCATTCGCTGTAAGGATATCATAGATGGGGTCGGTATGATGAAAAACACCAGAATGAACTTCAGATCATGAAAATCCAAAGATTATTGGCTGAAATCAATCCGAGTTTGACACCGGAAGCTGATATTATTCATCAGAAGTCAATGAAATCTACTTCCATTCGTTTTAAGTGTATCATAGATGGGTCGGCAGGATTAAAAAATCCAGAATGAACTTCAGATCATGAAAATCCAAAGATTATTGGCTGAAATCAATCCTAGTTTGACACCGGAAGTTGGTATTTCCCACCGAAAGTCAATGAAAGCTATTTCCAATTGCTTTGAGAGTATCACAAATGGTGTTGGCATGATGAAAAAACACTAGAATGAACTTCAGATCATGAAAATCCAACCATTATTGCGGGAGATAGCTAGGTGGTCGTTCATAGGGATCCCGATTTCAAAAATACCCTTCCCATGGGAGGTCAAGGGGTCGGAAAATTTGAACCCCGACATTTTTGGATAGCTTGATCCTTAATCAACCCTAAACAACACTATAACCAGGCTACATACAATATCATTGTGGACACGAAGTAAGGAGGATTCGTTATTGTGCTGTATTTTGTATGCTGACTGAAATTTTTCTTGGAGATTGTTTTCGCACAAATGATATTTAAAACGATTAAGGACAATTTTTTCTATAATTTTCGAAGTGAAATATAAATTCGACACAGGTCGGTATTTTTTTTTAGCACATTACGCATTTTTTAATGAGGGGTGTCACATGGGCTGTTTTAGGCGTTTCGCGTGTTTCTGCGCCTACTAAAGACGTGTTCACGATTTGGGTGATCACTGGAATTAACTCCACTTCAGACTTCTTTATCCATGTTGGTAGGGAATCGAGGGGACATGACTTCTAGGCTGATTTCTGAATTGTTTCTCTTATCTCATCTTCTGCTGCTAGACAAAAGTTCTCAAGTGTGCGACCTTTCTCAATAAATGTGTTTGTTGGTTTATTTACACTGAGTCCTTGGCGAAGAAAGCTGATTTGAAAGGCTAGCATCATTTTGAAACGACGGCAGAACCTTTGTTTCTCTTGGTTTTAGCAGACTGTTTGTAATTTTGTAGACTTCAGGTGGATTACGTTTGTTTGATAACAAGCAGTCCACAGTGAAGGATCGTTTAGCCAATGCAATTACATTGTTACTGGTAATTCGAGCCTTATTGTAAATTTGTCTATGAATTTCCAGATTGGTTTTTCTCCATGTTTTCTCGGCTTTCCTGCGTTTAACCTTATGATCACGTATTTCATCAGCGTACCATTATTTATTAGGCCGAATAATGATTTCTTTTGTTTTCAGTGAGCAGCTTTTTCCAGTATTTTTGAAAGAACGTCGTTAAAAATATTCACTTGTTGGTGGGTATCCGGCTTGGTGGCAGTGGTACCCAGAAGTAATGAATTAATAATATCGCTCCTAATTTTATCAGCAGGAAAGATTTTTGTTTTTCTGAAACTTATTGTCCTCTTTATTGATTCCGTTTTGGGAAACGAGAAATCACAGAATAGACTGTAGTGATCAGATATCTGATGATCAACAACGTCGCATGACTGAATAATGGAATCATGTTCTCTCGTTATCACGAGATCAAGAATATGATTATGTCTATGGGTTGGCACATCCACATGCTGTTTTAAACTACATGCGTCTAAAAATAGTAAAAATTTCTTAATATTCGAATCATTGGCTTTATCAACATGAAGATTGAAATCTCAAAGAATTAGTAAATGTCCAGATCCAGTATTCAAATTACTGAGTAGTTCAGCAAATTCTGTCAGGAAATCTACCACACTTGTTGAAGGAGGGCGATATACTGACACTATTCTTATATTATTCTTGCCAAGGAGTACGTTTAATTGTAGTATTTAAAAAGTTGAAAATAAGTTTTTGGTACTTACTCGGGAAACTTTTACAGGCAGGCAATTCCACCTTCTTTAGAATATCAAAATGGGTAGGAACTAATTTGTTGATGATAAATGTGTCTTCATTGCGAATCCATGACCCAGTTGCAATAAATAACTCCACACCATTATCAACAACATATTCGTTCAGTTCATCAGTTTTATTTCGGACAGGTTTACTTTTAGTCCAAAATTCATGAAAATCGTGCTAATATTAAAGAAGTTGTCATGTTCATTTTACGTCCGAAATAATATGTCAATGGCGTCTTTTTTTTAAGTTTAAATATAGCAGATTTAAAGTAAATGTTTCAAAGTACCCAAAGAAATGTGAATGTGTAACATAGGTCAAATATTCCCAAAGTTTAATCAAGATGACGGACGAGTAGGATCTCGTCAACAGATCAGACAGCGTTTTTTCGTGATATTAAGAAGTTTTCGTATGTGAATTACCAATGATACAGGTTTTAATACTGTGTAATATTTACTCCAAAACAAATCTGTGATTGTGAAATAATTGACGTTTTTAGAAAAACAATAACAAGCTGTAAAAGAGCTCGTGTGAGCAAAGTTAACCAAGTGGACTAACTAAATAAACAAGCTATTGCTAAACTGGTTTATACTGTACTTTAAAAATGCCAAAAAAAAAAAGCCAAAGGAAACGTCATAAATGAATGAGAGTGCTAGCACAAGCAGTACCTCTGATTTTCTCGATAAAACTGTTAAAGATGATGAGTCGCTAAGGACACTAATACGTGAAATATACAGAGAGATGAAATCATGAGCCACCTTGTAAAACCAGAGACAATTGAATTGATGATAAACAGAATAATAAATTAGAGAATGAGGTTGATGAATTACAACAGTATTCAAGAAGAACATGTATTAACTTTAGTGGAATTAAAGAAATACCAAACGAATATACATAATTTTAGACTTCGCAAACACGCATATTCTTACAGAGGGTGATTAAAGGCTGAACTTATCTTACATTGGTCGGTCACATAGAGTTGGTCGAAACAATGGTGGGTATGATAGGGATATACTAATTGTAAGATTTATAATTTGTAGAAACAAAGCCGCTGTATTTAAAAACAAAAAGAATTTGAAGGGATTCAATATAACTAATACAACTAAGATATGTGTCAATGAAGCACTAACTAGAAATCGGGCGTTACTCTACAAACAGACACGATAACTATTTAAGGCTAGTCTAATAAAGAACTGTTGGACTTTTGATGTCAGAAATCTGGAAAACAACAAGAACTTCTTGATAAGGTCTGAAGATGATCTTCAGGAGTTTATCCCACCAGGTCAACGGACACCTAGACCTATTCCCAAACCGCAACCAAGGGATCCTAGGATACGCAGCTCATATCTATTTGGAGACCTAGCAACTATAAATGGAGCGCAGGCTTCATCAACAACAGACATGTTAGGCAGTACCGTTCGACAACAATCTATAGTTGAATTTGGGATGGTAACATCTACACCTAAAAAGTTAGCCCATGCATTACCCCAGTCATCAAACACAGATATAAATGACTAGCGGTCAACAAGACCAACTATAATACTCTAACTTAGTTTAATGTCTGTAACTTATCATGGATATACCCCACCCTATACATTCTTAGATACAGATAGCATTATGTATTTTTTTTTTAAGATAACTGTACTTTATATCAGCCTAGATACAAATCTCATAATAAACTTGTTTATAGTATACCAACCTAGATATAAATCTCATGATTATATTTGTTACATAGTTGTAATATAACGGTACTTTATATTTACCTAGAGAGAATATACTGTTTTGAACATAGCCGTAACATAACGGTAATTATACTTACCTAGATACAGATGGTATATTAATATAATTGTTTTAAACCTTTATGTTAGATAACAGCACTTTACCCTTACCAAGATAATGTAAGATAACGGTACTTTACATTTACCTGGATACAGACCTTAATAAAATTCTGGTTTGAATGTTGTTGCAAGATAACGGTACTCTATACTTCACCTGATACAGATCATACAATAATATATAGTCTCAAAATAATTTGAGTTACATTTCTCATAACAATATATTGTTTTGAACATTGCTAATTGCTAAAGTCGCTCCCTGATTACCCAGAAGAAACATATCTCATAATAATATATTGCTTTGAAGATAGTTGCAAGATAACGGTACTTTATATTAACCTAGATGAACATAGCTGTATCAGAACGGTACTTTATACTTACCTAAGTACAGATCTCATAATAATATACTATTCTAAAAAAGTAGGGGATATTTGATTTTTAAGTGTTATTAAAGTCACCTAATGAAACTGACGAAGAAACAAATGACAAAATGAAACTAGATCTGCTACTGTCCCATGCAGATATGAAAGCTTTCAAATTCACAGTCACTTCCTGTCACATGTCATGGTTCATATAAATAATCCGAACAAGAAAAAATCAATCATTAAAATCGGTCACAATCTAGCGAAATTAATGTGATTTTTCACTCGTAAACAACTTTGTCGGCAAGAAAACATCTCAAGCGAAATTCGAATTTTTGAAATATACAAATACCAAAAATTCGACCCGTATCCCGACTATCCCGAAATGTATTGAATTTTAGGCATAGGAGACGCATTGAACATACTATGACCTATTGTGTTTGTTTACCAGTCCGTAAATGTCGATTTTTCACTATGTTTCATATTCAATTCAATATGGCGACCATCAGCTGACATGAATCAAAAATCTGCGCTGAACGTTTTTTAGGTTTTCCTTCAAGGATTCAGAAAATGTAAGTCCCATGTCTGTAAGTGCAATATCGCACGTTCTATTGTTTTTTCACGTTTCAAGATGGTGGCACTTCCGGTTCGATCGACAAACTCCATGTTTTGTGTACGAATCAGTAATTACTCGTCTAGTATCGAAAAGAAAAAAAATAGGTCATTCTGACCTTTATTTCGATGATTTTTTTGAAAAATTTGATTCTTAATTTCACCAAGGGGAGATAATTTAGAAAATTTTAAAAGTCATTTTTCAAGTCGCATCTGTAATGTCTACTTACATACTAAATTTCATGAAAATCGTACAACTATTAAAGAAGTTGTCAAGTTGGTCTCAACTTCCGGTTCGAAATCACAGCGACGAATTTTCGAATATTACAAAACTTTTAAAAATAAGCTCCCCCTGACCAGTTTAATCGTTCGCAATAAACGTTTGCCCCTTAAACTGGGCAAATTGCTGACTTTAAAGTGAGAAACATTACAACCGGGCGAAATTTTTGTTTTATCACTTTTACAGTACCTTTGATTACCAACCGATTATTACAAAACTTTAAAATTAAAAGTGAAAGAGAGAAATGCGGCCTAATGTCCATTCGACACAAACTAGCTCATTTCGTGACTAACATATGTTTTTTAATTTTATATATAAACTTCCCTTGCGCGTACTGGTCTTCAGGAGTGGGAGGAAACCGAAGGACACGGAGAAAACCCACGAGGTTGGACACCATACTCCATGTCACGTGCAACCTGGAAATCGAAACGTATGCTATCCATTCAGTCATTCAGCCTCCCTAAAATCGGGAAATTGCTGACTTATAGCAATAACAATTTCAACCGGGCGAAATTTTCTGTTTTAGCAGTTTAATTTGCACGGTACTTTAATTACCAACCTATTATTACAAAACTTTTGAAAATAAGCTCCAACTGACCAGCTTAATCGTATGCAATAAACGTTTGGCCTGAATTGAAAGTTCTGCACCGAGAAAGTTTATCTCGATTTTCCGGCGTGGTTCCCCCTTGTCAGTGAGGCAGAACGGAGGGCCTGACAAGGTCAGCTGTCTAGTTGTTCGGATGGGACGAAAAACCAAGGTCCCGTGTACACATTGGAGTGCACGTAAAATATCCCTAAGCAGTTGAAATTCGATACTGTTGCATAAGCTCTATACGATGACTAAATGTGTAGATTGTAGTCACCACACATGTTTCGCTTCACAATGAAAGGATGCCGTTTTCAATGTTCGATCCTTTTGTTCTTCTACTCCTGATATGTTGGATTGTTGATCGATGGTTTCACATAAGAGACTACCAATAAGACTCTTTGTGGAAGAAGTTCCCAAAAATTATTAAGTTGACTTTACGAGAAAGACCTCTAAACATGCTCCAAATTGTAAAAATACGACTTTTTGGATTTTCAATCTCTTTTTTCGCCTATTCGTGATATTTAAAATAAATGATACAATGATTTCACACAACAGGCTAGCTATTGGACTCTCTATTGACAAAAGTTTCACCGCCCTCCCTTCATTATAATCGAAGTTATCGTGCCCTAAAGAATCAACAAATCAGCATGCTTATCTCTGCTTACCCTAAACAGAAAACGCTCATCTTTGAACTTAATCATGACATTGACCTCGTGAACATCTACACTAAGTTTGAACATTCTAGCTTAATTAGAAGGAGAGTTATTGTGTTCCAAATCCCGGCCTTTCAAATTGCTTCTATTTTTCATTTTCAATTCAAAATGGTGACCATCACGTGACCGAAATCAAAATTCTGATCCGATAGATTTTTAGGAATTCCTTCAAGGATTCCGAAAATATAACTCCTGAGTCTGTAAGTAAAATAGCAAAAAAGCCTTTTTGATTTTTCACTTTTAAAGATGGTGGCACTTCCGGTTCGATCCATAAACTTCATATTTTGTGTACGAATTAGTAATTGCTTGTCTAGTATCAAAAAAAATAATTAGGTCATTCTGACCTATATTTCTTTGATTTTTTTGAAAAATTTGATACTTAATTTCGTCAAGGGGAGATAATTTAGAAAATATCTAATTATATTTTTGAAGTCACATCGGTAAGATCTACTTATATACTAAATTTCATGAAAATCGTACAACTATTAAAGAAGTTGTCAAATTGGTCTCAACTTCCGGTTCGAAATCACAGCAACGAATTTTCGAAATTCGAAAATGTGAAACTGCAGATGAAAATGATTTTTTTCAAGGTATTCAAAGAAAAAAGAATTAGTAAAATCGGTCAAAAAATAACAAAGTTACGACTATGCATTTTCATTTTTTTTCGTTCGTAAAATTCGGTGATTTCGGATTCGTAAAACGTTTTGAAAATATATTTAATCAACAGCCACCTCCCATTTTTGGGAATAGGTAAAAATTTCAGAAAGATCCTATGGATAGATTCTGAGAAATCCGATTTGCAGAAAACACACACACAAAAAAAATAATAACTAGATCTGCTACTGTCCCATGCAGATATGAAAGCTTTCATATTCATCGTCACGTGTCATCGATTATATCAAGTATCTCAAATAAAAGGATAAGAATAACAAACTATCAAAATTGGTCAAAAACTCGCGAAGTTACAAGTCTAAATATAGTATGAAACATTGAGTAATCTGAAAACTAAAGGGAAATAACTGATACGTGTGTTGCTGTAATCGGGATGAATGAGATAACTTTGAACAAAACTAAAACTTTTTGAATCAGGTTGAACTCAACTGTTTGAATATGTACGTTAAATATGTAGATTTGGAAAATTATAAAGACATAATATCAAAATCGTTCAAAAACTCACAAAGTTACAAATTTAAATGTAGTGAGAAACATTGCACCCGGGCAAAAAAATAATCTTTAAAGTAAAGGGAAATAACCTAAACTTGTATAGCTGTAATCGGGCTTCCAAAATTAGAGATATGTTATATAATTATGGTTTCCAATATGTTTGGTTATAAGTAGGAAATCGTGACAACTTCTTAAGCATGTTTCAAACAAAGGGTCATAGACTGCAATATACAAGAATGGCACTCTGCAATAAAAAAAACTGGCCAGAGATTTCTATGCAGAAATTAAATAATTGCTAGAACCAGAAAAATATTTATCCGCTATAATAAATAAGCAACATAGAGAAAATGAAATGAAATTGAATGGGGTTTAACGTCCTACTGTTCTGCTCCTACAATGGGCTAATGAAGACGGGCATACGCCATAAAGTGTGCAATGAGGGAAATTTTACCCGGGCAGCGCCGTTACGGCCTACGAGGTTGGTAAGGCGACCATACTCCTTATCACGTACAACCAAGAAATCGAAACAAGGACAGTTGACTCAATGACAGACGTTATGATACAGAGCGCACGTGCTAACCATTCAGCCACGCAACCTCCCTAAAATCGGCAAATTGCTGACCTACAGCGAGAAACATTTCAACCGGGCCAAATTTTCTATTTTAACAGTTTAATTTGCACGGTATCTTTAGTTATCAACCGAATATTACGAAACTTTTAAAAATAAGCTCCCCCTGACCAGCTTAATCGTTCGCAATAAACGTTTGCCCCTTAAAATCGACAAATTGCTGAATTTAAAGTGAGAAACATTACAACCGGGCCAAATTTTCTGTTTTATCACTTTTACAGTACCTTTGATTACCAACCGATTATTACAAAACTTTAAAAAGAGAAAGAGAGAAATGCGGCCTAACGTCCATTCGACACAAACTAGGTCATTTCGGGACTAACATGTTTTTTAATTTTATTTAAAAACTCCCCTTGCACGTACTGGTCTTTAGCCGTTGGGAGGAAACCGAAGAACACGGAGAAAACCCACGAGGTTGGACATCATACACCATGTCACGTGCAACCTGGAGATCGAAACGACGCCCGTTGACTCAATGACAATACAGCGAGCACATGCTAACCATTCAGCCATCCAGCCTCCCTGAATTCGGAAAATTGCTGACTTATAGCAAGAAACATTTCAACCGGGCTAAATTTTCTGTTTTAACAGTTTAATGTGCACGGTACTTTAATTACCAACCGATTATTACAAAACTTTTGAAAATAAGCTCCAACTGACCAGCTTAATCGTATGCAATAAATGTTTTGCCTGAATTGAAAGTTCTGCACAGAGAAAGTTCATCTCGATTTCCCGGCGTGGTTCCCTTGTCAGTAAGGCAGAACGGAGGGCCAGACAAGCACAGCTGTCTAGCTAGTCCTTCGGATGGTACGAAAAACCAAGGTCCCGTGTACACATTGGAGTGCACGTAAAATATCCCTAAGCAGTTGGAATTCGATACTGTTGAATAAGCTCTATACGATGACTAAATGCGTAGATTGTAGTCACCCACACTTCATGTTTCGCTCAACAATGAAAGGGTGCCGTTTTCAATGTTCGATCCTTTTGTTCTTCTACTCCTGATATGTTGGACTGTTGATCGATGGATTCATATAAAAGACTTCCAATAAGACTCTTTGTAGAAGAAGTTCCAAAAAAATAGTATGTTGACTTAACGAGAAAAACCTCTAAACATGCTCCAAATTGTAAAAATACGACTTTTTGGATTTTCAATCTCTTTTTTTCGGCTATCCCTGATATTTAAAAAAAATGATACAATCATTTCACACAACAGGCTACCTATTAGACTCTCTATTGACAAAAGTTTCACCGCCCTCCCTTCATTATAACCGAAGTTATCGTGCCCTAAAGAATCAACAAATCAGCATGCTTATCTCTGCTTACCCTAAGCAGAAAATGCTCATCTTTATACTCAATCAAGATAGTGACCTAGTGAACGTCTACACCAAGTTTGAACATTCTAGCTCAATTAGAAGGAGAGTTATTGTGTTCCGAAGTCCGGGCCTTTCAAATTGCTTCTATTTTTCATTTTCAATTCAAAATTGTGACCATCACATGACAGAAATCAAAATTCTGATCCGATAGATTTTCAGGCATTCCTTCAAGGATTCCGAAAATGTAACTCCCATGTCTGTAAGTAAAATATCGCAAAAGCCTTTGTGATTTTTCACGTTTCAAGATGGCGGCACTTCCGGTTAGATCCACAAACTCAATATTTTGTGTACGAATCAGTATTTATCTATCTAGTATCCAAAAAAAAATCAGGTCATTCTGACCTATATTTCTTCGATTTTTTTGAAAACTTTGATCCCTAATTTCACCAAGGGGAGATAATTTAGAAAATTTCTAAGGACATCTTTAAAGTTACATCGGTATGATCTACTTACATACTAAATTTCATGAAAATCGTACAACTATTAAAGAAGTTGTCAAGTTGGTCTCAACTTCCGGTTCAAAATCACAGCGACGAATTTTCGAAATTCGAAAATCTGAAACTGCAGTTGAAAATGATTTTTGTCAGGGTACCCAAAGAAAAAAGAATTAGTAAAATAGGTCAAATAGTCACAGAGTTACAGTAATGCAGGTCAAATTCACTCGTTCGTAAAATTCGGTGATTTCGAATGCTTTAAACGTTTTGAAAATGTATTTAATCAATACTCACCTCCCATTTTTGGGTGTGTAGGTCAAAGTTTCAGAAACATCCTATGGTTAGATTCTGAGAAATCCGATTTGCAGGAAACACATGTTGACTTTACGAGAAAGACCTTTAAACATGCTCTAAATTGTAAAAATACGACTCTTTGGATTTTCAATCTCTTTTTTTCCGCTACCCCGGACATTTAAGAAAAAATGATACAATGATTTCACACAACAGGTTAGATATTAGACTCTCGATTGACAAGAGTTTCATCGCCCTCCCTTCATTATAACCAAAGTTATCGTGCCCTAAAGAATCAACAAATCAGCTTGCTTATCTCTGCTTACCCTAAGCAGAAAATGCTCATCTTTGAACTTAATCAAAACAGTGACCTAGTGAACGTCTACACCAAGTTTGAACATTCTAGCTCAATTAGAAGGATAGTTATTGTGTTCCAAATTCTCGGCCCTTCAAATTGCTTCTATTTTTCACTTTCACTTCAAAATGGCGACCATCAATTGACCTAAATCAAAATTCTACTCCGAACATTTTTTAGGCCATCCTTGAAGGATTCAGAAAATATAACTCCCGTGTCTGTAAGTAAAATAGCAAAAAAGCCTTTGTGATTTTTCACGTTTCAAGATGGCGGCATTTCCGGTTCAATCCACAAACTCAATATTTTGTGTACGAATCAGTATTTACCTATCTAGTATCCCAAAAAAAAATCAGGTCATTCTGACCTATATTTCTTCGATTTTTTTGAAAACTTTGATCCCTAATTTCACCAAGGGGAGATAATTTAGAAAATTTCTAAGGACATCGTTAAGGTAACATCGGTATGATCTACTTACATACTAAATTTCATGAAAATCGTACAACTATTAAAGAAGTTGTCAAGTTGGTCTCAACTTCCGGTTCAAAATCACAGCGACGAATTTTCGAAATTCGAAAATCTGAAACTGCAGTTGAAAATGATTTTTGTCAGGGTACTCAAAGAAAAAAGAATTAGTAAAATAGGTCAAATAGTCACAGAGTTACAGTAATGCAGGTCAAATTCACTCGTTCGTAAAATTCGGTGATTTCGAATGCTTTAAACGTTTTGAAAATGTATTTAATCAATACTCACCACTCATTTTTGGGTGTGTAGGTCAAAGTTTCAGAAACATGCTATGGTTAGATTCTGAGAAATCCGATTTGCAGGAAACACATGTTGACTTTACGAGAAAGACCTTTAAACATGCTCTAAATTGTAAAAATACGACTCTTTGGATTTTCAATCTCTTTTTTTCGGCTACCCCGGACATTTAAGAAAAAATGATACAATGATTTCACACAACAGGTTAGATATTGGACTCTCGATTGAGAAGAGTTTCATCGCCCTCCCTTCATTATAACCAAAGTTATCGTGCCCTAAAGAATCAACAAATCAGCTTGCTTATCTCTGCTTACCCTAGGCAGAAAATGCTCATCTTTGAACTCAATCAAGACAGTGACCTAGTGAACGTCTACACCAAGTTTGAACATTCTAGCTCAATTAGAAGGATAGTTATTGTGTTCCAAATTCTCGGCCCTTCAAATTGCTTCTATTTTTCACTTTCACTTCAAAATGGCGACCATCAATTGACCTAAATCAAAATTCTACTCCGAACGTTTTTTAGGCCATCCTTGAAGGATTCAAAAAATATAACTCCCGTGTCTGTAAGTAAAATAGCAAAAAAGCCTTTGTGATTTTTCACGTTTCAAGATGGCGGCACTTCCGGTTCAATCCACAAACTCAATATTTTGTGTACGAATCAGTATTTACTTATCTAGTATCCAAAAAAAACATCAGGTCATTCTGACCTATATTTCTTCGATTTTTTTGAAAAATTTGATCCTTAATTTCACAGAGGGGAGATAATTTAGAAAATTTCTATTTATATTTTTGAAGTCACGTGGGTAAGATCTACTTACATACTAAATTTCATGAAAATCGTACAACTATTAAAGAAGTTGTCAAGTTGGTCTCAACTTCCGGTTCGAAATCACAGCGACGAATTTTCGAAATTCGAAAATCTGAAACTGCAGTTGAAAATGATTTTTGTCAAGGTACTCAAAGAAAAAAGAATTAGTAAAATAGCTCAAATAGTCACAGAGTTACAGTAATGCAGGTCAAATTCACTCGTTCGTAAAATTCTGTGATTTCGAATTCGTAAAACGTTTTGAAAATATATTTAATCAAAAACTGCCACCCAGTTTTGGGGGGGTAGGTCAAAGTTTCAGAAAGATCCCATGGTTAGATTCTGAGAAATCCGATTTGCAGAAATGACACACAAAAAAAAAATAATAATAACTAGATCTGCTACTGTCCCATGCAGATATGAAAGCTTTCATATTCATCGTCACGTGTCATTGATTGTATCAAGTATCCTAAATAAAAGGATAAGAAGAAAAATTTATCAAAATTGGTCAAAAACTCGCGAAGTTACAAGTCTAAATATAGTATGAAACATTGCACCCAGGCAAAACAATAATCTGAAAAGTAAAGGGAAATAACTGAAACTTGTATTACTGTAATGAGACGGATGAGAAAATGAAATGAAAATGGCGGGAAAAAAAATAAAAATGTCAGGTTGGACAGGCGACCTTACTCCTTGTCACGTACAACCGGGCATTCGAAAACACGCTAGTTAACTCAATGACAGGCGCGCGTGCTAGCCATTCAGCCATCCAACCCCCCCTTTGAAATCCAACACGTGCAATATGTCATATAGGAAGAATAAGAAGTCGCTCACAACAAAATGGTAAATTAATGAGTTTAGGTCAAAAGGTTGAGCTACTGTTTTAGAGTATTTAATAGTTTTAACGAGACACGTTAAGGGTTGTTCATAGTTAAATGAAAGTTTAATTTTAAATAAGACCAATAAAATTAGGATTTAATAATGCCAGACTAATATTTCCAATATGTTTGGTTATAAGTAGGAAATCGTGACGACTTCTTAAGCATGTTTTAAACAAAGGATCATAGACTGCAATATACAAGAATGGCACTCTGCAATAAAAAAAAACTGGCCAAAGCAAGATTTCTATGCAGAAATTAAATAATTGCTAGAACCAGAAAAATATTTATCCACTATAATAAATAAACAACATAGAGAAAATAAAATGAAATTGAATGGGGTTTAACGTCCTACTGTTCTGCTCCTAAAATGGGCTAATGAAGACGGGCATACGCCATAAAGTGTGCAATGAGGGAAATTTTACCCGGGCAGCGGCGTTACGGCCTACGAGGTTGGACGGGCGACCATACTCCTTGTCACGCACAACCAAGAAATCGACACAACGCCAGTTGACTCAATGACAGACGTTATGATACAGAGCGCACGTGCTAACCATTCAGCCACGCAACCTCCCTAAAATCGGCAAATGGCTGACCTACAGCGAGAAACATTTCAACCGGGCCAAATTTTCTATTTTAACAGTTTAATTTGCACGGTACCTTTAGTTATCAACCGAATATTACAAAACTTTTAAAAATAAGCTCCCTCTGACTATCTTAATCGTTCGCAATAAACGTTTGCCCCTTTAAATCGGCAAATTGCTGACTTTAAAGTGAGAAACATTACAACCGGGCGAAATTTTCTGTTTTATCACTTTTACAGTACCTTTGATTACCAACCGATTATTACAAAACTTTAAAAATAAAAGAGAAAGAGAGAAATGCGGCCTAATGTCCATTCGACCGAAACTAGGTCATTTCGGGACTAACATATGTTTTTTAATTTTATTTAAAAACTCCCCTTGCGCTTACTGGTCTTTAGCCATTGGGAGGAAACCGAAGGACACGGAGAAAACCCACGAGGTTGGACATCATACTCCATGTCACGTCAGCCTGGAGATCGAAACAACGCCCGTTGACTCAATGACAGACCTTACGATACAGCGCGCACATGCTAACCATTCAGCCATTGAGCCTCCCTGAATTCGGAAAATTGCTGACTTATAGCAAGAAACATTTCAACCGGGCGAAATTTTCTGTTTTAACAGTTTAATGTGCACGGTACTTTAATTACCAACCGATTACTATAAAACTTTTGAAAATAAGCTCCGATTGACCAGCTTAATCGTATGCAATAAACGTTTGGCCTGAATTGAAAGTTCTGCACGGAGAAAGTTCATCTCGATTTCCCGGCGTGGTTCCCCCTTGTCAGTGAGGCAGAACGGAGGGCCTGACAAGCACAGCTGTCTAGTCGTTCGGATGGTACGAAAAACCAGGGTCCGTGTACACATTGGATTGCACGTAAAATATCCCTAAGCAGTTGGAATTCGATACTGTTGAATAAGCTCTATACGATGACTAAATGTGTAGATTGTAGTCACCCACACTGCATGTTTCGCTTAACAATGAAATGGTGCCGTTTTCAATGTTCGATCCTTTTGTTCTTCTACTCCTGATATGTTGGACTGTTGATCGATGGTTTCATATAAAAGACTACCAATAAGACTCTTTGTAGAAGAAGTTCCCCAAAAATATTATGTTGACTTTACGAGAAAGACCTCTAAACATGCTCCAAATTGTAAAAATACGACTTTTTGGATTTTCAATCTCTTTTTTTCGGCTATCCCTGATATTTAAAAAAAATGATACAATGATTTCAAACAACAGGCTAGCTATTAGACTCTCTATTGACAAAAGTTTCACCGCCCTCCCTTCATTATAACCGAAGTTATCGTGCCCTAAAGAATCAACAAATCAGCATGCTTATCTCTGCTTACCCTAAGCAGAAAATGCTCATCTTTGAACTCAATCATAACATTGACCTAGTGAACGACTACACCAAGTTTGAACATTCTAGCTTAATTAGAAGGAGAGCTATTGTATTCCAAAGTCCCGGCCCTTCAAATTGCTTCTTTTTTTCATTTTCAATTCAAAATGGTAACCATCACGTGACCGAAATCAAAATTCGGATCCGATAGATTTTTAGGCATTCCTTCAAGGATTCTCAAAATATAACTCCCGAGTCTGTAAATAAAATAGCAAAAAAGCCTTTTTGATTTTTCACGTTTAAAGATGGTGGCACTTGTAATATGAAAGCTTAATAACTAGATCTGCTACTGTCCCATGCAGATATGAAAGCTTTCATATTCATCGTCACGTGTCATCGATTATATCAAGTATCTCAAATAAAAGGATAAGAATAACAAACTATCAAAATTGATCAAAAACTCGCGAAGTTACAAGTCTAAATATAGTATGAAACATTGAGTAATCTGAAAACTAAAGGGAAATAACTGATACTTGTGTTGCTGTAATCGGGATGACTCCCGACTTCAAAACTTTCAGAAAAATGAAATGAAAATGGTAAGAAAACATCGAAAAATTAAATGAGATAACTTTGAACAAAACTAAAACTTTTTGAATCAGGTTGAACTCAACTGTTTGAATATGTACGTTAAATATGCAGATTTGGAAAATTATAAAGACATAATATCAAAATCGGTCAAAAACTCACAAAGTTACAAATTTAAATGTAGTGAGAAACCTTGCACCCGGGCAAAAAAATAATCTTTAAACTAAAGGGAAATAACTGAAACTTGTATAGCTGTAATCGGGCTTCCAAGATATGTTATATAATTATGGTTTCCAATATGTTCGGTTATAAGTAGGAAATCGTGACGACTTCTTAAAGTTGGGTTCCCAGATAAGTATTTATCGGGTGGTCATTGCCTATAAAAGTATGGCAGTTTTGGTATATATGGAAAGAAGAGATATCCAATCTTACTAGAAAAATACTGGATTCCCTGAAAAACACTCATGGAGCGTAAACAGTACAAAAATGTAAGGGGTTCCCTTAATAGTCAACCCGACGAATAAGGGTACCTGCACGCTTGGCGTTGAAGGCTGCACGCGAACTTGAGTGATTTGTGTACATTTTGAAAAACTTTATGAAGAGTTAGACATACAACAATTTCTGCGGTAAAAATCACGGAAAAAGACGCATGCAGTGGATAATCCGAGAATTTAATTAGGATTCTATATTTGTAGTAAATAGTCAGCGCTTACAGACAACATCGTCTTGTGTATGCAATGCATTCTCCCCTGTCGTCTGCCACCGTTGCCATTGGTTACGGCGAGGGGTAATCGCCTGACGCAAACATGGTCTCTTTCGATAGATTTTTATAGCAGGCTATTCTCGTCAATAAAAATGTTATGAGAACGATTTGAAGCAAAATTATGATAAGATAACTAGACCTGCATGCAGGAATGACGGGTTTCACTGGTGCCACGTTACCCTTAAACATGTCACTTCCGGTGCCAAGTTACCCTTGAACATATGTCACTTCCGGTACCAACGAAACCATTAAACAGGTTTCCAAATTAACATTGCACACAAATAAAATGGATGCAGAATCAACCAAATCCAGCAATATCAATTCATTTTATACATTTGTTACTTGTAAATGATCTTGACAAAATTACATTTCTTCCGGTGTTAATGAAAATGTTCAATTAGTTTTATGAAATCAGAAATGGCATACGATATCATATAGTGAAAATTTTATGTAAATCGAATAATAATTGCCACTTTTAAAGACCAAAAAACTTGAAAAGTGACTTGTAGAAAATCGACTATTTCTCTGCAACCGTACAAGTTAGAAACCATTTTGTGATATCTGTATGATCGTATGGGTTCATTTTATTTGTTGATTGGCATCAAATACCATAATTTGAAAAACATTTCAAAACAGACTCATTTGAATAAAATATCTGTTTTGAAGGCAAAAATACAGTTTTTGCCAAAATGATGTTACTTCCTGTGATAATGAAAATCTTAAATTACTTGTATGAAATCCTAAATGGCATTAGGTATAACATGGTGTAACGTTTATGAAAATCGAATAATAATTGACACTTTTATGGCCCAAAAACCTTCAAAAGTGGCCTGTAGAAAACCGTCTATTTCTCGGCAACCGAACAAGTTAGAAACAATTTTATGATATGTATATGACCATATGAGTTGTGTTTATATGTGAATTTAAACCAAAAGTTAAAATTATTAATACATATTAAGTAATTCTTGGTTGAATAAAACATTGATTTAAAAAGTTTAAAATGCAGTTTTTGACAAAATGACGTCACTTCCGGTGTCAATTTTAAATTGTAATCAACTTGATATGACGCTACATGCTTTTTGAATCAAATGATGTCACTTTTATAAAAATCCAATCATAATTGACTATTTTACAGGCAAAATAACGAAAACAGTGACTTGTACAGAACTGTCTATTTCTTGGTAACTGCTTATATTACAAACTAATTTTAACATACATTTTCTTCGTATGGATTATAGCTACAAGTTTATAAAAGTTACGAAGAAATATTTTAAAATCTGAAAAGCCTGAATAGGTTGTAAATGGGTCAATTTTACACCATTTTTAGCCATTTAATCGAATTTGCTCGAAAATGAAATCGAAATTAAAAAAACTGCTTCCGCCATTTTTTGCGCCTTGAAAGGGCACACTCTTTGAGTCAAATAATTTTTCCAAAAAATAATATTTGTTTTCGAAAAATGGTACCTAACTGTCAAAATTGTAGTTTTTGGTAAAATTATGCCACTTTCGGTGCCGACAGATAACACTTCCGGTAATAAAAAAATGACAATTGAGACAACGAAGCATATGAACTTTGTTTTATACAAATCGAACAATAAAAAATTAATCTAGGACTGAAAAACTGAATTAGCCAATAGCGGCCAAGGAAAATTACTGAGACAAAATTTTTTAACATTTTTGCACTAGGCAGATGACTCTTTAATTCTGTGCACAATACGACTAAAAAATATTCATAAATAAAAAAGTTTTTTGTAAAATTTTAAATTTTCGAAATTTGGCGCCTAATATCTTCGAAGATTTGCCGAAAATCAAAAATCGAAAGTAGCGTAGCTATGTGCCCTGTCTCAGGCTATGCCAAAATGTATCGAAAGTTAAAATCCAATGATTATTGTTAAAATTACTGCAATATTTTCAAAAACGATAACTTCGGTGATTTCGGACATTTCGCATTGTCGCAGAACGTTCAAAATAGCTTTATCCTCTAAGTCACACCCACTTTCCCAGTAAAACCGAAGAAATCGTAACGATGCGACAAGCAGTTGCTGAGATCTACTCAAAACAAAAGAATAATAATAATAATAATAATAAGAATAATAATTTTAACAAAAACAATAGTGTTTCACACAAGCTTCGCAGTGTGAAACCCTAATTAGTTTGAATATGTTTTTAATTCTAATATATCATCAAATCACCCAGTTTGTATCCGGGAACCCAACTTTAAGCATATTTTAAACAAAGGGTCATAGACTGCAATATACAAGAATGGCACTCTGCAATAAAAAAATGGCCAAAGCAAGATTTCTATGCAGAAATTAAATAATTGCTAGAACCAAAAAAATATTTATCCACTATAATAAATAAGCAACATAGAGAAAATGAAATGAAATTGAATGGGGTTTAACGTCCTACTGTTCTGCTCCTACAATGGGCTAATGAAGACGGGCATACGCCATCAAGTGTGCAATGAGGGAAATTTTACCCGGGCAGCGGCGTTACGGCCTACGAGGTTGGACAGGCGACCATACTCCTTGTCACGCACAACCAAGAAATCGAAACAACGCCAGTTGACTCAATGACAGACGTTATGATACAGAGCGCACGTGCTAACCATTCAGCCACGCAACCTCCCTAAAATCGGCAAATTGCTGACCTACAGCGAGAAACATTTCAACCGGGCCAAATTTTCTATTTTAACATTTTAATTTGCACGGTACCTTTAGTTATCAACCGAGTATTACAAAACTTTTAAAAATAAGCTCCCCCTGACCACCTTAATCGTTCGCAATAAACGTTTGCCCCTTAAAATCGACAAATTGCTGACTTTAAAGTGAGAAACATTACAACCGGGCCAAATTTTCAGTTTTATCACTTTTACAGTACCTTTGATTACCAACCGATTATTACAAAACTTTAAAAATAAAAGAGAAAGAGAGAAATGCGGCCTAACGTCCATTCGACACAAACTAGGTCATTTCGGGACTAACATATGTTTTTTTTAACTTTATTTAAAAACTCCCCTTGCGCGTACTGGTCTTTAGCCGTTGGGAGGAAATCGAAGAACACGGAGAAAACCCACGAGGTTGGACATCATACACCATGTCACGTGCAACCTGGAGATCGAAACGACGCCCGTTGACTCAATGACAGACGTTACGATACAGCGCGCACATGCTAACCATTCAGCCTCCCTGAATTCGGAAAATTGCTGACTTATAGCAAGAAACATTTCAACCGGGCGTGATTTTCTGTTTTAACAGTTTAATGTGCACGGTACTTTAATTACCAACCGATTATTACAAAACTTTTGAAAATAAGCTCCAACTGACCAGCTTAATCGTATGCAATAAACGTTTTGCCTGAATTGAAAGTTCTGCACGGAGAAAGTTCATCTCGATTCCCGGGCGTGGTTCCCCTTGTCAGTGAGGCAGAACGGAGGGCCTGACAAGCACAGCTGTATAGTCGTTCGGATGGGACGAAAAACCAAGGTCCCGTGTACACATTGGAGTGCACGTAAAATATCCCTAAGCAGTTGGAATTCGATACTGTTGAATAAGCTCTATACGATGACTAAATGCGTAGATTGTAGTCACCCACACTGCATGTTTCGCTTAACATTGAAAGGGTGTCGTATTCAATGTTCGATCCTTTTGTTCTTCTACTCCTGATATGTTGGACTGTTGATCGATGGTTTCATATAAAAGACTACCAATAAGACTCTTTGTAGAAGAAGTTCCCCAAAAACAGTATGTTGACTTTACGAGAAAGACCTGTAAACATGCTCCAAATTGTAAAAATACGACTTTTTGGATTTTCAATCTCTTTTTTTTAAAAATTTAAAAAAAATGATACAATGATTTCAAACAACAGGCTAGCTATTACACTCTCTATTGACAAAAGTTTCACCGCCCTCCCTTCATTATAACCGAAGTTATCGTGCCCTAAAGAATCAACAAATCAGCATGCTTATCTCTGCTTACCCTAAGCAGAAAATGCTCATCTTTGAACTCAATCATGACATTGACCTAGTGAACGTCTACACCAAGTTTGAACATTCTAGCTTAATTAGAAGGAGAGTTATTGTATTCCAAAGTCCCGGTCCTTCAAATTGCTTCTATTTTTCATTTTCAATTCAAAATGGTGACCATCACGTGACCGAAATCAAAATTCGGATCCGACAGATATTTAGGCATTCCTTCAAGGATTCTGAAAATATAACTCCCGAGTCTGTAAGAAAAATAGCAAAAAAGCCTTTTTGATTTTTCACGTTTAAAGATGGTGGCACTTCCGGTTCGATCGACAAACTCCATATTTTGTGTACGAATTAGTAATTACTTCTCTAGTATTCAAAAAAAAAATTATGTTTTTTTTAACTTTATTTAAAAACTCCCCTTGCGCGTACTGGTCTTTAGCCGTTGGGAGGAAATCGAAGAACACGGAGAAAACCCACGAGGTTGGACATCATACACCATGTCACGTGCAACCTGGAGATCGAAACGACGCCCGTTGACTCAATGACAGACGTTACGATACAGCGCGCACATGCTAACCATTCAGCCTCACTGAATTCGGAAAATTGCTGACTTATAGCAAGAAACATTTCAACCGGGCGAAATTTTCTGTTTTAACAGTTTAATGTGCACGGTACTTTAATTACCAACCGATTATTACAAAACTTTTGAAAATAAGCTCCAACTGACCAGCTTAATCGTATGCAATAAACGTTTTGCCTGAATTGAAAGTTCTGCACGAAGAAAGTTCATCTCGATTCCCCGGCGTGGTTCCCCTTGTCAGTGAGGCAGAACGGAGGGCCTGACAAGCACAGCTGTATAGTCGTTCGGATGGGACGAAAAACCAAGGTCCCGTGTACACATTGGAGTGCACGTAAAATATTCCTAAGCAGTTGGAATTCGATACTGTTGAATAAGCTCTATACGATGACTAAATGCGTAGATTGTAGTCACCCACACTGCATGTTTCGCTTAACATTGAAAGGGTGCCGTATTCAATGTTCGATCCTTTTGTTCTTCTACTCCTGATATGTTGGACTGTTGATCGATGGTTTCATATAAAAGACTACCAATAAGACTCTTTGTAGAAGAAGTTCCCCAAAAATAGTATGTTGACTTTACGAGAAAGACCTGTAAACATGCTCCAAATTGTAAAAATACGACTTTTTGGATTTTCAATCTCTTTTTTTCGGCTATCCCTGATATTTAAAAAAAATGATACAATGATTTCAAACAACAGGCTAGCTATTACACTCTCTATTGACAAAAGTTTCACCGCCCTCCCTTCAGTATAACCGAAGTTATCGTGCCCTAAAGAATCAACAAATCAGCATGCTTATCTCTGCTTACCCTAAGCAGAAAATGCTCATCTTTGAACTCAATCATGACATTGACCTAGTGAACGTCTACACCAAGTTTGAACATTCTAGCTTAATTAGAAGGAGAGTTATTGTATTCCAAAGTCCCGGTCCTTCAAATTGCTTCTATTTTTCATTTTCAATTCAAAATGGTGACCATCACGTGACCGAAATCAAAATTCGGATCCGACAGATATTTAGGCATTCCTTCAAGGATTCTGAAAATATAACTCCCGAGTCTGTAAGAAAAATAGCAAAAAAGCCTTTTTGATTTTTCACGTTTAAAGATGGTGGCACTTCCGGTTCGATCGACAAACTCCATATTTTGTGTACGAATTAGTAATTACTTCTCTAGTATTCAAAAAAAAAATTAGCTCATTCTGACCTATATTTCGACGATTTTTTTGAAAACTTTGATCCTTAATTTCACAAAGGGGAGATAATTTAGAAAATTTCCAAGGACATCATTGAAGTTGCATTGGCAAGATCTACTAACATTCTAAATTTCACAAAAATCGCACAACTATTAAAGAAGTTGTCAAATTGGTAATAACTTCCGGTTCGAAATGACAGCGACGAATTTTCGAAATTCGAAAATCCGAAATTGCAGATTTGAAGTAAATGTTTCAAGATACTCAAAGAAAAAAGAATTAGTAAAATCGGTCAAAGAATAACAAAGTTACGACTATGCATTGTCAGTTTTTTCGTTCGTAAAATTCGGTGATTTCGGATTCGTAAAACGTTTTGAAAATATATTTAATCAAGGTTCGCACCCCATTTTTGGGGGGGTAGGTCAAAATTTCAGAAAGATCCTATGGATAGATTCTGAGAAATCCGATTTGCAGAAAACACACACAAAAAAATAATAATAACTAGATCTGCTACTGTCCCATGCAGATATGAAAGCTTTCATATTCATCGTCACGTGTCATCGATTATATCAAGTATCTCAAATAAAAGGATAAGATTAACAAACCATCAAAATTGGTCAAAAACTCGCGAAGTTACAAGTCTAAATATAGTATGAAACATTGAGTAATCTGAAAACTAAAGGGAAATAACTGATACTTGTGTTGCTGTAATCGGGATGAATGAGGTAACTTTGAACAAAATTAAAACTTTTTGAATCAGGTTGAACTCAGCTGTTTGAATATGTACGTTAAATATGTAGATTTGGAAAATTATAAAGACATAATATCAAAATCGGTCAAAAACTCACAAAGTTACAAATTTAAATGTAGTGAGAAACATTGCACCCGGGCAAAAAAATAATCTTTAAACTAAAGGGAAATAACTGAAACTTGTATAGCTGTAATCGGGCTTCCAAGATATGTTATATAATTATGGTTTCCAATATGTTTGGTTATAAGTAGGAAATCGTGACGACTTCTTAAGCATGTTTTAAACAAAGGGTCATAGACTGCAATATACAAGAATGGCACTCTGCAATAAAAAAACTGGCCAGAGATTTCTATGCAGAAATCAAATAATTGCTAGAACCAGAAAAATATTTATCCACTATAATAAATAAGCAACATAGAGAAAATGAAATGAAATTGAATGGGGTTTAACGTCCAACTGTTCTGCTCCTACAATGGGCTAATGAAGACGGGCATACGCCATAAAGTGTGCAATGAGGGAAATTTTGCCCGGGCAGCGGCGTTACGGCCTACGAGGTTGGTAAGGCGACCATACTCCTTGTCACGTACAACCAAGAAATCGAAACAACGCCAGTTGACTCAATGACAGAGCGCACGTGCTAACCATTCAGCCACGCAACCTCCCTAAAATCGGCAAATTGCTGACCTACAGCGAGAAACATTTCAACCGGGCCAAATTTTCTATTTTAACAGTTTAATTTGCACGGTACCTTTAGTTACCAACCGAATATTACAAAACTTTTAAAAATAAGCTCCCCCTGACCAGCTTAATCGCTCGCAATAAACGTTTGCCCCTTAAAATCGGCAAATTGCTGACTTTAAAGTGAGAAACATTACAACCGGGCGAAATTTTCTGTTTTATCACTTTTACAGTACCTTTGATTACCAACCGATTATAACAAAACTTTAAAAATAAAAGAGAAAGAGAGAAATGCGGCCTAATGTCCATTCGACACAAACTAGGTCATTTCCGGACTAACATATGTTTTTTAATTATATTTAAAAACTCCCCCTGCGCGTACTGGTCTTTAGCCGTTGGGAGGAAACCGAAGAACACGGAGAAAACCCACGAGGTTGGACATCATACACCATGTCACGTGCAACCTGGAGATCGAAACGACGCCCGTTGACTCAATGACAGACGTTACGAAACAGCGCGCACATATTAACCATTCAGTCATTCAGCCTCCCTTGAATTCGGAAAATTGCTGACTTATCGCAAGAAACATTTCAACCGGGCGAAATTTTCATCTCGATTTCCCGGCGTGGTTCCCCTTGTCAGTGAGGCAGAACGGAGGGCCTGACAAGCACAGCTGTCTAGTCGTTCGGATGGGACGAAAAACAAAGGTCCCGTGTGCACATTGGAGTGCACGTAAAATATCCCTAAGCAGATGGAATTCGATACTGTTGAATAAGCTCTATACGATGACTAAATGTGTAGATTGTAGTCACCCACACTGCATGTTTCGCTTAACAATGAAAGGATGCCGTTTTCAATGTTCGATCCTTTTGTTCTTCTACTCCTGATATGTTGAACTGTTGATCGATGGTTTCATATAAAAGACTACCAATAAGACTCTTTGTAGAAGAAGTTCCCAAAAAATATTATGTTGACTTTACGAGAAAGACCTCTCTAAACATGCTCCAAATTGTAAAAATACGACTTTTTGGATTTTCAATCTCTTTTTTTCGGCTATGCCTGATATTTAAAAAAAATGATACAATGATTTCACACAACAGGCTAGCTATTAGACTCTCTATTGACAAAAGTTTCACCGCCCTCCCTTTGTTATAACCGAAGTTATCGTGCCCTAAAGAATCAACAAATCAGCATGCTTATCTCTGCTTACCCTAAGCAGAAAATGCTCATCTTTGTACTCAATCATAACATTGACCTAGTGAACGTCTACACCAAGTTTGAACATTCTAGCTTAATTAGAAGGAGAGTAATTGTGTTCCAAAGTCCCGACCCTTTAAATTGCTTCTATTTTTCATTTTCAATTCAAAATGGTGACCATCAAGTGACCGAAATCGAAATTCTGATCCGACAGATATTTAGGCATTCCTTCGAGGATTCCGAAAATATAATTCCCGAGTCTGTAAGTAAAATAGCAAAAAAGCCTTTTTGATTTTTCACTTTTAAAGATGGTGGCACTTCCGGTTCGATCGACAAACTCCATATTTTGTGTACGAATCAGTACTTACTTCTCTAGTATCCAAGAAAAAAATTAGGTCATTCTGACCTATATTTCTTTGATTTTTTTGAAAAATTTGAACCTTAATATCGTCAAGGGGAGATAATTTAGAAAATATCTAATTATATTTTTGAAGTCACATCGGTAAGATCTATTCATATACTAAATTTCATGAAAATCGTACAACTATTAAAGAAGTTGTAAATTGGTCTAAACTTCCGGTTCGAAATCACAGCGACGAATTTTCAAAATTCGAAAATGTGAAACTGCAGACGAAAATGATTTTTTTCAAGGTATTCAAAGAAAAAAGAATTAGTAAAATCGGTCAAAAAATAACAAAGTTACGACTATGCATTGTCAGTTTTTTCGTTCGTAAAATTCGGTGATTTCGGATTCGTAAAACGTTTTGAAAATATATTTAAACAACGTTCGCACCCCATTTTTGGGGGGGTAGGTCAAAGTTTCAGAAAGATCCCATGGTTAGATTCTGAGAAATCCGATTTGCAGAAAATACACAAAAAAAAAATAATAATAATCTTAACAGAAACAATAAGCTTTCATATGTAATATGAAAGCTTAATAACTTTAACAGAAACAATAAGCTTTCATATGTAATACATATGAAAGCTTAACTAGATCTGCAAAGCAGATATTAAAGCTTTCATATTAACAGCCACTTCCTGTCACATGTCATGGGTCATGTAAATAATCTCATCGAGAAAAAAAATCATTAAAATCGTTCAAAATATAACGAAGTTTTTATGATTTTTCACTCGTAAACAACTTGATCGGCACGAAAAACATCAAAGACAAAATTCGAAAATGTGACATTTTCAAATAACAATATTTCGACCCTGATCCCGGCTATCCAGAAATGTATACATTTTGGAAATAGGAGGCATATTCTCCAAACTACGGCCTATTGCTTTCATTTACGTGCTCGTTAATGTCGATTTTTCACCTTTTCTAATATTCAGTTCGAAATGCTGACCATCACGTGACCGAAATCAAAATTCTGATCCGATAGATTTTTAGGCATTCCTTCAAGGATTCCGAAAATGTAGCTCCCATGTCTGTAAGTGAAATATCGCAAAAGCCTAAGTGATTTTTCATCTTTCAAGATGGCAACACTTCCGGTTCAAGTCACAAACTCAATATTTTGTGTACTAATCAGTATTTACTTATCTAGTATCCAAAAAAAAAAAAATCAGGTCATTCTGACCTATATTTCTTCGATTTTTTTAAAACTTTGATCCTGATTTCACCAAGGGGAGATAATTTAGAAAATTTCTAAGGACATCTTTAAAGTTGCATCGGTAAGATCTACTTACATACTAAATTTCATGAAAATCGTACAACTATTAAAGAAGTGGTCAAGTTGGTCTCAACTTCCGGTTCGAAGTCAGAGCGAAGAATTTTCGAAATTCGAAAATCTGAAAGTGCAGTTGAAAATGATTTTTGTCAAGGTACTCAAAGAAAAAAGAATTAGTAAAATAGGTCAAATAATCACAGAGTTACAGTAATGCAGGTCAAATTCATTCGTTCGTAAAATTCGGTGATTTCGAATGCTTAAAACGTTTTAAAAATATATTTAATCAATATTCACCACCCATTTTGTGGTGGCGTAGGTCAAAGTTTCAGAAACATCCCATGGTTAGATTCTGAGAAATCCGATTTCAAGAAACACATGTTGACTATACGAGAAAGACCTCTAAACATGCTCCAAATTGTAAACATACGACTTTTTGGATTTTCAATCTCTTTTTTTCAGCTACCCCGGACATTTAAGAAAAAATGATACAATGATTTCACACAACAGGTTAGTTATTAGACTCTCGATTGACAAGAGTTTCATCGCCCTCCCTTCATTGTAACCAAAGTTACCGTGCCCTAAATAATCAACAAATCAGCATGCTTATCTCTGCTTACCCTAGGCAGAAAATGCCCATCTTTGAACTCAATCATGAGATTGACCTAGTAAACGTCTACACCAAGTTTGAACATTCTAGCTTAATTAGAAGGACAGTTATTGTGTTCCAAAGTCCCGGCCCTTCAAATTGCTTCTATTTTTCATTTTCAATTCAAAATGGTGACCATCACGTGACCGAAATCAAAATTCTGATCCGATAGATTTTTAGGAATTCATTCAAGGATTCCGAAAATATAACCCCCGAGTTTGTAAGTAAAATAGCAAAAAAGCCTTTTTGATTTTTCACTTTTAAAGATGGTGGCATTTCCGGTTCGTTCCACAAACTCCATATTTTGTGTACGAATCAGTAATTGCTTGTCTAGTATCAAAAAAAAAATTAGGTCATTCTGACCTATATTTCTTTGATTTTTTTGAAAAATTTGAACCTTAATATCGTCAAGGGGAGATAATTTAGAAAATATCTAATTATATTTTTGAAGTCACATAGGTAAGATCTACTTACGTACTAAATTTCATGAAAATCGTACAACTATTAAAGAAGTTTTCAAATTGGTCTAAACTTCCGGTTCGAAATCACAGCGACGAATTTTCGAAATTCGAAAATGTGAAACTGCAGATGAAAATGATGTTTTTCAAGGTATTCAAAGAAAAAAGAATTAGTAAAATCGGTCAAAAAATAATAAAGTTACGGCTACGCATTGTCAGTTTTTACGTTCGTATAATTCGGTGATTTCGGATTCGTAAAACGTTTTGAAAATATATTTAATCAACAGCCACCTCCCATTTTTGGGGGATAGGTAAAAGTTTCAGAAAGATCCTATGGATAGATTCTGAGAAATCCGATTTGAGGATAAAACACAAAAAAAAAAAAATTAACTAGATCTGCTAAGCAGATATTAACGCTTTCATATTCACGGTCAGTTTCTGTCGCATCTCATGAGTTATATAAAGAATCTTAAAAAGGAAAACGAATTAATGAAATCCGCCAAAAACTCACCGAGTTATAACGAGAAACAATTCAACCGGTTCAAATTCTACCTTAATTAAAAACAGAGGTGTTATGTTCCAATGTGATCAGTCAAATTGCTTATTGTTCCTAAATCTACGCAGAAATTCTCAACATCAAACTTAGTCAAGGTAATGACATAATGAATCTATATTTGGAATTTTGTCACTCTCACTTCATTATAACCAAAGTTATCGTGCCCCAAAGAATCAACCAATCAGATTGCTTATCTCTGCTTACTGTAAGCAGACAATGCTCATCTTCGCACTCCTTCATGGCACTGACCTAATGAACGCCTTCACCAAGATTGAACATTCTGCCCCAATTAGAAGGAGAGTTATTTTGCTTCAAATTCTCGACCAATCAAATTGCTAATCGCTCTGCTTATCCAGGGCAGACAATGCTCATTGTCGAACGTATTCAAGCTATTGATGTAATGAAACTATACACCAAGTTTCATCACTCTGACTGAAGTGAAAGTGTCCGAAATCATCAACCAATCTAATTGCTTATCTCTGCTTACCCTAAGCATAAAATGCTCATCTACGAACTCCATGTTTTTAATGTATGGGGATCATGGTGGCTCAGTGATAAGAGACACTGATTAACTAACCAGTAGGTCTTGAGCTCTCTCCCGGGGTTTGACCAGAAAGTAAATTGTACAGGCTTGACTGCCCTTTTTAGCTGTACAGGACAGTAGGTCTGCCCGGTCTGACAGGGAATAGTGTCTAATTGTCAGGATGGGACGAAAAGCAATGTTCAGTGTACACATTGGCGTGCACGTAAAAGATTCCTTGATAGAGTATATCGTAATATAGATGTCCGGGCAAAATCTATCTGTTTGTCTTCAATGGTCCAGTCGGTGTATAAAGTAGGACTTTTGCCCTACTCCGTATAAGATTTCAAATCTTTGAAGTTTTAAGATAAGCATACCCGGTCCCTGAAATCTTAAATGGGACTTGCTTTTTCGCCCCCCTGTTCTGTACAGACTGGGCTAATACAGTAAAACATTGTAACAATCTACAGAGAGTAAATTTAACTTGTTGACTAAATAATCTTCAATACTTCCAATTAGCGGTATGTAGTGACAAGGATCGTGACCCAGATGGGATATACTTGAACTTTCTAGACAAGAAACCTGATATCTAATTTGGTATAGAACTAATAAGTTTCATTACATACTAAATTTTTATATGATTGCTTATCGCACTTGGCATTCATACCCATAGGCCCATCTTTAAATTTAAAACTGGTAGAAATCGAGGGTTGAACATGGTATTGCATCGTCACTGTTGTATTATTGCTTATCGCCCTTGACATTGTTTTAAAGGCAGTTTTATATTCATAGGGCCAGAACGGTAAATTATAAAAAGTGTAAATTATTACCCAGAGTTGAACATTATTTGTGATTTTGCCTGGTAACGCCAAAACTCGATCATGTACTAAATAATGGCGGCACAGTAAAATTTCTTGATTGTCAAGTTTTTGGTTATAAATAAACCCTCGCGATTTTTCTTTTAGTATGGAATCAAATCTACGGCTATTTCTGTAAAACACATGTTTTTTTTTTTACTTTTTCAGGCTTTCGTCGCTTTCGCTGTCTGTTTGACAGTAGCTGCTTCCCAATACATCGATGCTAAAATCGGACACGGTTTCGGACATGGTGTTGGTGTCTTTGGAAACGGAAATGGTAAAGGATTTGGAAGAGGACATGCCGGTGTTGGACATGGTCTTGTTGGTGTAGGAGCTATTGGCAACGGACTCAACCATGGTATTGGACATGGTATCCAAGGAAACCGACTCAGACACGGAATAGTAGCTGCTGGCAAAGTCGGTGTTATTGGTAACGGAATTGGTCATGGTATTGTTGGTAACGGTATCGGACACGGTATTGTTGGAAACGGAATTGGTCATGGTATCGTTGGTAACGGTATTGGACATGGTATCATTGGAAACGGAATCGGACACGGACTTATTGGACATGGAAAGATTGGTAACGGCTTTGGGCATGGCATCGTTGGTAACGGTATCGGACACGGTATTGTTGGAAACGGAATTGGTCATGGTATCGTTGGTAACGGTATCGGACATGGTATCATTGGAAACGGAATCGGACACGGACTTATTGGACATGGAAAGATTGGTTACGGCATTGGGCATGACATCGTTGGTATTGGTATCGGATACGGTATTGTTGGACACGGAATTGGTCATGGTATCGTTGGTAACGGTATAGGACACGGTATAATTGGAAACGGACTTGTTGGACATGGAAAGATTGGAGCTTACAAACAATCATACAACTACAACGGGTACAACAACGGGCCATACAACCGATACAACAACGGACTATACAAGTACAACCAATACAATAATAAAGGATACAATAGTTACAACGGCCCCTACAATTACAACAACGGTTACAACAATGGCCACAATAACAACGAATATGGGAAGGGATATAACAACTACAATAACAACGGATACGGTAACGGATACAACAACTACAACCGTTATCCTTCTTACAATAACTATCAAGGTTGCGGTTACAACAAATATTAAGACAATACGGCTATTTGATAGCATAATATTACCATAGCTTTAATACTTATAAATACTAGTATATAGTTTCTATTGTTCATGCATAATGTATATATGTAAATCAGGGAGTTATATATAAATTTAATAAAATAATATACATATAAACTCTTGTTATTTATCCGTTTATAGCTTACTACTAGTCCGGTCTATAGCTTGATAACCTCAATGTGCATATATACGTCACATCCTGTCTTCATTACGTTTGGTCAAAAGTCACGAGATGTAAATAGGGATATCGCTAATCCTAATCCTAACCCAAGACCTAACCTTAGCGCTTACCCTAACCCTAACCTACAATCTCGCCTGTCCAATCTCCTGGGTTTACCCCGGGACCCGCGGTTTCCTCCCACTGTTAATATGCGCAAGCAGATTATTGAAATAAAATTAAACCATATGTTAGTCCCAAAATGACTTAGTTTGCGTCGAGTGGACGTTAAACCTCATTTCTCTCGAGTGAGTTACCATTACTGGAAAAAACGGTAATATGTCAATAGTACTGCTAGTTCAAAAGCGTTTTATAGCTGAGGCGCTGGAGGCGCCAGCCTCCCCGCGAAAAAAATCAAAGCAGTTGAAAAAATAAAACGGGAGAAAAATGCTAAAACCGATGCGAAAAATGAAAATGTACCCTAGTTAGGGAGGGCTCTAAAGACAGACAAAAGGGTCCCACGAATGACAAAAGGGTCCCTAGGGCCAAGGGAAAGGGCTCAATCGTTTTCTATACAATGTTACTGTCGAATCCACTACTGAATTGGCATGACAATCATCAATCAAGAACCTCCCCTCGCGACAGAGGGCCCTCAAAATAGTACAGACTCCGCCATGATAAACCTTAAAACGCCCCTATGCTAGTTCTGTAACTGAAAGTCAAAATGGTGAAAGATGTTATTTGGTCAACATTTATCTACACTAACACAGACATTTTCAGATGAGGCGTGTAATAAAGTGGCTTAAATATATGAAAATCTTCAAAGAACTGATCGCAACCTATACCCTGCATTTGTTAGGTGTGTGGTTGCGAATGGGATATAGCGTCTTGTGCCACCACCCCCACCCCATCACACACACACATATACCACCCCGATTCTTCAATCCAAACTGATTAGAACTTGAATCACAATCGATCTAGTAGCAATCATACACAGTCGATATCAAAAATTGATTTCCAATCTCAAAGACGGCTTATCTCCCCTGAAACTGTTGAGTAATACGCGATTCCCAATTCACACAACTTTCATAGATTTAAGGAAAATGAATGAACTGAACATAGATTTAAGGAAATGGAATGACCTGAACAGAAATGGTTTTAACGACCTATCTGTCTGCGCCGACTGATTTAACTAAATTTTGATCGGACAGCGTCGTTACGGTCTTTTCTTTCGAATTCCAACTGTTAAGTAGTCTTTTACGGGCATGTAGATATTGTTCCTAGCCGGGCCATTTAGGTTTCAAATTTCACAGTGTATTGATAGCCTTCTGGTTTCTGCTATGATTCGTTCATTGTTTCACTGTTTTTTCTACTATGAACTCGTCTACTATTAATTCGTTGATTGTTCCACTCTTATTTCGGCTATGATTTCGTTGAACGTTTCATTGTTATTTCTGCTACGAATTCGTTTATTGTTTCACCGTTATTTCTGCTACGAATTCGTTAATTGTTGAAGTGTTATTACTGCTATAAATTCGTTGATCGTTTCATTGCTATTTATGGGAATCACGGTGGCTAAGTGGGCAAGGCGCTGGCTCGTTAGCCTGGAGGTCGGGTGTTCGATCCTTGCATTGGCCGAGAAAGCTCATCTCGATTTTCCGGCGTGGTTTCCTCTTGTCAGTGATGCAGAAGGAGGGCCTGATAAGGACAGCTGCCTAGTCGTTCGGATGGGACGAAAAACCGAGGTCGCGTGTACACATTGGAATGCACGTAAAAGATCCCTTGGCAGTTGGAATTCGATATAAGAGTAGGCCGTAGCGCCGCTGCCCGGGCAAAAATTCCCTCATAGCACACTGTATGGCGTATGCCCGTCTTCCATTAGCCCAGGTCAGGTGCAGAAGAGTAGGACGTAAAACTCCATTTCATTTCTGCTATTTATGCTATGAATTCGTTAAGTTTTGCACTGTTATTTCTGCTATGAGTTCGTTGATCGTTTCACTGTTATTTCTGCTGTGAACTCGATCAAGACAATGACCTAGTGAACGTCTACACCAAGTTTGAACATTCTAGCTGACCTACAGCGAGAAACATTTCAACCGGGCCAAATTTTCTATTTTAACAGTTTAATTTGCACGGTACCTTTAGTTATCAACCGAATATTACAAGATAACAGTACTTTCTTTATAATCATAATAAAATAGTTGTAAGATAACGGTACTTTGTACATATTTCGATACAAACCTTTAAATTGATGTACTGTCTTGAACATAGTAAGATAACGGTACTTTATAGTAACCTAGGAACAGATCTCATAACAATATCTGTTTTGTACGGAGCCCCTTAAGTGCACGATTCCACTCTTATATAATTTTTTCGTACATGATTTCACTCTTATATAATTATTTCGTTTGAACGAAATATTAATTCGTTATAACGAAATATTAATTCGTTTAAACGAAATATTAATTCGTTATAACGAAATAATTAATTCGTTATAACGAAATAATTAATTCGTTTAAACGAAATAATTAATTCGTTTAAACGAAATAATTAATTCGTTGTAACGAAATAATTAATTCGTTATAACGAAATATTAATTCGTTATAACGAAATATTAATTCGTTTAAACGAAATATTATATCGTTATAACGAAATATTATATCGTTATAACGAAATATTATTTCGTTTAAACGAATTAATATTTCGTTTAAACGAATTAATATTTCGTTATAACGAATTAATATTTCGTTTAAACGAATTAATTATTTCGCTTTAACGAATTAATTATTTCGTTTTAACGAATTAGTTATTTCGTTTAAACGAATTAATTATTTCGTTTTAACGAATTAATTATTTCGTTTTAACGAATTAATTATTTCGTTTTAACGAATTAATTATTTCGTTTTAACGAATTGATTATTTCATTTTAACGAAATAATTATTTCGTTTTAACGAAATAATTATTTCGTTTTAACGAATTGATTATTTCGTTTTAACGAATTAATATTTCGTTTTAACGAATTAATATTTCGTTATAACGAATTAATATTTCGTTATAACGAGTAAATTATTTCGTTATAACGAATTAATATTTCGTTAAAACGAATTAATTATTTCGTTTTAACGAATTAATTATTTCGTAATAACGAATTAATATTTCGTTATAACGAATTAATATTTCGTTAAAACGAATTATTATTTCGTTATAACGAATTAATTATTTCGTTATAACGAATTAATTATTTCGTTATAACGAATTAATTATTTCGTTATAACGAATTAATCATTTCGATTATTCGAATTAATCAATGTCGATTTAACACATCGACTAACCCCAATGCTCCAAACACCGAATTTGAAAAAAGAAATGTTAACCCGGAAAGAACCCTTGAGGTTAGACAAGTGACCCTGCTCCATGTCACGTAGAAGCGGTCAATTGAAACAATGCCACTATTTTCAATGTCAGGCCTCGTGTCCCCCAACATGATCCCCATTACGAAAACCTTGTTAACCCGATAGCAGCAAATGTTTTAACATATGTTTTGGGGTATCAACCGTTTGGTTTATAAGCGTATGCAGGAGCCACGGTGGCAAAGTGGATAAGACGCTAGCGCGCTAGCCAGCAGGTCGCTGATTCGCCCCAGTGAAAGTTCATCTGGGGTGTTCTTCGTGGTTTCCAGTTGTGAGTGATGCAGGAAGGAGGGTCTGACAAGGGCAACTGTCTAGTCTTTTGGATGGAACGAAAAATTCGAGGTCCCGTATACAGATTGGCGTGCGCAACAAAGATCCCTTGGCAGTTGCAATTTCATATAAGAGTAGGCTGTAGCGATTTTGTTAGGGCAAAATATCCCCCAAAGCACAATATTTGGCGTATGCCCATCTTCAATAGCCCCGTCAAACTCAAGGCAGAACAATAGGACGTTTAAATCCATTTCATAAGGGTATACACCCTATCGATTTGTTAGTATTACGTGACTTGCCGTTCCAGCGAAATGGAAGTTGGGTGGTCTAGTGGTGCGTGTGAAACTATGAGGTCTGTCATTGGGTCAAGCGGCATTGTTTCGGTTGACTGCATGTACGTGACAAGAAGTATGGCTGCTTGTATATCCTCGTGGGTCTTCAGTTTCACCCCATTGCTAAATACCCCTACGCGAAAGCGGATTACATGTGTTAGTCCCGAAATGACCTAGTTTGTGTTTCTGTTCCAAGATTACCGACTCAAACCAATTAACGAATTAATTATTTCGTTATAACGAATTAATCATTTCGTTTAAACGAAATATTAATTCGTTTAAACGAAATATTAATTCGTTTAAACGTAATATTAATTCGTTTAAACGAAATATTAATTCGTTTAAACGAAATAATTAATTCGTTTAAACGAAATATTACTCGTTATAACGAAATATTAATTCGTTATAACGAAATATTAGTTCGTTAAAACGAAATATTAATTCGTTATAACGAAATATTAATTCGTTATAACGAAATAATCAATTCGTTAAAACGAAATAATTAATTCGTTAAAACGAAATAATTAATTCGTTTAAACGAAATAACTAATTCGTTAAAACGAAATAATTAATTCGTTAAAGCGAAATAATTAATTCGTTTAAACGAAATATTAATTCGTTATAACGAAATATTAATTCGTTATAACGAAATATTAATTCGTTTAAACGAAATAATATATTAATTATTTCGTTATAACAAATTAATTATTTCGTTATAACGAATTAATTATTTCGTTATAACGAATTAATATTTCGCTTAAACGAATTAATATTTCGTTTAAACGAATTAATATTTCGTCTAAACGAATTAATATTTCGTTATAACGAATTAATATTTCGTTATAACGAATTAATATTCCGTTTAAACGAAATAATTATATATGAGTGGAATCATGTACGAAAAAATTATATAAGAGTGGAATCGTGCACTTAAGGGGCTCCGTAGTTTTGAACACAGCGGTAATATAAAAGCACTCTATATTTAACTAGAAAAAAAAATCATTATAATATTTAGTTTGAACTTTGAACCATTGAACGGTAGTTTAAGCTTTCCCAGATGCAGACTTTATAATGATATACTGTTTCCTCCATAGTTGTAAGATAACGGTACGTTTTATTTACCTAGATAAAGATCTTCATAAAATAATGTTTTGAATATTGTTTTAAGGTTACGGTACAATGTACTTATCTAGAGTCTGATCTCAAAATATAAATTATTTTGAACATAGTTGCAAGATAACGGTACTTTATACTTGCCTAGATCTTCGGAATAATATTCGATTTGAACATATAATGCTGTGTGATAACGTTACTTTATGCTTACCTAGATACAAATCTCATTATAAAATAATGTTTTGAACATGTGTAGTTGTAGGAAAGCGGTACTTTATACTTACCAAGACTCGGATTTGTTTTAGATATTTACGTTAGATAACTCTTGTCTAGCCTTACCTAGTTATAATCCCCAATAATATATTACCACGGACATAGTTGTAAGATAAAATAATCTATACGTATGTCATAATAAACATACACGTAGTTCGAAGATAATAGTACTCTAGTCCTACCTATATAAATTACTCATATTAATTTATTGCTTTGAATTTAGCTGTGGGATGATGGCGCTCTGGACTTGCCTAGATATATCTCTCGTAATGAAACATTGTTTTGAATACTGTTTTACGATAACATGCTTGGCACATTAGATATTCTCGAACTATGCTAGTAAAATATGACTACTTTCGCGTCACATACATTTGTTGTATATTATGATGGACTATATTGGATATAATAGATACAAATGTTACATACTAGTACGTTATGATTAACTTAATTTAGATACTAATGTTTTATGTTCAATTCTGGATTTTCTTACATTGATTATAAAGCCATAACAGATCATGATCCACAAATAATGTCTGTCTGAACTGATGGTGTAGCCATGGGTATCATGACAAAATAGTTGTACACCTAAACACTTCATTGTGTCACTTTGTATATACGTTACACTGTTCCTGTTTCAAATGTAAATATGTTATACCTATCGTAAACCCACAATCTGCTAGAGCAAACCTGTCATTATTCTTTATTCTACTTCCCTTATTTCATTCCTTTATTTCTTTATATGTAATTATTACAATCTTGTCATGTAGTGGTGATCTCGAGGAAAATCGGGGACCAATAATGACAACATATATGTTTCGTGCATCTGAATGTAAGAAGCTTACGTCATAAACTTGACCTTGTTTCCGCAGAATGCTCCAAAAGTTTCGATTTGATCGTGTTAACTGGGACATGGCTTGACAAATCAAATCACCGGACACCCTTTCTATCTCTGGTTGTAGTGCACCAATTCGCAAAGACAGGGCTACATGACAGGGTGGGGGAGTAGCAGTTTGCAACAACATTTTATCAAAACGGAGATCTGATTTAGTAACCGACAATACGGAGGGCATTTGGGTAGAAATTAATTTTCAAAATAAACATTTTTTGATTAGCACTTTTTTTATAGACCCCCCAAATTTCACTGTTCATTTAGATAATTCCATCTTCAATTCATTTTCAATGGCAGTAGCAGACGACATAAACAATATCTTTATATTAGGTGATTTTAACATTGACCTTTTTACAAAATCTTATACTTTTATTCATTCGGCAAATGTTCTTTTCAATTTTAAACAAATTATCAAGGATCCAACCAGATATGGCAATAATGGTAGCGAGTTGTTTTGGTTGTATTTCTGATTCAGGTTGCTTAGATAATTCCTATAGTGATCAGTGCCCTGTCTGTCGGTTAAATTTGTCATCGTCTGAAACGAATTAGCTTTACACGTACAATATGGAATTATGAGACGACTGACTTTGACCAACTACGACGTGGCGCTGGAAGTATCTTATGGGACTCCACTATTGACAAGTGCCGCCTTTACAAACGAGTTAATAAATTTGGCAAGAACACATATCCCAACAAAATAGCAACCATTAGATCAAAAGACAAACTTTGGATGAAAAACACTATTCAGAAAATGAGCAAAAAGAAAAACAAACTCCACCGGAAAGCAGTAAAATCCTCGACTGGCAAAAATTTAGAAATATACTATTCAAAAAAAGTAGGGGATATTTGATTTTTAAGTGTTATTAAAGTCACCTAATGAAACTGACGAAGAAACAATTGACAAAATGAAATGAAGTTCACATTCATCGATTTATTCCAAATGATCGTTAGACTAAGTAAGGCACAGACTGACCATTATAAGGTTAAATGATACCAGGGGTCAAACAGCAAAGTTACAACAGCATCACAACAAAGTCAGTAACGGGTAAATCCTCCCCTGTTTGCCAAACAAGCATTGATCCGACGTGGCATACTCCTAATGAGACGTCTAAGGTCATTTTGGTCCAGATTGTCCCATTCCTGTTGCAACGCAGCAGCAAGTTCTTGGACATTGGCAGGGCGTTGTTGACGTTGACGTAACCTCTGTCCAAGCATGTCCCAGACATGCTCGATGGGGGAGAGGTCGGGACTCAGTGCTGGCCAGGGTAATGTGGTGATGTTCTGTTGTTGGAGGTAACCTGTAACGATCCTGGCCCTGTGACATCTTGAGTTGTCATCCTGGAAGATGAAACGGCGGCCATGACGTCGTGCGAACGGCATAACATGGACTGCCAAGATGTTGTCCCGGTAGTACTGGCCTGTAACACGCCCTGCAACAACATGTAAAGCCGTTCTTCCAGCAACAGTGATGCCTCCCCACACTATAACAGAACCACCCCCAAATCGATCATGTCTGATGACGTTAACGTCTTGGAAGCGCTCGTTTCGACGCCACACCATCCTACGTCTGTCCAAAAAATCAACAGTGAACCTTGACTCATCTGAAAACATCACATTGCTCCAGCGTCGATTATCCCAGTGTTGACGATCCCTACACCAACGACGTCTTGCCTGAATGTGATGATCTCTCAAACAAGGGATCACGCGAGGACGTCGGGCGCGAAGCTTACCCCCATGCAGTCGATTCCGAATCGTCTGGCCACTCACTCTCACACCAGTGTCTGTTTGAAGACGAGCGCTGATCTGAATTGCGGTATCTGGACCATAGCTTGCTTATGACAGACTGAGAAACATTCATCGTCCGCGCCACAACCGCCTGTGTTGTGCCGATCTGTAGCATGCCAAGGGCACGTAACCTTTCATTTTGGGTAAGCCGACGCATATCAAAATTTGTTTTCTGGTCACTAAAACAATTAAACTGATGTTTCCACCCTGGAATTCAATGCCACAATGACTGTAACATTCAAAGTCAGAGTCGTGCAAATCTTGGGTTGGACCCCCCATGATGATCCCAAGCATCACCTGCATTCCATGCGGTAGCTATTGGTGTGTTTGGGCGTCACATGTAACTGGAAATGTTTCCTCTGTTAGGTTTTATAGTGACTGTTTTCGTAGTCATTTGCATATTTTAGTATTATGCCCCCGAAATCAAATATCCCCTACTTTTTTTGATTAGTATATATGGAATGACTATATTAGCTTAATAAGAGAATGCAAAAAAGAATATTATGAAAAATTAGACCAGAAATTAAAATTTAATGATATTCAAAATTTGGGCAAAAAAGATCGGTGGCATATGGTCAACTGGTTTGTGAAGGGTCAAAGATCAGATAATGGGGGTAATCCAAAGGACAAAGCAAATTTTTTAAGCGAATACTTTATTAACCAATCACGGCTTGGCTACACAAATGCACAACTTGCTGAACTCGAACAAAATCCCTTTTCACTTAAACGAATACTTTATTAACCAATCACAACTTGACTACACAAATGCACAACTTCCTGAACTCGAACAAAATCACTTTTCATTTTAAAATTAACACCCAAAGAGGTTGAAGACATGATTTCCATTATTGATACTTCAAAAGCTACAGGCCCAGATAACATCAGTGGAAAATTCATAAAATCCATCTGCTTCGAAAGCAGCAAACCTTTATGTAACATTTTTAATCAGTCACTTGAGCTAAAAACCGTTCTTAATATACTGAGCGCCATAGAAAACGCATCACTTAGTTTTTCGTATAACAAAATGATCCTGTAAACATATTTATTTTGCTTCTTATTGTGAACAATATTCAAATGGGAACACATCAATAAAAACACATTTGTACACTTAATCAACGGTACAAAGTCAGAGGGATCAAAACCAAAAGTACGACAAAGATGGTTAATTGTGCTGCACAGCGTGCGTAAGAGCCAGTGGAGGACACACGCGCTACTGACAATTAACCATCTTTGTCGTACTTTTGGTTTTGACCCCTCTGACTTTGTACCGTTGTATTTATTTTCTTTAAGGATCACAATATTATTACTAATTTTCAAAGCGGTTTTTGCACGACGTCTCAACTACTTACCAACTAATAGATTTTGTACACTTCTTCTGTCAAGCCATCGACCAGGGGCAATATACGACAACGATGTTCTGTGACATCGGTAAATCTTTCGACAGAGTTTGGTATGCTGCATTCTGTCATAAGCTTGGGATCAGAGGAGACTTGTTAGAATGGTCCAGGGCCTACTTGTCTAACAGACAACAGAATTGTTAACGGAACCTGCTCTGAACCATTAACGGTCCCGGTTGGTGTTCCACAGGGCTCCGTTCTCGGTCCGTTACTTTTCATTATATACATCAACGATATAGTAAATAGCATACAATCAAATATTAGATTATTTGCTGATGACACTAGTTTATATGTAAAAATAACTGACCCAACCGAATGTGCGGAAGTCTTAAATGATGATCCATAGAGAATAAACCTTTGGGATAAGACGTGGCTTGTATCTTTTAACCGGCGGAGAACTGAAATACTAGCATTAGCAAATAAAAAGAATTTATTTCTTCCGACACTAAATCTAGACAGTGTTGCAATCAAAGAAGTTTCTGAGCACATTCAGCCGAGGCTGACTTTCTAAACAAACTGTAAATGGGTTACTTTTGGCCAAAACAAGTAAACTTGTAAATTGTCTTCGCTCATTAAAATATAGGTTAAGTCGCAGATCTCTCCAAGCCGTGTATACTTCATATATTCTTCCTCATTTCGACTACTATGACGTTTTTTTTTTTGGCAAAAGGAATATCAAATCAAACAAGCCCCGTCAAGTGTTAATTATGTTCAACAGAATTAAAGATAGAGACACTATTTTAAAGCAAGCCAGGGTTCATTTGAGAAATGTTAACAGTGACCTGAAAGTAAGCGAAGATTTTACGCCTAAAAATACGTAGGATAAGAAAAGCGCTTATTCCCAAACTCAGTGCAGCGAAGAAAAACGACGAATCGGTGAGAGCTTATCTGAAATTCGACAAACTGATTATTGGTCACGAAGTATTCACGTTTGACATTGAAACCAACGAAATCATTTCAATGAACCAGAATGATAAATAGCAAACATCAAGGGACTTTGTCAACTCAGACAAGTCTGCAAATAAAAATAATATTTGCCAACATGTAAATTCAGTTATCAAAGTTATCACTTGGAATGTGAACGGTCTAAAAATCAAAATTGTCGGACCAAGAATTCATCTTATATCTGAAGTGTTTCAATGTCATTTGTCTGATAGAGACTTGGTGTGGAAACGAGATTGAATTGGACTGTCATTTTCCTGAATACGAATATGTTTCATGTGTACGTGGTAATGGTAAGGAGCGGGGTGGTATCGTCGTTCTGTACCACAACAGTCTGTCTATCGGTATCGAAAGAATTAAACATTCATTTCAAGAGTCGATATTTTTAAAACTTTATGCAGACTACTTCGGTTGGTCTAAAAGTGTTATATTTTGTGCTGTGTACATCGCACCAGAAGGTTCAAAGATTTATGGAAATCATTGTGGTTTTGAAAAATTCGAAGAAAATTTGTTGGATATAATTTCGGAGTACCCGGAATCTAATTTAATAGTAAAGGGGGATTTCAATGCCAGAACGGGGGAAAATTATGACTATCTTATAGATGATTCGGTGAAGTATATTCCGGGACTTGATGAGGCAGTCTATATCGTTGATAATTTTGATAGACTACGACGGTCTAAAGACAAAGAACTGAACAATTATGGGAACAAACTATATTCATATAGTGAACGGTCGCAGCGAAGGAGACCGAGGTGGGGAATTCACGTGTCTTAAATATAACGGCGCTAGCGTCGTGGACTACTTGTTCGTGTCCTCTGAAATATTTGATAACATAGTTAAATTTGAAGTCGGTCAGCGAACGGAATCCGATCACCAACCGATATATTTTTGTATAAGTGTCAACATCGCAAAATAGATTACTGATGATCAAGTCATAGACACTTACGCGTACACAAAATACAAATGGAAAGCTAACTTTGATCAAGAGTTCCAAGCTCGCATAAGCGCATCGTTTGAACAGTTCAATGAGGTGTTCAAAGAACTTCCGCCACATAATACAGACAGTGCTATAAGATGTTTCACAAGCTTTATAAAATCATGTGCTAAACCAATGATATGTAAAACTAACTATTTTAAACACAAGAATCATACTCTTTAGTTTGATGATGAATGTGCTAATAGTAAAAGGTCAAAATATGAGTCACTGAATAGATTTAGAAAGTCAAATAGTTCACAAGATTTATCATTGTATATTATATGTAAAAACGAATTTAAATCTCTATGTAAATGTAAGAAACTTCATCACGAAAATTTATTTTTTGATAAATTGTATAATAACTTACACGATTCTGACACATTCTGGCAAACAATTAAAAATGTTCGGCCTAAATCTAAAATAAGTAATGACATTTCACCATCTGAATGGATGAATCATTTCAAATCTATTCTTAACCCAAAGTATGTATCCCAAAAAGACCCTCTCTTGAATAATAATAAATAATAATAATAATAATCGTTTTCTATAGCGCTGAACATTCAGTCAGTCTGACTGCTCTGTGGCGCTTTAATAGACATGAACTTAGTTCAGATTCAGACATGAATTCGAGCGAAACAAATTTTAGTACTCTAAATAGGCCGATCACCCAAATTGAAGTCACAGAATGTGTTAGAGGTATGAAATCGGGGACTTCCCGTGGTCCAGATGGAATTGGGATAGAATATTATAAAGCCTGTTTGGATACGCTTGTACTAACTTTAACGGTTATTTATAATAATATTTTTAATTATGGTGATTTTCCAGATAGTTGGTCGAAAGCTCTTATTGTTCCACTTCATAAAAAGGGCTCAGTTTCGGATTGTCGAAACTATAGAGGGATCACTCTTCTTGGTTGCTTAGGTAAAATATACTGCACTCTACTTAACACTAGGTTACAGAAATGGTCGGAATCCGAAGGAAAATACTGTGAAGAACAAGCGGGGTACAGGAGGGGATATTCCACTATTGACCAAATATTCACGCTACAGGGTCTTGTGCAAAAATACATTTCTAAATCAAATGTGGATTTCTCCCGCGCTTTTGATTCCATAAACCGTCCTAAATTATTAACTTTATTACTAAACAAAGGAGTATCCGGTAAAATGTTTCAAGCTCTGAAAAACATGTATTCATCAGCCAGTTCTTGTGTTAAAGTGAATTCAAAGCTAACTCCTTATTTCGACTGTCAATCAGGCGTGCGACAAGGCTGCACTTTAAGTCCATTGCTATTCTGTTTATACATTAACCAGCTGGTAGATTGTATGAAAATTTGAAATGTAAGAGGTATATTCACAAATCAGGATGTAGATGATATTCTTATGCTTCTATATGCAGATGACCTGAACATTGTATCAGATACTATAGGTGACCTCCAGCGTAAAATCGATATATTAGAAATATTTTGTTGTCAATTTAACTTAGAAGTGAATACATCAAAAACAAAAGTTGCAGTCTTCCGGAACGGGGGAAAACTGCGACAAAATGAAAGGTTTTACTATAAGAATACTAATATTGAATGTGTCACTTATTATAATTATCTTGGTCTACTATTTTCATCCAGATTGTTTTGGAGTAAAGCAGTATATAGTTTGTCTGTAAAAGCTAAAAAAGCCCTGATGCCCATACAATGTTTAATTCGAAAAACAGGTTCACCAACTCCCCATGTTGTGTTTAAGATTTTTGATTGTATCATAAAACCCATTTTATTATATGGCTCTGAAAATTGGGGTTATGAATATCGTAAAGATATTGAGCTTGTACACACGAATTTCTGTAAATCTGTACTCGGCATTCGTCAATGTAGCTCGACAGCAGGCTCTAAAGGGGAATGTGGTCGTCACAATCTTGTAGTATATTACATGTCGTCATGTGTGCGCTATTGGATCAAGCTGATTCATATGCCATACAGCAGATACGCTAAACAAACGTACACAATGTTAAGACGTCTTGATACTATTAGTCGTGTTACTTGGGCTACTAAAGTAAAATTACTCTTACGTTCACTTGGATTTGGTTATATCTGGTACTGTGAGCAAGTTGGTAGCTCGAGATATTTTTTTAAATATATTAAAAACTCGTTTAACTGACATTAATATACAGGAATGGTCAACCAAAATCTCTAACAGTGAAAGTCTTAAGTATTACTGTACATTCAAACTGAATATAACTCAGGAAAACTATTTGTCTGTCAACGTTAATCAGCATATTAAAAGAAATATAACTAAGCTACGATTAAATTTGTTCCAATTAAATGTAAACTTATTTAGACGAAAACAAGTAAACAGCCCAGTCTGTCCTGTTTGTGATTGTGCGGTAGAAGACATTTATCACTTTGTCTTAGAATGTAAACATTATAATGAATTAAGAATACAATATTTACCTAAACTATATTGGAATCATGTGCAAAATGTATATAAGTTCAATCAGTTATGTTCAAACGCCGACAAAAGTATTATGGTATCCATATCATGTAAAATTTGTAAATGATTATTATTATTATTATTGTCGTCACCCCTTTGAAGACTCCGAACATTTCCTTTTAATCTGCGACAATATTAAAACTTCCAAAATTTTATCAAAATTCTCAAAATTCATTATTCGCAACTGAAGACAGAAACATTTCTGAAGAACTTTTTCAGCAGTAAATAAGTTTCTCGATATCTCCAAACGATTTTGAAAACTCCGTATGAAATTGTATGAAATATAAACATTCAAATTGGGGTTTGTACATATCATGTATATAGTGTATATAGACATCTTATAATTTAATCGTTCCTCTACTTTACTTTACCTTACTTTATTTTTCAATATATATTTCTGTTTGTACTTTAATGGAGAGGGGGTCTTGGCTTCTGTGAATAAATTTTGTTTAGGAATTTTTTTTTTTACAAAGTTACGACTATGTAGGTTAATTCTTTCGTCATTAACATTTGGTGATTTTGGATTTGTAAAGCGTTTCAAAAATATGTATTCCAAAGCCAACATCCACTCTGGGAGACAGCTTAAAGATTCAGGAGGATCCAAAGATTAGATTCTTGAAAATAAGCTTGACAGAATCTTAAGAAAGAAATTGTCCTGTAAACGACAAAGTGGAAATTCGATATTTTATATTTGTCAATACCCAAATTGCGCACCTGAGCCGGACTATCCAGAAATGTAATAATTTCGGAAATAGGAGGCGGATTCTCTAAACCACAACAAATTGTGTAGGTTTTCAAGCCCATTAAAATGGATTTTTCACTATTTTCACATTCGACTGTGTGCCAGAAATCAAAATTCTAAGCTCTACATTTTACGGGCTTTCCTTCAAGGATTCTGAAAATATAATTTCCTTGTCTGTAAGTAAAATATTAAAAAGCCTTAATGGGAGATAAGTTAGAAAGTTTCTAAAGTCATTTTTCAAGTCGTATCAGTAAGTTCTACTTACATAACAAATTTCAGGAAAATCATGCAAATAAAAAAAGTTGGTCTCAACATCCGGTTCGAAATCACAGAGACAAATTTTCGAAGAAAAGGGAATTAGTAAAATCGGTCAAAAAATACAAAGTTGCGACTATGCATTGTAAGTTTTTTCGCACGTAAATTTCGGTGATTTAAGATTCGTAAAACGTTTTGAAAATATATTTAATCAAAGGTCGCACACAGTTTTTTTTTCGGGGGGGGGGGGGGGGTAAGACAGAGTTTCAGAAAGATTCTATGGTTAGATTCTGCGAAATCCGGTCTGCAGAAAATACACACACACACAAAAACTGATAATAACTAGATCTGCTAGGCTTAACGCTTTCATGTTCACGGCCAGTTTCTGTCACATGTCATGGGTTATATAAAGAATCTTAAAAAGGAAAATGAATTATTAAAATCGGCCAAAAACATTTCAACTGGGCAAAATTTGCCGTTACTTGTTTTTAATTAAATCGATCAAAAACTGTCTAAGTCATAGCAAACAAGCATCACTTCCCATCAGATGTTATTGATTTTGTCAACAAGCTTAAAGAGAACATAATTATTAATTACTTTATCAGGGTAAACATTTCAACCGGGCACAATTTTCCGTTTTAACAGTTAAAGTTGTGCAGTATCTTTGGTTAGCAACCGATTTAAACAAAACTTTAAAAATGCACTCCCACTAGCTGAATTAATTATTTGCGATCAACATTTGACCAGATTTGATAGTTCTGCGCTTTTCTTTAAAAAGTAAATTTACTGATATCACATCACAATTGACTAGATTATAAAGAGATATTTCAACCAGGCATCACATCACGTCAGATGTTCGCGATACTGTCAAGAGTCTTAAAAAGAAAAAAAGAATTATTAAAATCGGCCAAAACGTCGCCGTGTTATAATGGGAAACATTTCAACCGGGCAAAATTTTATAGTTGAATAAAATCTTTGGTTACCAACTTTCAAAATAAGCACCTAATACCCAACTTAATCCTTAGCGATCAATATTTGCCCTGATTTCGTTGGTTACCGACTTTCAAAATAAGCACCTAATGCCCAACTTAATCCTTAGCCATCAATATTTTGACCCGATTTCAAATTTCTGCAGTATTTTGTTGGGTTTTTTTTTTTTAAAAAAAGGGAGGGGAGATAAGTTAGAAGATTTCTAATGGCATCGTTGAAGTAGGGTCAACCACATCTTCTTATATTCATAATTTCACAAAAATCGTACTAATATTCAAGAAGTTGTCATGTTTTTGCACTTCCTGAAAGAGATGTCAATGACGTAATATTCGAATTGAGAAAATCGGAAATAGCTGATTTAAATAAAAATATTTTATGGTACTAAAAGAAAAAAGAATAAGTAAAATAGATCAAAAAGTCACATTTATTTTTAAGCTGCTAATGTGAATTTTTCACCCCTGAAACAACTTTGTCGGCACGTATAACGTCAAGGGTGAAATTCGAATTTTTGAAATATTCAAATACCAAAAATGCGACCATACGCCAGGCTATCGCGAAATGTATTTATTTCAGAAATAAGACACCCATTGAACATACTGCGGTGTGTTTTGTTTATTTACAAGTCCGTTAATGTAGATTTTTCACTATTCTTCATATTCAATTCAAAATGGTGACCATCAGTTGAAACAAATCAAAATACTGCTCTGAACGTTTTTTTTTAGACATTCCTTCAAGGATTCTGAAAATGTAACTCCCATGTATGTAAGTAAAATATAAAAAAAACAACAGCAAAAACGTATAGTCCTATTGGCTGAAGGGGGTGGGGAATCGCCACCCGAGCTGTGAATTTATGGGACCAAGTTTTCCAAGACTAGTTTTTTTTTGTCTAGATTCCGAGGTATAGGGGGTCAAATGTCTACAACAGGCGTGTGTGCGTGTGGGGGGGGGGACGCAATGTTGACATAATATATTAATAAAACATAAATTTCTAGGACTGCCCATCTTTAAATAAGTGTTTATGATTCCCTGGACAACTGTTTTGATATCTGGGGAGGTGGGGTAGTGGTAACAAGTGTAGGTGTTCGTATGTGGAGTTGGAGGGGAAGGGGTGTCATTATGGTGACATAAACGAAGATCATGTTACATATGTGCGTGGAGGGGTGGGGTGGGAATAAAATTGGCGGGAAATGAGTTCTCACGTTGATTTAAATGATGATTGTCTATTTTGTAGACAGAAGTCATTTCTTCATAATTGAACTTAAAGTAGTATCTCGTTAGCGTTTTCGTTCAAAATATTTAATTATAATCGTTCTTTTCAAGATATGTGGGAATGTAAATCAAAAACACCGTAACTCAGAGATATGTTTAGTTATTAGTTTATCCATAGTCCTCATCAGAAGATTTTAAAATCAAAAGTTCATACGATTGAGATAAATATTTTCTTGGTTGCTGACCGCCAGCTTGCATACCCTTTGGATTTGCTTCAAAAAACAATTCACATTGTAATTCTTCATTCCAGCCATGCAGCAAAAACATGTATACGGCAAAGTGGTAAGAAAGAAATGTCTGTTATTTTTTCTAGCATCATCTACTGATGTAAGTCGTCTTCCGCGATATTTTCTTCCTTTATCCATCTCATTATCGATCAAAATTTGTATATTTGGATCATCGTTTGCAAGAGAATGATTGGGATGTATATTTCGCGCGAGCAAGAAGGCAAAATACAATACTTTTCAGCACCTCTATTAATTTGAAATGCGAAGAGGAGTAGGAAAGATATTTTGGTGTCCTCGTGGTTGGTTGTCAGTTCTAGGATATTCTCGACACTTATAATACTTGGTATATTTTGATCTGATCAAGATAAGTATTGAAAGTGTCGAGAATAACAAAACTTTCTTTCTTTATTACCATCTTGCCTGGTAGTCTTTTGCTGCGCATTAAACGTAATAATTATTTTGCGTTGCAACAATATGAAGACAGGCTGCAAAACCAATAATCGAACAAGATGACCCTGCGATACATATTTACGATGTGAATGGGTATCTGATGCATATCCAAAGAATACATGTGAGTTGTTGATCAGCCACCAAGAAGATAATATCCGAACATGTGGTTTTTATGTTTAAATTCCAGATCTCTCGAAAGTACCATTATAATTTAATATTTTGATTGACAATATTGGTACTGAACGCAAAACACGAGAAAACACTTTTCAGGTCAATTTTGAACCAAGTGGTTTCTGATCCCCAAAATACATTTATCTCACCCCATACCCCATACAGCGGTAATCTTATACACATATTTAGAGATGTGCAGTGGAATTAAAAAGTAATATTTTTACCGAGCTGTAAGAAAATCACCATTTAAATCTACGTGAAATCATTTACCGCCAATTTACCCCCCTCCCTTCCACACACGCACACCTGTTACTCCCATCCCACAAATCAAACATTTGTACAAGGCATCACAAACACGTATTTAGAGATGGGCAACTTATGTTTTATTATTATATAACATGATCATCATTTATGTTAACATAACATCCCTCCCCCCCCCCACACAAACACCTACGCTTCCCCCCCCCCCAATGATTACGTATTTAAAGATGGGCAGTTCTAGAAATTTATGTTTTATTAATACGTCAACATTACATTCATTCCTCCCCACCCCCACACACGCCCATTGTAGATATTTGACCCCCTCCAACGCCTGATCACCACCCATATTCGGGATCTACACAAAAAACTGGTCTAGAAAAACTTGGTTTCATGAATTCACAGGTCGGGTGACGACCCCCCCCCCCCTTCAGCCACCGGACTAGTAGGGATATTTCACATTTCAAGATGGTGGCACTTTCGCATTGAGCTACAAACTCAATTATTTGTGTAGGAATCAGTAGTGTCGTAGCTAGTACAAAAGAAAATAATTAAAGGTGATCTGGTCCCATATTTCGTCGATTTTGTTTTAAAACGTTGATCCTTAATTCCTCCAAAGGGGGAATAAGTTAGAAAGATCTAATGACATCTTTTAAGTCGCATCTACTTACATTCCAAATTTCATGAAAATCGGGAAATCATTAGAGAAGTTGTCAAATTGGTCTTATCTTCCGGAACGAAATCACAGCGACGAATTTTCGAATTTCGAAAATCTGAAATTGCAGGTAAAAACAACTTTTTTTTCTTTTTCAATGTACTCAGAGAAAAAAGTAATTAGTAAAATCGATCAAAACCCACAAAGTTACGATTATGCATTTTAAGTTGTTTTCGTTCACAAAATTCGGTGACTTCAAATTCGTAAAACGTTTTGAAAATATATCCATTCCAAAGCCACCAACCATTCTTAGGGGCAGGTCAAAGTTTCAGAAAGATCCTATGTAGATTATGTTATATAAGATTTGCAAGAAAAGAAGAAGAACAACATAAATGCAGGTGAAAACAGCTTTTTTTGAATGTACTCAGAGAAAAAAGGAATTAGTAAAATCGATCAAAACCCACAAAGTTACGATTATGCGTTGTAAGTTGTTTTCGTCCACAAAATTCGGTGATTTCGAATTCGTAAAACGTTTTGAAAATATATCCATTCCAAAGCCACCAGCCATTATTGGGGGGTAGGTCAAAGTTTCAGAAAGATCCTATGTAGATTATGTTATATAGGATTTGCAGGAAAAACATAATAATCTTAACAGAAACAATAAAATTTTATATGTAATACACATGAAAGATTAATAGCTTTAACAAAAACAATAAGCATTCATATGAAATCTGAAAGCTTTAATTACAATATTGGTGTCAGTCATTATCACATGTGTGATAGAACTGGTTAAACCCATTCCAAATGTAATTCTAACACAGCGATCATTGCTACGATAGATGCGTATTAAAGGTTTCAAGAATCGGAAGCGACGAACGCAAAAGGAAAACACGTGTTATATCTCTATTTAATTGGCTGAAGTGGCGAGTGATAATAGATACACGACCGTGTTTTATACCTTATAAAACATGCTACGATAGATGCGTATTAAAGGTTTCAAGAATCGGAAGCGACGAACGCAAAATGAAAACACGGGTTATATGTATAGGATATTAACCTATCCGAGGTTGATATGATAAGGGAACACGTGGGCGAAGCCCAAGGGTTCTCTATCATATCAATCCGAGGGAGAGTAGGTTTAAATCTGTCATATACAACGTTCACCCTTAAATTTAATGTTCTCTTCTAAAAAAGGCAACAGTGATTAGATAATTGCCCGACAGTTTCCGCCAAAAAGCGAAAATTACCGAAGCTGCCACGTGCAGATGTTTATTTATACGTCGCCACTTTGGAGAAAGCAAAAACAAAAGGGATAGTAAAACGAAGCCAGACGAATAATCAATCCATTTTAGTCACCATAATGACGATAGAATAGATGTGAATGCAAAGCCTGAAGAAAACTTGGAGTGTGTGGAGAAATAATGAAGGCGGAAAGAAAATTCTAAAAGATATCTTAGATGGAGTATGGATAGCCGACTTAAATATGCCGATAAGTACGCCGTCTATTTCGTTACTGAATGCTACAAACCGTACTATAACAATGTTTTTTTTTATTGTCAAAAGAATACAATTTTATTTCTGTGTTTTTTGTAATTGTATTATTTCGATCATCTACGTCATCAGCGGTTGATATGAGCCGAATATATCGACCTGGGATGACGTCATCAGCGGTTGATATGATATATCAACATATCATGACGTCATCAGCGGTTGATATAAAGCGAATATCAACCTATGATAACGTCATGAGAGGTTGTTATGAGATATAACTGCTATGGACATCAAAGAAAAAAACTACACCCAGTTGTATATCTCTATTTAATTGGCTGATGTGGCGAGTGATAACAGATACACGACCTAATTTCTGCTCACTAATTATTCCTTCGAAGAGCAAAAGTTGTTATATGGGTCTGCAAGTGGATATCTGACGATTCAATAAAGTAATTGAGTGTCATTGATAAGAGCAGACCAGAAAAATAGAAATAGTCCGTACATTCCCTTGTTTTTATTCCTTCTAAACCTTATAAAACACGGTAATGCACGGACTTTTGGGTTTTTTCGTGTTCTCTTATCTTTAAAAAGAATCCATCGATATGTGTAGCCTTTAACACAACGCGTTCGGAAAAAAAGGAAGAATACTTGTTATACGAAAGGTCGCAGAACACTGAATATCCTTAGGATTTCGTCCTCTTATGAACACGAGAAAGGAATCTGTCAAAAACTGTAGCATCTACTATGTTCACAAGCCAAATGTTGACGGACTGAAGGACAGTGTGACGACATACATTATACGCCAAAATGTGGGCTCAAGCCAATGAATAGCAGTTGTGTTAACAAGCCGCCCTTACAAAGTATGCTATTTAAAAATAGCAGAGCAATCAGATAACAAGTAACGTTACATGTCATTTAATAGCAGAACAATCAGATATCAAGCGGTTTGCCCACGTTTTGCAAGTGGCGGGCTCAGAAAACGGGAAACGGATAGGGCTCTATACAAAATTACCTATTGAACTATCCCTATCATACCCCAATCCTTCAAACCAAGTTTGAAAAACTAAGCTGCGCAAAACTATTACCTTATCAGGTTTACAAGATTGTTGTTTTAAGGGGTCTTAACATCGGAACGAATGATCGTTTGATCCGGAACATAAATGTTAAGTTGCATTTGAACACACAACAATTTTAATATCAAGTTCTGCAATGATATACGATGACATAGTATCGATAAATATCAATGTACTATTTCTCTTTTTGTTATCATTACAATAACATATATAATAACACAATAGAACATTCTTGTATAAAAATGGTATACCATGATATAAAGGATAACGCCCATACTCCAAACATCATGTAGAGGTATATGGTAAGTTATGCCTTGCAAAATTTCTGGAGCTGCGTAAGCTGCACTACCACAAAAGGTTCTACTCATATCCCCCGAGTCAAAGAATCGGGAGAATCCGAAATCGGAGAGTTTGATGTTGTTTGAATTATCTAACAGCAAATTTTCACACTTTAAATCCCTGAAACAACAAAACAACAAAAATAAAAATGAGGTTATAAATACCATAAAGCTTCATTTATTTTCAAATGTCTGTTTTTACCCATGTAAACAATCACCCAAATCAAATTTTACTCAAATGACAAGCAATCCTTTCATTACATATAAACTGATAATGGACTGGGTCATTTACCAGCATTTGTCAACGGAGAAAGTCCGAAACAGAGACTGCGAAATCGTGTCTCGATTTGACAGGTAGTTACGTGAGTAGGTACTTACTAAGCTTTCTGTAAACAATCACCCAAATCAAATTTTACTCAATGGACAAGCAATCCTTTCATTACATATAAACTGATAATGGACTGGTAGTGGGTCATTTACCAGTCCGAAACAGAGACTGCGAAATCGTGTCTCGATTTGACAGGTAGTTACGTGAGTAGGTACTTACTAAGCTTTCAGATATTCGCCTGAAAGACCACTGTGTTTACTAAAATTATTATTACTAGGCGTGCAGACTTTCGTCTGAATTATTATTTACCGCGGGAGCCTATGATGGAAAACAAATATCGATCTTGGATCAAATCATGTTATACTTGATAAACTATTTTTGAAACTGGAAATGGCCGGATTTTGAACGGTGTCGAGAAATTAGGAATCGGCCGTCTATTATTTACCTATTTTCAAGTATACTGGAACAATCTTCCTATCCACCTCAAAAAAACCCATCCTTATCGACATTCAAAACCTTATTGAAGACATATTTATTTAAACGTTATGTTTAGTGGTGCCTTGGTATTGAACTTTTATTGTACAGAACCGAATCACAAGCGCTATGAGCATACTCTTGTGTGGACTAGCGCTATATAAATGACATTATTATTATTATTAACAATAGACATTTTTGGAAACCCTGAATCTTTTCCGAGACAATAGCTATCTCAAATATTTAATTTCGAACATTCGTTTTTGACTTTTACGGTCGAAATTTGAAAACACGTTGTTTTTACGAGACAATTTCTTTTCCAATTTTCAAATTTGACCTACATTTTTGGATATCTGAAGTCTACCCGATTCCAGTAATAAAAGTTTCATTCAGATTTATCTTCCTTATTATTCGAATAGTTTCGATTTTTCTTCCCATTTTATAGCCAGGGGGTTTGGAGTGGTCTAGAGGGCCGCGCTTCGACCTCTGGCTGGCCGGTCACCTCTGGCTTGCGACTGTGGTTTCGATCCCTGGTGTGAGCGTATGTGGCATGGAGATACGGGCGCCTTCTCAACCTCGTGTGTTTTCTCCGAGCACTCCCGTTTCCTACCACTGCTAAAGACCCCTACGCGCAAGCGAATGATTGAAATATAATTAAAACCATATGTTAGTCTCAAAATGACCTAGTTTGTGTCGAGTGGACGTTATACCCCATTTCTCTCTCTCATTTTATAGCCCTTATAAGGATTTTTTTTTTTAGCAAAACGCAAAAGATGTTTCTGAAACATCTGGAACATAAAGCCATGTGGTGAAATCGTTGTATACAGCTATTTCAATAACGATCCGTAAACGGGAAGTAGTCGAAATAATGTCCGATATTTTTTTTAAAAATTTATTCTTTGGGCAAAATCACAATTTCTCCGTTCGATATCAACGGATTAAATAAATTAGGGGTCGTTGGGTGCCACGAGGACAGGACAATCGTATTATGCCAATTTATAGGGATACTATGACCAGGCAGCAAAATGTGGCATGCTGAAAATGAAGTATTTTTCGATTTTGAGCGTTTATCCACCCCTTTATCTCGAAAACTTAACTTGCGATTTTAACTTTCGATAGTCTTATGTATGAAGCCATCCAATAAGACTTTCAAATAATTGGAATAGCATTTAAAATCGAAAAAAGTCGAAAAATCGTGCAATTTTCGAAAATGCTCGATTATTGTTTTATGTTAACAGATTTTGAGAAAAAGTTCCACATTCAGACAGCTGATCTATTTATGATTCTAACTGTATAATTATGTATAGAGTTATTGCAATTTAAATTTTGATATTTTGACAGTTTTTGGTCTTTTGTTACTTTTCTCAGATTATGTAAGTATATCATTATACAGCCCATTCAAGCTCCTAACACGATTGTTAAAACTATCCCGACAATAATTCGTACCGGAAGTAGTCCAGATAACGGAAAGGACCAGATGTTAATGGACAAAAACAATTATTATTGTTTTATGATAACAGATTTTCAGAAAAAGTTACTCATTCAGACAGCTGGTCTAAATATGATTCTAACGGTGTATAATTATGTATAGAGTTATTGCAATTTATATTTCGATATTTTGACAGTTTTTGGCCCTTTGTTACTTTTGAACATAGGGTTTCTCGAATAATGTAGTATATCATTATTTACCCCATTCAAGCTCCCAAACCGGTTGTTAAAACTATCCCAACAATAATTCGTACCGGAAGTAGTCCAAATAAAGAAACAAAAAAAAAAAAATAACAAAAAGCTGAATTCTCCGTCAGATTTTAAAGGGAGAGATAGAGAGAGAGAAAAGGGGTTTAACGTCCACTCGACACAAACTAGGTCATTTTGGGACTAACATATGGTTTTATTTTATTCAATAATTCGCTTGCGCGTCGGTGTCTTTAGCAGTGGGAGGAAACCAGAGTGCCCGGAGGAAACCCACGAGGTTGAGAAGGCGCCCCTATCTCCATGCCACATACACTCACACCAGGGCTCGAAACCACAACCGCAAGCCAGAGGTGACCGGCCAGCTAAAGGTCGAAGCGCGGCACTCTAGACCACTAGCCCCCCCCCCCCAAGATTTTAAAGGACCAAAACAATTAAAGAGTCGGCTCGAAAAACGTCAAAGGCAAAATTTGACATCTATCCCGCTTTTTCTAGAAATGTATTCATTTTGAAAATAGGAGACGCATTCTCCAAATTACGGCATATTTCCATGTCCGTTATAGTGGATTTTTCACTTTTCTCATATCCAGTTCGAAATGATGACCATCATTTGACCGAAATCAAAATTCTGATCTGTTAGATCTTTAGGCATTCTTTGAAGGATTCAGAAAATATAACTCCCATGTCTGCAAGTAAAATATCGCAAAAGCCTTAGTGATTTTTCACGTTTCAAGATGGTGTCACTTCCGGATCGATTTACATACTCCATATTTTGTGTACGAATCAGTTATTTCAATTTTAGTATCGAGAAAAAAATTAAATTCAAAGTTTCAGACAGATCCTATCGTTAGATTCTGAGAAATCCTATTTGCAGAAACTACCAAACCAAAAACAAAAACGCCAGGTTATAACGAGAAACTTTTCATTCGGGCAAAATTTGCCGTTATTTTGTTTCGAATGAAATCGTTCAAAAACTTTCTAAGTCATAACAAACAAGCATCACTTGCCATCAGATGTTGTAGATTTTGTCAACAATCTTAAAGAGAACAGAATTATTATTAAGGTCATCAGGGTAAACATTTGATCCGGGAAAAATTTTCCGTTTTAACAGAGTTGCGTAGTACCTTTGGTTAACTGATTTTGACAAAACTTTAAAAATAAGCTCCCACCAACTGAATTAATCGTGTGCGACCCGATATCAATATTTGACCAGATTTGATAGCTGTGCGCTTTTCTAAAATAAATTTAATGACATCACTTTAAAAAAACAAAATTAGCCATCAATTGACTAGATTATAACGAGATATTTCAACCAGGCATCACTTCACGACAGATGTTTTGCGAAAGAAAAATTTTTTTTATTATCAAAATGGGACCAAAAGCCGCTGAGTTATAATGAGAAACATTACAACCCGACAGAATTTTCCGTTTAACATTTTATAAGTTGCATATAATATTTGGTTACCATCCAATTTTGATAAAACTTTCAAAATAAGCACCTATTATCATTATTATTATTACAGCATATTTATAGTGCGTCCTGTTCGGGGACACTTTACAAAGTGACATTGTAATCATAAATAAACAACAAGATTATGGACATGTTAAGATTGTATATGTTACAGTATAGGCTCATTTTAGGTCTACGAAAAGTGTCCTGTTTAATATAGAAATTCTTTACCTACATGATGTATGACGAAAACTAGGGTAATGAAGTAGCTTGCATTATTCTATAACTATCTTAGACTAACTCACAGACAGTTACGTCAGTATCCATTTCTAGAAAGTAGGGTATTATCGTCCAGTTTATCTCGTGCACCGATTAGTACAATTAATTAGAATAGTGTTGACATTGTAATCATACATAAGCAACAAGATTATGGAAATGTTAAGATTGTATATGTTACAGTCTAGGCTCATTTTAGGTCTACGAAAAGTGTTCTGTTTAATATAGAAATTCTTTACCTACATGATGTATGACGAAAACTAGGGTAATGAAGTAGCTTGCTTTATTCTACAACTATCTTAGACTCACTCACAGACAGTTATGTCAGTATCCATTTCTGGAAAGTAGGGTATTATCGTCCAGTTATCTTGTGCACCGATTAGTACAATTAACTAGAATAGTGTTGACGTAAAACGGTGCCTTTACGAAACTCTTACCACAAAAATGGCATAGGAGAGAGTTTGTTTGATTTGCGCTCAGACATCATTCGAAAGGTCCAAGGGAGATTCTAGGCGCAGCCGTCAAGATGAGGCCGTTGAGAAGACATCAAAGACAAAATCGAACCAGTTGAGGGAATTCCAGTATCCAAGAAGATATGTTTCTGGAGCGGAGTTTACAGAAGTGTTAACTTAGCGGATCACCAAATTTACAGTTCAAGAAACAAAACAATTCTGAACAAGACATGAAATTATGTAGTGTTAGAACATTGAACTAACTGACAATGAAACATCGTTGTCTTTATTGAGTTGGAACGTATAACCGAGTATTTATATTGACAGTGAGTCAATGAACTTATATTAATTTTTGTAGCATGGTTATCAGTATTGTAGTATATTGATACGGAAGCAGTGTGGCTTAGTAAACAAAACAGAATAGTTCACATTTCACGTAACGCGAATATATCACATTTTCACCTTCTTTAGAGTCTAATCAGTCCACAATGTAGGTTATTAGATTTGAAATCAAACATAAACAATAAAAAGAAAACATGCGCAGAATGTCACATAACATAGTCTCTATGCCAAAAAGGAACGCGTCTTGTTCTGGGCCTCTCCTTTCTGCAGCTTGAAAATAATCAAAGAATGTATTATCCGAGTTTGTCTCTTTGACTTGACCTGACATGATTCTGGATAAAGTGTTAAATGTATAGCATTCCACATTTTGTTGTCACTTGTAAGGTAAGTTGAATCGCTTAATTTCTTAAGTATTGTGACTGGTTCACCAAAACGTTGTGATCCCTTTAATACATGTCCAGGTAAACGAATTCTCACTTTGTCCCCCTCTTTAAACTTTGGTTGAGCTGTACTTCTTGTTCTGTCAGCATAAGCTTTCATAAAGCTTTGTTTATTTGCAACTGTGTTTCGAACCTTTTCTCGAACAGATGTATCTAAAAGATTAGGTTTCGTTACACCAACAATGTCAAGCTTAGTGCGAAGTTGTCCACCATGAAGGAGAAGAGATGGTGAAACACCAGTAGTTGAATCTGCTGTAGAGCGAAAAACATGCAAGTATTCACGAACTGGATCTTTAAGAACTTTACCATCTTGAAGGGCAATTTTAATGACATCACCAAGATAACGATGAAAGCGTTCAGTTGCGCAATTGGCTTGTAGATAGTAGATACTTGTCAGGCGATGTTGAATATTTCTCTCGTGAAGGTAAGCGTTGAATGAGTAAGATTCAAATTGTGGACCATGATCTGTATCGATAATGGAGGGAAATCCTTCTCGACTAAAAATGGTTTCCAAAGCGTCAGTCACAACTTCTGTGGTCATCGTACTGCATAAAATTACTTCGGGTCACTTGCTGTAATAATCTATTAATGTAAGCATAAAACGACAGCTCTTTCTATTGGACCAACAATATCTAGACCAACCTGTACCCATGGTTCTGAAGGATATTGAACTGGATGTAGAGGAGCTGTTTTAGTTTTGGTAACATTATCACTCATTTGGCAGGAGACGCAAGCTTTAATGAAAGTTTCAACTTGAACATCCATCTTTGGCCACCAATAAATATCTCTAAGACGTTGTTTGGTTTTAACTATGCCTTGATGTGTTTGGTGGGCAAGAGCAATCAACTGTGGCGTTACAGAAGAATGCCATCAGAAACATACAGTTCATCTTTGACATGAAAAAATGGTTTGAGATCTGGAAGAATGTCCTTTTTATCTGGCCACTGTGTCCGCAAAAATGAGATAACAGTCGATAAGTGAATATCAGAAGTTGTCGCATCATGTAATTAAATAGGTGTAATACTTGAAAAATGACAAGCTGTATTAATGGTAAGTTGACAGACAACTTCATCATCTGTATCAGCATCACTTGTAGTGGGAAGAGGTAAGCGCTATCTACTGATATAAGTCGCCTTTTCGCGATATTATCTACCTTTGCCCATCTCTAAACTATAACACATACTTATGGAAGAACAATTACTGTATTTTGCCCGCCACGTTATCGATCAAAATTTGGATCATCGTTTGAGAAGAGAATGATTGGGATGTATATTTCACCCGAGCAAGAATGTAAAATACAATATTTTTCAGCACCTCCATTAATTTGAAATGCGAAGAGGAGTAGGTAAGATATTTTGGTGTCCTACTAGTTGGTGGTCGGTTCTAGGATATTCTCAACACTTTCAATACTTATCAGTGGCCCGTCTTCCATTAGCCCAGGTTAGGTGTAAAACAGTAGGACGCTAAACCCCATTTCATTTCACTAATCAGTGGTAATGGCTATCTGTCTTTCCTTTTCAAGATAATCCCATCTTTCTAACAATTTATGAGGAGTTTGACGACGTAATTGCTGGTTTTAAAAAAATGTTTGTACCTATTACTGGAAGAAAGATCTTCTGGAGAAATTTAATTGTGATGAAAAATAACAAAACTTTCTACATTATTACCATCTTGCCTGAGTAGCCACTTGCTGCAATAAGTGCGTTGCAACAAAATGGGGACTGACTGGAATGAAGACTGGAATGAAGAGTTACAATGTGAATGGGTATCTGAGGCATATGCAAAGTATATGAAAGTACCATGATAATTTTATATTTTGAATGACAATATTGGTACTGAACGAAAAACTCAAGAAAACATTTTTCAGATCAATTTGGAACCAAGGGGTTTCTGTTCCGCAAAATACATTTATCCCCCCCCCCCCCCCAAATAATGGTAATCTTATACCCATGTTTAGAGATGTGCAGTGGAATTAAAAAATAATGTTTTTACCAATCATCATTTAAATCATCGCGAACTCATTTCCCGCCAATTTTACCTCCACCCCACCCCTCCGCTCCACACACGCACACCTGCTACCTCCACCCCATAAATCAAACAGTTGTTCAGGGGCATCATAAACACTTATTTAGAGATGGACAGTCCTAGAAATTTATGTTTTATTAATATATAACATGATCATTATTTATGTCAACATAATGACCCCCGCCCGTCCACATACGCACACCCACACCTGCTACCTCCACCCCACCTCCCCACAAACCAAAACAGTTGTCAAGGGCATCATAGACTTATTTAAAGATGGACAATCCTAGAAATTTATGGTTTATTAATATATTATGCCAACATGTCATTCCGCCCCACCCCACACACTCATTGTAGACATCTGAACTCCCTTTATCTCGGAAAAGCCCCCCTCAAACGCCTGATCACCACCCAGATTCGGAATCTACACAAAAAAATGGTCTAGAAAAACATGGTCTCATAAATTCACAGTTCGGGTGGCGTCCCCCCCCCCCCCTTCAGCCACCGGACTATATTATCGTCCAGTTATCTCATGCACCGATTCGTATAATTAACTAGAATAATGTTGACGTAAAACCGTTCCTTTACGAAACATTTATCCCAAATGACAATTGTCCCACCCTAATCTCTGACGCATTATACATTCTATATAGGAGAGAGTTTATTTGGTTTAAGCTCACACATCATTCGAAAGGGAGATTCTGCCTTGAGCTGCCGCGGCCGTCATAATGAGACCGTTGACAAGACATCACAGAGGTTCCGACGGGGAGTATTATAGCCTCCTGGGCTTAGAGCCTAGGGTGGATACATCATCCTAGCGCGAATGTTATGTAGAACTATTAAGAAGTACGTGGCTCTTGCCACAGTTAAGCCGTTAGGTCTGAGTTAGAAAGGATATTAAACTCAGACAGTGGATATTTTAATAAATCCTAAAGTAACTATCATAGATATTGTAGTTTCCTGTATGTAACCTTTGTAGTTTGCTGTATTAGATATATAAACATACTAACAGCATAAACAGTGTTCCAGAGTCAGTTTAGGAAGATTGAAACAATTAATAACACAGCGTGAAGTCCAAGAAAGGCCTAGACGACAGTCATATCAGACAGGATAGTGTCACAATCTACTTTTTGGCACCGCGACACAGTCAGTGAAAATCTTGATTCAATAAATGTGTTTCAAGTTGTTTTCTAAAAAAGAATATAGAGATGTACAATATCTTAAACTAAATGGTAGATTATTCCATAAAACAGGTGCTTGAAAACTAAATGAGCGCTGACCATAAGAGACAAGTTGAACAGTTTTGGGCTTTAAAAGTAGTTTATCTGATGTACGTAATGTTCGACCGGGTGTATAAAGTTCTAATATAGCTCAGAGGTAAGCAGGAACTAGATTATTTTTATTAAGCATTTAATAATATCTTCAAATCAATTCGATATTTAACAGGTAACCAGTGTAAATTATATAAAACAAAAGTTATGTGGTCATATTTCTTAGTTAAAGTAACAAGTCTTGCTGCAGTATTCTGTACTGTTTGTAATTTATCTATAAGCTTTAACGGTAAACCAACTAAAAGTGAATTAAAGTTATCTAATCAAGAAGTAACAAGAGAAATGTAAAGGGACTTAGTGGCATCTACAGTTATAAATTTACGTATTAAAATTATTAAAATAGCACAATTTACAAATATTATTTACTTGAGCTCCTTTAAGCATAAAAGATTGCACCAATATCACGAGCAGAATCAGATGGCCTGCGTAGCAGTTATGACGGGTTTCACTGGTTGCCACGTTACCGCTGAACTTAGGTGCCACGTTACCCTTGAAATCATATCACTTCCAGATTTCCACATACACATTGAACACGTCAAATAAAATGGAAGCAGAATCAACCAAATCCAGCAATATCTATTCATTATATACATTTGTTACATGTAATTGATCCTGACAAAATTGTATTACTTCCGGTGATCATGAAAATGTTCAATTAGTTTAACGTGATCAGAAATGGTATAAGGCATTACATGGTAAAAAATTTACGTAAATCAAATAATAATTGACACTTTTATAGACCCAAAACCTTGAAAAGTAACTTGTCTATTTCTCGTCAACCGTACAAGTTAGAAACCACTTTGTGGTATTTGTATGATCGTATGGGTTCAAATATCATAATTGTGAACATTGTACAAATCAGACTCATTTGAATAAAATATCCGTTTTGAAGGCTAAAAATGCAGTTTTTGCCAAAATGACATCCACATACTGAAAATGTCAAATTAGTTCTATGAAATCATAAATGCCATAAGACATCATATGGTGAAAATTTTATGAAAATCGAATAATAACTGACGTTTTAATAGACCAAAAACCTTAAAAAGTGACTTGTGGAAAATCGTCCATTTCTCTGCAACCGTACAAGTTAGAAACCAAACCATTTTGTGGTATTTGTATGCCCGTATGGGTTTATTCTATTTGTTGATGGAAACTGAATTTCATAATTTTAAAAAAAAAGTACAAATAGTACTCATTTGAATAAAAATGTATTTTTAAGGCTAAAAATTCAGTTATTGCCTAAATTACGTACTTCCGGTAACAGTGAAGTGTTATAATGGTTTGGCATAATCGACTGTGGCCATAGGCATCAAATAGTGAAAGAAAATCATAAATCGAATAATAATTGATTCTTTTACAGCCAAAATAACGTGAAAAGTGACTCATGCAAAATTGCCTATTTCTCTGCAACTACTGACTGATATAAGAAACTAATTTTGACATACAGGTTACTGCTACGAGTTTATGAATGTTACAAAGACATATTTTAAAATATGAAGAAGCTGGATGGGTTTTAAACAGCCTATTTTTAATCCTTTTTTTACTTTTTAATCAAAATAGCCCCAAAACGAAATCAAAATTTAAAAAAAGGGGGTCTGAGATTTTGTGCACCTTTACAGGGTGCATCTTTTGGGTAATATCTACTTTGTAAAAAATGATACTTGCTTCAAAAAGTGGTACCGAACTGCCAAAATCTGCCAAAATTGTAGTTTTTGGCGAATTTACGTCACTTTCGGTGTCGACACTAAACTTTACCGTTAACAAGAAAAAGGACATTTTGGACCATGCAGCATATGGACGTTATTTTGTACAAATCCAATAATAAATAATCAATCTAGGACTGAAAAACTCATTTAGCCAATGACTGCCAAGGAAAATCAAGGAGAAATTTTTGGTCAAATCAGATAACTCTTTAACCCTGGGTAAAATATCATATAAAAATATTTATAAATAAAAAAATTTTTTGTAAAATTTTAAATTTTCGAAATTTGGCGCGTAATATCTTCAAAGATTTGGCAACAATCATAAATGAAGTGTAGCTATGTGCCTTGTCTCCGGCTATGCCAAAATGCCCAATATCTTAAAAACCGATGATTATTGTTAATATTACCGCAATATTTCAAAAAACTACATCTTCGATGATTTCTGACATTTTGCATTGTCGCAGAATGACAGAAATAGTTTTAATCTCTACGTCACACCCACTTTCCCAGTAAAACTGAAGTAATTGTATCGATCCGACAAGTAATTTCCGAGAATCAAATTGGAAGAAGAAAAATAATAATAAGAAGAATAATCCGAACAAAAACAATAGTGTTTCACACAAGCTACGCAGTGTGAAACCCTAATTACCAATTACAACAGGGTGTTTATCATGTGCAAATTTCCTTATGTGATGCTTTGAGGCTAATAACAAATATTTGGCTTTACCAGGTGGCTAAGTGGATAAGGCACTGGTTCTTTAGCCTGGAGGTCGGGTGTTCGATCCCTGCATTGGCCGAGAAAGTTCATCTCGATTTTCCAGCGTGATTTCCCCTTGTCAGTGATGCAGAAGGAGACCCTGACAAGTACAGCTGCCTAATCGTTCGAATGGGACGAAAAACCGTGTACACATTGGAGTGCACGTAAAAGATCCCTTGACAGTTGGAATTCGATATAAGAGTAGGTCGCAGCGCCGCTGCCCGAGCAAAATTTCCCTCATAGCACACTATATGGCGTATGCCCGTCTTCCATTAGCCCAGGTTAGGTGCAAAAGAGTAGGACGTTGTTCTAATGTACAGTATCATATATTATAGTATAAAATATAAAGATAACACCGATTTGCTTCTACATGTTTCAATATATTTTCATTGGGAAGCCATTGATAATAGCCTTCGAAACAAATAATTGATTCAAATTAGTCGTATTTGTTATTTGATTCCAATCAACTAATAGAATGAACCCATACGATCATATAGATATCACAAAATGGTTTCTAACTTGTTCAGTTGCAGAGAAATGGGCGATTTTCAATAGGTCACTTTTCAAGGTTTTTGGTCGATAAAAGTGTCAATTATTATACGATTTTCATAAAATGTTTACTGTGTGATACCTAATGCCATTTACGATTTCATAAAAGTAATTCAAGATTTTCATTATCACCGGAAGTAACGTCATTTTGGCAAAAACTGTATTTTTAGCCTTCAAAACAGATATTTTAATTAAAAGGGTCTCATTTGTAATGTTTTTGAAATTAGCTATTTACAACCCATTCAGGCTTTCCATATTTTAAAAGATTTCTTCGCAACTTTCATTAACGTGTAGCAAAAATCCATACGAAGAGAATGTATGAGAAAATTAGTTTGTAAAATTAACAATTGCCGAGAAATGGGCAATTTTGCACGAGTCACTTTTTACGCTAGTTTGACGGTTACAAGAGTCAATTATAATTGGATTTTTATAAAAGTGACACCATTTCCTGCGTAATGTCAATTTCAACTAGGCCAGACCAATTTAACATTTTCAATGTTACCGGAAATGGCGTAATTTGGACAAAAACTCTATTTATAGCCTTCGAAACAAATAATTGATTCAAATTTAGTCGTATTTGTTATTTGCTTAAAATTTTGATATTTGATTCCAATTAACTAATAGAATGAACCCATACGAGCATATAGATATCACAAAATGGTTTCTAACTTGTTCAGTTGCAGAGAAATGGGCGATTTTCAATAGGTCACTTTTCAAGGGTTTTGGTTGATAAAAGTGTCAATTATTATACGATTTTCATAAAATGTTCACTGTGTGATACCTAATGCCATTTATGATTTCATAAAAGTAATTCAAGATTTTCATTATCACCGGAAGTAACGTCATTTTGGCAAAAACTGTATTTTTAGCCTTCAAAACAGATAAAATGTTCACTGTGTGATACCTAATGCCATTTACGATTTCATAAAAGTAATTCAAGATTTTCATTATCGCCGGCAGTAACGTCATTTTGGCAAAAACTGTATTTTTAGCCTTCAAAACAGATATTTTAATTAAAAGGGTCTCATTTGTAATGTTTTTGAAATTAGCTATTTACAACCCATTCAGGCTTTCCATATTTTAAAAGATTTCTTCGCAACTTTCATTAACGTGTAGCAAAAATCCATACGAAGAGAATGTATGAGAAAATTAGTTTGTAAAATTAACAGTTGCCGAGAAATGGGCAATTTTGCATGAGTCACTTTTTACGCTAGTTTGACGGTTACAAGAGTCAATTATAATAGGATTTTTATAAAAGTGACACCATTTCCTGCGTAATGTCAATTTCAACTAGGCCAGACCAATTCAACATTTTCAATGTTACCGGAAATGGCGTAATTTGGACAAAAACTCTATTTATAGCCTTCGAAACAAATAATTGATTCAAATTTAGTCGTATTTGTTATTTGCTTAAAATTTTGATATTTGATTCCAATTAACTAATAGAATGAACCCATACGATCATATAGATATCACAAAATGGTTTCTAACTTGTTCAGTTGCAGAGAAATGGGCGATTTTCAATAGGTCACTTTTCAAGGGTTTTGGTTGATAAAAGTGTCAATTATTATACGATTTTCATAGTTGTTCACTGTGTGATACCTAATGCCATTTACGATTTCATAAAAGTAATTCAAGATTTTCATTATCACCGGAAGTAACGTCATTTTGGCAAAAACTGTATGTTTAGCCTTCAAAACAGATATTTTAATTAAAAGGGTCTCATTTGTAATGTTTTTGAAATTATGATATTTGATTCCAATCAACAAATACGATCATACAGATACCACAAAATGGTTTCTTACTTGTACGGTTGCCGAGAAATAGGCGACTTTCTACAAGTCACTTTTCGAGGTTTTTGGTCTATAAAAGTGGCAATTATTATTCGATTTACATAAACATTTTCACAATATGATATGTTATGCCATTTCTGATTTCATACAAAAAATGTTCATAAAATGTTCACTGTGTGATACCTAATGCCATTTACGGTTTCATAAAAGTAATTCAAGATTTTCATTATCACCGGAAGTAACTTCATTTTTAGACTTCAAAACAGATATTTTAATTAAAAGGGTCTCATTTGTAATGTTTTTGAAATTATGATATTTGATTCCAATCAACAAATACGATCATACAGATACCACAAAATGGTTTCTTACTTGTACGGTTGCCGAGAAATAGGCGACTTTCTACAAGTCACTTTTCGAGGTTTTTGGTCTATAAAAGTGGCAATTATTATTCGATTTACATAAAAATTTTCACAATATGATATGTTATGCCATTTCTGATTTCATACAAAAAATTGAACATTTTCATTATCACCGAAAGTAATGTATTTTTTTCCAGGATCACTTACAAGTAACATATATATATAAAATGAATTGATATTGTTGGATTTGGTTGATTCTGCGTCCATATTATTTGATGTGTGCAATGCTTATGTGGAAACTCGTTTATTGGTTTCATTGGTACCGGAAGTGACATATGTTCAAGGGTAACGTGGCACCGAAAGTGACACAAGTTCAAAGGTAATCAGTGAAACCCGTCATTCCTGCTTGCATGTCTAGTGATGATTGTATTTACCAAAAGAAAAACATATCCGATATCTTTGGTTTTACCGTTAAGTCGGCATGACTTTGAGATTAAATCTATTTCGAACATTCTGCGACAATGCGAAATACTCGAAATCGCCAAAGTATTTTTTTAAATGTTGCCGTAATATTAACAATAATCGGTGGTACAATTTGACATAGCCGGAGACAGGGCAAATAGGTACAGTACTTCCGATTTTTCATTTTTGACGTATCTTCGATTATATTAGGCGCGAAATTTTGAAAATTTAAATTTTTACAAAAAACTTTTTTTTTTTATTAATTAATAGTTTTTGATAGCATTTTACACAGGATTAAAGTGTCATCTGACTTGAGCAAAAATGTGAACAATTTTTTATCAGTAATTTGCGTTAGCCGCCATCGGCAAATTCAGTTTTTCGGTCCTAGAGTAATTATTTATTGTTCGATTTGTATAAAACAAAGTTCATTAGGTCCGTTTTCCGAAATGTCATTTTTTTTGTTACCGTTAACGTTTCCTTTCGGCAACGGAAGAGACATAATTTTACCAAAAACTACAAATTTGTCAGTACGGTACCACTTTTTGAAACCAAATATTATTTTTTTCAAATCTGGTATAACTGAAAGGGTGCGTCCTTTAAAGGCGCACAACACATCGGACTTCTTAATTTCAATTTCGTTTTCGGGCTATTTTGATTAAAAATTAAAAGGTGAAAAAAGGTGAAAAAATAAGCTATTTACAACCCATTCAGCGTCTTCATATTTTTAAATATTTCTTCGTAAATATCATAAACTTGTAGCAGTAAACCATACGAAGAGAATGTATGTGAAATTTAATTTGTAACATGCGCAGTTGCCGAGAAATAGGCGATTTTGCATGCGTCTCTTTTCACGTTATTTTTAATTTTTTTTTTACCATTGGATTCTTAATGCCAATTTTAACTAGGTCAAACCATTTTAAAATTTACAATGTCAACGGAAATGACGTCATTTTGGTAAAAACTGTATTTTTAGCCATCGTAACAGATATTTTATTCAAATGAGTCTGATTTGTAACATTTTTAAAATTATTATATTTGATACCATTCAACAAATAGATTAAACCTGTACGATCATACAGATACCAAAAAATCGTTTCTACCGTGTACGGTTGCCGAGCAATAGACGATTTCTACAAGTCACTTTTCAAGGATTTTGGTCTATAATAGTGACAGTTATCATTCGATTTACATAAAATTATGTCATTTCTGATTACGTTTAACTAATTGAACATTTTCATGATCACCGGAAGTAATGTAATTTTGTCAGGATCACTTACAAATGTATTGCTGCACATGAACTAAATCAAGTGTACTGGGAATCCTAACAAAAATTGGCCCTACCTGTGCGCCATGTGATGTTTATGTAAATAATCAACTCCTTCAACTATCTGTCTAAATAAAATCTTCGACCTGTCTTCCGGTATGGCTCCACGTAGTTTAATATACTCTAACAGATCTCCATGCCCGGCATGCTCCATAACTATGAAAATCTGAATAAAATCAAAATTAACGAACGATAGCATAACCAAGTGATAACTGTAAACCATCGAGTTATGCCTTCTTCGGTTGGCATTTAGCAATTAACATATTAATTAACACGGGGAACAATTTTATGTATAAGCTTAAACAATTTCTGAGTTTAATATTAGCCCCCGGATCCATTCACTCTTTTTGAATTGTTTGTTTGTGGTCTCTGAGTATGATGTCTTGTCCATATATTTGTTTTTGTGTAGATTATGTATGGTACAATCCCCCAGTACTTACTATCAGTATTGTACCATGTGTTCACCGAGTTATTCCTTGTGATGTAGTGTACGCTGGGCTGAATTTTAGAGATACCTCTTCGCAAATCCTAGAAATCTGATAAACGAAACGAAATTTCGAGGACTTATCTCCGGGAAAAGTTGCAAGAACAGGTAAAAAAATGTTGAATACTACATTTTTAAAATTATGCCACCTAGTACCCTTCACTTAGCCCCTGATCGTCGAACCTAAACTACTTACTCTAATTACCAGGTTTGGACTAAAATTTCGGTATTTACAGAAGTCCAAATTAGAATTACCTTCCGGAAAAACAAGAGATCAGAATGAAAGTTAGGAAAAAAATATGAAATACTTTACCTATTTAAAATGGCATGAAGAAGTGTATGGAATGGAAATAATATGACTTTATTAATTCTACTAACGATTGGGCCTCTCTCCAAGTCGTTCGAATCTACATAGATCTAAACTACATAATTATGGTGAGAAAAAAAATTGTTATCCGCTAGATTTTGTACCTTATTATTTAGTTCGATAATTTCATACATCTGGATACAGTTGACATTTTTTATCGAAGCCAAAATTTTTAGTTCACGCGGCAGGAACTTTTCTCTGAAATCTTTCGGTGCCCTCTTTCGGTTAATTATTTTTATGGCAACGCGTTTCTGTAATTTTTCGCTAAATGCCGCCTTAACCTTGGCGTATGATCCTTCTCCAAGCGTTGATCCAAGACTGTAGCCATGTTTCTTAAGTTCTGATTCATCTTCAGACATTACCATTTCTTTTAGAATTTTGTTCATACTGACATAATTTCATGCAAAATAGACATGACAAATTTTCGCGCACAAAAGAATCAGTGGAAATGGTTGCTGTGCGACGTCAATGCACATATGACGTCACAGTCAAGCCATATTATTGGAGAGGAAGTTCCCTTTTCGGTGATAACACTATATTTATTTATGTGTTGACGAATTTGGTGTATTCGGTGTGTTCATTGTAACTATTGTGTCCATGTTGCCTGCTAAGCGAGCCAAGATCGAGATGACCGAGGAATCCCGCAATTTAGTCGCCCTACAGACCGAGCTTCAGGTTATGCAGGCTGAAGTTGAACCAATCGAAGTAAAGAAGAATTACAATCAGAGTAACGAACCCGTATCTTACCGACCTACTTACAGAGCTGTGCTAGCAAAAAGGGGCTATTTGGTTAGGCGAACCTTGGGCAGTGGAAGTTACTCTAAAGTTAAATTAACGTATTGTTTCGGTAAGGACCAAGAAAAGGCCGCTGTGAAGATTGTTGACCGAATAAAGGCCCCAAAAGATTTCCAAACTAAATTCCTACCACGAGAGCTTGACATATGGCCAAAGTTAAATCACCCTCATATTATAACAATGCTAGATTATTTTGATGATGGAAGGAGAGTGTATATGATATTAGAATATGCTGAACATGGCGATGTCTTAAGGTATATTCAAAAATCAGGAGCGCTTAATGACGCTTTATCTAAATGTTGGTCTAAACAGTTGTGTGATGCTGTTCGTTATTTACATGACCATAACATAACCCATCGTGATTTGAAATTGGAGAATCTTCTCCTAGATTCAGATTACACAATCAAACTGTGTGATTTTGGTTTCGTGAAAGACGAGTGTATCAAAGACTTTAGCAAGACTTATTGTGGTTCCAAGTCTTACGCAGCACCAGAGATTCTAAAGGGTGAGCCATACGACCCTAAAAAATCCGATATGTGGGCCATTGGGGTGGTACTTTATATCTTCATCACGGGGAAAATGCCCTATGATGAAAGTAAAGGAAACGCCGGTGTTTTAGACGAGCAAAGGAAGTTGGATTTTCCGTGGCACAAATACAAAAGGGTCACAGATGACAGTAAAGCGTTGGTGCTATGGTTATTTCAAAACGATTTTAGAAACAGGCCTGATATACATATTGTCATGAACTGTCATTGGCTGAAAACAGCATTAAAAATAGAAAATATACAACATCTAGCTATAGAAGGTGAAAAACATGGTAAACTACGAAAAAGAGATCACGAAAAAATAAATGAAAAAAGAACTGCAAGCGAAGGGGCTAATGCTGAACCAAGCTGAATATATATTGACTTATTTTAATTAGATCTATACATTTGGTAAAGATAAAAGTTATGCTTTCTAATTGTTCACATTATTTTGGTTTCAACCAAAGTTCATTCATTCTTTTTCTTTCACTCCGAAGTTTTGGTCCAAACAATACAATGTCAAATATGGTAAAATGAAGTACACAGTGTTTTCCAAAAAGCCTTTGAATTTTGTACATTTTAATATTTTGTCTTGCTATAATGGTCCCAAAGTTAATTCCTACTGTAATGTTATACACCGCCACTGTCTTGGGTTTAGTTTTTGTATTCCTTTAAAAAAAAAACAAAAAAAAAATACCCAACATATAGGTCTATAAAGTGGTTATAAACTTTTCTATTGTTTTACATTCTTAAAATAGAAACCAAATTTATACAGATTATCGAAATTAAGAATTTCACCAATTCAAACTGAATAGTTTAACAACATTATTTTATAAAAGCATTTATAAATTTAAATATTATGACACTAATGCATTACATTACAGATCTTTCAATTTTGTTTTAATTTTACTATTTTAGACATTTTTTTTAGTATTTATAAAGTGTATTTTGTGGAGAACGTAATAAAATACAATATTTTATAGCAATGCATTTACTGGGGTTTTTTTTACATGTAACGATGGCAGTAAGACTCTTGCTAGGCACTAGGTGTGTGAGCGGAGGGGGGGGGCGACGCTGTTAAAGTTTGGCTCAGTCACAGTGACACATGCTAGAATCGCTTTGACGTATACACATCTGAGCCATGGCATACCATGCATTGACACTTGGTTGAGGGATTAAAGTCAAAGAATTTAACAAAACAACTAAACGACCTACGACTCCTACGAGTAACGAAAAACAAGCGTCAAGGCTCCTTACCAAGTTTCATTCGATTCTGTTCGTTAATTATCTTAAGAATCTCATAAATCTAGAACCAACAAATACATATATTCATTTCGAAACGAAGATAAAATTAGAGAATTTCGATGTCGTACTGGAATATTTTTTAAATCATTTATACCATCCAGTATAAGCGAGTGGAATAAACTCAGTCTCCCTGCAAGAAACTCAAAAACTCTCAAAATATTCTCCGACCATCTCTCTAAATCAGATATAATAATTCCATCTTTTTACTACAATGGTCAGCGGAAACTCCAGATAATCCATAGTAAACTTAGACTATGATGTTCTGACCTACAGGGCCACAAATACCTCAGACATGTTGCTGACAGCCCTGCATGCCTCTGTGGTCACATTTTTGAAGATCCAGATCACTATCTCTTGCAATGCTCTTTACATTCAAATGGACAAATGCACGAAAGGCAACCATAGACACATTACAATACGATCATAAAAACATTAACTGTCTCTTGTTCGGTTCTACAAACCACTGTACCGATGTAAACAACAACATTTTTAACCAAGTCCACAAGTTTATTTACATGTCAAACAGATTTTAATCATTAGCAGTTTTAATTAACAATATTAGTTTTAAATTTACGTGATGATGTGACCATTAATATATACTGTACATTTCCATCCGTACAATCATATATGTATTTGAATATATTTATGTATGTGTTTGCCATTTTAACTGTGTATATACACCCATCTTGTTCCCTTGTTTTAATATTATGTATGTATACTATTTAGGGAGAGGGGTTTTACATAGGCTAAGCCTGTTCCCCAATCCCATTCAGACATCCTGAATAAAATATTGTTTATAAAAAAAAAATGAGGGAGGGGTGGCATAAAGGAGTAAACTGACACAATCCAAAGAACGAGAAGATGATCAAGATTTAGACACCGGCTGTTAGTATTATATATCTGGAAAAATGTGTGACTGTCGCTTTAAATCGCGTTTCACTTTATGGCTAGTGGATCACGTGACTTTAGGAGACGCCATGTTGACAATCGACACGACTCGCTAGAGAAGAGATTTTTTTGAAGACTATGAAGCCCAACTGTCTAAAATCACTAACTTAAACCCAGTGCGTTTGTTGAAAACTTCATAGCGACACAATACGAGAAATTTAATCGACATTGTCAATTTTAGACAAAGTTTCAAGCCTTCAACGACTTGAAGAATTCATTCAAAGGAAGAGGCTTACGCACGCGACATTTATGGCTAATTCGCCTGACCACAGACATCATTCATACATAGTCATGTCAACGACAGAAGACACCCACGACAATATTGATATTTCAACTCCAGATCAAGAAGTAACCCCGCAGAATATATCACCTAAATTGAAATCACGGTTAATTAAAGCTCAAATTTCCTTTTCGTCTGCACATGAAAGTATTTTGGAGTTCATTGCTAATAGGCCTATAACAGGCATCGCCCAACTTTCAACAACAGACATGAGAACTATTTTGATCGAGACTAATGTACGTTCAGATGAATTAACCGAAGCCTTTAATCAAGTAGACTCCCTTATACAGGAAGGTGAAGATATTCCCCGAAAAGTACAGTCTGCCTTCGATGAAGCCATTAAAAAGATAGTTGAATTTAAAAGACATATGCAAATAAGATATGAAATTTTAAGAGCCGAAGAAGCAGATAGACACTCCCTTAATAGCAGCATAAGTTCAAAACGCTCAAGAAAACCAAATAGAAAATCTGATACTTCTTCCCATTCAACTAAAACCTCCGAATCAGAGCGACAACGAAGAGCGACTTCGGAGGCCAAAGTTTTGGAAATGAAAATTCAAGTGGAACAAGCTCGACAAGAAGTAGAATTAGCCAAATTTGAACGAGAAAAAGCTGAAAAACTATTTGATTTACAACACGAACAATATATGAAACGTTTTGACTAGAGAACGAATATCTAAACTCAGGGAGGATGCGGGAATGCTTCAAAATATACAGCGGGAAGATATTATGGTAGGTTCCACGCCAAAGACACCCCAAGTACCCACTACTGCAACGGCCACCCCCAAAGAGTGACGAATGATGTTGAACTTATTTCATCACCTGGTACGATAAACCAACAACCTGATTTATCCCGTGATATGAAATCATTAGACACGATTATGGCCAGAACAATCTTACCCCCTTTGAAGCCTAGCATATTCGATGGTGATAAACTGATGTTTCAGAAATGGAGAAGTTCGTTTCGAGTTTGCTTCGCCTAGCATATTCGATGGTGATAAACTGATGTTTCAGAAATGGAGAAGTTCGTTTCGAGTTTGCTTCGAGACACGCACAGATAATCCAGAAGAGTTAATGGGTTTCTTATCAGACTATACATCGGGAGAAGCACACGACCTCTCGACAAGAAACCATCTCCTTACCCATCGCCTAACCACCCATCGCATGATACACGGTTAAAATCTGCCATGGACAAGAAAATTCGAGCCACTGGTAACTCGGTAAAATCCAATGAGGCTAAACCGATACCAAACAACACGAAGAAACCGATCGACTCCCCTACACCAAGATGTTTATACTGTAGATCTGAACATTGGCTTGAGCATTGTGACCAGTTACAAAAGAAACCAGTTGCGGAAAGAAAAGAATTTCTACAAAAAAGAAATATGTGTAGTAGATGTACCTTTAAAGGCCACGACGAAAGCAAGTGTCCAAACACCCATTGGAAGACCCGTAAAACTTGTAAAAGTATAGGACACATTACACTCTTTCACGACGAAAATGGTACATATACCAAACCTCTGAATGCAACGGCCGTACCATTTGAACAAACTCCGGTAAAGTCCACGGCCAGCACGACAAAATCGACACCGACAAACCCATACACTAGTAACCAGCATTGTAACCTGGCTCACCTAACATTAAGATATCTGCGACATCGATCACGACCTGACAAGAAACAGTTAGTATATGTTTATTCCGACACTGAATCCGACACCTGCTTTGTTGAAGAAGAATTTACTCGAGACCAAGGCTGGGAAAGACTATCCGTTACCATGACACTGACGACAATGCACGGTCAGAACGACATATCCTCTCAGGCGATTACTGACTTGGATGTTCTGAATCTATATATGGATGAAGTATTTAAGATACCAGTTTGCTATACCAGGCCATCGTTACCTATCGACAGACACCAAATACCCACCAAGGTAGCAGTTAAAGCATTTCCACATTTACATCGAATACTACCAGATATACCCGACCTAGCATATGTAAAGATTGCTGTTATGATAGGACGAAACGTAAGTCATCGCACCTAATGGACCGAATTCACCCTTGGCCGAACGTAATGGATTAGGATGGTCAGTACTTTATGCAGACAGACCGACTAATCATCGATGTAACTTTATCAGTGTTCGAAGCACATCAAACGACAATACAGAGGAATCTTCTCTGATTATTGCCGAACATGAGTAAGCTTATGCGAAAATTGTGTCACCAAAGGACATACTACGTCTATTTGAGCAAGACTTTGTAGAGAATCGACAAGGAGACAAGCCCTTATCTAAAGAGGATGTGAAATTTAACGACATCATCAACAAAAGTCTACAATATACAGACGGACACTATCAAATGGATTTGCCATTTCGACGCGACATTACAACTTTATTAGATAATAGAAGTATCGCTGAATCTTCATTACTTCGCCTTAAACGAAATTCGAAAGAAACTCAAACTTAAGAGACGAGTATACAGCCTTTATGGTAAAAATGATTACTGGTGGACATATTGAGGTAGTAACAGAGCAAGAGCTCCATTCACCTGACGCATATTATTTAACACATCACGGTGCACGACATAATCGTAAAGGAACACTCAGAGTAGTATTCAATGCTAGTCTCAAGTATAAAGGCACCTCTCTGAATGACGAACTCTTCCAAGGTCCAGACTTATTGTCAAACCTAGCCGGGGCTCTATGCCGGATGCGGAAAGGAATTATCGCCTTCACATGTGATATTAACTCGATGTTTATGATGGTGGGTATCACGCCGGGGCATCGCGACCACGTCAGAATCCTGTGGTATAAAGGCGGAAATACGTTAACAACGCCGACTAAATACAGAATCTGCTACCACATGTTTGGAGCTATTTCTAGTCCAGCCTGTTGTATTCTGAGCTTTACATCAAACAGCTACTGATAACGAAGAGAATTACTCGAAAGAGGTCCAATATTTTGTCGTCAACAATTTCTACATGGATGATGGAACTGCATCCGTTGACAGACTGGATGGGGCCATTAATCTCGCTTGGGGAGCCATGCGGCTTTGTGCTGAAGGAGGATTCGTCCTGGGTAAATTTGCCTCGAATTCCAAAGACTTTCTGCAATCCCTTCCACCCGATAAACGAACAGCCGAGGTTAGTGAGACTTTCGACTTCGAAATTGACCACTACCGAATCAACGGACATTAGGAATGAATTGGGATACCAACGAGGATGTTTTAAAGTACCAAGTCGACTTACCAGATCAACCCTTGACGCGACGAGGCTGCTTATCTGCGTTGAGTTCGGTGTTCGACCCTCTTGAGATAATTTCCCCTGTTATGCTACCAGGTAGAGCCGTACTTCAGGAAGCCTGTAAATCACGACTCTCTTGGGACGACCCCCTCCCTGTGCATTTGTCAGAGACCTGGAAACAGTGGCAAACTGGACTTCAAGCCTTAGAAGAACTGCAAGTACCAAGATGTTTCAAACCATCTCACTTTGAAAGCATTATATCAAGCGAACTCCATGTATTCTCCGATGCCAGCACCTTAGGATATGGTGAGGCTGCTTACCCCAGACAGAAGGATTTACTCGATAATATTAGTATAGCACCTGTGATGGGGAAAAGTCGAGTCGTACCGCTGAAAGCGATCACCATTCCATCTGTCTTAATCTTTCTTCTCCCATAAACGCATCCTTGCGTCTTAATTTCTTATGAATTAGCGACTTACCAAATCTGATGATATGTTGAATTTCTCTCACAGAAGGAGAACCTTGTTTTATTCATTTATGCCTGTTTCTAAATTTATATGTACATTTAAGTACCATGGCACCAGAAATGTCTTTAAAATTTCTTTCTGTACAACCTATATAATTCAAAAATATCTAAATTTAATACAATACAAACCAAGATTAATTATGCACTAATATGTTATGACATTTTTACATAAATTTCAAACCATCTCACTTTGAAGGCATTATATCAAGCGAACTCCATTTATTCTCCGATGCCAGCACCTTAGGATATGGTGGGGCTGCTTACCTCAGACAGAAGGGTTTACTCGATAATATTAGTATAGCACCTGTGATGGGGAAAAGTCGAGTTGTACCGCTGAAAGCGATCACCATTCCGAGATTGGAACTAACTAGTGCCGTAACCATGGTCAGTCAATCTACTCACATTCTGCATTTCTGGACCGACAGCACATGCGTGCTGGGATACATCCACAACGAGGTTAGAAGATTCAAAACGTTTGTGGCTCATCGTATCCAGTACATACTCGACCATACAGATGTTAATCAATGGCATCATATATCGACCAAATCGAACCCAGCTGATATCGCCAGTAGAGGGATTAAACCAAAGGATCTGGATAAACTTCTCATTCGACACCACCACACCCGACAAGCACACGCGGGCAGAAATATAACGCTCAACGCTATAAGAAGCAAGTATTGGTTTATTAACGGACCGAGCGCAGTTCGACACTACATTTCAACTCGTGTTACCTGTTCCAAATTGCGAGGCAGACCTCAAGTATAACAAACGAGTGACCTTCCAGAAGACAGAGTGATTGAATCAGCACCATTAAATTACTCAGCATGCGACCTCTTTGGACCTTTTAAGATCAAAGTAAAGAGATCCGAGGTGAAAAGATATGGTTTAATATTTTCATGTCAAGCCACCAGAGCAGTTCACATTTGAAATTCTTCACACTATGACGACAGACTCCTTCCTCTGCGGTCTCAGAAGATTTATATGTCGTCGCGGTGAAGTCAAAGTAATTCGCTCTGATTGTGGAAGTCAGATACTAGGAGCATCTTCAGAACTACATGTAGAGAGACTAAAATAAAATCTAGACCACCCTGTTATCAAAGAAGACATATTACGGCAATTTGATTGTGAAGTTAAATTTACAGCGAGTGTTCCATATGCCCAACATTTTCACGGATCCTGGGAACGACAAATTCAGAGTATTCGACGAATATTTGAAGCTTTGCTTCATCAACACGGCAGTCAGCTAAACGACGAACCTTTATTGACATTAATGGTAGAAGCAGAGGCTGTAATCAACTCGAGGCCTTTGAACATAGAATCTTTATCTGACCCGGAATTAAAGCCACTTTCTCCAGCTAATCTTCTAACACTAAAATCTGGCGTGGTACTTCCACCACCCGGTAACTTTACACGACAAGATTTATATCTTCAGAAACAATGGAGACGAGCTCAGTATGTCGTTAATGAGTTCTGGACTAGATGGAAGAAGGAAGTTCTTCAAAACTTCCAAGAACGAAGCAAGTGGCAACAACCAGTAACAAATCTAAGGTTTGGTGATATAGTACTTCTGATAGATGACAGCACGTCACGCAATACTTGACCAATGATGACAATCGAAAGAGTTTACCCCAGCGATGATGGTAAAGTTAGAAAGGTCGACATAGCGACAACTAGAGGAGAACTTCGACGATCCAAGCCGGAGACGAGTTACTTATACCCGAGCCGCCAATCAACTTGTGCTCTTAGTGCCTAAGGAAGATGATAAACTTTAAATTTTTATTTAATTAGATATGTTAGTTAAAGTGACTCTAGGCATTTTCGAAATTTTTAATTCTTTAATTCATATTAGAAAAATCATCCAAATTGTTTCATTTGACTGAATTTTTGAGGAGCCATGTTAGTGTTATATAGCTGGAAAAATGTGTGACTATCGCTTTAAACCGCGTTTCACTTTATGGCTAGTGGATCACGTGACTTTAGGAGACGCCATGCTGACAATCGACACGACACGCTAGAGAAGAGAGTTTTTGAAGACTATGAAGCCCAACTGTCTAAAACCACTAATTTACACCCAGTGCGTTTGTTGAAAAAAACCTCATAGCGACACAATACGAGAAATTTAATCGACATTGTCACCGGCCATGGCACTGGTATAAACAGTTTACTTTAAGTCTGATTTAGGAGGTCAATGCCGACCGAATTAATATCAATAGGGTTAGCGTATTGGCCTCGACAAACAGCCAAAAACGTTACCGGCTTCATGGTATTTTCCGATCTATTTTTCAATTTCCAAAATTCATTTAGCAAAGTGAATATAAGAAAAACACAGATTAATTGATTCGTTATATTATCGAAATTGTAATCTGGCTGTGAAATCTAATCCTTGGAATTCAGAGCCATACTTTTGCATTGCGCCCTTTGGGATGATGAAAATGCCAGCGGGCGCCTTGCATTAACAGTGTAAAACAAGCATATTTGTACGTCAGTATGGCATAACATAATAAATCAAATAAAAAAAACATTCCTTAGAACTAGTTTTTGGTCTTCCTTTAACATTGGAACCCATGGCTTCACTGAAAAAAAACTTGTGTTGAAACAACACAAACTTTAATATAAAGATATGTACACAGTATTTCTACCCCATACGCCCAAAATATATAATTCAAAAATATCTAAATTTAATACAATACAAACCAAGTACTAATAAGATTAATTATGCACTAATATGTTATGACATTTTTACCTAAATGGAGCAAAGCATCAAGATTACATAATTTAAAAGAAAGTTGCAAATACATGTATTAAATAATATGTACATAAGCTAGATTTTAGGTCATAGTTCCATCATGTCAGTAGTGTAGGACATGACAATGTATAATTGGGCACAAGCCCAGAATCGACCCCCCCCCCCCTATTGCGTTTACTTTAAAAGGTCCTAGACTATTGAATTATTTGACTCAATGACAAGACCTTCTGATCCAATGTGGGTGTATTCACCATTTGCGCCCCCTCCCGGGTTCCCTTGACAGTTGAAATATTTGATTATTAGAGTAGGTTACTTGTAGGGCAGAATCACACTGTTAATACAGAAAAGTAGAAAGGGAAGGTCACCTTAGTACAGGCCAAGGCTTTTTGTAATTCTGGGCATATTTAATGTACATTTGGTTTCTAGATAATGCCTTTTAAATACTTTATGATTTCCGATCATATTCTAAGTGTCTAAAGAGAATTAAAATCTAATTGTGTTTGGGAGAATATTTAACATTAAAAACAAAAATAAATATTTAAAAATTGGGTCAAATGCATTCTTTTCCAGAGTTATGAAATAAATTGATGCTTGGGTTCTCTCGTTGTTATCATACATCAAAACCTCTTTCAATGTTGTTCTAGCCTAAAACATAAAAAATAGGCAATAAGAATACTTGTTATGGTTCACAATGTTTAAATAAACAATTTATTTTGCCACATCGAGACTGAGTCTCTATTTTGTTTTACCTTTGCTTAACACTTGTTATGTCTTGTCCAGTTACAGACCCGGGAAGATTATTATGCTCAAGTCAAATGGGTTAGTACTTAGAAGTCAGAAAAAAGTCGGGAGATTTGGGACTAAAACCTCATAATAGGTCAACTATTCACCCGGTTCAAACATGTATTGAGTTTCAAAATCCAAATTCTCTACTATATCACTATCAGGACAGTGCCTATTTACTTGGCAATGTCTAATTATTTTGGCCCATTCATATTTTATTTCCATTGGCAACAAATTAGATATGACCTTTTAAAATCTATTTGAAAAGTAAAATATTGTCCAGTAATATTACACTGCTATTTACAGTAAAAATACACATATCAACTTGAATAAAATCTATGGATGTGATTGTTAAAAATCAAGCATGCCAGGTACTTGAAATAGCAGAGCCCCAGGCATTGCCCGATTAGAAAACTAGATTACCAAGCAAGTGTATAAAACTAGTTCCTTGATTAAGAATAAATGTATGTACATGCACGTTACTTACATTTTGCCTGATTATCAAGCTTTGTGAGAAAACGTTTCCACAATATGAATAGCCATTTCAAAATGTCTTGAACTTTCTGATGTAGTTAACTGAGAAAAAATATACTATTAGTCGACTTAAATAGACTCAAGAGTTATACGGCCTCCCCGGTCGTCAATTCCCCCGTCTCTCTCTCTATCACACCTAGACGGGCGGTCGGCCGACCCGAGGAATTCTAGACCGAGAGGAAAGGCGGCCCAGGCCGCCAGCGCATCGCCCCGGCCGGGCCGCCGCTCCCCGGCCGCCTATCCACGCTCCACAGCTTCGAGGAATTCCGGCCGGACCGCCGCTCCCCTTTCGCGAGGAACGGGCACACGGCCGACGGGAGAAATTCCTCGAGAGCGCTCCCCTGCACTGAAATTTCTCGAGTGCGCGAATCGGCAGCGAAGCCACGCAGTGGCCGTCTCGAGCTACGGCCTCCCCGGTCGTCAATTCCCCCGTCTCTCTCTACCACACCTAGACGGGCGGTCGGCCGGTCCGAGGAATTCTAGACCGAGAAGAAAGGCGGCCCAGGCCGTCAGCGCATCGCCCCGGCCGGGCAGCCGCTCCCCTGTCTCGAGGAACGGCGGCGGTCTAAGACGGGAGAAATTCCTCGAGAGCGCGACTCGGCCGCTAAGCCACGCTCACATCTTCGAGGAATTCCGGCCGAACCGCCGCTCCCCTGTCTCGAGGAACGGGGGCGGTCCCAGACGGGCACTCGGCCGATGGGAGAAATTCCTCCCGAGCGCGACTCGGCCGCCAAGCCACGCTCTACAGCTTCGAGGAATAGGCGAGTTTTTGGATGCCGTGCCGTCGACGGGCGCCGACGGCGAATTGATCAGGGTGGTTTCAGTCTACAAGCACAAAACCGGTTACGCCGGCCCGGCTAAATTCCCCCTCGAGGAGATGTTCTACGACGAGATCATGCGGTATTTCCAGTTCATGCGTTGTCTGGCCCAGGCCAGGCGCAGTCGTGAGGACAGGCTGTTCATCAAGTTCAGGTCCGCCTTGCCTTACACGCCTTCCGAGATGGGTGCATTGCTTAATAGCTGCAACGGCAATTTCCTAGGGGAAAAGTTCAACAGTCAGGTCGTACGCAAGTCAATCGTGTGCTCTATGCTTGAGCAGCACTCGACCCTGGCTGCCGATCTGGCGGCACAGATGTCACATTCAGAGGGAACCCAGGAGCTCTATTACCACCTCCCTCTTCAAGTGCGGAGGTCTGCCGAGAGCAGCACTGCACTGAGGCGAGTTCTGCGAGACGGGCAGCCCGGCCCCGTGGCTCGCCAGCACCGACAGCATCCCGTAGACCGTGCCTGAGAACAGGCACCCAGACAAAAAAAAAACAAAAAAAACATCAAAAAAATGCTACAAAATGTTGGCCGGAGAGGCGCTACCCGGCCGTACTCCATCCCGAGCTGATAGCCACAGAGAAGCGAGCGGGCGCCCCTCCGACTGCGATAAAATCAACCCAAAAAATAAACAAGGCGAACCACGAGGGGAAGGCCTCCGCGTCGGCGTTCACCGGTAATCAAGCGCGGGGCGGCCAGAGCAGCGTCGCTTCTCTGCAAGGGACCCTAGTGGGAGGTTATTTAGAAATATACAACTGGTAGTAGTTTTTTTCTTTGATGTCAATAGCAGTTATATCTTATAACAACCTCTCGTGACGTCATCAGAGGTTGATATATTCGGTTCATATCAACCGCTGATGACGTCCTGAGAGATTGATATTCCATATCAACCGCTGATGACGTCATTACAGGTCGATATATTCGGCTCATATCAACCGCTCTTGACGTAGATGATCGAAATAATACAAAGAACACAGAAATAAAATTTTATTCTTTTGACAATAAAAAAAAAATTGTTTTGGTACAGTTTGTAGCATTCAGGACCTAAATAGACGGCGTACTTATCGGCTTATTTAAATCGGTTATCCACACTCCAGTCCATGTCTAAAGATATCTTTCAGAATGTTCTTTCTGCCCAAATCATTTCTCCACACATCCCAAGACGTGAAAGTATTTATCACCCAAGAGTTCCTTTGTAAAGCATTTTTGGCTACGGCTACAATCCACTCAAAACGGTCGGTCAAATCTTTCTCTGAACATACCGAAAAGTAACCTTCGTAGTGATGTGCGGTTTTTCGGTTTAACCGTACGGTATCGGTTTTTACAAAAAAAAACGAAAACCGAACCGATAAAAAAAAAAAATAACCGTGCGTTTCGGTTTTTTCCAAATTCCTAATTTTTATGTAGCCGTATTTCGTTTACTTAATAATTCCAAAATTTTAATGTAGCCACCACTTCCGTTTTTATTTTCGATCAACCAGAGCCCGTATGTATAGAGTGATAGAGTGTTTAATCAGTCTGGATGGCCTAGACTATTTATTTTCTCAATTCGGTTCGGTTTATAATCCCAAATTTTATGCAAGCCGAAGCCGGTTGTCAATAACGAACGATGGCTTCCTCTAAAAAGTAAAATGTCTCCATGGCTTGCTCAATAACTATGAAAGATTAGATGACACAAAATGTAGATTTAATCTTTGTAAAAAACATATTTCTGCTGCATTCTGAAATATATCCATCTTGAAGGCGCACGCATGACAAAGAATATAATTTATTAATTTTGAGTCAGGTGTAGAACAACACCCGAAAACGGCAATGCGTGTAAGTTTTGTTTTTAAGTTTATAAACGAGAAATGAAAGACCACATGTTTCGATTTGTTGGATTGGTATTATTTTGTTATGCAAATTTAATTTGGTGATCGACAATGATCATCGGATTTGGGGGTTTTTTTTAGTTTTTTTTTTATACAATAACTTTATTGTTACTGATATTATGTCGTTATGTTAATTTATTATTATGCCGATGGCGTTGTGTATGTCAGATCTTTTTTACAGTAACTTTGTTATTACTACCAGTCATAATTAAAGTCATATAACAGTAAAAAAAAACAACTTGTTGTTTACTATTTACATCAATATTTTTTGATATTTTTTCTGGCTTCCAAGTATTCCCATAAAATAAGCATAAATCAGTACATACATAACACAGTGTTTAAATGAATAAAAAACCGAAAACCGAAACCGAGGTTTTTTGCCTCAGAAAAACCGAAACCGAAAGAAAATTTAAAAACCGCACATCACTAAGTCCTTCAGTCACGGTTCATTGTCAGAATTATCGGAAAAGATTGCCTTTTGATCCAAATTTTCTTCAGGCTTTGTATAGATCCTCATCATAGTTGCATTCACATCTATTCTATCGTCAATATGATGACTAAAAAGAATTGATTGTTCGTCTGACTTCGTTTTACTATCCATTTTGTTTTAGCTTTCGTCAGTTCAATTACTACAAAATGGCGTCGTATAAACAAACACGTCACGTGCTGTCGAGCAATTAACCAATCACTGTTGCCTTTTTTTAGAAGAGTCCATTAAATTTAAGGGTGAACGTTGTATATGTCAGATATAAACCTACTCTCCCTCGGATTGATATGATAGAGAACACTTGGGCTGCGCCCGCGTGTTCTCTATCATATCAACCTCGGGTAGGTTAATATCCTATACATATACGGTATCAGTAGTGTTGAAAAGGAGTTTACCTGTCACATGTTGATTGATGGAGCCGACCTAAAGAGACGAGAGAACTCTATAGGTTCTATACATTGAGGGGTATACCTTTGCATCCTATATGCTCAATGCAGGGGCGTGGTGAGAATGAGTTCATGAGTAGCCATACTCATGCGCCAAAAAGTTTTTGCGCCAAAATCACAATCAAATTACTCAAAAAATGAAAAACATTTGTAAGTGGAAAAATTGTTTCATCTGACCCAATTAAAAAAATTTTGAAAGAGTCAAGTTGGAAAATTTAATCATATTTTATTACCGTATTTCTTGTCTCGGATTGCTGGAGATTGCGTTTCTGGGCTTCTAATTTTCGAAATTTTCACGGGGGAGGGCCCCCCGGACCCCCCGCCGCGGGCTCGCGCCGTCGGCGCTCGCGGTGGCCGGCTTCGCCGGCCACAGGTCCGCGGTTAGTAAAAGGGTTTTTGTGCCAAAATCTTTTTTGTTACTCATAATTTCTTCTCAATAATTGCCCTCACCTAGCCCCTGGCTCAATGTTAACTGGGTGTTTATAGCACAACATGTGGAATGTCTTAAACAATAACCAGATACGGCTAGGGTAGACGGTTTGCTAATGAGTACTAACGGGGTATAAAACTGTTTACTGTAACTAGTAGGTAAAACTTAGTAATGTAATGAGAATTAAGGTTATTAATGAGGTGTACAACACTCGCCCGTGATATGGTTCCAGATACAGTAGGATGTCATTCAGATAATGGCCATGTTTGTATGGCATCTTTACTAATGTAACACTGGAAGTCAAAAAGGTAGGTTAATGACTAGGTCAAAACGTTAAATTACTGATAGTGAATTGTTAAAGTAACCATATTGTTTTGGCGGAATTATAAAAATAAAGGAAATTATAAAATGGTAAATTAATGAGCTAGGGTTAAGAGGTCAAATGTAATTTAATATTGTTTTAAACAGAATTTTGATGTTTAAAGAGACACATGCAGTGTATTAATTAAATGAAGTTAATTTTAATTAAGGGTAAGAGTTAATGAGAAGTTTAAGAACAATTCTTAGGCATTAAACATTTAAATACATTTTTAAATTACTTAGTTTTTTGGTCTGATAACAATGACATGTTTGATTTGAGGATGAATGAATTTATCCCAACACAAGTCTTCAAAAGAAGTGCTGATTGAAAATTCTTTGAGGATGAATGAATTTATCCCAACGCAAGTCTTCAAAATAAGTGCTGATTGAAAATTCTTAGAAGTCGGAACCTCTGACAAATGAGATACATTACTTAGAAGAAGACGATGGTAGTTGAAACTGACCTATGGAAATCCAGATGATGAATTGGTGAAGTTTAGTTAAAGTGAAACTGAACTTTAACACTATTAAGTGAAGTGTACTAATATTTTGAAATCAGGACACATGAAGAATTTTGAACATTTTAGTTATATTTTCTGTGTTTAGGTTAAAGTGGCAGAAAACGAACAATAGGACATGAAATTTAGACAGTGAAATTGCATTGACTTTGAACCTGTATTATTTATTGTGTTATAACGTGAATCAGTGTATTTATGTTATTGTAGCATGCATATCAGTGTAATGATATTATATTAGAAGTAGGACTTGAAATATTTAATGGACAACTAGAAGTTTACTTGTGATTATTTAAACATTGTTCGCGACATGGAATGACAATTTTGAAATGTCATTCTGAAAATATTTGTTTTAATTGTATTTAATGCATGCTAGATGACGACGTTAATTAAGCAACTGTGCTTATTTAACGCATTGCAAAGGAGCGTATGTTACACTATAGACGCTATATACTGTACGGGTTACCTTAGTTTGTAAAATATCTTCTGGTTTATGTATTGAAATTGTTAGTGACAACAGGAACTAGACAAACAAGAATATGTCTGAAAGCTTAAATGGGGCAATGACATCATTGTCTGATAATCCAAAAAAGGTAATCCCATGAGTTAAAAACGTGGTTAGTCGCTCTCCTATGTGCCCATATAAGTACATTGTGTTGAAATCCAGGGTAGCATCTGTGCAGTTGACAAATCCGATAATGGAAGCACCTGGTCAATTTCCCGGGGCTTAATTCTGACTCATGCACGTAACCTCTTTATAAGAACATTCGAAGTTTAAGTTTCTTTAGATATCATTCGATAGATTCAAGGGGAAGTTCCTACCGTGAGCTGCCCTGGCTCACAAGCCGGATTCAGATGTCATGATGGGGCGGTAGGAAATACATTTTAGATACCATTGGGGGGTTGGGAGAACACCACAGCCTTCCCGGCTGAGAGGCGAGGAAATGCCACCTCAGAACACAAGCTAAGGATATTGAACTTATATTCAATAATATTGTAGTTACCTGTATTATGGATGTTAGATAGATATAAAAACATGTTTAACGTAAAAAGTGTTCCAGTGTCAGTTAACTGAAGATCGGAATAATTGATCATATTTTAAACAACGTGAAGTCCGAAGAAAACCCTAGAAGAAAACCCTAGACGATCATTGTCACCTCGGTGGCCTCATAGTGTCACAGTAGTTAAGCATGCGATTCCCAAAACCACGACTGAACCAAAACGTTTCAATAAACCATGGTTTAATGACGATTGCAAATCCGCTCTTAGAGAGCGTGATCGTGTCCTTAGACGATTAAAGAACCACATTTCCACGGAGTAGCTAAGCATGCGATTCCCAAAACCACGACTGAACCAAAACGTTTCAATAAACCATGGTTTAATGACGATTGCAAATCCGCTCTTAGAGAGCGTGATCGTATCCTTAGAGGATTAAAGAACCACCCTTCCATGGCGAATATTGCGGCTTATGAAATGGTCCGGGTGGAGGTCCGTAGAACCATACGTCAAGCAAAGAAATCTTCATGGCAGAATTATGTCTCAAGGATAAATTCCCGTACTACATCCAAATCGGTATGGGATAGGATTCGTATGATTAAAGGTAAAAGTAGTGCATTATCAGTTAGCCATCTAGATATTGATAATACCACCTTAACAACATTTCCTGATATTGATAATTCTCTGGCCAGCACCTTTTTTTTTATTCAATTCATCATCCAGTTTCTCCTCCGATGCCTTTCGAGGCATTAGACAACAACAGGAGAAAAGGCGACTTAACTTCAATTCCCGCAATGGTGAATTTATAATGATACTTTTTCCATTGCAGAGCTTCGTCATTTGTTAAAGCGAGCTCGAGATACTGCAACTGGTCCAGATGAGATACATTATCAAATTTTAAAACATTTACCTTATCCCACACTTCTTATTTTACTTGATCTTTTTAACCGGATTTGGGTTGATGGGAATTTTCCTCCTTCGTGGCATGAAGCCACAGCGTGGCATGAAGCCACAATAATTCCCATCCCTAAACCGGGTAAAGATCATACGAATCCTACCATCTATCGTCAGATCGCTTTAACTAGCTGTATTTGCAAAACCATGGAAAGATTGGTCAATCGAAGGCTTGTTTGGTACCTTGAGTCCAACAACCTCATTATAGACCTCCAATGTGAATTTCGGTCCCAAAGGAGCACTCTTGATCTTCTCGTTCGATTTGAAACGTTCGCCAGGGACGCTTTCATCCAGAAGCAATATTTAGTTGTAATATATTTCGATCTGGAGAAAGCATATGATACCACGTGGAAACATGGTATCATGCGCGACCTCTATAACCTCGGCCTACGAGGTCGCTTACCTATCTTCATTAAACATTTCCTGGAAGACAGGTCATTTAAGGCACGACTGGGATCAGTATTCTCTGACCCATTTCCTGGGGAAATGAGGGTTCCCGGGGAAGTATTTTATCTCCAAAACTCTTTGCGATAAAAATTAATACTATCCCAGCGTGCCTTAAACCAGGTACAAATGGCGCTCTCTATGTTGATGACTTTTAGATGTGCTATACAGACATGCGGATAATCTAACGTAAGTTGCAGCTTTGTTTGAATTCACTTCAACAATGGGCAACCGAAAATGGATTTCGTTTTTCGAAATCCAAGACTGTCTGCATGCATTTCTGTCAGAAACGAGGTTTGCATCCTGATCCAGAATTGTTCTTGGATGGCAATCGCCTTCCAGTCGTGAATGAAACCAATTTTCTGGGGCTGATATTTGAGAAGAGATTATCATTTATCCCCCATATTAAAAAAGATAGGCTGGCACTGCCAGGCAGGATACGCCCACATTTTCGAGAGATGGACAGAGAACAAGCAATACCGAAAGTGATTTTTCCTACATCTTTAAGTCCTGTATTTCATACTGTATTGGGAGCAGCCATTTAGTTGGTCAGTTCCAGTCTGATATTAATGAAATTCGAAACCGACAATGATTATGGTGTGACGGTACACAACCTAGAAATGTGACTTTCATCAAAATCGGATAAGAATTGTGACCTGTAGAGAGTCCACAACCATGATATACCATATTTTTACACTATTCGCGTACAAACGGCGACCATTTCGTCCGGCAATTTTGGTACGATTTTCACGAAATTAGAACTCAACCTTCCTCATCAAAATCGAATTAAAATTGTGACATATACAGGGTCCACAACCATGATATATCATTTTTTTTTAACAGTATTCGCGTACAAACGGCGGCCATTTTGTCTGTCAATTTTGGTCCGATTTTCCCAAAATTCAAACTCAACCTTCCTTACAGTGTAACGGTGATAGAATCAAACGATTTTTTAAATTGGATAATAATTGTGACCTCCAGAGGGACCACAGGCTAAAGAAAGGGGGATTTTGCATATAACCAGGGGCCATAATTCAGGAAGTTACGATCCGATATGCGCAAATATCGAAAAGAACCAAGATCTTTGGGTTATAACCATGAATTTTAAGTTTCATCAAAATCGAATTAAAATTGTGACCTTTACAGGGTCCACAACCTTGATATACCAATTTTAACAGTATTCGCGTACAAACGGCGGCCATTTTGTACGGAAATTTTGGTCTGATTTTCCCGAAATTCGAACTTAACCTTCCTTACGGTGTAACGGTAATATAATCAAACGTTTTTTTAAAATCGGATAATAATTGTGACCTCCAAGCTAAAAAAAAAAAGGCGATTTTGCGTATAATCAGGGGCCATAATTCAGGAAGTTACGATCCAATATGCGCAAATATCGAAAGAGAGCAAGATCTTTGGGTTATAACCATGAATTTCAAGTTTCATCAAAATCGAATCAAAATTGTGACCTTCACAGGGTCCACAACCTTGATATACCATTTTTTAACAGTATTCGCGTACAAACGGCGGCCATTTTGTATGGCAATTTTTGTCCGATTTTCCCGAAATTCGAACTCAACCTTCCTTAGGGTGTAACGGTGATATAATCAAACGTTTTTTTTAAATCGAATAATAATTGTGACCTCTAAGCTAAAAAAAAGGCGATTTTGCGTATAATCAGGGGCCATAATTCAGGAAGTTACGATCCAATATGCGCAAATATCGAAAGGAAGCAAGATCTTTGGGTTATAACCATGAATTTCAAGTTTCATCAAAATCGAATCAAAATTGTGACCTCCACAGGGTCCACAACCTTGATATACCATTTTTTAACAGTATTCGGGTACAAACGGCGGCCATTTTGTATGGCACTTTTCGTCCGATTTTCCCGAAATTCGAACCCAACCTTCCTTAGGGTGTAACGGTGATATAATCAAACGGTTTTTTAAATCGAATAATAATTGTGACCTCCAGAGGGACCACAAGTTAAAAAGGGTGATTTTTCGGACAATCAGGGGCCATATTTCAGGAAATTATATTCCGATAGCCGCAAATATCGAAAGGAACCAAGATCTGTGGGTTACAAACATGCATGTCAAAATCGGTTCAAAATTGTGACCTCTATAGGGTCCACAAGCTAAAAACGTGATTTTTCGTACAATCAGGGGCCATAATCCATGAAGTTTTGATCCGATACATGCCAATATCGAAAGCAGCCGAGATCTTTTGGGGATAAACCTATATTTCAAGTTTCGTCAAAATCGGATAAGAATTGTGACCTGTAGAGTGTCCACAAACAAATTGTGGACGGACGGACGGACGTCCGGACGGACAGGGGCGACGACATAATACGTCCACATGAAAATGTGGGCGTATAAAAAACTAAAAAAGAAATGTCTGAAAGCCCTCTACATATTGAGAGTGTTGTCAAATACTGACTGGGGAGCAGACCGTTATGTCTTGCTCCGATTATATCGAGCATTAATAAGATCAAAAATCGATTATGGGTGTGTCGTGTATGGGTCTGCCCGCGAGTCTTATCTCAAAGAACTCGACACTATGCACAACCAGGGTCTTAGAATCAGTTTAGAAGCATTTCGTACATCTCCAGTGGACAGTTTATACGTCGAGGCGCATGAGCAGTCACTGCACAAAAGACGTGATAAAATGGCTCTGCAGTATGCTACGAAAATTGCATCACTTCCGAATCACATTTCATTCAACACCATATTTAGACCTCTACATGAGCATCTGTATCTGGTGAAGACTGAAGTAATTCCATCATTCGGTATTCGCATACGACCCCTTTTGTCTGAGGCTTTTGTCTCAGCCTCGACAGTATTGCGAATACCCCTGTCTTTAGGAATCCACCGTGGGCTACATCTCCGCCAAACACTGATTTCGATCTTTCTCGTCCTGAAAAGAGAGATACTAGCTCGACGGTGTTCCAATCTCTCATTAGAGAGTTAAGGTCTAAGTATCTTCATCACATCAAGCCTCTCTTAGGAGACTGTCAAGCTCCTATCGTACGAGCTGGAGAGATGAATTTGTCTTGTGTCGCTCTCGCATTGGTCATACTTTTTTCTCACATATTTTCATCTTAAAGCGAGAGCCTCAACCAGTATGTGAACACTACAATGTTCCTTTGACAGTAAAGCATATTTTGATTAAGTGCAAGCATCTAAAAGATACAAGATTGAACACTACCATGTTCCTTTGACAGTAAAGCATATTTTGATTAAGTGCAAGCATCTAAAAGATACAAGATTACGGCATTACCGTTGCCAATCACTCCATCAGTTGTTTTTTTTATAAACAATATTTTATTCAGAATGTCTGAACGGGATTGGGGAACAAGCTTAGCCTATGTAAAACCCCTCTCCCTAGATAATATACATACATAATATTAAAACAAAGGAACAAAATGGGTGTATATACAGAGTTAAAATGACAAACACATACCTAAATATAATAATACATATATAATAGGAAAGATAGCAATGTATAATATATTATATATTATGGGTTAAATCATCACGTTAATTAAAATTAATACTATAAAATGAAGCTGCTAATGAGCTAGATTTAATATCTGTTTGACATCTCAATAAACTTGTGGACTTGATTAAAAATATTGTTATTTACATCAGCACTGTAATTTGTGGATCCGAACAAGAGACATTTTATGTTTGTATGGTTGTATTGTAATTTGTCTATGGTTTCCTTTCGTGCATTCGAATGTAAAGAGCATTGCAAAAGGTAGTGATCAGGATCTTCAAAGATGTGACCACAGAGGCATGCGGGACTGTCAGCAACATGTTTGAGGTACTTGTGACCCTGTAGATCAGAACATCGGAGTCTGAATTTACTATGGATTATTTGGACCTTCCGCTGACCGTTATAGTAAAAAGATGGAATTTTTATGTCTGCTTTGGAGAGATGATCTGAAAATATTTTAAGAGTTCTTGAATTTCTTACAGGGGGACTGAGTTTATTCCACTCCTTTATAGTGGATGGGATAAATGATTTAGAGAATAATTCAGTACGACATCGAAATTCTTTGATTTTATCTTCGTTTCGAAATGAATAAGTATTTGTTGGTTCCAGATTTATGAGATTCTTGAGATAGGGTGGGTTTGGGTTGTTTATAATTTTGTATAGTAATTTTAATTTGTGCCGATTTCGTCGTTCTTTGAGTGGAATAGACCCAGTTTCCGCGTAGAGTGAAGCGTGACTAGTACCTTTAACTGCCCCACATATAGTGCGTAGTGCATCAAGCTGAAGAGATTCGAGGTTATTAGATAAGTAGTCGGTGCACTGTCCCAGATTACATCTGCATAGTCAAAGTGTGGCAGAATAAATGAAGAATATAGGGTATTTAGCGATTTTCTGCTTAAGCGATATTTAAAGGAGCGTAGACAGTTTATTAATTTTGACACTTTACTAATTATACTATCAATGTGACTGTTCCATTTACAATTGGTTTGAAAAATAAGTCCAAGATGTTTGTGTTCAGTTACTTCCTTTATTCTTATTGATTTCATTAGTAGGGGTGGTTTCACAATGTTGCGTTTAGTTGTGAGGGTTAGGGTTTCTGTCTTTAGGGGATTAAAAGTCACTAGCCACGCTTCCGCCCATGCATTGATTTTTTGTAGATCTGTGTTTAGGGTAACTGCGCATGCCTCTGGATCGTCTATTTTTAAATAAAGAGAAGTGTCATCTGCAAATAGTCTAATGTTTGATTGTATATCATCAACAATATCGTTAATAAATAATAAAAATAATAGTGGCCCCAGAACACTACCCTGTGGGACACCAGCGGGGATGCCCCTGGAGTCCGAGGAGGTTCCATGTATTACGACGCATTGGTGTCGATTATCTAAATAATTCCTGAACCATAATAATACCCCCCTCGGACTCCAGCAGCATCCAGCTTGTGACAGAGTCCGTCAAAGGCCTTGCTTATGTCACAGAAGATGATCCTGGTATATTTGTTACGATCGATGGCTTGACAAAAATAGTGATTTAGATCTATTAATTGAAAGATAGTAGAATCACCTGGCAGGAAACCACTTTGCAGCGTTGTTAGTATAGAGTTGTCCTTGAAGAAATTAAAGACGTGTTTATATATTATTTTCTCAAATATTTTTATAATAATACTAAGGAGTGAGATGGGTCTGTAATTGCTGCATTCATTTGGGTGTCCTTTTTTGAAGATAGCCATATTATTTGCAAATTTCCATAAGTTTGGGACAGTGTGTGTCTCAAGTGAAAAACGGAAGAGACGGCAAAGGGGATCACTAATTTCATTTACAATAAATTTTAAAATTTTCGAGAGAGAGAGAGAGAGAAATGGGGTTTAACGTCCACTCAACACAAACTAGGTCATTTCGGGACAAATATATGGTTTATTTTTATTTCAATAATTCGCTTGCGCGTAGGGGTCTCTAGCAGTGGGAGGAAACCGGAGTGCCCGGAGGAAACCCACGAGGTTGAGAAGGCGCCCCTATCTCCATGCCACATACGCTCACACCAGGGCTCGAAACCACAGCCGCAAGCCAGAGGTGACCGGCCAGCTAGAGGTCGAAGCGCGGCACTCTAGTCCACTAGGCCATCCCAACCCCCCTAAAATTTTCGAACTTACTCCGTCCGGTCCAGAGGCTTTAGTTGTATCTAGACTGTTAATTACGTCTTTAATTTCTCTAGGTGTTGGTATAATCTTATCTAGACAATTAGTATTCATTTTAAGGGGTGGAAGAGATTTATTAGTACTTGGTAGTTCAGTTTGTTGTATGCAATAATTATTAAGGACGTTGGCTTTGTCGGTGAGCGTAAATAATGTATCATTTTCAACTATTAGTGGAGGTGGCTCGTTTGAAGATGCATCATGTGTCTTGGTATACGCGTTTATTAGATTCACCATTTTCTTGTTCCAAAATTTTCGCTATCATTAATTTTTGCATCAATTTTCTCAAAATATTCTGTTTTACATTTCCTTATCAAGTTTATATAGTCATTTCTTATTTTGCGAAAAGTTTGCCAATCAGTTTCCAAATTTCGTTTTACTGCTCTCTTATGTAATCTGTTTTTCTTCTTTTTCAACCGGGTCTATATTGTAAAGCGCTAGACTTTTTAAAGGAGACAAATTTCTATTCAATTATAACGAATAACGAGGTGACTAGCTTCGCCAATAAGTCACCTCGTTATTCAACTTTATATTCCGGATGCCAATATGCAGCTAGCTATAACTAGAATGATGGATGACAAGTATCCCCCAGTATTATAAAACACAACAAATGACCTTTAAACCAAAAACAGTACACATTGTTATTCAAGTAGCGAATAACGAGATATTTGTTATTCGTTTTTCGCCTCGTTATTGGAGATTCACATATCATGTGTTCATGTATCTTTAATGAATATATTTCAGGATTTCAATCTAACTGTTTGGTATTCGTTTTTCACCCGGGATTCACATATAAGGTATCTTTAATGAAGATATTCCAGGATTTAATTCTAAATGATCATTAGACAACAATAGAAAAATGGATTGCAAAGTATCCCATAGCAGTAGAACACATATTAAATGACGTATAATCGGTAAATAAACCAGATTGTTATTCAAGCGGTGAATAACTAATAGCGAACTGTTTGTTATTCGTTATTCACCTCGTTATTCCCGTTTCACATATAATGTATCTTTAATTAAGATATATCAACATTTAATTCTAAACGATCATTAGGCAACAATAAAATAATAGATTGCAAAGTATCCCCTAGTACGTAGAAAACATATTAAATGACGTATAGTCGGTAAATAAACCAGATTGTTATTCAAGCCGTGAATAACGAATAACTAACTGTTTGTTATTCGTTATTCACCTCGTTATTCCCGTTTCACATATAATGTATCTTTAATTAAGATATATCAATATTTAGTTCTAAACGATCATTAGACAACAATAAATAATGGTTTGCAAAGTATCCCCCAATGATCCTTTAGAATGAAATCTTGAAATATCTTCATTAAAGATACCTTATATGTGAATCCCGAATAACAAGGTGAAAAACGATCACGCCATGTTAATCTCGAATAACGAGGTGAAAAACGAATAACAAACGGGTCGTTATTCGCTGCTTGAATAACAATGTGAACTGTGTTTGGTTTAAAGTTCGTTTTACTGTGTTTGGTTTAAAGTTCGTTTTACTGTGTTTGATACTACTGGGGGATACTTGTCAACCATCATTCTTGTCATGGCATATGGGAATCCCGAATATAAAGTTGAATAACGAGGTGACTTGCCTCGTTATTCACCAATTACGAGGTAAGTCACCTCGTTTATTCGTCATTGGTGAATAACGAATAATGAAAAAAGATTCAATTTTTCACTGCCTATTTTGATATAGTAAATACTCAAAATGTGTATAATGTTTCGTTATATTTTCTATCCAGATATAGTGTGTTTAGACTTTTTATGCAAGTAAAATAATATTGATCGTATTGACATTATAAAATTTGCATGAATGTGAGTGTGAATATCAGATAGTTACGCTGTTTTGGATTGGATTCTGATAAAATTTTTTTAATTAGGATTACATATTAATGTGAAGATAAATAATTACATGATCTGAAAACTGTCTGTTAGGATTATGTTGAATACATTAATACCCCTTTAAACCCCCCAATTTCTTTATGAATAATTACATGATCTGAAAACTGTCTGTTAGGATTATGTTCAATAATTAGTATTACATATTAATGTGACGATAAATAATTACATGATCTGAAAACTGTCTGTTAGGATTATGTTGAATACATTAATACCCATTCCCCCCCCCCATTTCTTTATGAATATGTTAATACTCCTTTAAACCCCGTACTTTCTTTCTTTTCTAGACTTCTGAAATATAACATGAGCTCTTCCCTGTGACAACCCCACATGAATATCAGAGTGTAAAAAAAGACTTTGTCTGTAATTTCAACCAGGGGGCCTAACAAGGGACATTATCTATTCAATTTGTTGGAGTACATGTAAATGAATCCTCGATAGAATTAGAAATAAGAGCGAATAATTACGCTGCTGCCTGGGCAAAGTTTACTTCATAGCAAACTGTATGAGCAACACCTGTCATCATTTGCCAAACCATGCAGAAAAATAGGGGACGAGATAAACCAAATTTGTTAAAAGATGTTGCCTCTATTGTGTTCGGAGGGGAACTCTGGAACACCATGTCTGGTATAAACATTTGTTAAAACTGTATCCTCTTTAACTTTTCGGAGTGAGGTTGATGTCCCCCGCCGAAGTACCAACAACAAATAGATGACACATATAAAATAATTACACATTTATTTTTTTCAAAAGTATTGAACAATCAAAGAACACACTAAATTTCATCATTCTCTTTCAGATAGAATCAAGTTTATTTAATTTGTCCAAAGCATCGACCAATGAAATTCCTTCGCAGAAAATTCTCATCATCAAATTTAGTCAACGTAACGATGTAATGAATCTTTGCTCAGAGTTTCAATACTCTCACTTAATTATAAACAAAGTATCGTGCCCCAAAGTACCAACCATTGAGATTGCTTATCTCTGCTTACCCTAAGCAAAAAAAGGCACTGACCTAATGAACGCCTACACCAAGTTTGAACATCCTACCTCAGTTAGAAGGAGAGTTATCGTGTTCCAAAGTCTCGGCCAATTAAATTGCTTACCGCTCTGCTTAACCGGGGCAGAAAACGTTCACTATCGAACTTAGTCAAGGTATTGAAGTAATAAAACTATACACCAAGTTTCACCACTCTCACTTAATGTCCCAAAGCATCAACCAATCAAATAGCTTATTTCTGCTTGCCTTAAGGCATTTACTTGTTGCACACCTAGACCAAGTTTAATCATTTTAGCTCAGTAAGGAGTGAGTTATTGTGTTCCAAAGTCTCAGCCATTCAAATTGCTTATCGCTATGCTTACCCTGCTCATTATCGAACTTAGTCAAGGTATTGAAGAATAAAACTATACACCAAGTTTCATCACTCTCACTTAAATTAGAACTTCAGTTATCGTGTCCCAAATCATCAACCAATCATATTGCTTATCTCTGCTTACCCTAAGCTCATCTTCGAACTCCATCAAGGCACCGACCTAATAAACACATATACGAAGTTTGAACATTCTAGCTCAATTAGAAAGAGAGTTATTGTGTCCCTAAAAGTGTGACGGACGGACGGGTGGACGGGTGGACAAGTGGACGGACAGACAGACAGACAGACAGACGAACGCATGTTAATAGTCCCCTGCTTTCTTCGAAAGGCGGGGGACAACTACCAAACAGAGTTTTGTGGAGCACTATAACTGCCAATCCTTTAATGCCACTTGAACGGGCATATATAAGGGGTAAAACGTCTAAATGCACAAACGATCAAACTACTATAGTTCCATACGATAAAGTTGACTTTAATACTTTAATCAGCAAACAATCATTAACATCAACATGGTTATCATACTGTAACAACTTTAGACGTATTGGTTGTATAGTTGAGAGTGTGTGTGAGTATCTGGGCGAGTGTGATTTCTGAAACATACAAATAAAACCTATTCTTAATAGAATTAAACCAAATGGTATTAAACTGACGTGCATCAAGTATTCAATCATCACGTGGAAATCTTGACAGAGTTTGTTTACAATTTTACATGTAAGAAATAAACATATTCATAGTTATAGCTACAAGATATGGTTTAAACATCATTAGGAATAAAATAAAACATAAAATTATCCTTACAGACACGTTTTGTTCTCCCAAATTCTACATAAACACAGTAAACATAATTCACTTGACCACCACCAAACTTTACATTCTTAGCAAGTGGAATAACTCTAATTTACGAATTATGCAATGTCTGCATGTCGGTTATTAAATGAAATTATCAATTAAAGGGAAACAAATCTGCTTAACTTAGTAAACACGTCTAATTTAGAATCTACAAGCACTGATTATCAATGGAGTTCGTGAACGAACAGTCAGGTTCAACATGTGTTTGGGTTATTTGGGAAATAAACATTTATTGTACGCTTTATCCAAAGTGGATAAAAATTGTGACCTGTAGAATGTCCAAAAACAAATGTGAACAGACCTCTGGAAGAACAATGGTAACAGCATGACAGGTATAGGGGAGTCGGGGAGGCTGTCCATTTTATATAAGAAAAGATAATGTTCTTGCTCATTGCAAATACATCAGTTGTACATACGCCACTGGCCCTACTACTATGGTCTTGGTGTGTATTATTGAAGAAAATTGCAATATAGACAGATGGAGTTCGAATACGTTTGTCACAGTGTATAAAGCAGAAGATATTATATTTTAATACTATTGTATTCTTGGCAAAGATATTGTTTGATAAACTAATACCATGTATTACTGTAACCGCGTATTAGTGTAGAAAAATAAAATTTGGAAAGATAAAAGACTATTACAGTGGTTACAGTGTATAAAGCAGAAGTACGGAGCCCCTTAAGTGCACGATTCCACTCTTATATAATTTTTTCGTACATGATTCCACTCTTATATAATTATTTCGTTTAAACGAAATACTAATTCGTTATAACAAATTATTGGGGTTAGTCGACGTGTCAAATCGATATTGATAAATTCGATTAATCGAAACGATTAATTCGTTTAAACGAATTAATTATTTCGTTATAACGAATTAGTATTTCGTTTAAACGAAATAATTAATTCGTTTAAACGAATTAATCGTTTCGATTAATCGAATTTATCAATATCGATTTGACACGTCGACTAACCCCAATGCTCCAAACACCGAAGTTGAAAAAAAAATGTTAAAAAAACAATCGTGATCTCTATCGTTATCGATATACGGGATATACACGTGGTTCATTTTTATCCCAATAATTCGTTTGCGCGTAAGGATATGTAGCATTGGGCCCGGGGAGAACCCACGAGGTTGGACAAGCGATCCTTGTCACGTAGAGTCGGTTAATTGAAATAACGACACTTGATCCAATGACAGACCTCATGTTTTCGTAATGGGGATCATGTGATGGATATTGAGTGTATGAAGCATTGGTGACATAAAAAGATGGCCCGGGTTCCTCCTCCCACTATTGTGAGGATACACTTCAAATCAGTTTTTTTCTTCATATATTGGTGTGAAGCATTGGGGTTAATGAGGGAACGGATCCTATCGTTTCCGCTATACCTACTTCTCCAGAGACCCAATTCCCAAACATTATCCCCCTTACGAAAACCCTGTGAATCCTATAGTTTTTAACATATATTTTAGTATCTTAAACATTGGGTGCACAAGCTTTAGAGGTCGCTGGTACGTTCCCGGTGCTGGTTTTTATCAGTGATGCAGGACGGAGGGCTTGACAAGGAGAGCTGTCAAGAAAGTTCATCTGGTTTTTGTCAGTGGTGCAGGACGGAGGGCCTGACAAGGAAAGCTGTCAAGTTCGGACTGGACGAACAAACAAAGTCCAGTGTACACCCAAATGCTCAAAACACCAAATTTGAAAAAAAAAAATGTTAAAATAAAAACTTTATCAATATGCGGTGGGGCTTGAGACGGTAATCTTGGAACAGAGACACAAATTAGGTCATTTAGGGACTAACACATGTAATTCCCTTTGGCGTAGGGGTATTTAGCAATGGGATGAAACTGAAGACCAACGAGGATGTACAGGCAGCCATACTTCTTGTCACGTACATGCAGTCAACCGAAACAACGCCGCTTGACCCAATGACAGACCTCATAGTTTCACCACTAGACCACCACTAGACCACCCAACTTCCATTTCGCTGGAACGGAAAGTAATAATAATAATAATCATAAATTCTTTATTTTCAAGAGGGTGAAAAACTAGGCTTTGCAGCCTGTTTACAATTCTGCCCTTAAATGACAATAGACAAAACAAACATACACATATATTATACATGCAAGGAAACTGAATAATGAAAGTGTATATTTTACATTCCAAATAACATCAAATGCAGAAAACGATAATGGTTTAAATTTAAATATACAGAAGAGTTATATAACATTTTGGATATAATTATGCAGTGATTTTTTCAAAAGTTGAGAGAACATGTAATGAGTTTAAATTATTTGGAAGTGAATTCCATAAAACTGGTCCATTATAGCTAAGACTATGTTTAAATTTAGTACAATTTGGATGTGGAATTTGTAATTTAAGATTTATAGAGTTGTAAGAAGTATTTTTAAATTGAAATAAGGAACATAAGTAATTTGTACTTTTATAGTTTAATATTTTGAACAGAAATATATATTTATTCATTAAATGACGTTGTTGAATGGTAGGCAGTTTTAAAGATTTTGAAAGAATGGAATATGAAGAATCAGAAGAATTATTTTGTTGAATAGGTTTGTTGAATATAATTTTAAATGATAATTTTTGGATAATTTTAAGTTTATGAAAAGAAGAAATTTGACAGGAGTCCCAAATGGTAGAGCAGTAGTCAAGATGTGATTGAAAGTGAGCGTTATAAAATAATTTTAATACATCAGTTGGAAGTAGCGATTTGATTTTCCTAAGTTGAAAGTTTTTCTGTTTTAAAATAGTACATAAATGGTTTACATAAGTAGTATGACCGTTTGTTTAGGAACTTTTTTTGCACGTGCGTGGCGTACACGTGACCCTTTGCACGTGCGAGACCTAGATGACCCCAGCACGTGCGTGACCTACATGACCCCCTGCACGTGCGTGACCTTGCACGTGTGATTGCACGTACGGAGAGAGGGGCGCGGGAAAAGAGAGAGAGAGAGAGAAGAAGAAGAAGAAGAGGAGGGGAGGGAAGGGGGACAACTCTTTTAGTTGGCCCTGAAAAGGTCCTCACTCGAATGCGAGCACTAGAATGTGAGGGTACGACGCACTTTATGTCGGGAGGAGGTCTTTTCCTGGGAGGTGTTTTTAATACCTCGTCAGGTAAGACGAAGATATCGTCAGGGGTAATCACGGCAAGAGTATGACCCCTGAGATACATGAGAGTATCCGTGCTGCGGTTGTCTTAGATGCGTATGACCGGAGCAGCCATTCTCATACTGATAGAGAGACGGGTGTTGTGTCGTTTTATTATCGTAAGGGCGAATCCATTTGAAAGGTATGACGTCACAGACGAGTCCATTCATGGAGTGACGTCACAGATAACGTTATGCATCGTAGGTTGAACCATAGAACTAGAATACTAACGGGAACGCCCACGGTGTGACGTCACTACTTTATGTGGCGGCCGGTCTCTGACGCTGATATCGGGCACAACGTACTTCCGGTTTATGCAGACACCAACAAAATGCCGGGCGCTAATTGTGTATTGTACGGATGTTCGGCCTGTAACAAAAGAAATCGGGGCTTATCTTTTCACCGTTTACCAAAAAACAACACAGAGTGGAAGGAGAAGCTTTTAAGTATAATACGATCTACCAGATCAGACCCGATAAACGAGAAGACATTGACAATTTGTTCAAGACACTTCGAGCCTGATTGTTTCATTGAAAGTAAGTGAAAACCTCAACAAATACGAAATTAAATGTAGCCAAGTTGACAGTTCACCCTTGTACGGAAGCCTCCTGGTGCCACGATTTTATTTTTTTTTTTAGCGTAATTGTGACTTTTTATCTCCTACTTAGGACTTTTTATCTCCTACTGAGGACTTTTTATCTCCTAATTAGGACTTTTTATCTCCTAATTAGGACTTTTTATCTCCTAATTAGGACTTTTTATCTCCTAATTAGGACTTTGTATCTCCTAATTAGGACTTTGTATCTCCTAATTAGGACTTTCTATCTCCTAATTAGGACTTTTTATCTCCTAATTAGGACTTTCTATCTCCTAATTAGGACTTTTTATCTCCTAATTAGGACTTTTTATCGCCTAATTAGGACTTTTTATCTCCTAATTAGGACTTTTTATCTCCTAATTAAGTAAAACGGTAGTATTTAAGTGAATCTCTTCGCGCTTGGTGGTATAATCATGGGTGGACTTGTAATGCCAGTGTATAAGAGTTCCTTGGTTCAAATGTCGGGGGATATCGACATTATTGGTTCTTGCGTGTGTCGAGAACGAAAACCGAGGAAATGCTTAAATTCTTCGTTCAAGTTAATCGCAACCTCCCAAAAATAGACTAAAAACCTATCACTACTCGTCAGAAATATAAATTATGCTCATCACTACCAATTAGAAATATACACAAAAATCATCACTTCCCTTTAGACATATCCACAAAAATCATCACTACCCTTTAGACAATTTCCACAAAACTCATCACTACCTTATACAAATTTCCACACAACTCATAACTATCCTTCAGAAATGTCCGCAAAACCCATCACTACCCTTCAGAAATGTCCACAAAACGCATCACTATACCCTCTAGAAATGTCCACAAAACGCATCACTACCGTATAGAAATGTCCACAAAGCGCACCACTACCTCTTAGAAATGTCCACAAAACCCATCATTTACCATTTGAAACTCCACAAAACTCTGAACTACCATTTATAAATACTAGCATATGATAGTAGTAAGTGGTGTTTATAGTAGTATATGATAGTAGTAAGTGTTGTTTATAGCAGTATATGATAGTAGTAAGTGTTGTTTATAGCAGTATGTCCCGAAATTACCTAGTTTGTGTTGAGTGGACGTTAAACCCCATTTCTCCCTCTCTTTATAGCAGTATATGATAGAATTAAGTGTCGTTTATAGCAGTATATGGTAGTACTAAGTGTTATATATAGCAGTATATGATAGAAGTAAGTGTTGTTTATAGCAGTATATGGTATTAGTAAGTGCTGTTTATAGCAGTATATGGTAGCAGTAAGTGCTTTTTATAGCAGTATAAGATAGTAGTAAGTATTGTTTATAGTAGAATATAGTAGTTTTAAGTTTTGTTTATAGCAGTATATGATAGAAGTAAGTGTTGTTTATAGCAGTATATGGTAGCAGTAAGAGCTTTTTATAGCAGTATATGATATTAGTAAGTGTTGTTTATAGCAGTATATGGTAGTAGTAAGTGTTGTTTATAGCGGTACATGATAGAAGTAAGTGTTGTTTATAGCAGTATATGGTAGTAGTAAGTGTTGTTTATAGCAGTATATGGTAGTAGTAAGTGTTGTTTATAGCAGTATATGGTAGTAGTAAGTGTTGTTTACAGCAGTATATAATATAAGTAAGTGCTATTTATAGCAGTATATGATAAAAGTAAGTGTTGTTTATAGCAGTATATGGTAGTAGTAAGTGTTGTTTATAGCAGTATATGATAGAAGTAAGTGTTGTTTATTGCAGTATATGGTAGTAGTAAGTGCTGTTTATTGCAGTATATGGTAGTACTAAGTGCTTTTTGTAGCAGTATATGACAATAGTAAGTGTTGTTTATAGCAGTATATGGTAGTAGTAAGTGTTGTTTATAGCAGTATATGATAGTAGTAAGTGTTGTTTATAGCAGTATATGGTAGTAGTAAGTGCTTTTTATAGCAGTATATGATAGTAGTAAGTATTGTTTATAGTAGTATATAGTAGTAATAAGTGTTGTTTATAGAGATTCACTTAAATTCTACCGTTTTACTAAATGAGGAGATAATAATAATAATAATAGGATTCTTATATCGCGCTAAACTCCAAACAATAAAATCTGCTCATAGCGCACACAAAGTCAATTCTAAGTTAATTTTCAAACATTAAAGTCAGCTCAAAGTGCACACAAAGTCAAATTCTATGTTAATTTAGAGTTTGTTTTTTTAATATTTAGAAAACAGGAATGTTTTTAATTTAGATTTAAATATCGAAAATGTTGGAGCAGTTTTTAAGGCTAACGGAAGAGCATTCCACTTCAAGGCCGCTGAAACTTCAAAAGATTTAAAACCAAATTTTTTCAGATTCCACTTTGATACTGTAATATAATGTTGAGATTGGGATCGCAGAGATCGTGTTGACTGGTAGGGATTAACAAGTTCCCTTAAGTACGAAGGAGCATTTCCATGAAGGCACTGATACACAATTATTAAAATTTTGAATTCTATCCTTTCACTTATGCGCAGCCAATGCAGAGAGTTTAGTACTGGAGATATACTAGAACATTTTGGTGACTTGGAAACTAATCTGGCTGCTGAATTTTGTATTTTTTGTATTTTTTGTAGTAATTCAGATGAAATTCCAGTAAGAAGACTGTTACAGTAATCTAATTTTGATAAAATTAATGATCGGACAAGGGTTGCTGTTGATTCTGTCGTTAACATATGACGAATGTTACTGATGTTTCTGAGATGGTAGTAGCATATCTTGGTTAGATGGTTTACATGACTGGACATATTGTTGTTGGAGTCCAAATACACACCCAGATTTTTTACTTTATCGGAGAAGGCAATCTGTACTTCACCAACCTGAACGTGGTCTACTGACAGCTTGGAAATTCGTGCTGGTGGACCGATGAGAATGGCCTCTGTCTTGTCATCATTCAGTTTTAATTTATTGCATGACATCCAGGACTTTACATCAGCAACGCATGCTTGGATGTTGTTCAGGCTTTGATGATGCGAAAGTACAGGCAAGCTCTCAATTAGCTGGGTGTCACCAGCATATAAGTGGTGTGATAGCTGAAAACCATTTATAATCTGGCCCAATTGACTAGTATACATGGTAAAAAGAATTGGGCCCAATACAGATCCTTGCGGCACACCACAGTTCAGGGAGACAGACGAGGAATGTGAATCTCTGATAATAACAGATTGGCTTCTATCTGATAAATATGATGAAAACCAGTTTAATACCACACCGTCCAAACCACACTCATCACGGAGACGGGTGACTGATAAGAACATTGGGATCGATGGTGTCGAATGCAGCGGACAGGTCAAGCAACATCAACAAAGCTACATTTCCTTTATCAACAATAGAGTTAACTTTATTAAGCACGCAATTTAGTGCAGTTTCTGTTCCATGGAATGGTTTATAGGCCGATTGAAATTTATACAACAAATTATTTGAGTATAAATGCTCCATAAGACGGACTTTTACAGCTCTTTCAAGATAAAAAGTCCTAATTAGGAGAATAAAAGTCCTAATTAGGAGATAAAAGTCCTAATTAGGAGATAAAAAGTCCTATTTAGGAGATAAAAAGTCCTAATTAGGAGATAGAAAGTCCTAATTAGGAGATAAAAAGTCCTAATTAGGACATAGAAAGTCCTACTTAGGAGATAAAAAGTCACAATTACGCTAAAAAAAAAAAATAATCGTGGCACCAGGAGGCTTCCGTACCCCTACACTAAAATTATAATAAACCCATACTAGCCAAGTGTCTGTATTCTCGTGTCTGTCTGTTAATTTTTATCTTTTCTCTCATCAAAGTTGCAGGCAGGTTTGTTTACATCAGTTCCGTTTCGCTATAATTTTAACTGGCCAGGCTAGGCCCTGCTACAAGTACTACTTGCAATTTGTTTTGAAATTTGTTACAGATCAATTACCAGAGGGATTCCCAAACGGTCTATAGGCCCTACGACAGCATGACTTTTCTTTCTTACTTAATACTATATCTGCTTTTATTTTAATTTCACGAATTACTGATTCAATTTTTTAAAAGTCCAATAAGGATGTGTGGTCAAAGTTTTGAGAGCAGCCTCATAAAATAAAATTGTTTATTTATGACTGACCTTGACCTGTCAAATACCGAGAGTGGTATCCCAAATACTTTTACATTTACACTCAAAATAATCATGTTCCCTATATTATTATAAACCCCAACAATTATGCCTGAACCTTTTGTGATGTTTTTTTTAACCTTTTTATTTTTATTTTATGAATTTTTCAGATGTTTACAAAAAATCTGGCTCTACGTATAGAAGATTAAAAGAAGGGAGTCTACCAACCTTAAATCTTCCACAGAAAAGTGTAACGACAAAGAAATTGGACCCAAGGAAGCCACCGGTAACTTAATTCTCTATTAATAATACTAGATTTGATTTTCATTGGATTGGGTGGACCATAGTAAGCTTATATGAATTCTTTTATTTGAAATGAAGCTTATTTTTGTGAAAATCATTTTCGCAATATTGGTCCCACCCTTCCCCTCTTCAATATAAATTATGAATATGAATATAACATTCAATGTTTCCATATTAAATATACATTATGTAAGATTTAGATTAAGGTAAAGTGCTAGTCATTCTTGCTATAATAGTTCGAAAGTAGATAATGTAAAATGAATAAATTGAAAATTTCATTCAAATTACTCTATGCAAGCCAAGATATTAGCCTTTGATGGTTGGATAAAATGTGTACAATGATTTCAACCACAGTTGTGGTTGTTCAAAGCTGAGTCCCAACCTTCCATTTTTTAGCTTAAATGAAAATACAGCTCAATTGTTCCAATCTATTTAATATTGGAGAAATCTGATGCCACCAAGTGTTGATTATGGCCTGGATAAGTTAATTAATGTCCAATTAATAATTTAGAAAACATTTCAGGCCTAAATAAATACTTGCAATAGGCAGATGTAGCTCTTGCATAATGTAGGCCTATGTTTAAATGAAAATGCAATTCCTCCATATTAATTATAAATACTTGCATGAACATCACAGTCTTCTTATAATTTACTTTTATAAATTTTCAATTTTGTTCACAAACGGAGGAAATAAAATTATGAATATCTATATACATATAATAATCCAATTCTTCTTGTTTAAATTTGATTTTATGAATTTTTCTATTTCATTCAGAATCCTAGGAAAACCGAGGAACCAGAATGTTTACGTGTAAAAGAAGTAACGTTTCAGATGTTGCAGCAATCATCTTTAGGTCAAATACCTGCTTCATGGCTATGTCAGTCAACAAATGATTATATTTACCTATTAAAAACTGAAGATAACAGAATAAAATACCATTTAACCATTGACAAGGACTTGAACTGTGAAGTAAGATGTGATAATTTTTTGTTTCCTGTTAAAATTAAAGTTACATCTATTGATTTACTTATAAGAACTGTTGAGAATAGAAAGATATGTACTGGCATAACATCGAAACATTTACAGACTTATTCTCAACTTTAACCTTCAACTGCAAAATACTTTCGACACGTAAATCTTTTTCATGGACACGAGTCAAAACATAAGTTACAAAAGTTGTGTTCGTGCTACTGTATGTAAAGGCTTTGTTGAGGACATCCAAAAAGAAATCTGTATAAACTGTCGACAGATTAACAGAGATTTACTGCGGAAGTATGATCGAGAAAACATATCATCAAGTAAAACCATTTCTTCAAAAACTCCATTACAGCGAGTCAGTAAAGGAGTGGTATCTAAAGCCTTAAAGGAATCCCGCAGAAGAGTGAAATATCTAAACAACCAGCTACCGTCTATTCAAAAGAAGATTAATAAAGAAAGTGTCATGGTGAACAACGATTTACATGAATCTTTGTACAAAGTTATCAATGAAAAAATCATATCAGAGCCTTTTGTCAAATTATTCTGGCAACAACAGAAATCAGCATTTTCTAAGGGGAATAGAGGACATGTATGGCATCCTATGATGATACGACTGGCAATTTTATTACATTCCCAAAGTCCAGCATCATACAGATCTCTCCGTGATATTGGCATTCTCCGTCTGCCAGGTGAATCAACACTTCGTGATTTCTCCAATTTCATAAAACCTTCGCCAGGCTTTCATCACGAAGTTTTGAACGAAATAAGACATGCCGCAGATCTTCTTCCTGAGAATCAGAAGTGGGTTACCATAATTCATGATGAGATGAATATCAAGTCAGACTTGGTCTTTGACAGAGAGACTGGTAGTGTTGTTGGTTTTATTAACAAGTAAGTTATACTGTTTGAATGGCATGAAGTAATTGAATACATTCAAATAAACACAACAGTTCTGACTAGTGACTATCGATAACAATTACTGTATTTCTATTAAAGCTCATATTCCTGAAGCAATGGCCCGAGAAAGCTCTCTCTGGCCATTGCTGGATTGACTTCTGATTCTTGAACTTTTGCGGGAGTGTGTCTATTCTCCCCGTTCAATGAAAGCTATCACTTAAGTACAGCAACATGACAGTCCTTCGTTTAATCTGAGTCTTCCCTAAAACTTTGGACAGTGATTTAAAGTAGCTAAGTCTCCAACTCAATATCATCGAAAGTTTTCGACGTTGAGAACACAAATTATTTGTCAATTTAAATCAACATTGATGGTGTGGTCTTACCAGGAAGAGATTGGCTTCTGATATGCAATATTTAAGACGAAATAATTTTTTTACCATTGGTACACGAATCGTGTACCATACGGCGTTTCAGACTCATTTTCAGCTAGGGACCCAAAGAAAAAGTCTAGGTATACTCCACATTACATCTTAAACGGTGAGCATGCACAATAAATACTATGTAGACTGGAATATCGAGACACTATATATATTATGATTCAATTGAGACTGCTGGTGTACTTCGCCAAACATAACTGATTTGATATTAGAGTAAAAACTGAAACGATTGAATGTAAATCAGTTTATATACATTCATATTACATTATTATATGGCTTGCGACCCATTTTTGTCAATTTCTAGGCCCAAAATATTAGCGATTTAGCTCCTTTAAGGTATTAAAACGGTGAAAGTATGTTCGTTTCCAAACAGTATTGTTTACATTTCATTCGACTTGATAGCCTCGTTTGTCACACAATTAGTTTTACTGCAGTATTCTCCTATGCACGGGTTAATTAGGCATAATAAAAGCGTGGGCCATGACGTAACGTTATGTAAACATATTTGGTCCAATACTGGCACTCGTTTTAAATGTAAAGCGTTTGTATGGTAGGTAGTGATTGGTTGGTAGTCGGACTACTGACCAATCAAAATTTAACACAATAATATCCACTCATAATAGCAGTGTGTAGTGAGATTACCTATAATCAAACGAAACGCTGCGCGGAGTATGATTAAAGCTATGTTTCAACTATGATTCTCATGTTATCAATATAATGACAAGAGTATCATTGTTGAAACATAGCTTTAATAGAAATTTTCATCCATAAAACTAATGTGTTTATTTTAACAAGTAAGTTGATATAGCAAAATTCGTTTTTATACCCGCCACTAATCAGATTTCTTGACAAACTGGGAGTTTACGTACGAGCACTAACAGCAGACAGTGACACCTCCCTTTCTTAACAAAGTTAATGGTTGGCATACATAATGGTGGCATGACAATGATATACATGTAGGTGTCGTATATATAATTTGTAAAGTTAACATAAAGGAGGATGATAATTGACTTCTTTTGCTAAAGTCTGAACATATGCATAGCCAAAATGATTATGTTCCCAAATGGAAAGACATCTAATTTCTCATATTTTTAATTGACTGGAATATTGTTTGGTCTTAAAATTTAAAACTACTGTAAGTTTTGTTATATGAATTTCTTCACATTTTAAACATAAAATAACTGGAAAACTTGTATCTATATATATTTCAGTGCTAATGAATGTGGAAGTCTTTCACAGAATGTTGCTACACATTGTCTGGTTTTGATGGTTATTGGGGTGAATAGCAATTTAAAGTATAGTGTTGGATGGTTTCCTACAAAATCAACCACAGCGACTGATTTATATGCAATATTTTGGGAAGCTGTTGCCCATCTTGAGACTTACTGTAATCTGAAGGTTAGTATTATTACGGAAATTTATTGTTAAACTTATTATTAACACTCATACAAAGAATAAGCTTATTAGGTAGATGTATTCAATGGCACAGACTGAATATACTGCGATTGTAATTGAAAACCCAAATGAAAGGGCATGTACTATGTTGTGCACTACTCAATATCAATACCACCATTTTATTGACACTTATATTTGTCACAAAATAGCTGTATCCTTCTTAATTCAAATCTATGTTAATGATTTCTGTATTTGTAGGTTATAGCTAGTACATCTGATAAGGCTTCTTCTAATATGAAATTTATTGCTCTTCATGGAAAAGATGATATGGTATATAAAACAACTAATCTGTTTTCGCCAGATAGAGAGATATTTTTTCTCTCAGATGGTCCACATCTTTTGAAGACAATAAGGAATAATCTTTCAGCTTCAGGAAGTAAGGAAAACTCAAGATTGTTATGGGTGAGTTCATAGCTTATTAAAGTAAAAGAGCTAAATCAAGAGTATGAAAACAGATATGCTGAAAGTTTCAGTCAAATTGCCTTACTCGAAACCAAGATATTTGCCATTCAAATTGAGGCTAGCCTCGATCATCAATTCTAACATCGGTATTATAATAAAGAAAGTCATGATTATCCAATTTATCTTAAATTATCACAAAATGTATTCAAATCACCTAAATATCACAGGCTAATATAATGATGACATCGATAGTTGATTATGGTCTGGATGAGTTAATAAATGTCTAATTAAAAATTTAGATAACATATCTGGCCTAAAGAAAGACCTGCTATGGGCAGACTTAGCTCTTTCATAATGTGTGATTAAAAAAATTTAAATCTGTAGTAAAAGGAGACATTCAGTCAATGTATTTTTATTATGAATAGCTTTGTATCAAAATCTAATAGATCCATTGTTTTATTAGAAAAATGGTAAGAACCTTTTATGGAGGCATGTGGTTGAAGTTTATGAGAGAGACATGCAAAATGAATTGAGCAAAGCTACAAAACTGACTTACAACCACATTCATCTATCATCATTTTCCGTTATGAAGGTGAACCTTGCTGCTCAGGTAAGCTTGTTATGTAAATATTAAATACAATACTGAAAACTTAAATATTTTGCCAAAGTAATCACAAATGTGTCTGATTTATGATCATGATTTTATAATCTCATTATATATTTGGGTTTTCCAGGTTTTAAGTAGATCAGTTGGATTGATTATAGAGGAATATGGTGGCGAAGCAGCTACAGAAACAGCAAAATTCATCAAACTAGTTGACCGTTTTTTTGACTGCTTAAATGTTAGATCTTTGTATGAAGGTGAAAGAAAAAGGAAACCAGATTTAATGCCATACACAAGCGTGGATGACCCACGATTTCAAGTGAGAAAATTATGATTTTCATTTAATTTGTTTGCAGATATGATCTAGATATTTATATTTGTCAACTTTTGGAGTGTTTATAAAACAACCATTCCACTTCTCATTTGAGGAGCTCACAAATTTAGTCTATTTTTATCTTAAAGATGCATATTATAAGATTTAGATGAAAAGAGCTGACTGTTTTTGCTATAATAGCTCAAAAATAGATAATGAAAAATATATTACATGTATATTGAATATTTTATTAAATTACTTGTTTCTGGGCGAAGTTTAAATCTCTCTCCCTTTAACTCTTGTTCATCCGCTGGTCTAGAGAGTTGATTATTGGCTATGTATGTAAATAAATGTCTAAATAATTTTTATTTTATGATACCCGGTAAGTCAGGGGCGGGTCCAGGATTTTTATTTTATGATCAGTCAGGGGTGGATTCAGGATTTTCATAAGGGGGGGGGGGGGTGCGTGCTGCATCCACTTGGGAGTGCGAAGCCCGGAAACGCATTTTTTTAGTGGAATAAATGCCCACAAGGAGTAATTTCATACTAGTACTGTAAATTACGATTTCCAACAAAAACTATCTTTGTTCTCCAATCGCGCGAGAACATATGGAGCTAAAATTGTTCGCCACCTCAAAAAATAGAGGGGGCGTGCGCCGAGTGCCGCCCCCTCTGGATCCACGCCTGTCAGTAGTGGAATACCGCGTTTTATCAGTGAAATAAAAGTGTTATTCCACTGGCCACCACTTGTTTTACCTAAAATGATTGTAAAATCATAAAATAAAGAGAACATTTGTCGTTTTGTCATGAATAACATATTTTATTTCATCTCTAAGCAAGAAAACGTTTATATTTTAGAGACTGGAAAGATCAAGTTGACAACAGACAAGGCTTCAACAAAACAGAAAAATCCAAGATGTTCTTATCATATCAAACATATAAGGGTTTGGTAATAACCAGTAAGTTCATGTAACATTTATATTATGGACACTGTGTCATTTATAAATATCTTATAACTTATGGGTTGTGTTTTGTAACTGTGTTTACTACTTACCGAATTCATTTTGAAATTTACATATTTTTTTAAATTACTGATTATCCAATAAAGGTGTATTTCAAATAAAAATACCAATTTTTTTTTTTTGCAGCCAAAGCTGTTGTTGAAGCCACAAAGTATCTTATTCAACATGGGGTCAATTTTGTGCTGACAAACAAATTCTGTCAGGATCCTGTTGAGGAACATTTTGGTCGACACAGGGCCTTGGGAAGACGGAGTGATAATCCAACGGTATATGAATTTGGGTAAGTCCTCCCCCACCCACAACATCTCTTTTATTAATGTTCATTTCAAGTGTATTGTATGTGTAGTTGAATGGTCAAGTGCGAGACATTAGGTAATATGTAAGTATTGTATGAGTGCGATAGCACGAGGGCAATATTGATATATTGCGCAATGTCTTGCACAAGACCATTAAACAACTTAAAATATAAACACTATTCAGAATGTGCATTTCAGTGAAATACGTCACGCACTTCCAATATTTCAACTAGTGTAATAATGTACCATTGGCACATTGCTCATACCATTTTGCGAAATAATGGTACGCTAACATCAAAGGATGACGTCATATCTGTATTTTAAATATGACTAAAGTATAATATGTCAAGCAACTACAATAACAAGCTGTTTTTTTTTACAAGAATATAATGATGTATTTTTAAATTACAGTTACCAAGAAAATAAAATTCGTTTACAAAGAAGTCTTGCTCTTCAAAAAAAACCAAATGGAAACGTCAAAAGAAGCAGCAAACTGTGTGAAATAGAGATTGATGATACTCCTTTAAAGAAGAAGCGACGCAATACACTTGTAACACACAAGACATAGACAGAAGCTTGTTGAGTCCCACCATGTTTATGCAAACACCTCAGCACGCGTTTTTATACACCCACATTTTCATGTTATGTATATTGTTGTCACCCCTGTCCGCCCATTCACATTTTGCTTGTGGACACTATGTCACAATTTTTATTCGATTTTGATGAAACTTGAGTGTGAGTGTACAAAACATCCCAGTTTTAGTTTTAAAACCACATTATATGAAATAAAGATGCATAATGAAGTTTTGAGTTGACCACATATAGTGTAAATAATGTTACGTATCACTGCCACTCCAATAATAAACAAAGTCTTGATTTTCAGTCCTTTGACAGACAGTGTTTAATCCGTTAACATTTTAGCCATAAGATCACAAAGAGTATGAGTGTCTTGTCAATAAATGTCTAAATATTATTTTTTATTTCACATGAAATAAATGGAGATGAATGTTCTGATGTTTGCTACGACTGGGCTAATGAAGTCAGCATACACCAGCAATAGGCAGTTTTGGCTCTTACATATTGCATTTTTAACTAATATTAAATAATAACGAAAGCTTGAGCAATTTTCACTTCTTTTTTTTCAACTCTGTTCTAAGACCCTTGGACATTTTTGATTTTTTTCCTTTAGTTTCCCTGACAAATTTTTGTAACATTCGTTTACATTTATGATGGGCTCGTATTATGAAATACATTTTGATACATAATGTCATACATTCTTTTAAATCATTTTCATCATAAGATTCTGTTTGAGTTGTACATGATGGTGCTTGCAAAAAGTCTCTCGTTATTAATTCATTAGATTTACAAGCATTGAGGAACTCAAGTTTTGACAATTCTAAATTAATCTGCTCACCTGGATACAGTCTACGGAAACAAATTTCTAAACCCAAGAAGAAATCTGCTGATTTCTGAGTAATATATGTTAGCCCTCCCCTGTCAAATAACTTTACAAGTTTTGCATTTGGATCTGAGGAATTCTCTTTATCAGTTTTTAAAGCCTTAAGTATTTTGTAAATGTGTTGTTTGTCTTGCTTTTTATATAGTTTGTGAAGAAGTTTTCCAATAATACTTCCAGCAATATAAAAGATAATTTCTTTCTCCCCAGAACTAACAGACTTAACCTCAGTAATTTGTTTACAATCTTGATTAGATAATAGGTTGATTTTTATCAATAACTCGAAGTATTTAATTGATAAAAGTAAAATGAATTGCATGTTAAGTTTGACGTTTTCTGAAATTTCCATAGCAGCACAAGGTAGTGATTGGTGAAATTCACGCCAACTTTTTTCTGCTCCGGAGTCTCGATTCATGGAAGCAGAAATAAATTTACTAAACTTCGAATGTAGGGATGAATTCAGAGAAGACACTGAAAAGTAAATAGCAATAATAAAAGTTTATTTCACATGTGTGGATACATAGTACATTGCATATTTAGATTTTGATTGACAATATATAATTCAAAGAATCAATATTTATATATTTGTAAATGTATTTTACAATTCAAACATAACGCTAACGCTACAATATACGTCCACATTCCTGCTTTTATTGATATGGTACTTTGTCAAGAAGGCTAGGAGTTTGTTTTGTTTAGCGTTGAGGGTCGTGCTTCAACATCAAGATAATCCATTCAGAATTGTGGCTTTCAGACGTTAAAGGCAAAAAGTGGGCGTGGCTCTGCCCCTGGGGATCGGAACATTCACCAAAATCAATAGTGGACGCCCTCAGGCTATAAGGAATACCTATGCCAAGTACCAAGCTGATTCATTCAGAATTGCGGCCTGTAAACCACAAACACAAAAATTGGGCGTGGCTTGCCTCTGGGAGTCGGGACATGCAGTTGTCGTCCTTAGGCTATAAGGAATACATATCCCAAGTTTAAAGACGATCCATTTAGAATCATGGCCTGTAGACAACACACACAGACACGAAGTAAAAATGGACATGGCTCTGCCCCAGGGAGATAGGAAATCACCAAACACAATTGGGGTCATCCTTAGGGTATAAGGAATAGGTGTACAAAGTTTTAAAAGGATCTATTAAGAATTGCATCCTGTAGGCGAACACAAACATTGGGCGTGGCTCAGTCCCAGGCCATCCCACAGACACACACACACACAAACATACATACATACATACATACATACATACACACACACACACACACAGACAGACAGACAGGGGTGACGGCATAATACCTTCACATTATAAATGTGGACGTATAAAAATAGCTTAGCAATAATATTTAGTTGCCATATAAACCAGCAAAGGTGATAAAATATAATCATGTGGTACGAATTTAATTAAAATTTAGATTTCAATCCATTTTGATTTATTTCTTCCAATTGACTCCACTCCACATAGATTTGAGGTCAAATAAGAAATTATAGAGTTAAACTTTGATCCATGATGTCAGGTATTTTATTTACTGCACTTTGCTGCAAGTATTTCACACAATGAAGGAAACAAAAACAGATTATATACTATAATCTCATACAAGAAATAGAAAGTGTATAATTAACCTAAACTTTTCCTGGCTCTATTCAAAGTATAAAAAAATAAATGTGATTGAATCTAGAATTTAATCAGTGGTGTTCTACTGATTTTTTATTTCTTGTTACTATTGTAGTTAATAAGTAATGAAAAAAAAATCAAGGCGTGAGTTCACAAAGCATTCTTAGAATTAAGTTAAGAATTGACTCAAAATTGTTTGTTTTATTTGGACTAAATAAAGCCTTTTATAAAACTTTTGTTGTTTTAATGTATGAAATACATCAATAAGAAACTATGTGCAAATTTTTGTGTGTCTGGATCAAAGATATTTCTCTTAAACAGTGATTTAAAGTTGAGTAAATTCTTAGGTGAATACTTTGTCAACTTGGGGCCAGGTTGATAATTGTAAACAGAATATATCGAGTTGCAATGAAATAGCACCTCTGACATGACATCTCATAACTTTGCACCTTCCACAATTGCATAAAACCTTGTTTTTTTAAACACCGCGCATTATATACAAGAAAACTCAACATTCTGATTTTCTCGAGTTTGATTTGTTTTTTGTTTGAGAATTGTCACATGTTATCATCGTAAGTAAGTGTGGTTGTACATTCAGAATAATAAGATTAAAGCAAATCTTGAAGTACAAGATTTACATTCATCCATTTTTAAAATTGGTGTATTTTTCATTGCATCTCAGTATACAATAATAACAATGATAACAAAATTTATACATATTTTCTACAGGTGCACTTCTTGTAATGTGTGAGCTTTATAATTGTATCAAATTATTCTTAATTATTATTATCATAAGCTTATGGATTTTTTGTGGTTTTCTTTTTGCCTTTAATGTTTATTAATGGTCATTATCTGTTAAATTCACATGTTTTCTTCAACATCATCACTGTCATGTGAATAAAATATCTTTGAATGGGTCTTGGATCATTGCAACCACATATTGTTGTTTTTGTTTTTTAAATCAGTTATCTTGAATAGTAATTTAACTATTTGTTCAAAATGATGATAAACTTGTACTAGAAAATGCACAGGCAGATGCATGTATTGATGAACAGTTTTGATGTATAATATTCCATGTTAAATCGATTGAGATTTGGCAAACCCTTGAGATCATGTGAACATCAGATCATTTGTCATATAACAACTACATGTACTTGAACTTTCCCTTTAATATTAACTGGATTAGTTTGAACCTTAAAAAGAAAAAGAAATAATGGAAAAAACTTTAAAAAAAAAAACAAACAAAACCAATAGCTATGAATTAAAATTACCATTGTAAATCTGTACACTTGAACCAAAGAAAGGGTTGGAGGTTTTAATTTTCCTTATAATTTCGTCTAATTGGGAGCTTGATACCAAATTAATACAGCTCTTTAAAGCAAATATTATATACAATATAAAAGAAATGTTTGGAAACAATTTGATCGTTTTAGAAGGAAAAAATAGGCCTAATACATCATAGACATGGTCTAGACAACCGTGACCGTCAGATATAAAAAAAAATGTTAAACATATGTGTCTTGAGATGATAAGTTTCAAAACTTGTCCATTTGCTACGAAAACTGTGAGTAATGAACGGGATTAAGTTACAAGTATAGGCCTAATACGTATGTAGAAAACTTACGCTTGCGGATGCTACTGAAACGACATGTTCATGATGTTGAGACGTCCCAAACAAATCTTCAGCAAAGAAAAGCTGTAAAGAATAAATAAATGTAATGTAATGTTGTAAACAAAATAAGGGCAGAGGGAAACCACCGGCCAAAACCGGCACGGGCATTCCAAAGCCAAAGGCTAACAATTATTAAATATAGGCCCAGGCTTATGTGAATGTCTGTTGGCTAGAACCGGATGCCGGCGAGGACTAGTCTGGTAGACTAGAAGTAGAAAATGATGCTGACACACGCGTGTGGGGATAATTTAATGTCCGAATATGAATGGTTTATAACCCCGATGGTATATTATACAACTAATTTAAATAAAATTCCAAAAAATTATGAAATAACTTACATCTATGACACTGTCAAGTTCTTGAAATTCCAGGACGTCGTACGCTTCTGCCATGTTGACAGACGGCCGGAAGTTACTTGTGCCCTTTTGACCTCGCGCATGCGATGTACAACATAATTATGTCATCACTGTTCTACGTCACCGAGTGGGCGTTCCCGTTAGTATTCTAGTTCTATGGTTGAACGTTGGGGGCTAAAAATACGTTGGAGGCGAAATATAGACGCGATGTAACGTTACACAGCGCATGTGCAACGTTATACAGCGTAGGGTGTACGATATCGAACGTTTGATGACGTCATGACAGACAGGGATAAAAGGCCGGGAAGCGAGAGTTTCGATCACTCTCAAGCGATCAAATCAAGATGAGTTATTCTTTACGACCCGTGGATAGAAGATACAGTCGATTATTTCGAACCGAATCACTGTGTGTGGAGATAGATTTTCTGGAAGATTGGTCCCACGTTCCAGCCAACGATGTATCACAACAACTACACGACACTTTTGAGGCCATCATCGATAAAATTCGCCGAACCTTGGACGCCAGAGAAAGTGACTATGTTAGAATCGCCATTAGTCATCCAGGACTCAAAACACCGATCTGGTTACCGTCCCGCGAGCATCGTTTGTTAAAAGCCGGAGACCTGCTACAGAAAGTGGTGTCGTATTACAGAGTAATGAAGAATTTCGACTAGATCAACGAATGTCTATGAGTATTTGTCACGTGTCCTCTCCTGATGGTAGAGGTAGCGGAACAAATGTGAAGAAGAGACACTGCGCTAATTTCGAACATTATTTAAAGAAAAATAAATGCCTCGTCACCATTAAGAATGCTGACGAACTTTGTTTCCAGCGAGCTATTGTCGTCGCCGGTCATTATGCCAACAAACAGGACACGCCTGAATGGGAAAGAGAGAGGAAGAGACTACAGAGAACAGGACCCCGAACATGGCAGACCGGAAAAACGGAAGCCCTTATCGATGCCGTCGGTGGAGCGAGGCAAGCCTGCACGGTGATGGAAACCTGGGAATTATACACCAGGTATTTGGGAGAGCAAGGATACCAACTCAATGTTTTTTCTCGGGCCATCTTTGGTAGGGCGATCTATCGGGGAACAAAATACGTCACCGGAACACCAAAACAACTGAACCTGTATTTACACGACAGACATCACGACGTCATTACCTCCATGCCCGCTTTTGTGGAAAGCTCGTATTTTTGTGAGACCTGTCAGGTGGGATACGATCATGCCGAAGAACATTCGTGTCACGGCATGTGTCATGGATGTAAGACAGTAGGTCCACCCTGTCCACCCGATCCCAATACAAAGACGTGTTACCGATGTCATCGTGTGTTTGTGAGCCGCCAGTGTTTCGACAATCACCTCACCGCCCGTTCCAGAGCCAAGTGCAGTGTATGATATCGGTGGAAGAAATGTGAGAAATGCCAGAATGAGTGGGACGTCATCAAGGCCAAGCGAAATTTAGAAGAACATCGATGCTGAGAATACGAGTGTACCATCTGCCGAGAGTGGCACACGGAGGAGAAACAATTTTGTTAGATTCAACCACTGAAATCACCCATCGACATGAACGGAGAACGAAAAACCCAAATCGACAAACTATAGAAATCAACGTTGACCCGCTTCGTCTTCTTTGACTTTGAATGCCAACAAGATACCGGCGAGCACATTCCCAATCTATGTGCTTGCAAACATGCTGTCACTTTTGCATCGACAACCAGGAACCCTGCGAACACTGCGACACGTACTGGAATCACCAGCGGGAAATTGTGTTTAAAGGCCAAGACACTCTGGACGATGTAGGGAAATGGTTTTTACAACTCGCTGCTCAGGGTAAGGTGGTAGATGGTCGAAAACATGACAGTCACGAATCGAGTCCTGTGATTGCCGTGGCTCACAACTTTAAAGGTTACGACGGACTGCTGATTTTACAGACGCTGCACAAACATTCCGTGGCGCAACCCGAAGTCATTATGAATGGTGGTAAAGCAATGACGATCACTGTCGGTACGGTAAAATTCATCGATTCCCTCAACTTTTGCCCAAGACCTTTGACCTGAAAGAACTCAAGAAAGGTTATTTCCCTCACCACTTCAACAGATCGAAGAACGAAGAATACATGGGCGCCTATCCTTCCGACACCGATTACGATCCGGATGGCATGAGTGTGTCTGAACGAGAGAAATTTCACGAGTGGTACCAACAACACAGTCACGATGTCTTTGGTTTTCGCCAAGAAATTCTGGCTTACTTTAAGAGTGACGTCGATGTCCTCCGCCGATGTTGTGGCGTGTTTCGAGAGATATTTCTCATGGAAACGGGAATCGATCCCTTTGAGAAGAGTTTGACCCTGGCCTCCCTCGTCGTCATTCCTCGAGCATTGATGCAAGAGCCGAACCTTGGTAAGGACTGGCACCGCTTCCAGCCTCGACAACAGTCCAACAAAGCCCTTCGATGGTTGGAATGGGAACAACACCGACAGACCATGGCAGCTTTCCGAAACCAGACCCCACTACCCTACATTCGACACGCCCGTAACGGTAGTGAATGCCGAGTTGGCCCTTATAGTTTAGATGGTATGAACACGACCACAGGTACGGTGTACGAGTTTCACGGGTGTGCCTTTCACGGTTGTCCCAAATGTTACCCGCGTCCCGCCCAAGACGTTCAACATAAACATCCCTACGATCCATCTCGCAATATGAGGGACTTGTACCAGAAGACACAAGAACGTCACCGTCGACTCCAGGAACAGTACGGTATGCAGACCATCCGCGTCATGTGGGAGTGTGAGATGGAAGAAGAACGACGCCACGATCCCGAGATGGACGAATTTTTGAGAGGATTGGAAGATCAGCAATGGCCCGCTCCCGAACCTCTGATGCTCCGAAAACGCTTTCTTCGGCGGGAGAACCAATGCCATCCAACTCTTGGTGAACGAGTCGGTGGAAGACATGCGCTACATCGACGTGGTGTCCCTGTACCCTTACATCTGCAAGTACGGTACCTTTCCCATCAAGGAACCCACGATCGTCACACAGCCCGATCAAGACCAGTGACAACAGTACGAAGGATTGATCCAGTGTTCCGTCTTGCCGCCCCGTGGCCTATACCACCCGGTGCTCCCGTTTCAGCGCAAACAGAAATTGGTGTTTGCCCTGTATTGAAGCTGCGTCGACGAACACATGCAACAAGGGGAGATTGCGGAATACCAACCTTGTGATCACACCGACGAACAACGAGCCTGGGTGGGTACGTTTGTCACCCTGGAACTCAAGAAAGCGGTGGCCCTGGAATACCAAGTACTGAAAGTTTACGAAGTCTTGCACTGGAAAGAATTCAGCACTTACGATCCCGAGGCCAAAATGGGCGGTCTGTTTACTGGGTACATCAATCACTACCTAAAGAAGAAGATGGAAAGTAGCGGTTATCCCGAGACCTGTCACACCGACGAAGACAAGGCCCGCTTCGTCAACGACGTGTACGACACGGAAGGTATTCGCCTAGATCCCGCGTCGATAAAACCCAACAAAGGAATGCGGGCGTTTAGTAATTGAACACAGCATGGGGCAAATTCGGACAGAGAGACAACTTTCCCAAGACCGAGTACATCACGGAGCCCAGCGTCTATTTTGAAAAACTGTTGGACGTGACCCAAACCGTACGAGATGTGCAGTTAGTCAACGACAACATGGTCTTGATGGAAACGCTGAAAAAAGAAGAACACGCCGAACCCTGCCCCATCATCAACGTGGTTATTGCCGCCTTTGTCACTGCCCAGGCCCGTTTGAAACTCTATTCCGTCTTGGAAATGTTGGGAGGAAGGGTATGTTATTTTGACACCTATAGCGTCATCTACCAATACCACTCAACGTCATGGTTTCCCCCGAAAGGTTCTAGTTTGGGTCAGTGGAAGAACGAGTTGTCCGAAGATGTCACCATTCGAGAATTTGTTAGCAGAGGACCAAAGAATTACGCATTACGCATACCGCCAGAGCGATGGTAAAACTGTGTGCAAAGTCCGGGGATTCACCTTGAATTATCGTGCCTCCCAACAGCTGAATTACGCCATCATGAAGGAGAATGTACGGCACGTCAATCAAAACGAGCCTCTGGTCATAGACAATCCGTTCAAGATTACCAGATCACGTGACCGCCGTCTTTGGACACGCCCCGAGAACAAAAGATATAAGATCGTGTATGACAAACAGTTTGTTCAATTCAATGACGATGGCCAACCGAGCAACACTTACCCCTATGTATACTGACTTTCGGGTCTCAGGACGATGGCAAACAAACAAAGAAGATGACGAACCGGCAGAAAATACGGATATGAACGAGAAACTTAGACGGCGATGGCTCAACTTTCGAGTGTTGAAATGTTTCCTGGCCATCATAGAAGAAGGGCAACACGAAGAGTGGACGAGCCGAAACTGCAAGATATCGATAACGTGCTAGGCAGTATGATGGACGATCCACGCGATCAAGTCAAGACGTGGGAGGACGAACAACCTTGGCGAGAAGACGTCGACAAAGCCTTGGACGGTGGTACCGGGCTTTAAGACGGTGTTGATCAAACGCAAAGACGAGTTTGTCGAACAGAAAGAAAACCCCATACGTCAGTGGATGGACGACTTGCCGAAGAAAAAGAAACGATGGTCTCTGGATCAGATGGATATCAATGTCATGTCCGGTAAAATGGGAGAAGGCTGGTCAGGTATTGGCAGACATCTGGGGATCAGAGAAGCGCGAATCAGTCAAGCCAAGATGAGTCATCCCAACAACGCGCGCATGCAAATTTTTACCGTGTTCAACCATTGGCGACAAAAACACGGTAATCGAGCCGACCTGATGACGTTCTTGGAAGCCTGTCACGTGAGTGAAGCCTATATCGATTGGGACGAAGTGAAAAAGTACGTGGACAGTATGGAAATCATAGACTAAACAGCTAACCAATCAAAACGAAGGAAAAGAAAGAACCAATCAAAAGCGAGTGACGTCACGACCAAGACTATAAGAAGCGAAGTGTCACACTGAAATTTCTTTGTCTGCGATATCACTTATGTGGAAGCAGACGTTAAACACTAAGTAGTAGTAGTAGTACTGAAATTTCTTGTCTACGATATCACCTTAGGAAGTGGACGTTAAACCCCACGAACGAACGAACGAACTGAAATTTCATTCTGCTCTCGATGGCTAATCAAGCTTGTTTCTCCTGTAACAATGTTGGGCACTGGTATAGAGACTGCACTGCTCGTTCCCAACAACAGGAACGAAAACCAAGACAAGACAGACTAGCCTATGGTTCTTATGGAAGTTGTTACCTCTGCGGAGAACCTGGACACTGGGCACCCCAGTGTGGAAAACGAGCAGAAGCCCAAAAAGCGAAGAGTGATGAAGAAAGAAAAGAAACTGTCAAAAGAAAGTGTTACGGAATCAAGAGACCCACCGACGAAATCACAAGTGCCTCAACTGTGGACAGCTCGGACACGGCCTGCTCGAGTGCCAAGAAGAAATCCAAACAGAAAACAACTTTGAAGCCGTTGCCAGTCGCATGCTAGACAACAACATCGACATGCCCAGAGACAACACCCGCAGTCAGCGATACTGGTACTGGTGCGGAGAAGCGTTCGAGCTCTACAGACGATGAAAAGAAAAAAAAAAACAGTCGACGAAGCTTTCCATTCCACCTACTATTCTCCCGACTACCAGTGAAAACGGTGAAACGTCGAACGGTGAAATCCCGAAGTCGGCTGTCCTCTTGTTGGCAGAGAAGGAAGCAGAAAGTTTTTTCCGAGCACTCATCCAATATGCGGGTCCGAGAGATATGACTGAAGTCTTGTTGTATCCCTCTTGTTTCGATGTGAGTGAATGGATACCCGTCGTCGTCACGTTTGCTGAAGTGGAAGACTGGCACCCACACGACACGATGCAGAAGCTTTTGGGACATGTGTATTGGATTCCTCGCGTCCTGAGAAATGTACCCTGGGTGAGACAAGAGATCCTGAAGAGAGAGCGCGAAAACTAAGGTTTTTCTTTTCCTTTGTATATGTTTGTTCTATTGAATGTTCTTTTTGTAAAATAAATTGTGTTCTAATTTCACTCCATGTCTGTTGTTCTGGCGCGAAGGTATAAAAGGCGGGGGAAAAGGGAATGGGGGAAACAGTGCAAGATGGATGTGACGTTCAAACATCCCTTTACCATGTTGGTCAGTGGTCCAACGGGTGTTGGGAAAACGGTTTTTGTGCAGAAGTTTCTTCAAGCGTCCCTGCTCGACGTCCCTCCCCAACGCATCGTGTGGGTTTATGGCGAATGGCAAGAGAGTTACGATCGCATGCCCTACACTTATGTCAAAGGTTTGACGGATATTGACGACGGGATGGGTCAAGTCAAGGGTCCACAAGTCTAAGTCGTGGACGATTTGATGGGAGAAAACACGGAGATATTGCAAAAGTGGTTCACGAAAAAGAGTCATCACCACGACACGAGTGTCATTTACATTGTGCAAAACTTGTTTGACAAGCAACAGCGTACCATCAGCCTGAATGCCCATTACCTGGTCTTGTTCAAAAATCCCCATGACACCTCGCAAATTGGTGTGTTGGCCTGTCAGATGTACCCTTCCCGTTCCAAGTATATGCAAGAAGCTTATGAAGATGCGACGAGTACCCCCCGCAGTTACTTACTCGTTGATTTGAAGCCCGACACACTCGAAGCTTTGCGACTGAGATCCAACATTTTACCCCAAGAGGAATCACCCATCGTCTACGTCCAAAAATTATAAAAGGGGGACCTGTACCTCGAATTGACTCTTGTTTGTCACGATGGCTCGCACGAAGAAAACGCCCACCTCCAACCCTTCCCAGGGCGACGTTCCCGACGCTGGCACCAGACCTTCGTGATCCCACGGTACGAAGTCAGACTCGCACGAGAATGAGGTCCCCCAGAACACAGTGGTCACCCCCCTCGTTGACACCACCCACGGGTCCCATGTCTCCCTTACCGACCACACCACCACCACGCCTCACCTTACCGGTCACACCTCCACGTCCCACGAAGAGAAAAGAAGAGTTCTATGAAAGGACTCAGTCCTTCATTCGCAAGTTACAAAATCTGACTCCCGATATGGCTTATGGGCAGTTGGTCAAGAACACGGGTCGAGCACGTATTGGATTGTTGCAGTGGTTCAAGTTGGCGGCCAACCATTTGCTGAAGGGTAACATTCAGCCACTGCACGCCCGGCACAAGAAATGGGTGGAACGAAATCGACAAGTGTTGACCCAACGGAGAGAAACATGCCGACGACCGAAAAACTCTCCCTGATCATGAAACCTGCGGGACGTGGATTTTTTGGGGGTGTGTTGATTCGTATCTTGCTCCGGTGGAAGGAAAGACTGCAAGAGGAAAGAAACAAGAAACGAAATCAATTCGTTCGACGGACCGCACAGCGCGGAAGGGGACTGAGTACCGAAGAATTGAACAAACATCGAGCGTTGCTTCGCAAACTGACCGGCGACGACGGCCAAAGTCTACGACATTTCTACGCCCACCACACCCCAAATCTTCAAATCCAGTACGATCTATTTTACATCTACACGGACATTATCGAACCACAGATCGTGGGCGACGTGAAGGCTACTTTGTTGGACGTGATTCCCAGTCGACGATTGTATCACCGTCCCGCCAGGATGCACTACTTACCTCTGAAGTACAGTCGACTAAATTCCGTTGGTCTCTATATAAGGAACGGAATGGGGAAAGCCGTGCCATTTCTCGACGGTAAGGTGGTGGTCCAACTTCATTTTCGCCGCCGATGATGATTCGAGTGTACAAAGGTGGAGTTCTCAGACAGCGATGGGCTGGCAATGGTCTGGTGGTGTACAAGAAGGAATTCCGAGACAACAGGGTGCCGGTCGATGGTCGGGGTTAAAGCTGCCGTGAAAAAAGAATGTGGCCCAAGTGTTACCCAAAGTGGGGCAAAGCGTACTCGACGCCGTCAGTGGTCGTGAAAAATGGAACTAGAAGAAAGTCGCTTCGCCCCGCGGTGTCAAACACGATGTCCGACACACTCAAGAACGTGGTCGCCCGCCTGGAACCTATTAAAGACCCCTCACGAACCCCGTCCACTTCACATCGTCCGCAGAGGAAGAAGAAGACACAGGTAATGCGCAATGATTCCTGTCCCTGAGCGCGAGACGAATTGCAGGATTTGTTCAGTGTACCCGACACGCAGACGGCCATAAACAAGGTGACCAAAATCAGAAAGTATCCACTGACGCCCGACTTGAACCACGACGGACCCATTAACAACTTGTTTCATTCGTTGTTTAAAGACGTCAAATTACGCCTGGGAAAGGATGCCGAAACTTTGGTCACCACCTCTCTGCCCACCTATCCCTACCGGGCTTACTTGGAGAATTTGCTGAGTTTCGGTAAAGGAGCCAAGAACGACCACCTGTCGAAACAAGTCTTGTGGGAAAAAGACACCGCCGGGCAGTTCAATTCCACGAAATCCGTCGCCGGGGACGTTGGACGACAGGCTCCGAATAACAAAGGATTGGTACAACGCCAGAAAACCATCGCTGTCAGTCGCACCTTTGAATTGCATTCGCCTATACGCTTGGACATGTGTTTACAAGATCGGTATTTGCTGAACGGTGTGGACCTGCGGTTGAAATTGGAAAAGCAATCCCCGAAATATTTTCTGATGTACGGCGAAGGCAACGATACAGAAGACTACAAAGTCGAGTTCACCAAAGCCTACCTGGATATCCCGTTCGTCACTCTGGCTCCTAGTACCTATACACGGGTGGCCGCGCAACTTCAATCGTCCAACGGCTGGTCCGCGACATGGTCATTCCCGACAATCGTGCCAGTCACTTCCTAGACAATCTGTTTGTCAACGAAAGCCTGCCCAAGAGATTAACCGTGGGTATGGTACGTAACACGGCCTACGACGGAAGAAAAAACAGAAATCCCTTCCAATTCGAACACGATCAATTGCAAAACATCAAATTGACCAAGAAAGGGGAAATTGTGGACGAATACGACGTCAACTTTCCCAAGCGACAAGCCATCGCACCTTACCTGGATTTGATGAAAAGAGTGGCCGTATTAAACACCCGAGAAGACCTGGACCTCCCTTTCAACGACTATATCAATGGGTACATTTTGTATTGTTTCAATTTGACCAACGACCACGGAGCCGACGGTAATTACTTTCATCCCAAAGCAGCGGATAACCTGTCTTTGGAACTCAAGTTCGGTGCGGCCCCGACCAATCACCTCAGTCTTGTTCTGTTTGCCGAATACGACAATGTCTTGGAAATCGACACCAACCGACAAGTCATCAGAGATTGGTTAGGCTCTCTCCAATCGACAACTGACACGGGCTTTAGAAAAACACCTCCCCTCTAACGTGTTCGGGGGCGTGTGGGCTCGTAATCATCTGGATACTGCGCCCGACCTCGTACCCCAAAGCCTACGTCATCAACACGGACGACGAAGACCAACCCGGTAGACACTGGACCGTGTTTGTGTGCGAAGGACCAGATCACATTACCTTCTTCGATTCCTACGGGTGTCCCCCTGATGTCTACGGAGAAGCCTTTCGACGTTTCGTCCAAGATCTACAACTCCACTACCAACCCCGATGGATTCAGGGACTCGAGAGTGTCGTCTGCGGCCATTATTGTTTGTATTATATGTGTCATCGGTTTCACGTTCCCTCCCCGCACGCCCTTTCGGTGTTCGGGCACGTGTATCGTGTGAACGATATACTGGTCGAACAGTGGGCTAGGGATCATTTTCCCGACTTGCAAAAAGACCAGAAGAAGGGACAACGATGTCGATGCTTTTTTGCTCTGTAGTTAATTCGTAAAACGAAATAATTAATTCGTTAAAACGAAATAATAATTCGTTAAAACGAAATAATTAATTCGTTAAAACGAAATAATTAATTCGTTAAAACGAAATAATTAATTCGTTAAAACAAAATAATTAATTCGTTAAAACGAAATAATTAATTCGTTAAAACGAAATAACTAATTCGTTTAAACGAAATATTTAATTCGTTTAAACGAAATATTTAATTCGTTTAAACGAAATATTTAATTCGTTTAAACGAAATATTTAATTCGTTTAAATGAAATATTTAATTCGTTTGAACGAAATACTATTTCATTTTTACGAAATCATATTTCGTTATAACAATATAATATTTCTTTATAACGAATTAATTATTTCGTTATAACGAATTAATATTTCGTTTAAACGAATTAATATTTCGTTTAAACGAATCAATATTTCGTTTAAACGAATCATTTATTTCGTTCAAACGAATTAATAATTCGTTATAACGAATTAATATTTCGTTTAAACGTTTAAACGAATTAATATTTCGTTTAAACGAATTAATAATTCGTTATAACGAATTAGTATTTCGTTGGAACGAAATAATTATATAAGAGTGGAATCATGTACGAAAAAATTATATACGAGTGGAATCGTGCACTTAAGGGGCTCCGTACAGAAGATATTATCTTTGACAAATATATAGAAAGATTACTAATACCATGTATTAATGTAGAAAAATTTCAGAAATGGGTAAGCTAATTACTTCATAAATATTTCATTTAATTTTTGATTATGTAACTTTGAAAGTGGAGTATGAGATCAGTTTGAAATATAATTATGTATGTAAATATGTAATACTGTAAGGTAATATTGTCAGAAAAGTTGGTTATGTACACAAAAATAATGGCAACTATTGTATGCATTTCCAGGGTAAGCATAAAATATGTTTGTGTGTCTGTAGCTATTACTAATGAAAAAAGAGCAAAGATCCACGGTATTAAACTTTATTGAGTTTGGGGAGGGGTGCACGGTGGCTAAGTGGGTAAGACGCTGGCTCGCTAGCCTGAGGGTCGCGTAATCGATCCCTGTATTTGCCGAGAAAGTTCCTCGGAATTGTCCGTCGAGGTTTCCCCTTGTCAGTGATGCAGAATTGAGGGCCTGACAGGGACAGATGTCTAGTCGTTCGTAAATGATCCATTGGCAGATGGAATTCGATATAACAGTAGGCAATAATGCCTGTATGGCGTATGCCCGTTTTCATTAGCCTAGTATAGGGGCAGAACAGTAGGACGTTAAACCCCATTTCATTCATTTATTAAGTGGGGGCGGAGAGGGATATTTAAAGTAAAATAAAAGCAATCTCGATATCTGTTTATATACAGCTGGAAAGTATGTTTATTGCTTGCTACAAAATGTAAATTATTTTCTTGTACATTTGTATTGCCGTAGTGTTGTTTTCTGGGGGTTGTAGCTTATTCCAACACTAACGACGAAAACTCAGATAAATAGCTAAAATTGTACTTTTAATAAACAAGTGTCCAAAACTGGCTAACGATCACAATAACGAGATAGGTATCGCTAGGGCGAGCCGGTCACCTGACTAATGTTACAGTAGAATATAGAACATATATACAATCTTAGGATTAAAATAATTATATTATGATATTTGATAAGATGTTAAATTGCACATAGGAAACAGATGTTTAAATACAGAAGAAGATATGGACATAGCAATAATGTGGGTTAACTATAATTACGTAATATATATCGTTACATTAAGTTTAAACTCACACAGTTAAACTACTTGAAAAATTAGTGAGATATCAATTCGGACATTGGTCAATTACTACATTAACATAAATCATATAATAAAATATATACAAAGATACACTATAACAACACCCCGTCACCCCAAAGAACGCTTTTCTCCGTAAAAGCAAACAGTAAATCACACACAGTAGGCGTTTAAATTGATTAGAGACTAATTTAAGGTACATATAAATGAAATATTGATGCAACACTTTCTATAATCTCAATAGGAATGGCATAATGTTAATTCTAATATCAGTACCATATGGGAAGTTTTATATTGATATTATTTATATGAAATAATAATTAGGGGAATAAATCATGTTGAATAAACTTAACAGAATGATCCTCTTGAAAAAATATAAAAGCTACGCTGAATGGTCTTTCTGTGGATGAGAAAAAATAAATAATGTGATGTGATAAGTCTGGGTTGAAGAACAGGTGCAGCTATCACTGGAACTTTCTAGCACTTATACACATTGCTGTGTAGACGAGAGACCAAGCATATCCCATTAACAATTTCTTTTTAATTTATATGGATTTGAAAAATCGCCAAAACAAGAACGTAAAGTATTGGTATGAACATAATACAAAATTTACATGGAAATACAAGAAAAACAACTAACAAAAATCATAAAAGATAATATTTACACAAATTGTCAATCAAATTAGGAATAAGTCCGATCATTGTGGTACATAATATGTCGCATTCGTGCATGGTGATGTTGCAGATATGCAACATGCTGATCGTATTGAGCGTTAGACTGGTCACTCAACTTAGGTCCGGGTATTGTCTTCGCGTGTTCCTTAATAGAATGTTTAGCAATATCATCCAAATCTTCCTCGGGCACCCACGAATTCATCATTGTCGGTAACCCAGTCCAACGAATAAAATATTCCTGTTTGTCCCTTTTTATTCGTTTTCTGATAACTTCCTGGGTTGATTTGGTTGCTGTGCCCCGTTTACGAAGGAGGTTTACATCAGCATTCATATTTTTGCTCATAGTCCATCGGTTGAAATTTCGACAAACGCTGTCTGTATCCGCTGGTCCTCCGCTTTCCGTTTGAGAACTTTGATTCTCACTTTCCACAGAACATATTGTTCGATCCCACCGAAACCAAAGGCAATGAGTCGGTCTAAACGGCTACTTCAACAGTTTTAGGCACCATAGGCCTATTTGTATCTCTTAGTTTACAAGAAATTAACGATACCTGCTGAGAGTCACTTTTCCTAGTAAGAAATGTTCTTGACGACGCCGATGATCACGCTCTTTCTTTGCTGAAGAACGATGCTTCTTCTCTGGATTACGATGAATAGAACTATTCCACTTGAAACATATTTCTGTGTAACCATTCTCCTGTCTCAGGTTCCAAGTTACTGGCAATGTGTCCATATACCTGATGACGACCAAAGCGTCTTCATACAAAATTTCCGTTATCGAACAATGCTTCACCGGAAGGTATTTGCCTATCGCTCTTTGAATATACGAGTATTAGCTATTTTACTGGCAGATTCATGATTACATGATTTAGAAGAGATCAAGTCCTCTTTCGTTTGTCCAAAGAAATATGTCGCTATCAGACAAAACCTAACTCCTGAAAATAGATTACGTTCAATGCTAGCTCAGATTAACCAATTGATATAGAGAGAAACATAACACGAACGAGATTTCACTAAATTCGCTCGATTCTCCTTTGTATACTGGTCGCACCGTTTCACCTCCTTTCTACAGATGTGAGATCTGGAGTGAAAATATGTCGGAATTACTGTAGAAAGAAAGCGAAATTATCAAAGGAGTAGGCGTGGGGTGGCAAAAAACAAACAACCCCCCCCCCCAAACCCCCCCTCCCAAAACCTGAATATGCAATAGTTACTTTATAATCTACCCTCGGTTTACGTCTGTTGATGAATGGCGCACACCTAAGATCACGTGTTCCCATCTTCCGGTCAGGGTTCAAAGGTACGAACAGTATACTGGTCGCACGAATTCACCTCCTTTCTACAGATGTGAGATCTGGAGTGAAAATATGACGTAACTCAAGTAGCAACAGGACTGATATATTACTACACCCATCACACCAAAATCCCCATATTGACCGATACCCAATACTTAATTAACCCCAAACCTCAGTTAACACGACCCTCCCCTGAAATCGTTTGCTTACGATTGACACGGTAGGCTACATCCAATTAAGTGGAAACTGCTCTCGTGAACCGACAGCATAACAAGGCTCTATGTTATTCATGCAAAATATTAACTGAAATTTGTTAACCTGAAGTTGTCTTTTAAAAATAAGAAGCTACATTGACACTAAGTGTGTGATATACATAAGCGGAATTTTTCCAACCAAATGGAATAGTATTACACACATAAAAACACCATCCCACTGAAACCCCAAAAATGGTCTGGATAACTCCGAAACAAGAACGTGATCATACCCAGACTTGTCATCAAGCTTTGTGAGAAATGATTCTGAAGAAACAATTCTGGGAACTACATTCAGTGTGTCAAGTTTAAATGGAGTGTCTTTCATTCATAAATTCAAATATCTCATATTGAGACACATTCTGGGTTTAGTAGGCTCCACTGTAATTGGAGAAACGATGCAGGGCGGATTGACCTCGTCCACCTTTCCCCACACAGAGATAGCTCCAGTATTCAGACTATTAGATACCTCCTTTGCAATGAAATCCAGAAATTTTCCGCAAGATTCCGAATTTGGGAATAAATTTGAAGGTGGAACAGAATCGTTATATGAAATCGGCCCATATGAACCCTTGAAATGTTGAAAAAAATTTAAAATATTCACACCATATTTTAGCCAGTTCAAAATCATTGTTGAATCAGTGGAATTAATCAAAATGTTCTGCCATTCAGTTACATTATTATGAAGACCGCCAGCTTTGAAATTATCAGGATCCGGAAAAATTAGTTGATCTATCGAGACTGAACCGGGATTAACTTTGGCTATCTCTGCAGGCATCACCTTACACGAAATGCCTCTATAATTAACCCATTGTACTCCACAAGTAAGCTAGAAATGAAATTAATAAATAACTAATCATTACCAACACGAACAACATATCATTTCAACAAAATAATTACATCCTTCATAAAGGAAATAGAATAAACCGATATCAACCCCAGAAATGGAATCTTATTTAATTTATCGCCTACAATGATAATTCTATCCTTGGTTTTTTGGCTTTGGGCATCGAGACACAATGTGTCCGGGTTCACCACATCTATAGCAGATAATTTTGGGCTGTCTACTTTGAACATTTTGTGAATGTTGATATTTGCTTTTATATGTCTGTTTACCCTGATAGTCGCCCCAAGACTTCAAAAATTTATGCTCTTTCTCCATTAACCTATATTCAGTATTACTTGAAAGCATCAAAACTACCAAGAAGGCAACATTGGCATTTTGCTTATTTGCTAAGAACCCTTGCAATATAAATCCATATTCCTCTGAACAAGGAGATTCTACTTTCCTGGCCTTTACGTTAAGAACAATAAGTTTTTGGTATAGGGTATCCAAATTCACTTCTGTAGTGCGAGATGCATATTCTTTTACCTCACGTACCATGGATTGTAGTGACTCTTGCTGAAGATCTTTCTGTTGTTCCTGAATTAGCGCTTTTAGTTTTTTCACTTCATCTTTTAGCTGAAAACATTAAATTAAATATTATCTAAATCCGTCCAATTTTTAATGGACTGGACAACGGCTTGAACCTTTGAACCTTGTGTACACGGTTCTGTGACTCTGGCAATATCCTAGCGGATTCCATTTGACGTAAGACTGATTGTGGGATAATATACTCCTGCAACATCGCCGGAGAAGTCCAAAGTCCATCCCACGTGTGCCATTACGTCCGAGTCAGTGACTCCCAAAGACTTCAAACTTATTGCGCATCCACTGCGTATACCATGCGAAGTTTCACCTGACCACAGTTTTGCTTCTGACAAATGCTTCCTTAACCTATGATTCATTGCTGAAGATGTGAGCGGTTTGTCACAGGCAATATTACCCCGTTCATTCGACGATGGTCTAAACAAGTAACCATCTGTAAGTTTCACACCCAAACCAAAGGCTATTTTTATATATGCATTTAATTCCTCGACTGGGCAATAATCTTTGTCTAGTAAACATGGGACTATTAATCTACGCGGCACACCTTTTATTGCTTTCCCTTCAACTAAATGGATATCAATTCCAGATTTATCTGGGAGCCATCTCACATTTTGATATTTTAGACGATCTAAATCTCCCGCCCTGTCACCTGTGAAACACATTAGTTTAAAGTAAGCTTTATCCCTATACAAACAAAAACGTTTCCTTGAGGGATACTCGTGATTAGCAAGATCGTTGTTTATAGCTCTACACATTCGCACTATTTTGTCTAAAAACAATGGCGTTGACTTTTTTGCGATTTAAGACCTTGCCTGTTCAACTCTGACCGCTTTCAAGTGGTTCTTAATCGAAGGGGAAGCGAGTGGGTTGCCCAAACCGAATAATGCATTCCAGTCCGAGCCACGACCGTCATCCCGAAAAATTGCTCGCAACTGACCAATGAGACTATCCACTGAAGACGCAGCCATCCGACGCGGACAATAACACTCAACTGGATGAGCTCTATGGAAACGTCTACCACACACAGAACTATGGACTACTGTCTTGCCATTCGCCTCCTTATACACCAAAAATTGACGCAGATCAAACGTCGTTGCATCATCTAAACTTTTCGCAGGAGACAGCCGAATCAAAAACTTTACTAATTCATCACTCAACCTCTGTTTTTGCTTTGTGTATTTAGTAGAATTTATATTTTCATCCAGTTTACGTATTCTGACTTTAAAGCTATCAACATCCAAATTGTTTGGGGACTGTAACAAAACAAAATATCGTATATTTACCAACTATTTAGCTAAACGAAATCGAACCTGTACCAACTCTGAGATTAAGTTACTAATTAAACGGCACAAACTTATAGCCTTGGATGCTCATAACTTGAAAATATCCGTATATCAACGAACGGAAATGAGAACAAACCTATCTCCACCGCCCCAACTGAGGCAAAATCACTATTGTTAACACTATTTTTAATATTTGTACAAAATAAATGTTACACTATACATTAAATGCCACAGAAAAAAACACTTGGGTCTACCCGATACAGTTAGATGCCAAGATAGGAATAATTAACGAAGATTTTTAGGAAAATTAAAACAAAACATCACTTCTGGAAAGAAAATAAAATTGCAATGCTCCCATATTAAACGGGTACAAATTGCATGAATAAACACATGAGTTAACAATCATGTCGGTTACGGCTCAAAAAGTCACACATTAACACAGGAACCAAATTATCAATTACATGTCATAGAACCATATAAAACACGGCTAATGGGGCCAAGAACGCCTGATAGGGCCAAAACTACCACTTACGCCTGATAGGGCTAAAACTACCCCTTACGCCTGATAAAGAGAATTGGTGTTTAACGTCCACCCGAAAAAAAACTAGGTCATTTCGGGACTAACATATGGTTTAATTTTATTTCCATAATTCGCTTGTGCGTAGGGATCTTTAGCAGAGGGAGGAATCCAGACGACCCGGAGAAAAACCCACGAGGTTGGCCGACGACCCTACTCCTTGTCACTAGTCGACTCCATGACAGTGCAAACCATTCGGCCATTCACACGCCCCCCCCCCCCCACCAAAACTACCACCTACGGCTGATAGAGCCAAAAATATCACTTACGGCTGATAGGGCCAAACTTATCACTTACGGCTGATAGAGCCAAAACTATAAATTACGGCTGATAGAGCCAAAACTATCACTTACGGCTGATAGAGCCAAAACTATCACTTACGGCTGATAGAGCCAAAACTATCACTTACGGCTGATAGAGCCAAAGCTATCACTTACGGCTGATTGAGCCAAAACTATCACTTACGGCTGATTGAGCCAAAACTATCACTGTCACGACTTAAAGACCCAACACAATCGCTTACGCCTGAAAGAGCCAACACAATCACTTCCGGCTGACATAGCCAAAACAATCACTTCCGGCTGACAGAGCCAACACAATTACTTACGGCTGAAAGAGCCAAAATATCATTTACGGCTAAGAGCCATCTTTAGCAGAGGGAGGAATCCAGACGACCCGGAGAAAAACCCACGAGGTTGGACCGACGACCCTACTCCTTGTCACTAGTCGACTCAATGACAGTGCAAACCATTCGGCCATTCACACGCCCCCCCCCTACCAAAACTACCACCTACGGCTGATAGAGCCAAAAATATCACTTACGGCTGATAGGGCCAAAACTTATCACTTACGGCTGATAGAGCCAACACTATCAATTACGGCTGATAGAGCCAAAACTATCACTTACGGCTGATAAAGCCAAAACTATCACTTACGGCTGATAGAGCCAAAACTATCACTTACGGCTGATAGAGCCAAAACTATCACTTACGGCTGATAGAGCCAAGCTATCACTTACGGCTGATTGAGCCAAACCTATCACTTACGGCTGATTGAGCCAAAACTATCACTGTCACGACTGACAGACCCAACACAATCGCTTATGCCTGAAAGAGCCAACACAATCACTTCCGGCTGACATAGCCAACACAATCACTTCCGGCTGACAGAGCCAACACAATTACTTCCGGCTGAAAGAGCCAAAATACCATTTACGGCTAAGAACCAACACACACAATTATATTTGATAAGAGCCAAATATAACAACAATTTTCCTTTACCAACGCTATCACTTATCAACGCCAACACCTACCAATGCTATCATTGATCACAATTCATTTACTAGATCTATCATTTACCAGACCTCTATATCAAAGGCTTAATTCCACTCTTGTTGTAACTGAAATAATGTTTCCCCAATCTTTATTCTGGTCAACAAATTGTATTTTACAATATTCCAATTAATTGATACAAATTTCACCTTAACACTCCTAACTTCAAAAATTGGAAAAATTCAACCAGATGATTTCAAAAAGCCTAACAAACTTTTTCAAACGTGACGTGAATTTTAAAATATTTTCGAACCCTCTGGTCAAGTAAAACTAGGATATAATGGGTTATTTACAAAACAGGTATGACACTTAAACATCTAGTACTTAGAATAAGGCAGTTATTTATTTTCTGTAGCTACCAAGCCAGCAAGAGTGTTATTTTCCCTTTAATAGAAAATTTGCTACCAACACCAATGACAACCAAAACTATCACAAAATTATAATTCAAATACATAATGCACGATTTTAGGGGAACTCCTATACAAAATTGAGATAATCAAACTAATTAATTAGAGGCAACAAATTTAAAAAGAGGTGGCTTGGAATTTTTACACAATCTTGGATTGAATATTACTAAACAAATCTAAAAATCTACCCTTAGCGAGCGTAATATGACCTTTTTCTAAAACTAATCTTCTAAAATACCATGTTAGAAATAAAATCGACATTCAGTCGGATTTAAAACGTGCTTCAATTTTAACCGTGGTAAATAAGATATGTGGCTGTTTTGTTAGAAAGCGAGAGCAGCGTAAATATATTGAATTTCGAGTGGACATATCTTTGTTAAAACTAAAGGGACTTGGAACTATTTTTGAACCGACATTCAACTTTCACAATATTATCCAATGCACATAGCTAAAATCACGCACTACCGCGTCTTCAATATCCATATGCGGATCCAACATCTATCAGAATCAGTTTAAACAAGGTTCACTACAGAATTAAACTTTTCTGAACTTTTAATCAACAAATAATCACCTCAGAATCTTGACTACCTTCTAATTTCCTCTTTGAGGTTGACGGACGTTCAGTGCTTCCATGTAGTACAGATTGTTCGTGTTGGCTAGTTGTCTTGGAGCAATTTCCCACGTTAGCATTGGCAACCTACAAATAAACCGATGAAGAAAAAGCAGTCTCAAGGAACTATACAATAGAATATCCCTTAGACATTTAAAAAAAACCAAAATGGTAAGAGGGGTTCTCTACATATCTGTAGCTATTAAAGGTTTACGACAAGAACAAATCAAGTGGTATTTTCCATCTACCATTTGAGTTTACGTGGGATGACAACATTTAAATTCTTCCGCAACTATGACTTTCACATTATGAGACCTATTGATCCATTGTTTTTCTGGTAAGATTAAGGGGCGGGAAAGGGGGAGGTATTTAAACCCACGTACAACGAAATTATACTGTGAAATTACCACCACCGTGAGGGCGTGTCACCCAGACTCGAAAAGAAAACGGCCAACTGGCTTTAATCTATGAGCGAGATAATACATTTGAGTATTTAAAATAACACTTACATGAATAGCTGCGCTTGTTATTTTTACCATATCTGCTTGAGGAGCTGATGAAAAATCATCAAAATTCAAAATTACCGCCATTTCATCCAAATGATCTCGGTTTAGCCCCATCTCCATCAAACCCACCTGTAACTCGTTTTTAGATAACGTTTTAAGATCCTGGTCCTTATTAAAAGAATAAACATCCTTCATTCCTTTTCGAAACGATAAAACTATTTTAAAAAGATCATTGCCCGAAAGGGATGCATTTGGATTTTTGACAGGCATTTGAACGTACGATCTTTCCCTCCCAAGCTGTTGTTGATGAATGGCGCGAACCTAAGATCATGTGTTCCCATCTTCCGGTCAGGGTTCAAAGGTACGAACAGTTGTATGGTGACTTATTGTATGCCAGGCTGACTTCCGCTCATGTCGTCATAATGTTCCGGTTCGATGAATTTCGTGAAATGTTTTTGGAGAAATGTTTGTGAAGAAATGTTTTTGGAGAAATGTAAGTAAAGAAATGTTTATGGAGAAATGTTAGTGAAGAGATGTTTTTGGAGAAATGTTTTGCAATTTGTTTTTCGTAGTATGTCTATGGTGAAATGTAAATGTACATCATTTTCTTGATTTACTCAAATAAATTTTATCTTTATATCAAAATACAATTAAATTTAACAAACATACATTTTACAAATCTGATATGACAAATGTCAGATTTGTACAACAGATATTGATTTTAAGATACAATTGTTAATTTTAGTGTACAAATGTCGAAATAAGACAACAAATGAAGAAATAAGGACTATCAATAAAGAACCGAGAATTAAGAACACTGAATAAAGGTTAGGTCTTCCATATTTTAAAAGTAATTTGAAATGTAAATCAAAAGCAAAGGTGAAAAGCAAAATAAAAATATTTGTCGGCCTATCGCTATCATTCAACTTTTTTTGACGCAAAAGTAAAATAAAAAAAATTGGGTCGGCCTATCGCTTTCATCAAGCGTTCTTGACCCCAATCGCGGTACAATTAAAACTAACCCAGAACAGTATTTCCTTATGGAATGCGAAAAGTATGAAGATTTGAGAAAACAATATACATATGTATCCAACCGTAAACATAACTGATCAAACCTTTTCTTTTAATATGTATTCAATCAATCAATCATGGAGTGTTGCAGAATTTGTGATTTATATGTCTACCTAATAGTATATTACCCGTATCTATTTTAAGCGCGCATGTTGGTTTTTTTTCCCTTTTTTTCCCTATATGTGTATATTGTATGTATGGTTTGTATTGTCTGTCTTTAAATTGATGCCCGTGTATAACTTTTTCATCATTACATATGGTATATGATCGCCCTAAAAGGGCGTTCCGATATAATCAAATTCTGCTTTGCTCTTTTCTATTCTATACACACATTTACACATTCGGTAGTGTAATGGTAGAAGTTGCTGATTTTGCGTTGAACATATCCCTCTACAGTACCGCCGCCTTTAGATGGGTGGCCCTCGAGACGAAGCTTTACCCAAGGTCAGGTTGTCGCTATGAGTTTTTTCGGAGAGAAGAAGCACTCCGACGCCCACGTTGGGCAAATAATGTGACGAGATACCCCGTCAAGAACCGAACCCGCTAATCCAGGCAACTGAAAGTTTGAATATGACGTCAAATTTTCTGCTAAAATTTAAAATTGGATAAAAAAAATTGTGAACTCTTGAGGGTCCAAAACCTTCGTGTTACATATTTTTACTCAATTTGTGTACAATGAGCAGCCATTTTGTTGGGCAATTTCATTTCAATTTTGCCGAAATTCGAATTCAACCTTCATAATACATTTAAACGGTTTATTAAATCGAAAAAAAACCAAACTCGGATCAAAATTTTGACCTCTAGAGGCTCCATAATCTTGATATACCAGATGTTTACACTATTTGAGTACAAGGAGCGGCCATTTTGCCCGACAGTGTTGTTCCCATTTTCACGAAATTCGAACTCAACCAAAATCGGATAATAATTGTGACCTCAAGAGAGACCACAGGCTAAAAATGCGATTTTACGTACACAGCCTTTTTCTTTTTTTTTTTTATAAGCAATATTTTTATTCAGATTTCTATCTGAATAGGGATTGGGGAACAGGCATAGCCTATATTAAACCCTTCTCCCTGTCAGATATAGATACATGTATTTACAAAAAGAAACATACAATGTACAAGTGCAAATATTTTACAGTGAGTGTGTTATAGTTGTCTCTGGAATGGATTTACAGTTTAGTAATAAGCAAATAGGCAAATAATGTACTAGTGAAAATATATTTACAATGAATGGTTATATGGTTATAGTTGTCCCTGGAATCGTCTGGTGATTTCGAAAAACGAGTGAACAGTTTTAAAGATAATGAATGAGTTTTCTATGTTGTCAATTCCATACAATAGGGTTGTAGTATTTCGGTGAATAGTAGGTAAATTATTTATTGTATTATTTCGGGCATCTGAATATAAGGAGCAATTCAATAAAAAATGTTCAGTGTCTTCAAATTGATGACCACATCTGCAGGATGGGTTATCAGAAATATGGCGTAAAAATTTATGTCCGTTTAGATTGCTGCAAGAGAGACGCAGTTTAGAATGAATGATTTGGTTTACACGGGTTCCAAAAGTGAATGTTTTAGGGGGTATCGGATCTTGAGCCATGAGTTTCGAATTGAAAATATTTAGAGATGTTGAATTTTTTGTCTCCGAACATAGTTTGTTCCATTCTCTTATTGGCGATGGTATGAAAGAGTTATAGAAGATATTTGTTTTGCATTTATATTCGGGTAGGCTTGTTTTTCGGAGATTATAGTGTGCGCTTTTTGTCAAGATTAAATCATGGAGATAGGATGGAGAAAGGCCGTTTATAATTTTATAAATGAATTTGAGTTTATGTCTTCTGCGTCTCTCTTTTAGCGTAATAAAACCGGTTTCTTTATATAACAGTCTATGGCTGGTACCCTTAACAGCACCACATATGGACCTAAGTGCATCCAGTTGTAGGTGCTCTAATTTGTTAGCTAGTTGGTCTGTGCAGTTGTCCCAGATGACGTCGCAATAATCAAAATGGGGCAGGATAAAAGAGGTATAGATGGTTTGTAGCGATTTCCGGTTAAGTCTGTATTTAAGGGATCTTAAACAATTGACAGATTTGCTGTTTTTTTCTATAACGTCATTAATGTGTTGGTTCCATTTACAGTTTTGTTGAAATGTCAAGCCTAAATGTTTATGATGGGGGACTTCCTTGATGGGAACATTATTTAGAGTCAGGGTAGGTAAAATGGGATTTTGTTTGGTTGTCAGTGCTAGTGTTTCGGTCTTCAGTGGGTTGAAGGATACCAGCCATGTTTTAGCCCACGCGTTAATTTTATTCAGGTCATTGTTTAGAATATTCGCGCATTCGGTAGGGTCATCAATTTTTAGATAGAGGGAAGTATCATCAGCAAAAAGTCGAACATTTGATGAAATATCATTCACAACGTCATTGATATAAATGAGAAAAAGGAGGGGACCGAGAACAGAGCCCTGTGGCACGCCCGAGGGAATGGTTTTTGCGGCGGAAGAGACACCCCCAGCAACAACTGATTGTTGTCTTCCCTCTAAATAGTTGTGAAACCATTGAAGGATGTCTCCCCTTATCCCCGCAGCTTCAAGCTTGTGACAGAGTCCAGCATGCCAGACCCTGTCAAAAGCTTTACTGATGTCACAGAACACTGCTCTCGTATAGAATCCCTGATCAATGGCTTGACAAAAGTAGTGTGCAATATCTGTAAGTTGGTAAACACATGAATCACCATGCAAAAAGCCCCTCTGGAGTTTAGTTAGGACAGAATTCTCCCTTAGGAAGTTGAAGACATTTTTGTAGATGCATTTTTCGAATATTTTAACTAGGATACTAAGTAGAGATATGGGTCTATAATTTCCACAATTTGATGGGTCACCTTTTTTTAATATGGCAGTTACATCGGCAAATTTCCAGATGTTCGGTACTGTTTTCGTCGAAAGAGAGTAGTTAAATAATTTAGATAGAGGTTCCGAAATTTCGCTGGATATTAGTTTTATTAGTTTTCCACAGATGTTATCGGGACCATTGGCTTTCGAGGGATCAATAGTAGTAATTATGTCTTCAACTTCCTTCTGGTTGAGGATAATAGTAGTTAATGAGTTGGGTATTCTTTCTAGTGCAGGAAGTTGTGCATTGTCGCTATCAATGTTAGATTGGCTAATAAAGAAATCGTTAAGGCAGTTACATTTGTCGGAAGGTGTGTAATATGTGGTGTCGTTCACTGATAGAGGCGGCAGTTCATTGCTAGTGCCAGCACGTTTATTTTTCATAAATGAGTTGACAAGGCCCCACCAATTTTTACTTCCAAAATTATTGCAATTATTGATTTTGTTGTCGATTTTGTCAAAGTATTCCTTTTTACAATTTCTGATTAGGTTTATATATTCATTTCTAATAGTTCTGAACTTATGCCAATCTGATTCTAAATTTCTTTGGACTGCCTTTTTATGTATTTTATTTTTTTTCCTACTCAATTTTCGAATCGCATTATTCATCCATGGTTGGTCATTTGGTCTAATAGTTACTGTTTTATTAGGAATGTGTTTTTTTGCTAGCCTTGTCAGCTCACTTGTGAAGTTAACACAAGCTGTATTAATCGAATCTGTGTTAATTAAGCTTTCTCAGTCCGTGTCAGTAGCGTCCCGTCTCATTTCCTCTGTATTAATATTGTTAAAGTGCCAAACAACTCGTCTGTAGCATGTTAATTTTGGATTCTGAAATGAAAGTCGACAGTACACAGGACAATGATCACTACAAAAATTATCTAGACAGCCTGATTCTTTTATATAGTTAGGACAGTTAGTTAAAATTAAATCTATAAGTGAGTTATTATAATTTCCGAATCGCGTTGGAGTTTTAATTATTTGGGAAAAATCAAAGAGTATCATTGCATTGTGTAAAAATGATTGAGTTGAAATCATAAAATCGATATTAAAATCGCCAAATATATAACAGTTATCGACATTATCGCATGCTGACTTAGCAATCGAATCAAAAATTTTATTGTTTTGTTCGGCAGTAGAACTTGGAGGTCTATAAAATGTACCAATCAAAATAGTTTTGTATGAAGTATTTAGTTGTAACCATATGCATTCTGTACCGTCGACTTCCAGGTCAGGTCTTCTTTTCACAGAAAGTGTGTCCCGTATGTAAGTCGCAATACCCCCACCCTGTCCGTACGTCCTGTCATTTCTTATAGGTGCGTGGAAAGATCTTAGTAGTAATGTGTTGGTGTCTACTGATTTATCAAGCCATGTTTCAGTGAGGAGAATAATGTCAAATTTTTCAGATAGTTCAGCTGCTAAAATATCCACTTTGTGGCGAAGACTCCTTATATTCAGATGGACAATAGACAAATTGCGGGGAGGGCCAGGATTGCTTTCAATATCACCAGAAACTAAGAGGGTCATAGATATAATATTTGGGACGTATTGAAAAAATAACAAACAACAAGCAAAGCTATAAACAGGAAAACACACATACACATAAAAATTTGATGATGTACATTGGTAATGATACGTTAGAAGATAATATAAATATTTGCAATAATACTGGTAATCACATCTATATACATATTTACAAAAAAGATATCGGTAATCACGGAACGGTATTGTTATAGCGCCGTGCGTGGATTTATACAAAGTAAAAAGAACCCGAAAAGAAAGCTAACCCAAAGAAAAAAAAACGGCACAATATTACGACACACGCCCACCCAAGAGAACGATAATAAGAAGAAAAACACAGTGGTGCGAATGCACGGGTCACGTGATATCCCTTTGATTGGCATGCTATGCACGACTAGGGGAGAGCGCGTGGTTTAGCAGCACAGGGTAAAAATACAGGTGGCAGTAGAAATAACGGCACATTTGGATGGTGAGTTAGCTCAGTGGAGTTTTTGACCCCTATTTGGTTTGAATAAAAGATATTAATAAATAACATACGAGTCCATAACCGTTATTAATCAACAGCCTTGATATACCAGACGTTTACACTATTCAACCGGTGATATGTTCAAACGGTTTTTTAAACCGCCTAAAACTTGTGACCTTTAGAGAGACAATAAACTAAAAACGCGATTTTTCGAACAGTCAGGGCTCATAATTCAGGAATTTACGATTCGATATGCGCGAATCAAGGTGTGTAAAAACGCGATTTTTTGAATAGTCAGGACTCATAATTCAGGAATTTACGATTCGATATGCGCGATCTTCGGGCTATAAACATGTAATTCAAGTTTCTTCGCAATCGGATGAAAATTGTGACTTCAAACGTGTCCACAACCTAAATATAGATAACGTAAATAGAATATGTTGAAAATTTCAGTCAAATTACTCGACTCTAAACCGAGATTTTAGCTTTTGAATTTTAGGCTTGTACCATACAAAGTCTCCATTGTCCAATTTTATTGAAAAAATGTATTCTAATCCGTTGAATACCACAGACTAGTTGATTATGGTCTGGATCATTATTTAATGTCAAAGTAATTGTTTAGATAACATTTAAGGCCTAAAGAAAGGCACCCAATAGACAGATTTACCCATGGTATAATGCATGTTTACGTCTGAGAAAAGAAAATGTATATATCGATACAACGTTGATATGTAATTACGATACACATGTTAGCTGTAGTTCACACATTATCTACTGACAGTATAATGGCAGAAACCAAGGTTTATACTGTCGCCATGGTAGTGCCCTCAATTGACAAATGATTTTATTGATCGTCTATTGTAGCCAAGCGCTGTATATAGTAGTTAATGTAAAATAATGTACGGACAACCATCTAATAGTATTATGATATACGTGAACATAATAAAAAGGTAAGTAGTAGTTTCATGTATTACCTGTCTAGTATTTAAGTTACTCCTGAAATCGATCTACCTGGCAAGAGAAGCGCATATGTATGTATTATCATTTTTACCTGTATGATTATGGTTTACCAACATTAGCAACAGGACGAAACAAAACCAAATCAAACGACACTATGAATTAGCACAACATTTTAATAACCTGATCTCCCAATCATAATTGTAAGAATGCCAGTTTAAAACAGACAACCAGCATTATACAAATGTTCAGGAATAAGAATACAATGTTGATATATAATCACACAGGTGCATGAATAACATTAATAGCACTATTGTTTGTTTACTGCAGGGATGTCAATTTAACTGCTAGAAATATATCAATACACTTAAAGGGCCAATCCTGATTATAGTTTGACCTAGAGAGAGAGAGAGAGAGAGAGAGGGAGAGAGAAAGAGGGTAACGTCCACTAGATACAAACTAGGTCATTTCGAGACTAACATATGGTTTAATTTTATTTCAATAATTCACTTGCGTGTAGGGGTCTTTAGCAGTGGGAGGAAACCGGAGAACCCGAAGAAAAATCACGAGGTTGGACAGGCGAACCTACTCCTTGTCACGTACAACCGGGGAGTCGAAACCACTCCAGTTGACTCAATGACAGGCGTTATGATACAGCCATCCAACCCCCCATATTTTAGAGAATGAAACTGCTTAATTTTGTGTTAAAATCCCTTAAAATTCTCTTCCTAAGGGCCGAGCAAATAGCTCAATATTTGTGGTATGTTTTCAAACAACTTAACCCGTCAGTCATTATCTGGAAATGAGGGCCGGTGTCCCAAGCTGTATTATGAGGGATCTGGATAAAACCAGACTTTCATTTTATAAATATAATGTTTAAGTGAAATGTACCCTTCGTAATCAAGTACAGCACATGGGTCATTCACTGTAAAGAAACGGAAATCGGTGATTAGGTCACTGAAAAAACTGACCCGAAATCTACGACTAGCCCCCCGATCCATTCACTTTCTTTGAATTGTTTTTGTTTGTGGTCTGTGGGTATGATGTCTTGTCCATACATTTGTCTTTGTGTAAAATTGTGTGTGGCGCAGTTCCCCTACACTTACTATTAAAAGGGTTGCGTGTCCGGATAATTTTTGACTTTCGCGTCCAAACGACTCAATATTTTGACCTGAAATTCTGAGACAAGGTCAATACACTATTCCTCTTTATTTTGGAGCTTCAATTTCATATGCACTCGGATTGTTATTTTTGAGACTCTGTTCAAATCGGGATAGTCCCTTTAAATGACAACACAATATCCTGCAAATAAAAATTCACACAATCAAAAACTATAATGAATGATCTGAATAAATAAATGCAATCTTATAATAGAACTGGGAAGCGTCGTAAAATAGCGATGGATTAGGGTAAACGTTTCTATGATCTTCTTTGTATTGTAAAAATAAACATTTAAATTAAATAATAGCGTAATAATATCAAACTACGTCACCGTGTCACACCATTACGTTATATAGATTCATTACGTTATATTGAGTCATGTCACAACTTGTCACGTTAGCAATCAAGATATACCATGCAGTATATCGAGTATATTCAAGTCAAATAACCATTAAAGTGGTTTCGATTTCCCGGTTGTACGTAACAAGGAGTAGGGTTGCCTGTCCACACTCGTGGGTTTTCACCGGTTCCCCTCCCCCGACTGCTAAAGACTACTACGTGCAAGTGAATTATTGAAATAAAATTAAACAAAAAATGCGACTGTCCATTGAAAATTTCCACCATAGCGCTCTCCAAAGCGTATGCCCATCTTCAATTGACCGATTGGTGCAGAAAAGTAGGAAAATGAAATGAATTGGGGTTTAACGTCCTATTGTTCTGCTTCGACTGGGCTAATGAGGGAACATTGTCCTGTAGCGGCGTCACAGCCACCATTTCTACTGAATTTCAACTGTCTGGGGACCTTTTACGTGCACGCCGATATGTACGTCGGTTTTTTTGTCCAATCCAAACGACTATAAGTTATCGTTTGCCAGACACTCCCCTGTCAAAAAGGAATCTTGAAGGGTGAACAGCATTAAAAGACTAAACCCTTACAGGGCCGGCGGAAGCAATTCTTGATGGGGGGGGGGGGCTACTATCCGAGGTTCTTGGGCGAGGGTCCAGGGGCCACCTAGGGGCTTAGGGGCTAGATCAGTGCTTCTCAAACTTTGTGATACAATTCCCCACCTGAGAAATATTTTCTCCGCTATTCACCCCTGGCACTAAAAAAAAACAAATTACTAAAAACTGAAACATGGGAGACTATGCCTGCATATGTTTATTATGAAAAAGAGGCCACATCAGCCCTATGATCCCGAACAGGTCCAAATTTGGCTTAACATGTGCGATGTGCTACCAATTTGCACTATGAAAGGGGTTGGGTGGCGAAAATGGAAAAAGTCAACTTTTGCATTTGAATACCCCCGAGAAAAGCCCATAACTAGGTCCTATTGGTAGTACGTCAATTAAAGTTGATGGGTGAATGATAGAGGCCCGGCGGCAGCTGCCCATTAAAAGACTAAGCCCTTACAGGGCCGGCGGGGGAGGGGCTACTATCCGAGGTTCTTAGGCGAGGGTCCAGGGGCCGCCTAGGGACTTGGGGGTCTAGATTCGTGCTTCTCAACCTTTGTGATACAATTCCCCACTTGAGAAATATTTTCTCCGCTATTCACCCCTAACAATATTCTCTCAAATTGAAAATATGATAAAGTTGATTACATGAGCATATTTGAAGATATCTCCACTGTATTCATTGATGTCTTTAACAGTACTGTTTATATTAGTCCGGCAGCAAGTCGACGAAAATGGAAATATAGTCCAGTACCTAATGTTTTTTGATGGATTATATATCTTCAGTATGTGCAGATTAAGAATCCGGATGATGCCACCCTGGCATCTTTGGGGAAATTTAAATATTCAAGATGGCCGCCATGAGGTATTTTCTGGTTATTTAGTGGGGTAAAATATGTGACAGATTCTCTCGGACCTCGGTTTGAAGATGGGTTTTATAATAATTCGACCCACTCAATCCAATGAGCATGGATATTCCCTCTAAAAGTGACACAATCAACTATCAGACCATCGTGTGTTGAAGGCAAATTTGTCACATATTTGTCTTGTGCAACCTCAGGAATTTGTCTAACTCATCCTCTCTTGAATCACGAGAATACTCGCAATCGGTAGAACATTCTGATTCTTCCCATTTCATCCATGTTATGCAACGGAGATGACATTTGTCTTGCAAGTTATTTGGTCATTCATACGCAGCGGTAAAGTTAGGGTTTGTATCACGCTGAAAAAGATTTTTCATCCCTCATTCTACTCTGTTTTCTAGTAGAGAAGGTGACACGGACGAGTGTCATAGTGGATCATAATTTATGCTCTCCGTCGGTTCTGTTCATATGGCTCTATAATTTGTGCTCTTAGTCAAGTGATATATATATAAGTTTTTACGTTAACGGCTCTATTATTTTCCATGGTCACTAAATTTAGTTATTTTGTTGAACGGGAACCATATTGGTGTTTCGTTCGGTCATGGCATATTTCACCATTCCGATAGGAATTTGGCGAACCCGAAAACCTATGGTTTAATGCATTATGAATATTGTTATGTCTTGCCAAATATGGCCACCATTTTGAATTAAAGCTCAATCTGGAATACTTTTTGATCAGAACATGTTTTTATGTTTATATCTGAAGTAAATTGTTTAATATATTGCGCAGCCTTTAGTTTCCCCCTAAATTAGCCTACCTTTTGAATACCGAGTTCATTGGATTCAGAGGGTCCAATTCTGACAGAAATCACCTTTATATCGAAATCCGAGAGAATCTGTCCCGATTTTACCCCACTAAATTAAAGTAAATAACCAGAAAATGCCTCCTGACGGCCATTTTGAAATTTTTAATTTCCTCAAGGATGCCAGGAGGGCAGCATCCGGATTCTGAGAGTGCACAGACTGAAGATATATAATACACCAAAAACCTATATTTCAATAAATTACACACCGTTTCAGGGAACTTTATACATTTCCAGCCAATATAAGCCACCATTTTGAATTTGGCCTCCTCGCGGAATTAGCCGTCATTTTCAGGGGGACTATCCATGCTCATTGGATTCAGTGTGTCAAATTCTTATAAAACCCATCTTCAAACCCAGATCCGAGAAAATCTGTCACATATTTTACCTCACTAAATAACCAGAAAAGGTCTCATGGCAGCCATCTTGAATATTTAAATTTCCCCAAGGGTGCCAGGGTGCATCATCCGGATTCTTAATCTACACATACTGAAGATATATAATCAATCAAAAAACATTACGTGGACTATATTTCCACGATCAAATTTAAGATTAGTTAAACATGTGGTCGTGTTAGGGTGCATTTGAACCAATGTTTCAAAGAACAGCTTTTCTACCTCAACAGGTTAAATTTTTTCATTATTTACAAAACCCATACTCCTCGCAGTGTTCCGTTAGATTAGAGGTAATCTCACTACTCACTGCTGTAATGAATGGATATTGTTGTTTTAAATATTGATTGGTCTGTAGTCCGACTACCAACCAATGACAAGCTGCTCTACAAAAGCTTTACATTTAAAACGAGTGCCAATATTATTGGACCAAATATGTTTACATAACGTTGCGTCATGGCTCACGACTTTATTATACCCAATTAACCCGTGCATAGCAGAATACTACAGTAAAACTAATTGCGTGACAAACGAGGCTATCAAGTCGAATGAAATGTAAATAATACTGTTTGGAAACGAACATACTTCCACCGTTTATAATACCTTAAATCAATGTCCAAAGTTTTAGGGGAGACCCAGATTAAAGATAGGACTGTCATGTTGATTGAACGGAAGGAATAGACACATCCCCTCAGCGGTTCAAATATCAGAAGTCAATCCAGCAATAGGCAGAGAGAGATTTTTCGGACCATTGCTTCAGGAATATGACAAAACCAGACAATGTTTTGCTCAACGTCTAATAAAGCTATGTTTCGATAGCAATTGTCACAAGTTAAAACTTAAGCCTCCACCAAATTTTTCAAAGTTATCAAGGGCAATAATCTGGGTAGTAATAATTGGAAATCATTAAAACTCAATAGAATTCTTCATCTCATGACCTTAAACGGTGTGTATAATAAATTTAAACTTAATCTGATTATGATTTTGTTGACAATCAATCGGCCTAGTCTTTGTTTAGGTGTTGTGGTAGAAATACAAAAATCATTCAACAGAAAAACTTCTAATTAGCAAAATGCACTTCTACTATAATAACCTTATCATGTATGCTGTGGAATACCTTATCATGTATGCTGTGTAATACAAAATTGTTAAAGGAACAAGCGGTTGCCATGCAAGATATGGGCAGAGATCAAGCTAAAACAAGCCAACACCGAGGTTGATGTACCCCGCCGAAATCCCCAAATAAATAGATGACATCCATTTTTTTCAAAAGTATTGAGTAATCAAACTATACATTAAGTTTCATCACCCTATATCTCATATAATCAAAGTTATCTTGTCCCAAAGCATCAACCAATGAAATTGCTTAGCTCCTAATGAACATCTACATCAACTTTAAACATTCTTCTTCAAATAAAAGTGGAGTTATGTTCCAACGTCTTGACCAATCAAATTTCTTGTTGCGCCTTAGCAGAAAATTCTCATCATCGAATTAAGTCAAGGTGATGATATAATGAATCTATATTAAGAGCTTCATCGCTCTCCCTTCATTATAACTAAAGTTATCGTGCCCCCAAAAAATCAACCAATCAGATTGCTTGTCTCGAACTCCATCAAGGCATTGACCTAGTGAACGTCTACATCAAGTCTGAACATTCTAACTCAATTCGACCAATCCAATTGCTTATCTCTGCTTAGGGTAAGCAGAAGATGCTCACACTCCATCAAGGCATCGACCTAATAAACACCTACCTACACCAAGTTTGAACATTCTAGCTCAATTAGAAAGAGAGTCATTGTGTCCCAAAAAGTGTAACAGACAGACGAACCCATTCGACAATACCAAAAAGGAACCACAAGTTTCATGATATAAACATACATTTGAAGTTGTATTGCTTATTTCGGCTTACCGTAAGCAGACACTGTTTATAACTGAACTCCATCAAGGCATCCATGAAGGCCTACACCAAATTTGAACATTCTATCTCAATTAGGAGAGTTGTTGTGTTCCAAATTCTCGACCAATCAAATTGCTTAATGTTCTGCTTACCCAAAACAGAAAATGTTTATTATCGAACTTAGTCAAAGTAATGATTTGATAAAATTATACATCAAGTTCCCTCACTCTCATTTCAATAGAACTAAAGTTATCTTGTCCTGGAGTATCAACCAATCAAATTGCTTATCTTTGCATAAACTAAGCAGAAAATATTCTCATCGTCAAACTCCATCATGGCATTATAAACATCTACGCCAAGTTTGAACATTTTAGCTAAATTAGAATGAGAGTTATTGTGTTCCAAAGTCCCGACCAATCAAATTGCATATATTGTCGCTCTGCTTACCTGGAGCAGAAAATGTTCAGTATCGAACTTAGTCAAGGTATTGATGTAATAAAATTATGCACCAAATTTCATCACTTTCACTTAATTAGGACTAAAGCTACCGTGTCCCAAAGCATCAACCAATCAGATTGCTTATCTCTGCTTACACCTACACAAAGTTTGAACATTTTCAGTCAATTCATTGAATACGTCCACAACAAGTTCTAAAATACAACAATTCAGACGTAAAAGTAAATATTTCCTTCGGCCCATTACTCTGCCGCTCTATAAATCATTTTATACATTCAAAAATGGTAATCTTCGATCATCAATATGAAATTCACCCATGTTCCAATCACGATAGATAGCAAACCTGGATAATCACATCTTACAGCAAATTCCTTCTGATTTCTCTCCGCTTGTAGCCTACCTCAATACACACCGTCGGACTGTTATGTGACCTCTGGTTTATTTTATACAAGGAACAAGTGTGAAAACTGAAAAATCTCAATGAGTTTGGTGTTGAAAATTTACAGCGTATCGTAGAATAGACCTACTCAACTCCCTTAAAAATGACAATTCAGCGTAACAAGCGTTTGCCATGCATGACACGCCCACATTTTTCAAGAGATGGACAAGCTAAAAAATAAAAGGGATTTTTTGTACAATCTGGGACCATTAACCAGCAAGTTACGTCTCGGTATGCACCAATATCGAAAGGAACCAAGATCTTTTGGATATAAACAAATAATTTCAATAAATTTCATCAAAACCTGATAAAATTTTCAACCTTTAGAGGGTCCACCATAACCTTAGTATTAGGCTACATGTACATACTATTACACTATTTTAGTACAAGGAGCAGCCATTTTGTCGGCTAGGCCTACTTTCAGACCGATTTTCACAAAATTTGAACTCCGCCATCATTTGTGTGTAACCATGATATATTCAATCTTTTTTTTTCTCAATTGGATAAAAAGAAATTAAAACCTCCACTGGCACCACAAACTGAAAACGCAACTTTTTGTTCAATCAGGGGCCTATTTCACAAAATTTTAACTAAGATAAGATCTGAATTTTAGTTATTTGATTGGACAATATTAGATTGATTTTAGTTCTTAGCCAATCAAAATTGAAGTATCTGCTAAAATTTGGATTTTATCTTTATTAAAATTTCGTGAAACAGGGCCCAGGGGCCATACCATAATACAGGAAGTTACGGTCTGATATGAGCGAATGTCAAAAGGAACTATAATCTTTGGGTTATACACATACAGTTCAAGATTTATCAAAATTGGTTAAAATTGCGACCTCTGCAGAGTCTACAATCTTGGTATTACATGCTTTTACACAATTGGTGTAGACAGAGCAGCCTTTTTGTTTGACAGTTTAGGTCGATTTTCCTGAAATTCGAACTCAACTTTCATTACGGACAATTACGGCGTAACTGTGATATATTTCAACGCTTTTTTTTAAATCGGCTAATAATTAGAGGAACCACAAGCTAAAAAAGGCCATTTTCGTACAATCAGGGGCGAAAATCCAGGAAGTTACAATCCGATATGCGCAAATATCAAAAGGAATCAGCATCTTTGGGTTATAAACACGCATTTCAAGTTTCATCAAAATCGGTTCAAAATTGTTACCTAGACAGTTTGCGCAAGCTTAAAACGTGATTATTCGTACAACCAGGGGCCACAATCAACGAAGTTACAGTTCGATAGTGCCAATGTCGAATGGAACTGAGATGTTAGGGTGATAAAACCACCAAGTTTCATTGAAATCGGATAAAAATTGTGACCTGTAGAGTGTTCACAAACAATTGTGGACGGACGGTCGAGCGACAACAATATACGTCGTGCATAAAAATTGTGACCATCCACCAAGTAAAAACGCGATTTTCAGTGCAATCAGTGGCCATAAACAATATTTTAAAGTGGTACGTCACATGCCAATTTCGAAAGGAACCAAGATCATTTGAAAATTTCGGATAAAAATTTGACCCGTCGAGCACCCACAGGGTGAGAAACTTCCAAAATGTGTGCATATAAAAAACAGTAAGCTTATATTATCCAATATTTGATTACATGTAAATAATTGTGATAAATCTAATAAAACACTAATTTTACGGGCTTGAATAGCAGGAAAACGCGTTTGCGGCTGTCAAATATTCCAAATTTTCTTCGGGCATTTCTAGTTTTGCTTCCCTAACTATCATCGAGCCCTAATATAATACTAATTTTACTTTTCTTTTACTTTTATTTTAATTGAATACCACAAATTTGTATTGAGTTGACTATGGATTAAAAACTTTTTGTCTGGAGCCATAAAAAAAAAAAAAAAAAAAAAAAGTGATACAAGTTGAAATAATAGTGGATTTTGTTCAAACTTGGAAATCTGGAAGTCAGATTTGGAGGGGGCCATAAGACACAATGAAATGAAACGGAGTTTAACGTCATACTGTTCTGCTCCAAACTGGACTTATGAAGACGGGCATATGCCATACAGTGTGCTATGAGGGAAATTTTGCCCGGACAGCAGCACTACGGCTTACTCTTATTATATCGAATTACAATGATTAGACTGGATCATTGAAGTCTACATGTATGACGTCCGAAGGTAGGGTGACCCGAGCTAAAAAAAATCTGGAAAACTATTTACAGTTATGGCACTATACAAACAACCCCAGATAACCCCTTATTATAAACTGTCAAGAAACTGTACCTGCGTGCTTTATATCACAAGATATATTCATTCGACTGTACGGTAAAATACACTACTTTTGTGTACTAACGGCGGACATTTGTATTTTGGGATTTCAATGTTGACAGAGTTATGTTTTCTTGGAAATTGAAATTATGGATTTCTTTTCCGATAAGAATTTACCACCACAACCATTCGGGACTCTTCGTTTATATCGTAATTTGCTATCTAACATAATCTGCTACATGTATCGATTGGATTTCAGATCTCCAAGCAAGCGCAATACGGCTCAGTGTTTGGATCGGCCATTACTGTGTAATTTATATGTGTGCAGTCCAATTTACATTTGTGTGCAGTCCAAGTTTTTGTTGATACAATGGACCGATCTATTTATAGTTTCTATACCCATAAATGTGAACGTGCCTTTGTAAATTTATATTTGATGTCCCATTTAACCCATGTGCGTACACGTCGCGCGAAAAATGTTGTCGACAACAAGGGGTAAACTAAGACCCCAAACATAAATAGGTTTTGGATGAATAATTGTATTCAAATACGATCAAACTACAGCTTCATATCAAGACTGAACAATAATCAATCAGGCTAAAACAAATTATTTCAGGTATTGTCACTGACGATAGGAATTATAAGATTTTTTTTTTAAACCATACAAATCTAAATTAATATCGTAATTGTCATGTTCCATGTAGAATCATCTATTGGTGGGGTTGGTAGGGTACCTTGATTTGCTTTCAGATGTAGATTGCTAGAATAATGAAAAAAATCTCATCAGTAAGAGATTCCTAATACAAAGCTAGCACAGATTACAGAACAGATTAGACACTTGTAAAAAGCAAATATTGAAAGTGTGGTAGTATCGCCCTTTTTTTCTAAATGTATTTCAAACCACTCGCCCAAACTCATCAACTTCTCTACTTGCTTGGCGTATTAGAGCCAATCAACTGTCATGCACGTGCATGCTTCGACTATAAAACTGGGTGCGTAGCATTCATCGGGGGGAGTTTCAGTTAGCAACTCCCTAGGTAAGGTAACCTTATCATAATTAAGGCACAGGTTGGTTGTCAGAGTCGATAATCGCCTCATATCAACCAGATTGTGTTGATTTTCATCCGTTTCATATTTCGGTTTGATTGTTTTAGCGCATTTCTTACTCTTAGATAATAGTTCTGATTCGGGGAAAAATAGTATAATTTATATCTACTTGTCGCTTCGCTGTGGGGAGCGCTAAATCGATACTCGTACTTAACCATATCGTAATTTGGTCACTTGATGGTGTTCTAGCAGTTTAGACATGGCGTTCTATGGTCAGACACTGGATACATAGGCATTGCGGCCTTTTCACTTGATTCGTGAGGAAGAATTCGGTGATTTCGTTTTTAATGGTGTTCTAGCAGTTTAGACATGGCGTTCTACTGTCAGACACTGGAGATATAGGCATTGCCGCCTTTTCACTTGATTCGTAAGGGAGAATTCGGTGATTTAGTTTGTAATTGTAGGTTAAGGTACTGTACAGGATCGATGAATCGATTCACCACAGTGGGTTAACTTATTCCATAGTTTGAGAAATAGACTTTGGCGTATAAATTTCATGATTTCTATTTAGTATTTCGGGCAAATCAGTTACTCGAGAAATAAAGGGCACACGTCACATTTCCAGAATCCATTGCTGTTTAATTTATAATAAAAAGTATCAAATTATATCTTGTTTATTGTTTGTTTCACGACATTAGCTGCCGCTGCATCCAGTATCCGAACCCTGTCCTACTACAAAAGGAAGGGGGTGGGGGTCCACAAGACCCCTGGTGTCCGATAGTGTAATACTCTAACGTCCATTCTATTTGCAGCATCATACTCGACATTAAGTAGCTGACAATGTATAACATTCTCGCTAGACAATTATGAACCAATTTCTCACAAACGTTAAGGATAGGGTCGTGGGGTCCCGAAATACCCCTTGTATAATGTTTGGAAGTATGTTTATTTAAGGAAAGTTTTATGGAATAATTAACAGTATTAAAAAAATAATGACAGACTATTTTAATCAATCTGAATGAAAAATATGCAATAGCTGTTCAAGTTATGTACAGATTTGAGATGTACATTGACATTTTGAAGTTGGATTTGAATAAGTGAATACAAACTAGAAGATACATAATTAAGAACAAATTCAAATTCGGGATCCCGTGCCTTATTGTATGATAGCATTTACACAAGAATAAATATGCTGAATATATTAACATGTATTTCCTATAAATGAAATGAAATGGGGCTTAACGTCCTACTGTTCTGCTCCGAACTGGGCTAATGAAGGCGGTGTATTTCCTATAACTTTATAGGGACTGAAAGCGATCGATTACATTAACAAAAACACATATCTTCGTGACCAGTATGTTAGATCTTCTTTCGTAATGGTATGTCAATCTATTTTCTGTTTTAAAATCACCAAGAAAATTTGTTATATGCTTGGCCATATAATTTACAATTGCGGCATTGTATTTCTAATTTCAAAATTACGTATTTACTAATGGGCCCGGCTATATCATCAAGATCTGACAAAATTTCATTTAAAGTTGCAAGAGTAATTGGCGCAGATTCATCTGACATATTTCGAAGACCAATAATCATTGGCGTATGAGTCGAGTCAGCGGTTATTGCATATGTGCCCAATTTGGAGTCATATTTAGTTGTTTCGTCCGTATATAAAGTGGTGTTTTTCGCTGACTTTGGGGTTTCCGAAACATGTTTTAAAGATATTCTTTGGACTGTAGTTTTTGTTGGAGTGTAATTAGATTTGAGTTCCGCGAAAGCAAAAAATGCGGTTATAACCGCGTCGATGTTCCCATCGGGTACGTTGAGGATTTTTAGTTGCATGGCAAAATTATGGTATTCTGAAGCGTATCTTTGATTTTCGACATCATACAAAATTACAAAATTACTTCTTCCACACGAGGTTGGGACGTACAACCAGTTTTTTTATTTGTCAAAACTTTATTATTATTAGCCTTCGTGTGAATCAATTCGTTTGAGGTCTTCCTTAGTCGATTTGTTAAACTGAAAATGTTTGGTTTTTTTATACCTATTGATCCTACTTACTAAATACCTATTTTTCCTATTTAATTTGGCCAAAGTCGAATCGATGTCCGTGTCTCTCTATTAATTAAATTTGTCTTGCTGTTATCTGTCGAGATAATCGTTATATAATTTTAAAGATTTATTAGAAGTTTGTATATGTTTACCCAGCTTTCTAGCCTTTGTCTTCAGTCTGATCAGTCTCCATCGAATACCGTTGTCTTCAAACGTCACACTGACGTCATGTAAAGCAGTAATTATTGTCATGTACAACCGGGGATTCGAAAACACGCTTGTTAACTCAACAGATACAGCGCGCGCACGCTAATAATTTGGCCACTTCCCGCCCCCGCACACCGTCAGGCAGTCGTAGAGAGGTCAAATAAAAAGGTTTAATGTGTAATAATGATTCGAAAAGTATTGGTGGGTTGGCCTTGAACTTGACATTTGATTTGTGACACTAGCAATTGATTTACTCGTAGGCTTCAATGGAAATAATGTGTATCAATAAACTAAATTGCTTGGATTTGTAGTTTTATGGTATTTTGGACAAGAGAATCTATTGGGAATTGTCACAAACAAATAGGCAATAGCCAATGTTCCGATGCCTAGATTTGAAATGTCACCTTGATATAACATATTTTCACACTATTCGCGTACAAACGGCGACCATTTTATCTGTCAATAATGGTCCGATTTTCACGAAATTCAAATTCTCTCTTCATTACCATGTAACGGTGATATAATCAAACGGTTTTTTAAATCGGATAATTATTTTGACCTCCAGAGGGACCACAAGCTAACAAAAGCGATTTTTCGGACAATCAGGGAACATAATTCAGGAAGTTATGATCCGATGGGTGCAAATATCGAAAGGAACCAAGATCTTTGGGTTATAAACATACATGTCAAGTTTCATCAAAATCGGTTCAAAATTGTGACCTCTATAGGGTCCACAACCTTGATATAACATATTTTCACACTATTCGTGTTCAAACGGCGGCCATTTTGTCCGTCAATTCTGGTCCGATTTTCACGAAATTCAAATTCTCTCTTCATTACCATGTAAAGGTGATATAATCAAACGTTTTTTTTTTTAAATGGGATAATAATTTTGACCTCCAGAGGAACCACAAGCTAACAAAAGCGATTTTTCGGACAATCAGGGGACATAATTCAGGAAGTTACGATCCGATGGGCGCAAATATCGAAAGGAATCTTTGGGTTATAAACATACTTGTCAAGTTTGATCAAAATCGGTTCAAAATCGTGACCTCTATAGGGTCCACAACCTTGATATAACATATTTTCACACTATTCGCGTACAAACGGCGGCCATTTTGTCCGTCAATTTTGGTCCGATTTTCACGAAATTTGAACTCAACCTCCATAACCATGTAACGGTGATATAAGCAAACGTTTTTTTTAAAATCGGATAACAATTTTGACCTCCAGAGGGACCACAAGCTAAAACGGGCGATTTTTCGGACAATCAGGGGCCATAATTCAGGAAGTTACGTTCCGATTGGCGCAAATATCGAAAGGAACCAAGATCTTTGGGTTATAAACATGGTTTTAAAGTTTCATCCAAATCGATTCATAATTGTGACCTCTACACTGTTCACAAGCTAAATAACGTGATTTTTCGTACAATCAGGGGCCATAACCCATGAAGTTACAGTCCGATACATGCCAATATCGTAAGGAACCGCGATCTTAGGGTGATGAATCTATATTTTAAGTTTCATTGCAATCGGTTAAAAATTGTGACCTGTAGACAGATCACAAACAGTTGTGGACGGACGGACGGACGGACGGACGAACAGGGGCGACAACAATATACGTCCACATGAAAATGTGGGTGTATGAAAAAAACCTATATGCAAGCGAATTATTGAAGTAAAATTAAACAATATGTTAATCCCGAAATGACCTAGTTTGCGTCGTGTGGACATTAAACCCCATTTCTCTCGCTCTCTTTCTACGACATTGGATAGGCCTATATATACTGAGCGCCATAGAAAACGCATCACTTAGTTTTTTCGTATAACAAAATGATCCTGTAAACATATCTTATTTATTTTGCTTCTTATTGTGAACAATATTCAAATGGGAACACAGTACTTTTGGTTTTGACCCCTCTGACTTTGTACTGTTGATTACAGATTAAACATCCATAAGTGTACAAATGTGTCCGTAATGTGCTCAACAGACAAAGCTGCACTTACACTTTTAGCTGTACAATATGTTTCATGTAGTATTAATTGTCATCTTGCTAAGCAAATCATCGCATGTAAAATTAACAATTTATTGAGAACAGATTTGAATACAGTACCCACACGAGACCTGCGTCATATGATATAGACCTAGCCTACAAATTGAAATTGGTAATAATTGGTAGGCCCTACCTGGTGATCAAAACCATTTTTTTTTCTTTTTAAAAACTTCTATGAATTCTGTGAAATTTTATAACAACAATATTATTATTAACAAAATTGATTTTTCAACATTCTTTACAACCTACAAAAAAGGCAGTTTATGGGTTTATTAAGCTATTATTATTAACAAAATTGACTTTTCAACATTCTTTACAACCTACAAAAAAGGCAGATTTATGGGTTTATTAAAGTGCCAATCCCGATAACTTTTTGGGGAATAAAACTGCTTAATTTTGTGTTAAAATCCTTTAAAATCCATAACCTAAGGCCCACCTACTAACCCGATATTTGTGATACGCTTGTAAATAACTTAAACCTGACAGTCTTCATCTGGAAATGGAGAATGTTTTATTATACAGTATCTGGATAAAACAAGACTTTTTTCTATAAAAATAATATGTAGGTGAAATTTACCTTTTGTTATCAAGTACAGGGCATGGGTCATTCACTGTATAGACCTCTCAAGAAACATTAATCGATTATCAGGTCACCCAATGAAAACATTGACCCGAAATCTTAAAAGGGTTACGTGTCCGGATAAGTAGTGTTGACGTTCACGTCCAAATGACTCAATATTTTGAGCTGAAATTTTGAGACAAGGTAAATACACCATGCCACTATATTTTGGTCCATAAATTTCATAAATACTCGGACTTTAATTTTTGAGACTCTGTTCTTATCGGGATTGTCCCTTCAAGCTTTCATATGTATTACATATGAAAGCATATTGTTTCTGTTAAAGTTATTATTATTAAGCTTTCATATTTCATATGAAAGCTTATTGTTTCTGTTAAGCTTATTGTTTTTGTTAAGATTATTATTAAGCTTTCATATTACATATGAAAGCTTATTGTTTTTGTTAAGATTATTATTAAGCTTTCATATTACATATGAAAGCTTATTGTTTTTGTTAAGATTATTAAGCTTTCATATGTTTTTGTTAAGATTATTATTAAGCTTTCATATTACATATGAAAGCTTATTGTTTTTGTTAAGATTATTATTAAGCTTTCATATTTCATATGAAAGCTTATTGTTTCTGTTAAGATTATTATTAAGCTTTCATATTACATATGAAAGCTTATTGTTTCTGTTAAGATTATTAAGCTTTCATATGTATTACATATGAAAGCTTATTGTTTGTTATTATTATTATTTATTTTTTTTGTGTGTTTTCTGCAAATCGGATTTCTCAGAATCTATCCATAGGATCTTTCTGAAATTTTGACCTACCCCCCAAAAAATGGGGTGCGAACCTTGATTAAATGTATTTTCAAAACGTTTTACGAATCCGAAATCACCGAATTTTACGAACGAATGCATTTGACCTACAATGCTGTAACTTTGTGACTATTTGATCTATTTTACTAATTCTTTTTTCTTTGAGTATCCTAAGACATTTACTTCAAATCTGCAATTTCGGATTTTCGAATTTCGAAAATTCGTCGCTGTGATTTCGAACCGGAAGTTTACACCAACTCGACAACTTCTTTAGTAGTTGTACGATTTTCACGAAATTTAATATGTAAGTAGATTTTAATGATGCGACTTGAAAAATGACTTTAGAAATTTTCTAACTTATCTCCCCTTGGTGAAATTAAGGATCAAAATTTTCAAAAAAATCGTCGAAATATAGGTCAGAATGACCTAGTTTTTTTTTTTTCGATACTAGACAAGGAATTACTGATTCGTACACAAAATATGGAGTTTGTCGATCGAACCGGAAGTGCCACCATCAATAAGGCTTTTTTGCTATTTTACTTACAGACTCGGGAGTTATATTTTCTGAATCCTTGTAGGAAGGCCTAAAAAATGTCGCGAATAGAATTCTGATTTAGGTCAACCGGGAGTCACCATTTTGAATTGAAAATGAAAAATAGAAGCAATTTGAAGGGCCGAGACTTTGGAGCACAATAACTCTCGTTCTAATTAAGCTAGAATGTTCGAATTTGTTGTAGACGTTCACTAGGTCAATGTTATGATTGAGTTCAAAGATGAGCATTTTCTGCTTAGGGTAAGCAGAGATAAGCATGCTGATTTGTTGATTCTTTAGGGCACGATAACTTTGGTTATAATGAAGGGAGGGCGGTGAAACTTTTGTCAATAGAGAGTCTAATAGCTAGCCTGTTGTGTGAAATCATTGTATCATTTTTTTTTAAATATCAGGGATAGCCGAAAAAAAGAGATTGAAAATCCAAAAAGTCGTATTTTTACAATTTGGAGCATGTTTAGAGGTCTTTCTCGTAAAGTCAACATACTATTTTTTGGGAACTTCTTCTACAAAGAGTCTTATTGGTAGTCTTTTATATGAAACCATCGATCAACAGTCCAACATATCAGGAGTAGAAGAACAAAAGGATCAAACATTGAAAACGGCACCCTTTCATTGTTAAGCGAAACATGCAGTGTGGGTGACTACAATCTACGCATTTAGTCATCGTATAGAGTTTATTCAACAGTATCGAATTCCAACTGCTTAGGGATATTTTACGTGCACTCCAATGTGTACACGGGACCTTGGTTTTTCGTCCCATCCGAACGACTAGACAGCTGTCCTTGTCAGGCCCTCCGTTCTGCTCACTGACAAGGGGAACCACGCCGGAAAATCGAGATGAATTTTCTCGTTGCAGAACTTTCAATTCAGGCCAAACGTTTATTGCATACGATTAAGCTGGTCAGTTGGGGCTTATTTTCAAAAGTTTTGTAATAATCGGTTAGTAATTAAAATACCGTGCGAATTAAACTGTTAAAACAGAAAATTTCGCCCGGTTAAAATGTTTCTTGCTATAAGTCAGCAATTTCCAGATTTTAGGGAGGCTGAATGGTTAGCATACGCGCGCTGTATCGTAACGTCTGTCATTGAGTCAACCGGCGTCGTTTCGATTTCCAAGTTGCACGTGACATGGAGTATGGTGTCCAACCTCGTGGGTTTTCTCCGTGTCCTACGGTTTCCTACCACGGCTAGAGACCCGTACGCGCAAGGGAAGTTTATAAATAAAATTAAAAAACATATGTTAGTCCCGAAATGACCTAGTTTGTGTCGAATGGACGTTGAGCCGCATTTCTCTCTTTCTCTTTTATTTTTAAAGTTTTGTAATAATCGGTTGGTAATCAAAGGTACTGTAAAAGTGATAAAACATAAAATTTCGCCCGGTTGTAATGTTTCTCACTTTAAAGTCAGCAATTTGCCGATTTTAGAGGGCAAATGTTTATTGCGAACAATTAAGCTGGTCAGGGGGAGCTTATTTTTAAGGGAGGCTGAATGGCTGAATGGTTAGCATGTGCGCGCTGTATCGTAACGTCTGTCATTGAGTCAACGGGCGTCGTTTCGATTTCGAGATTGTACGTGACATGGACATGCATACGATTAAGCTGGTCAGTTGGTGTTTATTTTCAAAAGTTTTGTAATAATCGGTTGGTAATTAAAATACCGTGCGAATTAAACTGTTAAAACAGAAAATTTCGCCCGGTTAAAATGTTTCTTGCTATAAGTCAGGAATTTCCAGATTTTAGGGAGGCTGAATGGTTAGCATACGCGCGCTGTATCGTAACGTCTGTCATTGAGTCAACCGGCATCGTTTCGATTTCCAAGTTGCACGTGACATGGAGTATGGTGTCCAACCTCGTGGGTTTTCTCCGTGTCCTTCGGTTTCCTCTCAACAGCTAAAGACCAGTACGCGCAAGGGGAGTTTTTAAATAAAATTAAAAAACATATGTTAGTCCCGAAATGACCTAGTTTGTGTCGAATGGACATTTAGCCGCATTTCTCTCTTTCTTTTTTTTATTTTTAAAGTTTTGTAATAATCGGTTGGTAATCAAAGATACTGTAAAAGTGATAAAACAGAAAATTTCGCCCGGTTGTAATGTTTCTCACTTTAAAGTCAGTAATTTGCCGATTTTAAGGGGAAAACGTTTATTGCGAACGATTTAGCTGGTCAGGGGGAGCTTATTTTTAAAAGTTTTGTAATATTCGGTTGATAACTAAAGGTACCGTGCAAATTAAACTAATAAAATAGAAGATTTCGCCCGGTTGAAATGTTTCTATCTGTAGGTCAGCAATTTGCCGATTTTAGGGAGGTTGCGTGACTGAATGGTTAGCACGTGCGCTGTGTATCATAACGTCCGTCATTGAGTAACCTGGCGTTGTTTCGATTTCTTGGTTGTACGTGACAAGTAGTATGGTCGCCTGTCCAACCTCGTAGGCCGTAACGCCGCTGCCCGGGTAAAATTTCCCTCATTGCACACTTTATGGCGTATGCCCGTCTTCATTAGCCCATTTTAGGAGTAGGACGTTAAACCCTATTCAATTTGATTTCATTTTCTCTATGTTGCTTATTTATTATAGTGGATAAATGTTTTTCTGGTTCTATTAATTATTTCATTTCTGCATAGAAATCTTGCTTTGACCAGTTTTTTTTTATTGCAAAGTGCCATTCTTGTATATTGCAGTCTATGACCCTTTGTTTAAAACATGCTTAAGAAGTTGTCACGATTTCCTACTTATAACCAAACATATTGGAAACCATAATTATATAACATATCTCTAATTTTGGAAGCCCGATTACAGCTATACAAGTTTAGGTTATTTCCCTTTAGTTTAAAGATTATTTTTTTGCCCGGGTGCAATTTTTCTCACTACATTTAAATTTGTAACTTTGTGAGTTTTGACCGATTTTGATAATTATGTCTTTATAATTTTCCAAATTTACATATTTAACGTAAATATTCAAACAATTGGGATCAACCTGATTCAAATTTTTTTTTAGTTTTGTTCAAAGATATCTCATTTAATTTTTCTATGTTTTCTTACCATTTTCATTTCATTTTTCTGAAAGTTTTGAAGTGGGAAGTCATCCCGTTTACAGCAACACAAGTATCAGTTATTTCCCTTTAGTTTTCAGATTATGCAATGTTTCATATTATATTTAGACTTGTAACTTTGCGAGTTTTTGACCAATTTTGATAGGTGGTATTCTTATCCTTTCATTTGAGATACTTGATATAATCGATGACACGTGACGATGAATATGAAAGCTTTCATATCTGCATGGGACAGTAGCAGATCTAGTTATTGTTATTTTTTTGTGTGTTTTATCCACAAATCGGATTTCTCAGAATCTAACCATAGGATCTTTATGAAACTTTTACCTATCCCCCCAAAAATGGGTGGTAGCTGTTGATTAAATATATTTTCAAAACGTTTTACGAATCCGAAATCACCGAAATTTAAGAACGACAAAATGGACAATGCATAGTCGTAACTTTATTGTTTTTTGACCGATTTTACTAAATCTTTTTTCTTTGAATACCTTGAAAAAAATCATTTTCATCAGCAGTTTCACATTTTCTAATTTCGAAAATTCGTCGCTGTGATTTCGAACCGGAAGTTTAGACCAATTTAACAACTTCTTTAATAGTTGTGTGATTTTCATGAAATTTAGTATATAAGTAGATCTTACCGATGTGACTTCAAAAATATAATTAGAAATTTTCTAAATTATCTCCCCTTAGTGAAATTAAGGATCAAAGTTTTCAAAAAAATCGTCGAAATATAGGTCAGAAAGACTTAATTTTTTTTTTCGATAATAGACAAGGAATTACTGATTCGTACACAAAATATGGAGTTTGTCGATCGAACCGGAAGTGCCACCATCTTTAAACGTGAAAAATCACTAAGGCTTTTTTGCTATTTTACTTACAGATTCGGGAGTTATATTTTCTGAATCCTTGTAGGAAGGCCTAAAAAACATCGGGAATAGAATTTTGATTTAGGTCAACCGGGGGTCACCATTTTGAATTGAAAATGAAAAATAGAAGCAATTTGAAGGGACGAGAGTTTGGAGCACCATAACTTTCCTTCTAATTAAGCTAGGATGTTCAAACTTGGTGTAGACGTTCACTAGGTCAATGTTATGATTGAGTTCAAAGATGAGCATTTTATGCTTAGGGTAAGCAGAGATAAGCATGCTGATTTGTTGATTCTTTAGGGCACGATAACTTTGGTTATAATTAAGGGAGTGCGCTGAAACTTTTGTCAATAGAGAGTCTAATAGCTAGCCTGTTGTGTGAAATCATTGTATCATTTTTTTTAAATATCAGGGATAGCCGAAAAAAAGAGATTGAAAATCCAAAAAGTCGTATTTTTACAATTTGGAGCATGTCTAGAGGTCTTCCTCGTAAAGTCAACATAATATTTTTTGGGAACTTCTTCTACAAAGAGTCTTATTGGTAGTATTTTATATGAAACCATCGATCAGCAGTCCAACATATCAGGAGTAGAAGAACAAAAGGACCAAACATTGAAAACGGCACCCTTTCATTGTTAAGCGAAACATGCAGTGTGGGTGACTACAATCTACACATTTAGTCACCGTATAGAGCTTATTCAACAGTATCGAATTCCAACTGCTTAGGGATATTTTACGTGCACTCCAATGTGTACACGGGACTGTGGTTTTCGTCCCATCCGAACGACTAGGCAGCTGTGCTTGTCAGGCCCTCCGTTCTGCCTCACTGACAAGGGGGAACCACGCCGGGAAATCGAGATGAACTTTCTCCGTGCAGAACTTTCAATTCAGGCCAAACGTTTATTGCATACGATTAAGCTGGTCAGTTGGATCTTATTTTCAAAAGTTTTGTAATAATCGGTTGGTAATTAAAATACCGTGCACATTAAACTGTTAAAACAGAAAATTTCGCCCGGTTGAAATGTTTCTTGCTATAAGTCAGCAATATTCCGAATTCAGGGAGGCTGAATGGCTGAATGGTTAGCATGTGCGCGCTGTATCGTAAAATTTGGCCTGGTTGAAATGTTTCTCGCTGTAGGTCAGCTAAAATGTTCAAACTTGTTGTAGACGTTCACTAGGTCATTGTCTTGATCGAGTTCAAAAATGAGCATTTTCTGCCTAGGGTAGGCAGAGATAAGCAAGCTGATTTGTTGATTCTTTAGGGCACGATGACATTGGTTATAATGAATGGAGGGCGATGAAACTCTTGTCAATCGAGAGTCTAATAGCTAGCCTGTTGTGTGAAATCATTGTATCATTTTTTGAAAATGTCCGGGGTAGCCGAAAAAAGGAGATCGAAATCCAAAAAGTTGTATTTTTTACGATTTGGGGCATTTTTAGAGGTCGTGTAAAGTAAAATAAAGCATGCATATACATATATTATTGATATTAAATATATCATATAAAAAACTAAACAATGAATCAGCTGTCATTGATAGATTTTATATTATAAGCATGGTCAGTGGAAGGTCAACGTATTGTCTAACTTGAACTCACTGACTCCGTAACATTATTGTGGGTATGGTATAAGCTGAATTTGATGAGATGCACATATCTCGTTTGACTATTTGATAGTTACAGTGTTAGACGTTCGTCAAAAATCGAGTTCGACTTTGTCGTAACGTTACGGTCTCCATTCATCAAATCGTCGTTGGGGCTATAATACGATTTTGAATCAAGTTATTTATCACTGAGTGACTCAAAATTAGGTTTGATGTAGCTCTGCTCACTTACAGTGGCGAATTTACGGGCTCATGGGTTCCAGCTCCCTCTTCTAGAAATTTCACAGCACCCGCATGGATTGTGGCTAATTTTGTGGCAGAATTTTATTTTTTCTGGGGGAGGTACTTCTAAATGGCTTCGACACAAGTGCCTGAAATGCAATGAAATCACGTTTTCGGCCTCCAATTTCTGAAAATTCTTAGGGGGAGAACCCCCTGACCCGACCCCCTCGCGGGGCTTCACGGTCGGTATCAGCCCCCCTCCCCACCACCATGGTTAATCCGGCGTTGATGTTCCCTCTTGTGCAGCTGCAAAAGAATGTACAAGTTCATTGCCTGTCAAAGATCCCACTTTTCTACTCTAGTTCGGGTAATGAGGTCGAGCGTATATTGTATAGGGGATATTAAACAAGCAAACAATATGGCTGATGTCTCCCGCCAAAACCCCAAAGTAAAATATGACACATTAATTAATCGCACTTTCATATTTTTTTTCAAAAGTATTGAGCAATCAAACTATACTGTAAATTTCATCACTCTCTGTCAGATAGAAATCAAGGTTATCTTGTCCCAAAGCATCGACCAATGAAATTGCCAAGCTGTAGCTCGAAATGTTCAGTCCCCCGCCAATCGAAAAGCCCCCCGACCCACCCACTCCAGTCCAGTGTAATACATTAGGTTATAATTGTGTTACAAACGTATCACAAGGAGCATTTGAATATTCTCTCTGAGGCATCTGATACCACTTGTCATTGAGGTGTTCACACAGCCAACTCATTTTTGTTTGTTTGTGTTATCTTTATTCAGTATAAATCAACTAATACAAATGAAAAAAGGAACTTGGTTTAATGAGATTATTTTTTGAGAGTTGGTCATACAGGTATCACTAATCATAATTGCTCTTAACTTCAAATATGTACACGATTATGTGTATTCTAAATATCAAATAAAACAATGATGATTTCTTTACAATAGCAGTACAACAAATTTATTCGCAAAATTTTCCTTTGATCAGTCGATCAAAAACCTGATTGTATTTACAATATATTCTAGGTCTTTGCTCTTTATTCCATTGGTTCAAAAGATGATAAAAGAGGCTTATCAAAAAGTTTATATCATGTAGTCTTATAACAAATAGAACAATGACATACAAGATGTTTCAAATCATAATCTATTTGCATTATTTATTTCAATAATTTGACCTGTGATATTCATGTATAAAGAAAAATAGTAAAAATTGAATTTCATTCACTTTTATGTATAATATAGTATTAAACCGGTTAATTATTGTATACAACATTTATTTAATTTCATAGCAACATTTTATACTATTGTATTCATTGTAGTTTTTTGTGTTGTTAGCCCAGTCCGTGCATAGCATTATGATGTGAAATCCCATTTCATTTCAATTATAATAGTCTTCATCTAGAAACAATATTACTATTTATATTGGTATGTTACTACCAAGATATAACAATAAAATTAGCAAAGGTATGTATAAATTAATAAAGTTCTCTTTAGTATCTTTCATGAATAGTCAATTGATCAATACCATTATTTCTCTTCACTTCATGCAAATAAATTGAAATTGGATTTAATGTTCAACTGTTTTACTTCACAACTTACATAAATCATTTAGTGATAAAGAAACATACATTTCTACTATTTTTTTAACATAGTGTTGTATACTATGCATCATTATATAGAAGACATATGAATGAATAAACAAAAATATGGCAAAATGAACAACATGAGAATGATTGTAGAAGTATAAGAACAATGCAATTGTATGAAAGCTTATTGTTTCTGTTAAGATTATTATTGTTATTTTTTTTAAGATTATCAAGCTTTCATATGTATTACATATGAAAGCTTATTGTTTCTGTTAAAGTTATTAAGCTTTCATATTACATATGAAAGCTTATTGTTTCTGTTAAGATTATTATTATTTTTTTTTTGTGTATTTTCTGCAAATCGGATTTCTCAGAATCTAACCATGGGATCTTTCTGAAACTTTGACCTACCCCCCCCCCCCGGAAAAATGGGGTGCGAACGTTGTTTAAATATATTTTCAACACGTTTTACGAATCCGAAATCACCGAATTTTACGAACGAAAAAACTGAAAATGCATAGTCGTAACTTTGTTATTTTTTGACCGATTTTACTAATTCTTTTTTCTTTGAATACCTTAAAAAAAACCATTTTCATCTGCAGTTTCACATTTTCGAATTTCGAAAATTCGTCGCTGTGATTTCGAACCGGAAGTTTAGACCAATTTGACAACTTCTTTAATAGTTGTACGATTTTCATGAAATTTAGTATATAAGTAGATCTTACCGATGTGACTTCAAAAATATAATTAGAAATTTTCTAAATTATCTCCCCTTGATGAAATTAAGGATCAAAGTTTTCAAAAAAATCGTCGAAATGTAGGTCGGAATTACCTAATTTTTTTTTTCGTTACTAGACAAGGAATTACTGATTCGTACACAAAATATGGAGTTTGTCGATCGAACCGAAAGTGCCACCATCTTTAAACGTGAAAAATCAATAAGGCTTTTATGCTATTTTACTTACAGACTCGGGAGTTATATTTTCGGAATCCTTGAAGGAATGCCTAAAAATCTATCGGATCAAAATTTTGATTTCGGTCACGTGATGGTCACCATTTTGAATTGAAAATGAAAAAATAGAAGCAATTTGAATGATTGAGTTCAAAGATGAGCATTTTCTGCCAAGGGTAAGCAGAGATAAGCATGCTGATTTGTTGATTCTTTAGGGCACGATAACTTCGGTTATAATGAAGGGAGGGCGGTGAAACGTTTTTCAATAGAGAGTCTAATAGCTAGCCTGTTGTGTGAAATCATTGTATCATTATTTTTAAATATCGGGGATAGCAGAAAAAAGAGATCGAAAATCCAAAAAGTCGTATTTTTACGATTTGGAGCATTTTTAAAGGTCCTTTTCTCTTAAAGTCAACATAATATTTTGGGGGAACTTCTTCTACAAAGAGTCTTATCGGTAGTTTTTTATATGAAACCATCGACCAACAGTCCAAAATATCAGGAGTAGAAGAATAAAAGGATCGAAAATTGAAAACGGCACCCTTTCATTGTTAAGCAAAACATGCAGTGTGGGTGTCTATAATCTGCACATTTAGTCATTGTATAGAGCGTATTCAACAGTATCGAATTCCAACTGCAAAGGGATCTTTTACGTGCACTCCAATGTGTACACGGCGGGGGGGGGGGACACGCCAGAAAATCGAGATGAACTTTCTCGGCCAATGCAGGGATCGAACACCCGACCTCCTGGCTAGCAGGCCAACGACTTAGCTACATAGTCTGGACACCCATCGTACATTTCATCCGTCAAATCAAAGCATTTCATTGCATTAGACCAATAATTAATTATTCTTAATTTGAAACTTTATTTTAATATTAGTCTGGCATTATTAAATCCTAATTTCATTGGTCTTATTTAAAATTAAACTTCCATTTAACTATGAACAACCCATAACGTGTCTCTTTAAAACAAATAAATACTCTAAAACAGTAGCTCAACCTTTTGACCTAAACTCATTAATTTACGATTTTGTTGTGAGCGACTTGTTATTCTCCCTATATGACATATTGCACGTGTCTGATTTCTAAGGGGGGAGGGGTGGCTGAATGGTTAGCACGCGCGCCTGTCATTGAGTTAACTAGCGTGTTTTCGAATGCTCGGTTGTACGTGACAAGGAGTAAGGTCGCCTGTCCAACCTGCCATTTTTAGTTCTTTCCCGCCATTTACATTTCATTTTTTCATCCGTCTCATTACAGTAATACAAGTTTCAGTTATTTCCCTTTAGTTTTCAGATTATTGCTTTGCCTGGTGCAATGTTTCATACTATATTTAGACTTGTAACTTCGCGAGTTTTTGACCAATTTTGATATTTTTTTCTTCTTATCCTTTTATTTAGGATACTTGATACAATCGATGACACATGACGTTGAATATGAAAGCTTTCATATCTGCATGGGACAGTAGCAGATCTAGTTATTTTTTTTTTTTTGTGTTTCTCCTGCAAATCGGATTTCACAGAATCTAACCACAGGATGTTTCTGAAACTTTGACCTACCCCCCCCCCCCCCCAAAAAAAAAAAATGGGTGGTGGCTGTTGATTAAATATATTTTCGAAACATTTTGCGAATTCGAAATCACCGAATTTTACGAACGAAAAAACTGACAATGCATAGTCGTGACTTTGTTATTTTTTGACCGATCTTACTAATTCTTTTTTCTTTGAATACCTTGAAAAAAATCATTTTCATGTGCAGTTTCACATTTTTGAATTTCGAAAATTCGTCGCTGTGATTTCGAACCGGAAGTTTAGACCAATTTGACAACTTCTGTAATAGTTGTACGATCTTCATGAAATTTAGTATATAAGTAGATCCTACCGATGTGATTTCAAAAATATAATTAGAAATCTTCAAAATTATCTCCCCTTGACGAAATTAAGGATCAAAATTTTCAAAAAAATCATCGAAATATAGGTCAGAATGACCTGATTTTTTTTTTTGGATACTAGATAAGTAATTACTGATTTGTACACAAAATATGAAGTTTGTCGATAGAACCGGAAGTACCACCATCTTGAAACGTGAAAAATCCCTAAGGCTTTTTTGCTATTTTACTTACAGACACGGGAGTTATATTTTCTGAATCCATGAAGGTTGGTTCAAAAATCGCTGGGAGCAGAATTTTGATTTAGGTCGACTGATGGATTCCATTTTGAAGTGAATATGAAAAAAAGTAGCAATTTGAAGGGCCGAGACTTTGAAACACAATAACTCTCCTTCTAATGAAGCTAGAATGTTCAAACTTGGTGTAGACGTTCACTAGGTCAATGTCATGACTGAGTTTAAAGATGAGCATTTTCTGCTTAAGGTAAGCAGAGATAAATATGCTGATTTGTTGATTCTTTAAGGCACGATAACTTCGGTTATAATGAAGAGAGGGTGGTGAAACTCCTGTCAATCGATAGTCTAATAGCTAGCCCGTTGTGTGAAATCATTGTATCATTTTTTTTATATGTCAGGGATAGCAGAAAAAAAGAGATCGAAAATCCAAAAAGTCGTATTTTTACGATTTTGAGCATTTTTAAATGTCCTTTTCTCTTAAATCAACATAATATTTTGGGGAACTTCTTCTACAAAGAGTCTTATCGGTAGTTTTTTATATGAAACCATCGACCAACAGTCCAAAATATCAGGAGTAGAAGAATAAAAGGATCGAAAATTGAAAACTGCACCCTTTCATTGTTAAGCGAAACATGCAGCGTGGGTGACTACAATTTCCACATTTAGTCATCGTATAGAGCTTATTCAACAGTATCGAATTCCAACTGCTTAGAGATATTTTACGTGTACTTCAATGTGTACACGGGACCTCCGTTTTGCCTCACTGACAAGAGGGAACCACGCCGGAAAATCGAGATGAACTTTCTTGGTGCAGAACTTTCAATTCACGCCAAACGTTTATTGCATACGATTAAGTTGATCAGTTGGAGCTTATTTTCAAAGGTTTTGTAATGATCGGTTGGTAATTAAAGTACCGTGCAAATTAAACTGCTAAAACAGAAAATTTCGCCCGGTTGAAATGTTGCTTGCTGTAAGTCAGCAATTTCCCAATTTTAGGGAGGCTGAATGGCTGAATGGTTAGCATGTGCGCGCTGTATCGTAACGTCTGTCATTGAGTCAACCGGCGTCGTTTCGATTTCTAGGCTGCAAGTGGCATGGAGTATGGTGTCCAACCTCGTGGGTTTTCTCCGTGTCCTTCGGTTTCCTCCCACGGCTAAAGACTCGTACACGCAAGGGAAGTTTTTCAATAAAATTAAAAGACATATGTTACTCCCGAAATGACCTCGTTTGTGTCGAATGGACGTTAAGCCGCATTTCTGTCATTCTGTTTTATTTTTAAAGTTTCGTAATAATCGGTTGGTAATCAATGGTACTGTAAAAGTGATAAAACAGAAAATTTCGCCCTGTTGTAATGTTTCTCACTTTAAAGTCAGCAATTTGCCGATTTTATGGGGCAAACGTTTATTGCGAACGATTAAGCTGGTCAGGGGGAGCTTATTTTTAAAAGTTTTGTAATATTCGAAAATTCGTCGCTGTGATTTCGAACCAGAAGTTGAGACCAACTTGACAACTTCTAAATTATCTCCCCATGGTGAAATTAAGAATCAAATTTTTCAAAAAAAAATCGTCGAAATAAAAGTCAGAATGACCTAAAAAAAAATGTCGATACTAGACAAGTAATTACTGATTCGTACACAAAACATGCAGTTTGTCGATCGAACCGGAAGTGCCACCATCTTGAAACGTGAAAAAACAATAGAACTTTTGCGATATTGCACTTACAGACATGGGAGTTACATTTTCTCAACCCTTGAAGGAAAATCTTAAAAAAACGTTCAGAGCAGAATTTTGATTAAGGTCAGCTGATGGTCGCCATTTTGAAGTGAATATGAAACATAGTGAAAAATCGACATTTACGGACTTGTAAACAAACACAATAGGGCATAGTATGTTCAATGCGTCTCCTATGTCTAAAATTTAATACATTTCAATTTCAGGATAGACTGGATACGGGTCGAATTTTTGGTATTTGAATATTTCAAAAATTCGAATTTCGCTTTTGATGTTTTTCGTGCCGACAAAGTTGTTTACGAGTGAAAAATCACAATTTCGCTAGATTGTGACAGATTTTAATGATTTATTTTTTCTTCTTCGGATTAATTATATGACCCATGACATGTGACAGGAAGTGACAGTGTATATGAAAGCTTTCATATCTGCATCGGACAGTAGCAGATCTAGTTAAGCTTTCATATTACATATGAAAGCTTATTGTTTCTGTTAAAGTTATTAAGCTTTCATATTACATATGAAAGCTTATTGTTTCTGTTAAAGTTATTATTATTTTTTTTTTGTGTGTGTGTTTTCTGCAAATCGGATTTCTCAGAATCTATCCATAGGATCTTTCTGAAATTTTGACCTACCCCCACAAAAATGGGGTGCGAACCTTGATTAAATATATTTTCGAAACGTTTTACGAATCCGAAATCACCGAATTTTACGAACGAAAAAAATGACAATGCATAGTCGTAACTTTGTTATTTTTTGACCGATTTTACTAATTCTTTTTTCTTTGAATACCTTTAAAAAAATCATTTTCATCTGCAGTTTCACATTTTCGAATTTCGAAAATTCGTCGCTGTGATTTTGAACCGGAAGTTTAGACCAATTTGACAACTTCTTTAATAGTTGTACGATTTTCATGAAATTTAGTATCTAAGTAGATCTTACCGATGTGAATTCAAAAATATAATTAGAAATTTTCTAAATTATCTCCCTTTGACGAAATTAAGGATCAAAATTTTCAAAAAAATCATCGAAATATAGGTCAGAATGACCTGATTTTTTTTTTGATACTAGATAAGTAATTACTGATTTGTACACAAAATATGAAGTTTGTCGATCGAACCGGAAGTGCCGCCATATTTAAAAGTGAAAAATCAATAAGGCTTTTTTGCTATTTTACTTACAGACTCGGGAGTTATATTTTCTGAATCCTTGTAGGAAGGCCTAAAAAATGTCGCGAATAGAATTTTGATTTCGGTCACGTGATGGTCACCATTTTGAATTGAAAATGAAAAATAGAAGCAATTTGAAGGGTCGGGATTTGGAACACAATTACTCTCCTTCTAATTAAGCTAGAATGTTCAAACTTGGTGTAGACGTTCACTAGGTCAATGTTATGATTGAGTTTAAAGATCAGCATTTTCTGCTTAGGGTAAGCAGAGATAAGCATGCTAATTTGTTGATTCTTTAGGGCACGATAACTTCGGTTATAATGAAGGGAGGGCGATGAAACTTTTGTCAATAGAGAGTCTAATAGCTAGCCTGTTGTGTGAAATCATTGTATTATTTTTTTCTAAATATCAGGGATAGCCGAAAAAAGAGATTGAAAATCCAAAAAGTCGTATTTTTACAATTTGGCGCATGTTTAGAGGTCTTTCTCGTAAAGTCAACATAATATTTTTTGGGAACTTCTTCTACAAAGAGTCTTATTTGTAGTCTTTTATATGAAACCATCGATCAACAGTCCAACATATCAGGAGTAGAAGAACAAAATGATCGAACATTGAAAACGGCACCCTTTCATTGTTAAGCGAAACATGCAGTGTGGGTGACTACAATCTACACATTTATTCATCGTATAGAGCTTATTCAACAGTATCGAATTCCAACTGCTTAGGGATATTTTACGTGCACTCCAATGTGTACACGGGACCTTGGTTTTCGTCCCATCCGAATGACTAGACAGCTGTGCTTGTCAGGCCCTCCGTTCTGCCTCACTGACAAGGGGAACCACGCCGGGAAATCGAGATGAACTTTCTCCGTGCAGAACTTTCAATTCAGGCGAAAACGTTTATTGCATACGATTAAGCTGGTCAGTTGGAGCTTATTTTCAAAAGTTTTGTAATAATCGGTTGGTAATTAAAGTACCGTGCACATTAAACTGTTAAAACAGAAAATTTCGCCCGGTTGAAATGTTTCTTGCTATAAGTCAGCAATTTTCTGAATTCAGGGAGGCTGAATGGCTGAATGGTTAGCATGTGCGCACTGTATCGTAACGTCTGTCATTGAGTCAACGGGTGTCGTTTCGATCTCCAGGTTGCACGTGTTATGAAGTATGATGTCCAACCTCGTGGGTTTTCTCCGTGTCCTTCGGTTTCCTCCCAACGGCTAAAGACCTGTAAGCGCAAGGGGAGTTTTTAAATAAAATTAAAAAACATATGTTAGTCCCGAAATAACCTAGTTTGTGTCGAATGGACATTAGGCCGCATTTCTCTCTTTCTCTTTTATTTTTAAAGTTTTGTAATAATCGGTTGGTAATCAAAGATACTGTAAAAGTGATAAAACAGAAAAATTCACCCGGTTGTAATGTTTCTCACTTTAAAGTCAGCAATTTGCCGATTTTAAGGGGCAAACGTTTATTGCGAACGCTTAAGCTGGTCAGGGGGAGCTTATTTTTAAAAGTTTTGTAATATTCGGTTGATAACTAAAGGTACCGTGCAAATTAAACTGTTACAATAGAAAATTTGGCCCGGTTGAAATGTTTCTCGCTGTAGGTCAGCAATTTGCCGATTTTAGGGAGGTTGCGTGGCTGAATGGTTAGCACGTGCGCTCTGTATCATAACGTCTGTCATTGAGTCAACTGGCGTTGTTTCGATTTCTTGGTTGTACGTGACAAGGAGTATGGTCGCCTGTCCAACCTCGTAGGCCGTAACCGCCGCTGCCCGGGTAAAATTTCCCTCATTGCACACTTTATGGCATATGCCCGTCTTCATTAGCCCATTTTAGGAGCAGAACAGTCGGACGTTAAACCCCATTCAATTTCATTTCATTTTCTCTATGTTGCTTATTTATTATAGTGGATAAATATTTTTCTGGTTCTAGCAATTATTTAATTTCTGCATAGAAATCTTGCTTTGGCCAGTTTTTTTATTGCAGAGTGCCATTCTTGTTTAAACAAACATGATCCTTTGTTTAAAACATGCTTAAGAAGTCGTCACGATTTCCTACTTATAACCAAACATATTGGAAATATTAGTCTGGCATTATTAAATCCTAATTTTATTGGTCTTATTTAAAATTAAATTTTCATTTAACTATGAACAACCCTTAACGTGTCTCTTTAAAACTATTAAGTACTCTAAAACAGTAGCTCAACCTTTTGACCTAAACTCATTAATTTACCATTTTGTTGTGAGCGACTTCTTATTCTTCCTATATGACATATTGCACGTGTCTGATTTCAAAGGGGGGTTGGGTGCCTGAATGGTTAGCACGCGCGCCTGTCATTGAGTTAACTAGCGTGTTTTCGAATGCCCGGTTGTACGTGACAAGGAGTAAGGTCGCCTGTCCAACCTGCCATTTTTAATTTTTTTTCCCCGCCATTTTCATTTCATTTTCTCATCCGTCTCATTACAGTAATACAAGTTTCAGTTATTTCCCTTTAGTTTTCAGATTATTGTTATGCCTGGGTGCAATGTTTCATACTATATTTAGACTTGTAACTTCGCGAGTTTTTGACCAATTTTAATAATTTTTTCGTCTTATCCTTTTATTTAGGATACTTGATACAATCAATGACACGTGACGATGAATATGAAAGCTTTCATATCTGCATGGGACAGTAGCAGATCTAGTTAAGCTTTCATATTTCATATGAAAGCTTATTGTTTCTGTTAAGATTATTATTATTTTTTTTTTGTGTTTTTCCTGCAAATCGGATTTCACAGAATCTAACCATAGGATGTATCTGAAACTTTGACCTACCCCCCCCCCCCAAAATGGGTGGTGGCTGTTGATTAAATATATTTTGAAAACGTTTTGCGAATTCGAAATCGCCGAATTTTTCGAACGAAAAAACTGACAATGCATAGTCGTAACTTTGCTATTTTTTGACCGATTTTACTAATTCTTTTTCTTTGAATACATTGAAAAAAATCAATTTCATCTGCAGTTTCACATTTTCGAATTTCGAAAATTCGTCGCTGTGATTTCGAACCCGAAGTTTAGACCAATTTGACAACTTCTTTTATAGTTGTACGATTTTCATGAAATTTAGTTTATCTTACCCATGTGACTTCAAAAATATAATTAGAAATTTTCTAAATTATCTCCCCTTGGTGAAATTAAGGATCAAAGTTTTAAAAAAAATCGTCGAAATATAGGTCAGAATGACCTAAAAAATTTTTTTAGATACTCGACAAGTAATTACTGATTCCTACACAAAATATAGAGTTTATCGATCGAACCGGAAGTGCCACCATCTTGAAACATGAAAAATCCCTAAGGCTTTTTTGCTATTTCACTTACAGACACGGGAGTTATATTTTCTAAATCCTCGAAGGATGGCCCAAAAATCGCTGGGAGCAGAATTTTGATTTAGGTCAACTGATGGTTGCCATTTTGAAGTGAATATGAAAAGTTGTAGCAATTTGAAGGGCCGAGACTTTGAAACACAATAACTCTCCTTCTAATTGAGCTGGAATGTTCAATCTTGGTGTAGACGTTCACTAGGTCAATGTCATGATTGAGTGCAAAGATGAGCATTTTCTGCCTAGGGTAAGCAGAGATAAGCATGCTGATTTGTTAATTATTTAGGGCACAATAACTTCGGTTATAATGTAGGGAGGGTGGTGAAACTTTTGTCAAAAGAGAGTCTAATAGGTAGCCTGTTGTGTGAAATCATTGTATCATTTTTTTTAAATATCAGGGGTAGCAGAAAAAAGAGATCGAAAATTAAAAAAGTCGTATTTTTACGATTTGGAGCATTTTTAAAGGTCCTTTTCTCTTAGAGTCAACATAATATTTTTGGGGAACTTCTTCTACAAAGAGTCTTATCGGTAGTCTTTTATATGAAACCATCGATCAACAGTCCAAAATATCAGGAGTAGAAGAATAAAAGGATCGAAAATTGAAAACGGCACCCTTTCATTGTTAAGCAAAACATGCAGTGTGGGTGGCTACAATCTGCACATTTAGTCATCGTATAGAGCTTTTTCAACAATATCGAATTCCAACTGCTAAGGGATCTTTTACGTGCACTCAAATATGTACACGGCGGGTGGGGGGGCATGAACTTTCTCGGCCAATGTAGGGATCGAACACCCGACCTCCTGGCTAGCAGGCCACCGCCTTAGCCACATAGTGTGGACACCCATTGTACATTTCATTCGTCAAATCAAATCATTTCATTGCATTAGACCAATATTTAATTATTCTTAATTTAAAACTTTATTTTAGTATTAGTCTGGCATTATTAAATCCTAATTTTATTGGTCTTTTTTAAAATTAAACTTTCATTTAACTATGAACAACCCTTAACGTGTATCTTTAAAACAATTAAATACTCTAAAACAAAAAAAAACAAGCCAGCAGTGAGGCTGATGTCCCCCGCCGAAATCCTAAAATAAATAGATGACACATATTAATTAATCGCACATTTATTTTTTTCAAACTTATCGACCAATCAAACTGAACACGAAGTGTCATCCAAAAATTGCTTATCTCTGCCTACCGTAAGAAGAAAATGCTCATCTTCGAACTCCATCAAGGCATTGACCTAAGAAGCATACACACCAATTTTGAACATTTTAACTCAATTCGAAGGAGAGTTATTGTGTTCCAAAGTCTCGGCAAATCAAATTGCTTATCACTCTGCTTACCCTGAGCAGAAAATGCTCATTATCGATCATAGTCAAGGTATTACTGTAATGAAACTATACACCAAGTTTCATCACTCTCACTTAATTAGAACTAAAGTTATCGTATCTTAAAGCATCAACCAATCAAATTGCTTATCTCTGCCTACCCTAAGCGGAAAATGCTCATCTTCGAACTCAATCAAGGCATTGACCTAATAAGCATATACACCAAGTTTGAACATTTTAACTAAATTAGAAGGAGAGTTATTGTGTTCTAAAGTCTCGACCAATCAAATTGCGTATCGCTCTGCTTACCCTGAGCAGAAAATGCTCATTATCGAACTTAGTCAAGGTATTACTGTAATGAAACTATACACCAAGTTTCATCACTCTCACTTAATTAGAACTAAAGTTATCGTGTCCCAAAGCATCAACCAATCAAATTGCTTATCTCTGCTTACCCTAAGCGGAAAATGCTCATCTTCGAACTCCATCAAGGCATTGACCTAATAAGCATATACACCAAGTTTGAACATTTTAACTCAATTAGAAGGAGAGTTATTGTGTTCCAAATTCTCAACCAATCAAATTACGTATAGCTCTGCTTACCCTGAGCAGAAAATGCTCATTATCGAACTTAGTCAAGGTATTACTATAATGAAACTATACACCAAGTTTCATCAATCTCACTTAATTAGAACTAAAGTTATCGTGTCCCAAAGCATCAACCAATCAAATTGCTTATCTCTGCTTACCCTATGCGGAAAACGCTCATCTTCGAACTCCATCAAGGCATTGACCTAATAAGCACATACACCAAGTTTGAACATTTCAACTAAATTAAAAGGAGAGTTATCGTGTTCCAAAGTCTCGACCAATCAAATTGCGTATCGCTCTGCTTACCCTGAGCAGAAAATGCTCATTATCGAACTTAGTCAAGGTATTACTATAATGAAACTATACACCAAGTTTCATCACTCTCACTTAATTAGAACTAAAGTTATCGTGTCCCAAAGCATCAACCAATCAAATTGCTTATCTCTGCTTACCCTAAGCGGAAAATGCTCATCTTCAAACTTCATCAAGGCATTGACCTAATAAGCATATACACCAAGTTTGAACATTTTAACTCAATTAGAAGGAGAGTTATTGTGTACCAAATTCTCGACCAATCAAATTGCGTATAGCTCTGCTTACCCTGAGCAGAAAATGCTCATTATCGAACTTAGTCAAGGTATTACTGTAATGAAACGATACACCAAGTTTCATCAATCTCACTTAATTAGAACTAAAGTTATCGTGTCCCAAAGCATCAACCAATCAAATTGCTTATCTCTGCTTACCCTAAGCAGAAAATGCTCATCTTCGAACTCCATCAAGGCACCAAGTTTGAACATTCTAGCTCAATTAGGAAGAGAGTTATTGTGTCCCAAAAAGTGTGACGGACAGACAGACGGACAGACAGACGGACAGACGGACAGACAGACAGACGGACGAACCCATTTTAATAGTCCCCCAACTTTCTTAGAAAGAGCGGGGGACAATCAATAACCGGGTCAATTCAGGTAAGTATAACTACGGGTTCTGTCCACCTTCTCTCGTCTACGGCCATACCACGTTGAAAACACCAGTTCTTTTCCGATTACTGAAGTTAAGCAACGTCGGACCCGGTTAGTACTTGGATGGGTGACCGCCTGGGAACACCGGGTGCTGTAGCGCCTTTTTGCCCTGATTCTTCGTGAAAAAATCAATTTTCCGCCAATCAGACCACAGCGCGCACTCTTTTGCACCACTCCAGCTCTCCGCTCGGTCCGTCTCCCAAGGGAAAAAGAAACAAAAAGAATTTGAGTAAGCACAAGTATGGGTTCTGTCCACCTTCTCTCGTCTACGGCCACACCACGTTGAAAACACCAGTTCTCGTCCGATCACTGAAGTTAAGCAACTTCGGGCGCGGTCAGTACTTGGATGGGTGACCCCCTGGGAACACCGGGTGCTGTAGACGCCTTTTTAAAACCGCCCCCCCCCCCCCAAAAAAAAAGATAGGTTGCCAGGCAACGAAACATACGCCCACAGCAGCTAAATTGTCCGGGCAGTCAACAAGGGTTGTCGCATATTTTTACTTTTTTCGGTAATGAAACATTTGTAATACTCTAAAAACTGATTAAGAGTAACAACTCATTATGTAATTATCAGAAAATCATTAGAATTTGATTGCTTTTTATAAAGTTTTACCCCACGCTAGCAATTGAATTAGTATATATACATGAAACATTTAAAATCATGGATTTAGCTGTTCAGTTATCAAAATTCATTGAAAACCAATATACTTGTTCGTTTCAACACCTTAAACTTTGTGTATCAATCTGAAGTCAATCAGATGATAAGTGTAACGGCAGCCGCTGTCAACGAATCGGAATCGTATTCGTATTCATGGTAGCAGGCAGGACAGAGACTGTCATTAGGGTTTTTTTAACAAACGAACAAACATGGAAGTCTCGACTAACTGTGACTGGTTGAAGTTTATTATTATTGACAAAAGTATCGGACGAGGTCAACAACAACACAACAATACATTAGAAAGTCAATGGTAATGCATAAGAATCGAACATGTCATTCGTTGCGGACGTAGATTATGCGATAGCCATCGTGGACCGTACTTTCTCTCACATCACAGACGTGAAAACTGAAAATATACGAACGAAAAAGCTACTTAATATCTAATACATATACAAAATGGATAATCGAACGTTATTGAAAGTATTGAATGCAATTCGATTTCATAAACTGAAGAAACATACCTCCATGCGCCTACACAAGTAATATTCGGCGGCTACCATGCGTGTTTGCAGACTCGAAAATATGGCGAACTGTTCGTCACGTGACACCTGACAGCCCAATGTGTAGAATTTAAAGGGAAATTCCGTCGATATGCAAAAAACGTTTAAAGGACAACTGTCACATGGCTCCCTAAAATTGATGCTCAAATTTTCAAAATGTCGTACGAACCGAAAAGCATCGAAACCATGGTAAAGTAATATATACTGTAGACCTATCCGAACGACATGTAAACATACATACTTATCAAATACACTGATACAAAATATAAATAAATAAATGGACAAAATTCAAATATGAACTAGATTAACTCGAAATGTTCATTAACTTAAATGTCCAACTATCTACACTGGCTCCTCGATGGGGAAGTACCATCGGTCTCCAACAAAGCCTCATTATTCCTCCAATAACAAAACTAACTTGTGAATCGGGCGTTCTAATTGTGACACTGGGTTAATTCGTTTCCCCTTAGAGTTTAGATTACCATCTCCAACGATAAGCTTCACTTTTCGCACACAATTAAGCTCATCTGGAAGGAGTTCAACCACGCGACACAAATGCCAGTTATTCCGCGGAAGATTTTCATCTTTCATCAAAACGATATCATTGACTTGACTAGATACAGAGCATACGTAGCAAGTATAACACGCTGGTCATACAAACAGGGTTTTATTGCTGCTTGCTGGACCAGAGACGGTAAAATATTCATACGTGAAAACAGTACTGTTCCAGGTAAGAATGGCCCGACTCGTAAACTAACAAGCCCGGTTGAAGTGCCCGGTTATAAACCAACAAGTGAAGAACTAATTAATTACAATCTAACCAGTTCACTGCAAGCTCAGACCGACTCTCCATCCGCTGAAATATAGTGTAACATAGAAAATCTGTACATCATTGTTAATATCAATACCTGTGAAGATAACCCTGCCCCCTCAATAACCGACAATAATTCATAAGTGTCTACCCTTTAGAATATAAATCTCCAAAATGTTTTGCCTGTCAAATTTGCATGATAGATCTAAAAATGAATTTATAAACTTATATATCTGTGAATTTTGCACAGTTGATGTTAAAGGGAAACAACTCTCTATAATGCACCATCAATATCCCATTGAATTTTTAATATTACTTATATATATTATTATATGTATTAGTTATACTAATTTTTATGATTATGATATCTTTATTAAGTTTACTTAAGATTGAACTTTATAGCCAACAAACATTATAGTTCTTGTAATAAGTAATTGGAATTTCTATTATGATGGTTTCAATAACAAACTTGCATAACCAATTGTACACACCTATAGACTTTACCCATATTATATATTCGTTTGTATATTAGTCTGTCTGTACAAAGCTGGTCTGAAATGTTCTCTGAATCTCCTGCAAAATAGTGCAAAACATAAAATCAAGTAGTTAATCATCTTTAGTAGCCTATTGCAAAGTTTGTAAATCACCTGACTATAGTAAATCAGAAATCATAATACTACACTATTTAGAGTTGTCATTTGTATTGTAAAAGACTGATAATAAGTTGAGTGTACATGTATATGATGCTATATATGATGTTTACAGGTTTGCTGCCATTAACTGCTATGCATGTTATGCTAAGAGTAAGATTATAATAATACATACTGTTTTAAGTTAGATGAAACTGATTACAAACCAGACAAGTAGTAATCTCAAAATTACCTAATACCATGTATGTAAAGTAAAGGATATCATGGATTATTAAACATATACTGTACGAGGGCTAGGTTTTGCCTATTGCAGTTATATAGACTGTTCATTGGACATTCTTTACAATGAAACAACCACAATCAACTCTTTGATAGAATTCAATCGACCACAATCAACTCATTGATAGAATTCAATCGCTAATTGCTTAGTTCCGAGTGGAGCATACTTCCTTTATATTTTTTAGTTTTTATCTATATTTATAACTGACAGCTCAAATTCTCAATTAGTATAATATGAATCTTTAAATATCAAGACAGCTATGTAAAATACTTACCCTTATTAGTCTCTGTGCTATGCATGTGTATATTAACTATCTGCAGTTTACTCATCTAAAAAAAAGCAAAAATAACCCCAATGATAGTTAATGCTCAAATAACACTGTAGGCCTCAAGGCTTTTATGCAGTAAAATTACCAATAACCCTATGATATATCCAGCCGTCACAGTGCAAATTGTTTTCTTAGAAGAGTGTCAATACCCAACTTTAAACATAGACTTACAGAGGCCTGCTCCACGAAACTCTGATTGGGATGGAATCTAAGTTTAAGTTTTAGTAATATGATTGGATAATTAGATCGTTCCTATTGCCTAGCCAATCAAAATTGAAGTATTTACTGACATTTGAATTTTATCCTCGGTTACTCTTTCAAGAAGCAGTAGCCCTGAATTGTCAATCCCCATGGGGTTTTCTTCAAGTTTTCTGGTTACTTCTCAATGCTAGGGAACTATTTAAATAAAATTGAAGCATATGGTAATCCCAAACTTACCTAGTTTCTCTCTCTTTTCTCTCAACAATAACAGTGTCATTTTTACCTGAAATAAGAATTACTATGTAATAACACAAATCTGTTGAACTTGAAGTGACAAGTCAGAAATAGAAAACAGAACACCAAATTATAAATAATGATAGTATGCTGTGAAATTGCAAAATACTCCTAAATAGCCCTTGCACGTCATCACTAATAATGGTAATTGAGATTAAGCTTTGTAACTGTGCTAACTCTCCTAAATATGTACATTGTCTACTTACGATTAACTTTAAGCAGGTAGGCCTACTAGGTAGTCTACGAATGAATGATTGTTGTTTATTGTTAGTATGGAGTATTAAAATTTTATATATTATAAACAATGTTGGAAACTTTAGCCTTGTTGAGTAATTAACGGTTATGGGCTTGTATTATTAATTAACAAACTGCATAACTCAAATTAAAACTGTTTATCAAACCAAACTACATGTGAATTTACTCACCACCTAAATTGTCCGTTATCTTCTAAACTGTATTGAGCTGTAAACACCATGCTCTCTTCCCTTGTCGAGCTCAACATGCCAATCAAAAAAAATCACGTGACTCTTCCATTCGCACAACATCAACACATTTGCTGTTTTATTATTTGATATTATCTGTGTTCTTTTCTTCTTTTTTTTTGTGGGGTTTTATTATTTGATATTATCTGTGTTCTTTTCTTCTTTTTTTTTGTGGGGGGGGGGGGGGAGCGCTTGATGTTTTTGTTTTTTGTCTTTTTGTGTTTTTTTTGTGTGTTTTTTTTTTTTTTTTTACGGATTACTTTTAATTGGTATCAATCCTTTTCATTTTCTCGGATTAGTTTACTTTCTTATTTCTACCAATCCACACAGCGCCGCATGAACAATGCTATACCGTGATTATCGATCTTTTATTTGTAAATATGTATATAGATGTGATAACCAATATTTTTGTAAATATGCATATAAGTACTATTTAAATCATTACCAATGTACATCATCAAATTTTTATGTGTATGTGTGTTCTCCTGTTTATAGCTTTGCTTGTTGTTTGTTATTTTTTCAATACGTCCCAAATATTATATCTATGACCCTCTTAGTTTCTGGTGATATTGAAAGCAATCCTGGCCCTCCCCGCAATTTGTCTATTGTCCATCTGAATATAAGGAGTCTCCGCCACAAAGTTGATATTTTAGCAGCTGAACTATCTGAAAAATTTGACATTATTCTCCTCACTGAAACATGGCTTGATAAATCAGTAGACACCAACACATTACTACTAAGATCTTTCCACGCACCTATAAGAAATGACAGGACGTACGGACAGGGTGGGGGTATTGCGACTTACATTAGCATGTACCAACCAAATTTTATTTTTGGAGCAATTGCTTTGAAACTTGGCAGAAGTAATTGCCCAAACATTAGAATTTCAAAACCGTTTAAATTTTTAGAATCGGACTTATACTTTTTGAAATATTCAATTTTTATTAATTTTGTTTTTTCGGTCAAAAATCGAAATCTGGTCCAAAAAGTGGTAATTTGACTTCAGTGCAATGTAAAAAATTTATTTTCCAAGGAATTAACATGAAACTTGGTATAATCATAGTTTGGTTTCTCCTTATAAAATTTACAATCATTCAGATAATAAATAAGACCCCCTTTTAGCAGAAATAATGATTGTCAATGACCATGGTAAGGCTTAAAATTGATGATTGTTTGCTATTTCTCCTTATCAAACATTGCGCCCATCATACAAATCCTAAAATATGCATTCAAGCAGGGAAAAAAGGAAGATACATGGATAAATAGAAAGAAAGATGTGCAGAGAGGGTTATAACTCCACTTGACTCAGACTGTGTCATTTTGGGACTAACATACACCACCATGGGGATGCTGCAGAGAAAATCAAAGAGGTGGGCAGTTGACCCTACACCTTGGAAACTGAATCTAACCATATAATACTTTTAATATGATTTATTAAAAGTTAACATTTTTTTTTTAATTGAAAAAGAATGAAATTGTAAGAAAGTAAAATTTGTTTCTTATGCAACTGCTTTGTTTACCCATACCTGAAAATAGATATTAAATAGTAAAATTACAACAAGGCTTTTTAAGATTTCATCCAACAAATAAAAAAACAATTCAATTCAATTTAATTCTTAATAAATCAAAAAATAAATAGATAATAGTTATTTATATAAAATAATAACAATATATTGTATTATATAATAATAAATAGATAATGGTTATTTATATTAAAAAAATAACAATATTGGTATTATATAATAATATTTGGAAAGTTTCAAACAATAATTGTTTTTTGCTAGCTTGTTTCTATTTTTGTTTATCAATCGGTTTGGGTAACAATTTTTGATATGAATGCATGAGGCCTCTGCTTCAGAGTCTATCGTAAACAGCTTTCATAGAAAAATATAACCAGTGCAAAGGATTAGTTTTTATACCCACTAATAATTACTACTATTACTAGTGACAAAGTTATTACTTTTACAATTTAAAACAATATTGCATGACATTATGTTCTATGTCAGTGACACTACGTTGGCCTGACATCTGTAGTTTCTAGGTGAAATATTTTTTTTTTGGTACAATATGTATACATTGACATCATATAGAATTCTGCTTTTAAAAAAACGTGCTGTATCTTTATGTCCGTCAATAATAATGCCTTTTCTGTTTCATCGGGTCGGCTTCGGTCCATTTTCTACAGATCGAATAATATCGGCTAAAATTAAATCATTATTTATTATAAACATGGGTGGATTTATTTTCGAAGCCATGTTGTAACCAATCTATGTAAAAAAGACAGAATAAGCAAGTTTTTACAGAATGAAAACAAATAGCGACAGCGCTCACCATAGGCATCCATGATGGATATTTAACTTCCGGTTTACCGTTATTCGCTGTATTTTTACTTAATTCTCAATTTAACGCATGATTACGTCCATGACAATTCGGTTTTTAATTTTTTATGAATAAACTATTCACTAAAGTATCATAAAATCGTAAAATTATGTTGGAATATGCCTACGTAAAGAAATGAAAAATATTTGAATTTTTTAAAATTCCGGAAAAAATCATTCCACTCACCTGATACGGGTCTAATTGTCATATTCTACAAGCCCAACATTCTCCCGAACATCTCCCGCCAAGTTACACCATCCGCCAATAAAAATATAGGTATGGTCAAACGTAATTCGATACCTACTTTTCCGCTAAAAATCATGACGAGTTTTTGGACCAAATATTAAGCCAAACAGAGTTAACTGCCCTTGAGCTTGGTACACGCTACTTACATACGGGACACACTTTCTGTGACAAGAAGACCTGACCTGGAAGTCGACGGTACTGAATGCATATGGTTACAACTAAATACTTCATACAAAACTATTTTGATAGGTACATTTTATAGACCTCCAAGTTCTACTGCCGAACAAAACAATAAAATTTTTGATTCGATTGCTAAGTCAGCATGCGATGATGTCGATAACTGTTTTATATTTGGCGATTTTAATATCGATTTTATGACTTCAACTCAATCGTTTTTACACAATGCAATGATACTTTTTGATTTTTCCCAAATAATTAAAACTCCAACGCGTTTCGGAAATTATAATAACTCACTTATAGATTTAATTTTAACTAACTGTCCTAACTATATAAAAGAATCAGGCTGTCTAGATAATTTTTGTAGTGATCATTGTCCTGTGTACTGTCGACTTTCATTTCAAAATCCAAAATTAACATGCTACAGACGAGTTGTTTGGCACTTTAACAATATTAATATAGAGAAAATGAGACGGGACGCTACTGACACGGACTGGGAAAGCTTAATTAACACAGATTCGATTAATACAGCTTGTGTTAACTTCACAAGTGAGCTGACAAGGCTAGCAAAAAAACACATTCCTAATAAAACAGTAACTATTAGACCAAATGACCAACCATGGATGAATAATGCGATTCGAAAATTGAGTAGGAAAAAAAATAAAATACATAAAAAGGCAGTCCAAAGAAATTTAGAATCAGATTGGCATAAGTTTAGAACTATTAGAAATGAATATATAAACCTAATCAGAAATTGTAAAAAGGAATACTTTGACAAAATCGACAACAAAATCAATAATTGCAATAATTTTGGAAGCAAAAATTGGTGGGGCCTTGTCAACTCATTTATGAAAAATAAACGTGCTGGCACTAGCAATGAACTACCGCCTCTATCAGTGAACGACACCACATATTACACACCTTCCGACAAATGTAACTGCCTTAACGATTTCTTTATTAGCCAATCTAACATTGATAGCGACAATGCACAACTTCCTGCACTAGAAAGAATACCCAACTCATTAACTACTATTATCCTCCACCAGAAGGAAGTTGAAGACATAATTACTACTATTGATCCCTCGAAAGCCAATGGTCCCGATAACATCAGTGGAAAACTAATAAAACTAATATCCAGCGAAATTTCTGAACCTCTATCTAAATTATTTAACTACTCTCTTTCGACGAAAACAGTACCGAACATCTGGAAATTTGCCAATGTAACTGCCATATTAAAAAAAGGTGACCCATCAAATTGTGGAAATTATAGACCCATATCTCTACTTAGTATCCTAGTTAAAATATTCGAAAAATGCATCTACAAAAATGTCTTCAACTTCCTAAGGGAGAATTCTGTCCTAACTAACCTCCAGAGTGGCTTTTTGCATGGTGATTCATGTGTTAACCAACTTACAGATATTGCACACTACTTTTGTCAAGCCATTGATCAGGGATTCTATACGAGAGCAGTGTTCTGTGACATCAGTAAAGCCTTTGACAGAGTCTGGCATGCTGGACTCTGTCACAAGCTTGAAGCTGCGGGGATAAGGGGAGACATCCTTCAATGGTTTCACAACTATTTAGAGGGAAGACAACAATCAGTTGTTTTTGGGGGTGTCTCTTCCACCGCAAAAACCATTCCCTCGGGCGTGCCACAGGGCTCTGTTCTCGGTCCCCTCCTTTTTCTCATTTATATCAATGACGTTGTGAATGATATTTCATCAAATGTTCGACTCTTTGCTGATGATACTTCCCTCTATCTAAAAATTGATGACCCTACCGAATGCGCAAATATTCTAAACAATGACCTGAATAAAATTAACGCGTGGGCTAAAACATGGCTGGTATCCTTCAACCCACTAAAGACTGAAACACTAGCACTGACAACCAAACAAAATCCCATTTTACCTACCCTGACTCTAAATAATGTTCCCATCAAGGAAGTCCCCCATCATAAACATTTAGGCTTGACATTTCAACAAAATTGTAAATGGAACCAACACATTAATGACGTTATAGAAAAAACCAGCAAATCTGTCAATTGTTTAAGATCCCTTAAATATAGACTTAACCGGAAATCGCTACAAACCATCTATACCTCTTTTATCCTACCCCATTTTGATTATTGCGACGTCATCTGGGACAACTGCACAGACCAACTAGCTAACAAATTAGAGCACCTACAACTGGATGCACTTAGGTCCATATGTGGTGCTGTTAAGGGTACCAGCCATAGACTGTTATATAAAGAAACCGGTTTTATTACGCTAAAAGAGAGACGCAGAAGACATAAACTCAAATTCATTTATAAAATTATAAACGGCCTTTCTCCATCCTATCTCCATGATTTAATCTTGACAAAAAGCGCACACTATAATCTCCGAAAAACAAGCCTACCCGAATATAAATGCAAAACAAATATCTTCTATAATTCTTTCATACCATCGTCAATAAGAGAATGGAACAAACTAAGTTCGGAGACAAAAAATTCAACATCTCTAAATATTTTCAATTCGAAACTCATGGCTCAAGATCCGATACCCCCTAAAACATTCACTTTTGGAACCCGTGTAAACCAAATCATTCATTCTAAACTGCGTCTCTCTTGCAGCAATCTAAACGGACATAAATTTTTACGCCATATTTCTGATAACCCATCCTGCAGATGTGGTCATCAATTTGAAGACACTGAACATTTTTTATTGAATTGCTCCTTATATTCAGATGCCCGAAATAATACAATAAATAATTTACCTACTATTCACCGAAATACTACAACCCTATTGTATGGAATTGACAACATAGAAAACTCATTCATTATTTTTAAAACTGTTCACTCGTTTTTCGAAACCACCAGACGATTCCAGGGACAACTATAACCATATAACCATTCACTGTAAATATATTTTCACTTGTACATTATTTGCCTATTTGCTTATTACTAAACTGTAAATCCATTCCAGAGACAACTATAACACACTCATTGTAAAATATTTGCACTTGTACATTGTATGTTCCTTTATGTAAATACATGTATCTATATCTGACAGGGAGAAGGGTTTAATATAGGCTATGCCTGTTCCCCAATCCCTATTCAGATAGAAATCTGAATAAAAATATTGCTTACAAAAAAAAAAATTGACTTGAATATCACGAACAGACTTGTTCCACTTCTGGCGCGGCTGTAGATTTTGTAAGAACTCTACTTTCCAGCGAGTCCAGAATTCGTTGGCTAAATATTGTACACGACGCCATCGTTTAGTTGAGTACACATCAACTCTCTGAAATTCACCTGGAGGCGGAAGTATCACTCTCGATTTCAGAGTAAGAAGATGATTTGGCGTAAGCGGATCTAATGAGGTAATATCATTGAGATTATCAACGGTTAGAGGGCGACTATTTACAATAGCTGCTGCTTCATACATGAAAGTTCTCAGGGCTTCATCATCAAGTTGAGTGCCAGACTGATGCATTAGAGACGAAAGCACGTTGCGAACTGATCTTATCTGGCGCTCCCAGACACCACCCATGTGGCTAGCGTATGGAACATTCATCTTAAATTCAAAATAGTCACAATTTCTTTCAAGGAGATACTGACGAATTCGATCATGATCCATGCGTTCATAAGATTCTCTCAATTCTCTTTGAGCTCCCACGAAACTGGTACCGTTATCGCAGCGTAGTTGCCTTATAGGACCGCGAACAGAGAGAAAACGACGTAATCCATTTATAAAGGAGTCTGTTGATAGCGTATTTGCGGTCTCGATGTGGACTGCGCGACAGCACATACAAGTAAACAATATGCCGTATCGTTTCATCTCCTTACGACCTTCCTTTATTATCCAAGGTCCGAAACAGTCTACACCACAGTACGTGAAGGGAGGGGTCGGATCGAGACGATCCTCTGGCAGATCTGACATTTTCTGCTCTTGCAGACGTCCCCTGAACTTACGACATTTCACGCACTTATTGATAAAATTATACACAGCTGAACTGCATCCTATGATCCAAAAACCATTAGAACGAATCTCATTGGTAGTAATTCCTCTGCCCTGATGTTCAGATAGTTCATGAAAGTGACGTATTATCAGTTCAGTGATGAAATGATGTCGAGGTAGAACAGCTGGGTACTTTTCATCAGCTCGAAGATTAGATCTACGAAGTCGTCCACCAACACGTAAGATACCATCAGAATCGATGAACGGATCGAGACGAAATAACGAAGATGATTTCTTTAGAGTTTTATGGCGAACTTTCTCGGGTACATCATTTTGCTGTAGCGAACGTAAGACTTTCAATTCATCTGCAAATGTCTCTGATTGTACTAATTTGATTATCTGTGTTTCTGCGTCCTGCAAATCTGATACAAGTGAATCAACAGCAGTTTCAGATGAAGGTATATTACTATCCTTTCTAATACGAATCAAAAGTAAACGTTTCAACTTCAGGCAATTCGCAACAGCTCGTTTGACTTTAAACAATGTTGAAAATCTTTCTAAGCGTCCCAACTCAAAAGAAGACGATGAACTGGATATAACAGTTGATAAGGTAAGTTGTTTCTTTATTTCAGGGTCGTCTGATGCGAGTTCATGTTGTTCTTCTCCATAGGTAGGTATATCTTTTTGCCACAGATACTCGGGTCCAGTGAACCACATAGATTGGTTAACTAATTCTTCGGCGTATAATCCACGTGACGCTACGTCGGCTGGATTATCTGAAGTCTTGACATGTCTCCACTGGTGCGTCTCGGTGTTGTCACGAATTTTCTGGATGCGGTTTGCTACAAAAGTGTGAAATCTTCGAACGTCGTTATTGATATAACCAAGCACGACATTACTGTCTGTCCAAAATGTTTCATTTATTCCATTGATATTCAGTTCCTTCTTTAGAAGTATGCTAACTCGAACTGACACTAACGCAGCAGTTAACTCTAACCTCGGAATTGTAATGGGACGAAGCGGTACAACACGAGATTTTCCTAAAACTAAAGAGCAGTGAACAAGTTCCTTGTTATCCACCAGGCGAAGGTAAGAGCACTGACCGTAACCTAATGTACTGGCATCGGCGAAGTGATGTATTTCTGCAGTAATTACATCTCCAAAATTACTCGGTTTATAACATCTGTTTATCTTAAGGGATTCCAACTTGAAAATATCGTTCCTCCAGCGCTCCCAACGAGGTCGTAGACTATCAGGTAACTCGCTATCCCAATCAACGTTACTGCGACACATCTCTTGTAGAATCTGTTTACCAATTAATAGGAAAGGTGCGACAAATCCTAACGGATCATAAATGGAACTAACAGTCGAAAGGATGCCACGTCTCGTAAGAGGCTTATCCTTCAACGTAATATGAAACTGGAACTCATCCGATTCGACGCGCCACTGAACGCCGAGAGCACGTTCTATCGGAAGTTCTTCAACGAAAAGGTCAAGGTCCTTTATGCCTTTAGCTCGATCTTCAAGTGGTATAGATTCTATTACTGTTTTCGAGTTGGATATGAACTTGTGTAATCGTAAACCGCATTTAGATAACAACCTACGACTTCTATCGATTAACTCTATCGCTTCTTTCTCCGAGCCTACTGACTTAAGTCCGTCGTCGACGTAAAAGTCATTGCGAATAAAATCCGAAACATTAACACCAAACTCCAACTGATGATCATTCGCTGCTTGTTTCAGACCGAAATTGGAACATCCTGGGGAGGAACCGGCTCCAAACAGATGGACAGTCATGCGGAATTCTAACGGCACGGTATCATAATCCCCATTTTTCCACCACAAAAAGCGCAAATAGTCACGATGCTCTACGTTAACTCGAAATTGGTAGAACATTTTTTCAATGTCGCACATAAAGGCTACACGATCAAGTCTGAATCGACAAAGCACCCCTATCAAAGTATTTGTAAGATCCGGACCCTTTAGTAAATAATCGTTTAATGAGTGACCTCGAAATTCGGCGTTACACCCAAACACAACTCGAACCTGTCCAGGCTTATTAGGGTTGTACACGGCGTGGTGGGGTATATACCATATATTCGACCGATCGCCTTGCTGTTCGGTATCCGGAACTATTTCTGCGTAGCCCTTATCAATCAGATTTTTCATAAAATCGATGTAATCCTCTAAATGCTGTGGATTCTTCTGCAGACGATTCTTAAGCTGACTTAAGCGATTCAAAGCGAAAGCTTTATTGTTCGGTAATACAGGGTCATCATTTTTAAAGGGCAACGGCATTTCGTAATGTCCATCGGCCGTCACATGAATCTTATCCGACATCAAATCGAGAAACTTCTTCTCTTCTCGCGAATACGAAGTCTGGTCGGATTTGTTTTCTATGAAGTCTATCTCAAACATTCTTTGAAGATTATTCAGATCTATAATTTCATTTACTTCCGAACGTAGTGAAATATAGACATGATCCGGTGTAGAAGAATTCGTCGTGACAGAAGGTACAGGGTATGCAAGTGTCGTGTGACTAACACCAATAGAATCAATATCGGACGGACTGGGATCTATCACGCCAACTATTCCCCAACCTAAGTCTGTACGCTGTGCAAAGGGGCCATCTCCAACTGGTGGGATGACTTCGCGAGGCGCTAAAGCTCGTGCACAATCGTATCCAATTAACAGTCCAGCGTCGACATCCTTTAAAGGTACAAGTTCATCGGATATCTTTACTAAGTGGGGCCATTGTCGGGCCATTTCCGGTGTCGGAATATGCGAACGATTTACCGGTATAGACTCCCTGGTATAGACCGAAGGCAGGGGGATTTTTAATAAGTTATCATAACCACGAACCATCAATCCAGAAACTTTACGACTGTTAATTACTTGGTCCTTTGCGAACATCGTAGAAAGCGATAAAACAACATCATGTGAGTCAATATTAAGCTTATTATACGAACTGTTTGTAACCCATGTTGAATCTGACTGAGTGTCCAGCATCGCATATGTGAGAATTTCAATCTCCGGATTATCACGATGCGATAACCACACTAACACTGTGGTCGAACTTTTACTTACACTTTCCTTAATAATAGTGTTATGAGACAAGACAGA